>OZ024835.1:54760212-55453947 GCA_964016985.1 Anodontia alba
AAAAGAATGTGGTTTAGATTAAACAAAAATGTCTTCATTATTCTTTATATTTGCAGCCGAAATCATTCTCCTTCCATCATATTGATCAGTGCCCTGGCCATGTACTCTGAATGTTAAAAGGTTATTTAAGAATAGCTGTACAGTAGTATCCTGCTAATTCCCATCTGACATGAAACTATGATATTAATATATATGTCCTTGTAACATGTAGCTTTAATCTACACCCACAATTATTAAACACAACTGTAATTTCAATATTTTAAAGTTTTTTCAGTGAGTTCAGCAGAGAACTTGTTCAAACAAATGAAATCTGTATTGTGAAAGAAAGAAAGAAAGAAAAAAACTTAATTGAATTAAACACATTACGAAAACACGCCTATTCAAGTATATAGAAAATTTCACGTCAAAAAACTGAAAATTTTGAGATAAAATACTCTGATATTGTTCTTATTTCTGCTCAAAACATAGATTGTGGGTGCTCGTTAGAAATGCCTCCGCGAGGCGGTTCTAACAAGTACCCACAATCTATGTTTTGAGCAGAAATTAGGAAAATAATGTATACCCCTGTAAACCCCAGTTTTACTATATAAAAGTGGGGTTTAAGGGGGTCAACATTATATAGGCGTGTTTTCGTAATGAATTTTTTTTTCAAACAACGCGTCTTCAATCGATTAAACTCTTGCCACAAACAAAGGAGTGCGTAACACTGATGAAAAGGAGTGTACGCACGCCACCCCAGATAGCAATTGTCAAGTAGTTTTGAAATTACCGCAGGATAATTAAACTATTAACTACTTGTGAAAAGTATTTGCGAGGTGTTAAAATAACGGACTACTACGAAAGAGCATGAGGGCAACATATACTTTTATTTCTGTTGATAAGTATCTCGAAATTTCGACTTACTATTTCGAAATTTCGACATAATAAGTCGAAATTTCTACTTAATAACTCGAAATTTCGACTTAATAACTCAAAATGTCGACTTAATATCTTGAAATTACGACTTAATATCTCGAAATTTCGACATAAGATCTCGAAATTTCGACTTATTATGTCGAAATGTCGACATAATAAGTCGAAATTTTGACTTAATAACTCGAAATTTCGACTTAGTAACTCGAAATTTCGACTTATTATCTTGAAATTTCGACATAATAACCCGAAATTTCGACTTAATAACTCGAAATTTCGACTTAATATCTTGAAATTTCGACTTATTATCTTGAAATTTCGACATAAGATCTCTTGAATAGAATGCACACCTGGTAATCTCGTAAGGGGTAGCCGCTGGTTATACACTCAAAATTTTTATGCGAGCTTCCGGCCATGACTTATGAGACACCCAAATGTCAACAAACGGATACATTCTCCTGATTCATTGATTTTTAGTAAATTTCATAGACATATTTTGAATCAAAGCGCTGTACGCGCTGGTGGCCTGGGCATCAGAAGGCCCAGGGACTTCAAAGCTCACCAGATTTGAAAACGTGAAACTGCATGTTCAGGTTGTCCTACAAAGGCTTGTATAGACAAGATACCCAGTTTAATTTGCATCCATATTGAAACAAGATTGAATATTTGCATGCAATGACCAATGACTAGAGATCCATTTGAAAGCCTGTAAAATATACATAAAAAAGTGTTCACAGTACACGGATGTCCCCGCTTTGGGGTCTATAAAACTGTGTAAACCTTGCCAAATTAGCCTACGTCAATGCGGGAGCATCTGTGTACTTTGGACACATTTCTAGTTAACGAAGAATCCAAAAATAATGAGAAATGTAAAGTCCTTTGCCTGCAAAGTCAGTAAATCTTAAACAATGAGACCAAGAAACTCAATTATGTGTTCTCTAGTAAGTGATTTTCAACAAAGACTCAAAAAATAAGCAGAAATATAAGGCCCTTTGCCTGCAAGGCCTGTAACTCTTAAACCATAATACTAAGAAACTCAGTTTTGTGTTCCCAAGTAAGTGATTTTCAACAAAGAATGCAAAAATAAGGAGCAATATAAGGTCCTTTGCCTGCAAGGCCTGTAACTCTTAAACCATAAGACTAAGAAACTCAGTTTTGTGTTCCCTAGTAAGTGATTTTCAACAAAGAATAAAAAAAATAAGGAGAAATATAAGGCTCTTTGCCTGCAAAGCCTGTAACTCTTGAACCATAAGACTAAGAAACTCAGTTTTGTGTTCCCTAGTAAGTGATTTTCGTAAACATATGCAAACATAAGGAGAAATATAAGGCCCTTTGCCTGCAAGGCCTATAACTCTTAAACCATAAGACTAAGAAACTCAATTTTGTGTTCCCTAGTAAATGATTTTCAACAAAGAATTCGAAAATAATGAAAACTGAAAATTAAGGCGTGCATCCAGAGTATAAGTAAGGGAGATACTTTCAGACGGCCAGATAGCCGGACAGACGGACGCTCAGGCACCTTAGCCTGCAAGGCCTGGAACTCTAAAATCGTATGTCGGAGAAAATTTTGTGTTCTCTGGGAGTGATTTTAGGTTTTAATGCAGCAGCGCCAGTAGCGCGTGGAGTTACGCAGTTGGGACTGACTAGTATAGTATAAACATATCTTATTGCCTTTTCTTCAAGTAATAGTACAAACAATGGGGTCCCCGGAACAAATGCCAAGGAAATTTAGCATCTTGTGTATTTCAAAGTAGGTTGCAGTGCGTCTTATTTGATATGTTAAATAAGTATTTCATAGTCAAGATAGCTGGAAATACCTTCATTTTGCATAACCACCGGCTACCCCTTACGAGATTACCAGGTGTAGAATTGCAAACGAAGAATCAACTTGAAATATCATGTTGAAATTTCGAGATAACAAGTCGAAATTTAAAGCTTTTAAGTTGAAATTTCGAGTTATTAAGTCGAAATTTCGCGTTATTAAGTCGAAATTTCGACTTATGTCGAAATTTCGAGATAGTAAGTCGAAATTTCGAGATAACTATCAACAGAAATAAAAGTGTATGTGGCCCTGATAGTCATTAATTGACAATCTGATAGAGACAATCAAAAAGCATTCGTTAATCCTTATGATGTTTTCCTGGCGCTACTCAGATAGTATGCACTCGCCATCTAAAAAACAACGTGAACGATTACCTTAGTAAGAAAGTAGGTATAAACTATAAAGATAGAAAACTATAAGTAAACTCGCTATTCGGTGATAGCGGACATACAGATGCCAAACGTACAGTAATATTTGACCACCGACTAATCGACGTGAATGAAATGTAAGCAGAAAAAGCCAGCGACTTCAAAAAGTATATGAACAACTGGTGCCAATGATCAGAAACCACGTCAACCTACCAACAAGGCTGAAGAAAATGGACAAAGACTGGAGCAATAACAATGCCGAGTCAATGAACAAAATATTTAAGATAGGAACCAACTACATAGTTGAAGATATGTCAGACCCGATAAAAATCATACACAGACTAGTGAGGTCGATGTACAAAGACGTCGAAAAAGCTTTTGTTGGCTCAGGAAATTTCTTGCTCAGACCTTCTTATGAGCACTATAGGATTGTTGACGCCTGGTCTGGCAAAGGGGAATTAGAGAGGAAGAAGATAATGCAGAGGTATTTTACAGGGATAAAGGACGGAGTAGCAAGTCTGTGACGTCCACCAATAGCATGCTGACGGTTCCACAGACGCCAGGTGGAGGAAAGAAGCCGCATCAAAGGAAGGGGATGGCTGCTGAAAGAGCCACGTCTAGGAAGTAGAGGATATACCGTGTTTACCCCAAATATTCGGACACCTCAGCTCATTACCATACTTGTTCTAAAAGTTTAACAAGTACAATTTACTACCCGTTCTTGTGTCTACAAATTGCTGGATGAGTGGCAAACAGTGTAGATCCTCCTGATGAGACGCCGCATTCTGCGGAGTCCCATCCGGATCTACACTGTTTGCTCAGGCCTGTCTGTCCGAATACTTACGGTATATATGGTACAAGACGATGTGTAATTCAGACCTTGTTTTACCGAGCTACAAACTCCTGCAATATCGTTTAAAAAGCTATGGGGCATTTGTTTATTTGAAAACAAATACTATTGAAATTGCGTATTGGCCGTACGTTTAATTTTAGGGTAAATATCAGAATCAGAATCAAAATGTTTTACTGGTGATATATCAATAGACATTCAGTCACCAGGGCCAATGATTGCGAAGACTTGTCTCTAGATCTCACAACTGATGTAAATCTGGACAGGGTCCTCAGAACTTTCAGCAGAGGATATTATAGACGCAGGCGCAGGGAGTGTATTCCAATCCCTAACGGTGTCTGGGAAGACACTGTAGCTGTAAATGTCAGTTCTAGCATATGGCACGAAATGCCATTGGATGCTGGTTCCTACTGCACCTATTTGGGGTTGAAAGTCATCACAATGTATACTAGCTCTACCTTTCAGACTTTTGAATAGCAATATGGGTTTGCTACATGTACCACCCTTACTGTTCAAGAATGCTACATGTAGTCGTACTTCCAGTTTCAAAGTTGTATAGTTTCCAGTCACAAACCTAGCTGCACGATTCTGAAACATTTCTAATTCTTCCTGTACTACTGTTCAATGTAGGTCCCAAACAGGGCTAGCATACTCCAGGATTGGTTGCACCAAACCTTGTATGCCATTTCCTTAACATCTTTGAGGCATGACCAAGAGTTCTATTTGCTTTTGTGCAAACATTGCTTACCCGAGTATTCCATTTCAACTCCATAGAAATTGTTACACCAAGGTATTCAATATTATCCACTGTGCATTCTAATGAGTAAACTGCATTGTTCTTTTTTATCCCTTCATAGGAAGCTGCATAATGGTAACATTTCACGGGCTGAAATCGCATACCTCATTTCCTGGTCCATTTGCCTAGATGGTCAATATCCTTTTGGAGTTTGGATATCTTCAATGCTATCAGTCTGACGATAGCAGACAAGCGATCAGCGAACAGACGACTCTCAGATTCTTTTCCAACTATGATGTAAATTATATACAAGGTAGACGACAGTGGACAGAGAACAGTGTCCTGTGGCACACTAGACAAAACAGGTGCCCATAGCAATTTTGCACCATTGATTACAACGCTTTGTGGCCTATTGCACAGAATTGAATCAACCCATACTAAAGTTTTTCCACTTATGCCATATCTATGGAATTTGCATTTCAGAAATTCATGAGGAGGAGTGTCAAAAGCCTTCTCGAAGTCCAGTATGAATGCAGACAATGGCAAATTTGAAATTAAATATTCCTCTGTTCGTAAAGTCTTAAGCACAACTGTAAATGCATTCAGTCCTGTCTGAATCATTGTTTAGTTTTTATTCTTCATCTTTTACTTTCATTTTTTGTGTGTTTTATTTTTTTATTTTTTTATTTTTTTTATTTATTTATCTTTTTGTTTCAGATGTGGCCATGGAATCCCATGGCGGAGATGAAACCAAGACAATGAGCTATATGTCAAAGTTCCTGAAATATGCTGGTGGAGGTGGAAGAAAAGAAAACTGAATCTAATGTTTAATGTATATATACAGCATAAGCAGGAATTCTCGTACTACAGCTACTAATCCGCACCAATCGGTTCCTTCTGTGACGTCACAGTCTGTCGCTAGTTCTCAGACAGGTAATAGTGTGGAAATGTATAGAATTATATAGGAGCCCATCATTTAACTAATAAAATCATTTATTTTCAATAATACAAGATATTATTATAACCTCGCAATAGATGGAAAAATGTATCTGCTTCAATTTGATACCAAATTTGTTGAAATAAGATAAATTTTAAAATGGCCCAGATTGTAATGAATGCTACAAGGGTTTTTCCTTATTAAGTCTTTGTATTTTACAACAAAAATGAA
The DNA here is from genome assembly GCA_964016985.1 of Anodontia alba. NCBI lineage: Eukaryota > Metazoa > Mollusca > Bivalvia > Lucinida > Lucinidae > Anodontia > Anodontia alba. The sequence goes on from OZ024835.1 coordinate 54,766,069, forward strand.
AGATAGCCTTGATTCAATCGCCCAAAAGTCATATTTTTTTAAATTTCTCTGTTCGCTATAACCTCTCATTCGATAGATCTATTTAATATCTATAGTTATGTAGTAAAATATTGAATAAATTATTTTATTAAAAGTGGCCCACAGGTTGCAGACTATAGCTATATTTAAAAAATGCGGAGCGAAAATGTGTAATGATTACACAGACGCAGGTCTTGTGTGTACACATGATACTAGAATGAATTGCAAAAATGGTTGTAAGAATTGGAAAGTAAAAAAAGAAATTGGTTTCTATTGATATATTATAAAGATTTAGCTTCAAAAAGGAAAACAAAGATATATATTTATAATAATATAAACTTATTAATTTTTGTTTATGTTGAATAAATTATTATGTTTTTATTCGGCAACTTATTGAAGCTTTAATGAAAATTTGATATAATTACTTTTGACCATAGGAAAACTACAAACTGCTTAATTACTTGGTTTTTGTTTGTTTAATGACGAAAAAATGCTTTGTCGGGATACAAGAAAAATACCTAAATATGCGGCCACTCTTGCGATGTTTTCTTAACAACAATTACTGCTAATGAATGCCAATTATGTCCTTATCTTGACGAAAGAAAACAACGAAATCACTTTTTACATAACTGACATACATGCTTATGCGCAATTTTAATAGCACAAACAGAATCAAATTCAACATTTGATCTTTTTGCATAAACTAGCGCTTTAATTGACACAATTTGCTCATTTTAGATTCCTGTACATAAATAAGGACTAAAGTATATGGTTCATAATCATGGCTTCATCTAAGTGCGTGCGTGTACAAAATAAATTTGACTATAAAAAAACTGAATGAGGGTGAGGCTCTCTCTCTCAAACGTTGTTCTCTTAATCTGTGAATAACACGAGTCTCTCCAAATAAAAGCAGCATTAAATATGACGTGCAAACATTGTAGTTCCAGATCAGCATGTACATACATTTTTTCTCTGATAGAATGTGCAAGCTCTATTCAACATGCGGTGTTAAATGTGTATATTTAATAAATAATTTATAATATTTAAAAAAATACATTAAAACAAAATAATAATTGATATTATTTTCAGAAATAATTACTGTAGTAATCTTTAGCTGTATATCATAATTCGGAAAATAAATAATCCTATGCTGGTTTCATAAAATGCTTCTCTATCTAGGAAATTAAAACATAATGGTACTAATGATATTATTATTATTATTATTATTATTATTATTATTATTTACTACTACTACTACTCTTTGATGTAATGTCTGATCAGGGTCACTGCCTCTTGTTATGGTGTGTTTATCAGAATACTGAGGTTAAATTCTATAAACCACTTTCTCAGTCAGATTCAATAAATTATTCACACCTTTTCAAACATTGCCCTAAAGACAATTGTTTCAAAAACAAACCTGGGATATCAGATGATTCGATTCTACTCTTTACAACACTTGCCCTATCTTTTTACCAAGGCCATTATAGAACCAACTGATTTGTCTAAACATTGCTGGGTAAGTGTAAAATAGTGTAGACCCTAAACACACAATGCGTAATGTGACATCTGATCTGGGTCTACACTACTGACACAGACCTCTCTGTCTAAAAACCTAGGATATTAGTAACAGTCATAATCCAAGGAAAACGGCCTTTTTCTCCATATTTGCTAACTACCCAACACAGAAATAACACGAGTCCCTCCAAATAAAAGCAGCAATCATTGTAGTTCCAGATCAGCATGTGCATACATTTTCTCTGATAGATTGTGCAAGCTGTATTCAACATGCAGTATAGACTGCTCAATATGTTTCAGCGGAAACACAGACTAATCTGGGTCTACATTGATCGCATAATTCATAAGGCCCATTTTTTTTCTTTTTTTGAAAAGATTCAATCATAATTGTTTCTTATTTTACTTGAAGACACCTTAAAGTTCTTGAAACGATCAACAAAACATTTTACTTTCATTTATATTAGCATTAAAAAAAATGGTTCAAACATATATAAATACAAGTTAAATAACAGCACGTTGTTTATTTTCTGGTTCCATTTGTTCTTATTATCATTATCCAGCTGGGAACTAGAAGCCTCAGGCCACTGGACAAATTAATAATAGCTTAATCTATACCTCATGCAATAAAAACAAAGTGGTCAAAACATCAAATAAACATCAACATTTGAAAAGGACCATTATGACTATGATCAAGGAATATGGGCAAACAAAGCGCCATCTTTACATGTAACTGTATATCTAAAGAAACACTGATTACTGTAGAATATATCGATTAAAACCTGATCAGATTGTGCAGATTGATTTGGATCTTTTAGTGTTTGCATAATAAATAATTTCCCTTATTTCATAATTTGACACAACTGGCCTTTATCTGAGACAGATCACAGGGTCCTGCAATTCTAGCTTTGACATGTCAAGCGAATTGTCTCCCTCAGAGACAGTTTGTATGGACTGTCAAAACCCGTTTTTTTTTTTTTTTTTTTTTTTTTCTCCTTTTTTGTGGGGATTGGGGAGAGGTAAAAAATTTAACCCTTAACCTTTTCCACTCTCTGGGCTAATTCAGCAGCAATAAACCGGTGATATTTGTTGAATTTTTCCCAGAAAATAAGATTTGACATTTCGTGAAAATTGTTTGCAATGGAGATGCTTTGCATGAAATGTCAAACCATTTTCTTTTTAGGGGATGGGATGATATTTGATTCCTTAACGTTTATCACTTTCTGGGCTAATTCAGCATGCAATAAAGTGGTTAGTGTCTTAGTTTATCCAGAAAATAGGATTTGACACTTCATGCAAATAGTCTTCATTGGAGACAATTTACATGAAATGTCAAATCCTGTTTTGAAAATAAAACATACGGAGGAATTGTTCAGGATAAGTATTCGGTGATTGTATTTTTTTTTTCTCCATGAAAACATATGTTGTGGGAACTCATTAGATGAGCCGGTAATCGGAAAGAAAGTATCAGGAAAAAAAGTATCGGAAAAAAAGTATCACTTTTGAGTAGGAAAAAAAGTATCCGGAAAAAAAGTATCAGTTTTAACCAGATTCGCCTCTGATGTTACAATGAGATGATGATTAGGATCCTTTTGTATGTTTACTAGTACTTTTCAGTTTAATAATAAATTTTGCAACCTATCTCTGTAATCCTTACCTTATAAAAGGGCTTGAGATGTCATTTCATCTCAATGTTTCGTAAAAGACTCACAAGTTAGAAGCAACTATCCAAAATGACCTATATAGTGTAGACAGGGATGTAAAAAGAGAAATTCCTCATTTGAGCTAAGTGTGCAAGTCGGATCTCCATGCTCATGAACCCTATTTGGGTTTCATTGGGTGGCAGGGCTTGGGATGTCATTTCATATCAATGTTGGGTAAAAGTCCCACAAGCTGGAAGCAACTCTCCAAAAGAACCTATATAGTGTAGACAGGGATGTTAGACCTCCAATTAAACAAGCTAAAGTCCATGCTCATGAACCCTATTTGGGTTTCTTTGTTTGTTTGTGTTGAGGTTTTACGGCCCAGTCAACCCAATGGGGTCATGTCGAGCGTGGTCAGTTTACCTAACCACACGTTTACTGGGCAGGCTTAGTCCTCTAAGCGGTTAACCAGTACTGTGCACATTCTTTCGCCAGAAACTGACAACTGCCCTTCTTGAATCAGCGGAAGGGAGAGAATGACCGTAGAAAATATTTCATGATCAATCTCCACGAAAGAATGTTGCCGACCTCGGCGGGGGTTGAACCCGCGACCTCCTGGTCTCCAGTCGGACGGCGCATCCAACTGAGCCACCGAGGCCGGCTATTTGGGTTTCATTGGGCGGCAGGGCTTGAGATGATATTTCATCTCAATGTCGGGTAACAGTCCCACAAATTAGTAGCAACGTCTCCGAAATGACCTATATAGTGTAGACAGGGATGTTAAACCTCCAATTAACGTAATCATGTAATATGTGTTTTTAATTGCAATATATCAATACAACATTATCATAGATTTGATGCTGAAGTCTACTTTTCTGGTTTAGTAAAAAGAGAAATTCCTCATTTTGAGCTATCTCTCTTTTCACCATTCACCACAATACCTTACTAACCTAAGCATTTTGTGCCTCCATGCAAATGAAAGTGACCGCACAAAGTATTTGTCCAAAATGACCTAAATAGTGTTGAGAGGGCCTTTAAACCTCATGATTGGAAAACACGCCTATATTAGTTTGACCCCCTTGAACCCCACTTTTATATAGTAAAACTGGGGTTTACAGGGGTATACTTTATGTTTTTTTTTTATTTCTGCTCTAAAATATAGATTGTGGGTACTCGTTAGAAACGCCTCAATGAGGTGGTTCTAATAAGTATCCTCAATCTATATTTTCGTTTTTTCGACGATCAAGTTTACAATGTATTTGTATAGTCATGTTTTCGTAATGTGTTCAAAGTGTTCAAATGAGCACTAGATTTTTATTGTATTCTTGCACTTATTCACTCAAGTTGATTTCATAGTGTTTGTTAATGCGTATGTTGTGTCCCACTCCTTCAAGGAATTTTGAAAGAGTTTTATTGCCGCTATTGTACTGCTCACAAAGAGTTCTTAGACGATGCTGCAAGCGTTCAAGTCCTTTTTTAACACGCCTTTTGGGAGGATTTCCAACAGCATCCTGTTGGATCACTGTCCTGACGGTAGCATTTTCTTTTTGGAACCACTGGATTAGTTTCCAAACTGATGGATGGTAGTGTCCAACAAGATTAAGAAATTTATTATTCCATCCTTCACACACATTATTTGTCCTTGGACTGTCGTTCAGTGTAGCCTCATGGACACTCCAGACTACAGGTGGGTAGAGCGGTTGAACATGTCGCACACGAATAATATTGTTGTCACCTGGAAGTAACCTGAATGTACCACTAACATATGTTTTGTCGAAGTATGCCACAAGGTCTGTAGCTTCAGCCGGAGCAATTGTCTTTAAATACTCTATTCCTTGTTGAACATCAGCATATGGCAGAAAAGCTAATCCATCAAGCATGCCACAAAACTGTCTGAAATCTTCATTGGACTTATAATGTTGAGCTAGTCCAAGGCTTTGAATCTTTCTCCAGGTACTTTGTGTTAAATGGTAGAAGCACCCCTTGCTGTTAACATCGCGACCAAACACACCTGCTACAGCACGCAGTACAGCTTCCTCAAAGTCTGTGATAATTGTCTGAACGTTCATGACTAATCCAATGGCTTCACATTTATCAACTATTGCCTGTAACAACTCATCATAGGCAGCGCGAGTTTTGTGTTGTAAGAGCGCATAAACACATGTCACAGACGTTTCTCCGAAAGGAACTCGAAGAACATAAAGTTGGGAGAATAGTTTAGGTGCCATGGCAAAGTTTCCGTCCATGAAAACAGTATCAGCTGCAGATAGTCGGCGTAGGTCAGCCTCTGTAGCAAAGGCTATAACTCGGGAATTGCTGTCAGGACCATTGTCATACAGAAGGAAGGGTTCTTGGTTGACACCGGCAGTTGTTGTCCATTCGTCTGGAATGACAAATTCTGACAGATTCTGTGGAACAGGAGGTGTACGACGCTAGTAACGTAAACTACGTTTCACGTTTTCCTCAGTTGGTAAGAATGATAGAACCTCAGGCGGCATCTGGGAAACTGTTTGGGCAAAGATCTGGGATGGTTTGTCTAAGGAAGAAGCAGCTTGGTCACGCATGTTTTTTCTATGTTTAACATATACCACATCTGTCTCATCCGCTTGATGGTTGTGTGGCTGCCCAGGAACTGGATTTGTGTGGTCTTGTGCAGTACTCAAAGTAGCACGGCACCCTAAGCTAGTTTTCTTGGAACACTTCCACCACACTTTTGTCTTTCTAGTATAGGCCTTGGTATACATAAAACCCTCAAAACATAACTTAAGTCCACCTTTAGAAGTTGTAATTAACTCCATTTTTTCTTATATAGATAAGCACATATGAAAAAATTGCACACAATATACTGATAGAAAATTAACTTTTTCAGCTTATATACATGTATTAACAATTTACATATGTTAATTTCTACCAATGGGATTATACTTTATCCAAAATTTACAAATTGTGATTTTTGTGATAAACATGCAAATTATCAATCAAAAATAAAAATCAGAAATAAAATCATTTTAACAAAATATGAATGTTTGCACTTACTTGATCAAAGGGTACTTTAAAGACCATTTAAGATTATGTCTGCATATAATTGTTTTGTTTAGCAATGATAATTTCAAACAAACTCATTAAAGTCAATAATAAATTAACAAAACAATCAACAAACAGTAAACAATTTAATTACCATTGACCTTTACCATCAATCAGGATTAACATGATTATGATTGGTACCAAAGTTTGGTACTGAATTATCAAAGTGCAATTAAAAACCTTACCATCAGTCAGGATTAACACTGAATTTTGGTACTGAATGATCAAAATGCAATTAAAGATTAATTAGGATGACATTACATAGCCTTTTATCTATCCTTTGTACATGAAACTGAGACTTATTTTTTTTCCTGATACTTTTTTTTCGGATTCTTTTTTTCCGATACTTTTTTTCCGGATACTTTTTTTCCTGATACTTTCTTTCCTACATTCAGATGAGCCTCGCCAAGGTTCTTCAAATGAATACTCATAACATGTTTTTGCTTCACCGAGGTGCATCAAATTAATACCTACAACATATGTTTTAATGGAGAACTAGAGAAAATTATCCCATATTAATGTTGTCTGCAAATCTTTTACCCAAAGAGCTAGGGGCTTAACTGATAAGTACTATGCTAATTTGCGCCACCAATGGGCCCTAGGTTTATGAAATAGGATTGTCTTTATGCTGTGAACAAATAGCCCAAAGCTATTAATGTACCTGTCTTGAAAGAAATGTCCTGTTTGTACACCTCTGTCCAGCTGATAGTCTATGTGAGCTTTGCAGACTGGTTTCAAACTACAAAATTATTCAATTACCAATAATAATAAAAACCTCTAAATTTACGTGTTTTTTTTTTTTTTTTTTTTTTTTTTTTTTTTTTTTCTAATCATGTACCCTTATACTACTAGAAAAGGAAATAGTGACTAGTGTTGAAAAAATATTTTCATTTAAATTATATCTCCGAAAATATCTTTCCCATTTGTCAGAAGGAAACAATATATGTAACTGGACAGCGTATTGTATTCTGTAGGCATGTGGAGAACACGAAGTGTTGGTCATCCACACCTCGGACCTAATATATTGGGTCCAAGCCCACATTCTGGGCCCAGTTGTTCAAAGCGTCGTTAGCTTAACGAGCTCGTTAAGGGTCAATATCTGTTTTAGCGGTTTTAATATACAATATTCTGATATTTTTTGCTGAAAAAATTTCAGCATATTTGCGTATCACTCGATGTAAATTTTAACGAAGCGTCAACTAACGACGTCGTGAGTTTTGAACAACTGGGCCCCGGTTATTCTGTTCTCTTCAGGACTGAACAGGAACGGAAGTTAGTTAGAATCGTCTGCATAGACTGTATAGTTATTCGATTTTGAGGTCTCAGAACTTGAATTTCAGGATCCATAGAAATCGCAAAAGACAAAGAAGTTGCTGTAGCTCATAAATCTTTTGTTTTGATTCTTAAACAGGTGACTTCATCGTCGTATTTCAAAAAGTCCTGCCATGTTTCAGCTTTATATACAGTTTTTTGGGGTTTTTTTTAGTAATTTTGTAATTTTTGCTCCATCATATTATGGCCAGTAAATAATTGAGGATCTCCAGTGAGGAGGCGGGGGCTTCTGTTCCCGTGATATATTTTGAACAGCATTTTCCCTTGTTCCCAAACTTTGTCTACATTTTCTATGTTCCCTGCTTCCCAAAATCCCATTTGTTCTCAGTTCCTTTCATCTTTAGACGTCATGCTTGGTCATGCTTGTACCCCTAAAATAAAAGATATAATTCCCCTGATCCCCATAACCCCTGGGATGGCCACTAGCTCCACTGTTCCCTTCTTATTCTCTAAAAATAATCTACCAGGTTGTTCCCTGTTCCGTGAAAGGGACGTTCAAATTTTCCATTGTTCCTGTTCTCCAAAATTAATTTGGTTCCCTTGTCCCCTATTTGTCAATGTTCCGTATGTAGTGGCGCGGCAAAGCGAAGTACAAATAATCAATATGTATGTAAATATATAGGGCGCATAACTGACCAGTCTAACTGGTCCAGACCTTTTAGCCTCGTGGTTATGACGCTCAATTATAGATCCAGGGGTACCTAGTTCGATCCCCAGTCGGGGCACTGGATGGGAATATTTTCTTTACAGGTCTATTTCTCCTCCTACTACATGTGGTGCCTGGTGCCAGGATGACTACCGTCGGAGCCCAAGGGCGATGCAATGGCAACGGAGTCACAAAAGAGCCTGGGAATAGTAGAAAACATTTGATACAAATGTTTCATTGTAGGATGGAGGAGTGTAGTAGCTCGGCAAAGCGAAGTACAAATAATCATTATGTATGTAAATATATAGGGCGCATAACTGACCAGTCTAACTGGTCCGGACCCTTTAACCTCGTGGTTATGATGCTCGATTATAGATCCAGGGGTACCTGGTTCGATCCCTAGTTGGAGCACTCGGCTGGAATATTTTCTTTACAGGTCTATTTCTCCTCCTACTACACGTATATTCCCAGCGGACACACAATGTTGAAACAAAAGTTGATACAGATTTTTTACTAGTGATGCCTGCAGTGACATTCAACCTTGATTCAATGTGTGTTGAATCGACGTTTTTTCAACGTTGTTTGCATACATGCCATAAGCTGTGGTAAAATCTGTGAAATAAGGCAAAATTGTAAGGGAGATTTGACAAAATTCAGTGAGATTTTCTCAGTGATTTTTTTACCTGCGAGTCCTGCTTCAGAGACTCATTATTTTCCCATGGGACTCATAATTTTTTTTTTTTTTTTGGCAAGTCCCTGGACTCTCATTAAAATTCACAAAATGTAGTTGAAAATAGGACTGTGGATGCAGGATTTTTTTATGGGACTAACTAAATTTGAAGCCAGTGAGTCCCCTGGACTCATTACTCCAAATTGTAAAAAAAATCACTGTTTTCTTTAACATCACTTTAGAGCTCCCAAAAGTCTTTATTTTCCTGTAAGAAGCTTGTGAAAATCCAACAGTGTGTGTTTTATGTTTATTTCTTCTTAAAATCTGTTGTAAAATGATGAAAATTCCGTGAGATTTGATTTCTTTATGGAAATTTCTTCAAGATGGGCCAAATTCTGTGAGAATTTGTCTCAGTGTGAGATATGGAATGTATACATGTGTGCCTGCTGGGTGGCCTCAATGTTCCCTCATTCTCCAAAATCCAGGGAAGGCCTAAAAATTGTGATCTCATTAGTTTTGTATTTTTTCACATCACACAATCAGTGGATGTTCCCCACCACACGTCAGTGGATGTTCCCCACAGATAGTTGTCAATGTCCGGGTGTGTTGGCTTGTGGCATTTTGCTACCATTGAATTGGTTGTTATGGCTGTGATTCACGTGTTGTGAACATGGAAGTTACATCAGAATAAAAATGTCAGACAGCCAAATAGAGGTTTGAGAGACTATTGAGTAACTAGCAGTCTCGCAAACCTTGATTTAACAAGCCGAAAAATAGAGGTTTGAGAGACTATGTCGAGCGCTAGACTTTCGCAAACCTCAGTTTAAAGCCTCTATATTCCTCTGAAATAGACATTTTTGGAGTTCAAATAAATGACCAAATGATAAAATACACACTATGTCTAATATTGCCACCAATTTCAGTTTTTGTGAAAAGTGCAGGACTTCCTGACAAAACTGGCATTTTTTTTCATTTTGTCTTGCAAAAAAAATTTTTAGTCTGTCCGACAAATGCCCTGTGAATCTTAGCAAAGAAAATAATATTCTGACAACAAATATGCCTTCAGTCCAGCAGATACTTATCTGTCCTGCAAAAGATTACAGTCTTGACAGCTGTCCTGCATCACATCACGAAAACATGCCTATATAACTTTGACTCGCTTAAACCCCAGTTTTTTATAGTAAAACTGGAGTTAACAGGGGTATACATTATTTTTCTTATTTCTGCTCAAAAACATAGATTGTGGGTACTCGTTAGAACCGAACGAATACCCACAATCTACAGGGTGGCCACGCACTTTGGAAAACAGGGAAAATGGTGAAAAAAATTCCCTGCAAGGAAAAATCAGGGAATTTAAAATTTTGCTGAAAATCAGGGAAAAATCAGGGAATTTAAAAAAATCTTATCTTTGTAAGGTCAAAATATTCAAATTTTATAGCTGTTCAGATGTGGCTACTGGTGGTTTCTTTCTGCCATATGCTTAAAATACCTGCAGATCTAATCTTACTTAAAGGTGGAGTACTTGTTAGGTGGAGTACTTGTTTGCTGTATATTCTGACAGCATTTGAATCAGTATATGACTTCCAAAAGTAGGGGCCATTGCGATAATATTAAGGTTTTTAATCAGGGAAAAGCAAATCAAATCAGGGAAAAATCAGGGAATTTGATTGCTAAAAATGTGTGGCCACCCTGATCTATGTTTTGAGCAGAAATATGAAAAACATAAGAGTATTTTATCTGAAAATTTTCAGTTTTTGGAGTTGAAATTTTCTATCTAGATTAGAAATAGCATGTTTTCGTAATGAGTAGAGAAGATTGTGCAGAAAAATACTGGGTACAAAACCTTTATTGTACTTTGACAAATAATAAAATGCTGTTTCATCTCTACAGTCTCTTGATCGCCATTTTTATGCACCACCACATGATAGTGGCGGGATATTATGGTCCGCCACATGATAGTGGTGGGGTATACTATTATGGTTTCGCTTTGGACATCCATGTGTCTGTTCGCTTGTTGTACATCTGTCCGCCCGTATTTTTGTTTCCGGATGATAACTTGTGTAAACATCAATGGATTTTCTTGAAACTTGGTATGTGCATTGATATTGTGATCTGGTTTGGGATTGTTAATGGGCAAATTTTGCCAAATTTTTACAGAGTTATCTGCCCGCGACACAATGGCAGGGTATTATAGTTTAATGTTTTTATTAATGTCTCGCTTTGACATCTGCCGTAAAAGATAGACTACATTTCCAGTAGTATTCATGTGACAAATTTGCATATATCTCATTAGTGATCACAAATATCTGCATGACCATTACAAAAAATAACTATTGAAATATATAGAAAATTTCAACTGCAAAAACTGAAAATTTGCAAATAAAAAACAGATATTTTTCTTACTTCTGCTCAAAAACGATTGTGGGTACTCGTGGATACTTCTTAGAACCTCCTAGAAGAAAATGTATACTCTTGTCAACCCCAGTTTTACTAAATAAAAGGGGGTTTAATGGGATTAATATTATATAGGCATGTTTTTGTGATGGTTTTTGGTTTTGCACCATCAGTGTTGTCTCTGGGTCAGAATATTTTTTTGGGGGGGTGGGGGCGGGGGAGGCGCAGGGGGCCATCTTTGGTCCTCTTCTTCATTGCCAGGGGGAAACAGACTGACCAAAATTTTTCAACTGCCAGCTGGGTTACTAAAATAAAATTTTCAATAGCCCAGGCCAAAAAATTAGAGGCCCAGAATAAGTACCCAGAATTCACGCCAAGAATTTGAACCAATGAAGACAGGAGAATAGAACCTTAAAATAATTTAATATGGAATACATAATTGACCTGCCAGTCAGATAAAATTTTGGTCCCTCATACACGCTTAAACAGAAACTACTTTCTGAGCCGTTGTGAGTAAGCGATGTACCTTGGAATTTTGAAGTGTTTCTCATCATTAGGAAAGGTTATCCAGTCGACAGGTTCAGTGTTGATACAAGTCTACCCAAATGGCTGGCCTCGGTGGTTCAGTTGGATGCGCCGTCCGACTGGAGACCAGGAGGTTGTTGGTTCAACCCCCGCTGAGATCGGCAACATTCTTTCATGGCGATTGATCATGAAATATTTTCTACGGTCGTTCTGTCCCTTCCGCTGATTCAAGAAGGGCAGTTGTCAGTTTCTAGCGAAAGAATGAGCACAATACTGGTTAACCGCTTGGAGGACTAAGCCTGCCCAGTAACTGTGTGGTTAGGTAAGCTGACTGCGCTCGACATGACCCCATTGGGTTGACTGGGCTGTAAAACCTCAACACAAACTACCCAAATGGCCAGAGAAATAAAAAGAAATAAACTAACAGAGTTATGCCCCTTTGAAAATTTGTGTAAACATTTTGTTTCCTGCTAACTCCTGTGGATTACCAGGGATTTTCCTAGGCTGAATTTAGGGCCGGGCCCCTTTCCCAATAAAAAATAGCTGAATTTTTCCAAATTTCAGCTAAAAAATCCCAAACAATCAACAAGAATACCAGTTTTACACTTGCAGAAACCTGCGATAAAAACGGCCACACAGGAAGTTGATCTTTTCGAAAAGAAAACAACATGCCTTCATCGATAATTTAGGCTTCGCTGCGCATGGTGCTGCACAACTTCCACTTTATGTACCTCATTCTAATTCTACTCGCAGATGACAATTTTCTGAGAAATGAAAGCACATGCCTCCAGACTGAGTATTGTAGATACGTTGCCTATTTTATCGAGCACTCAGCTGAAAACTTGAAGCCTGCAGTCACCTTCAGAACGTATTTCATCCAATCAGAAAAGCGGACAGGGAACATCTGCTTAGAATGGGATTTCCTACTTTCTTATTTACTCGTCAAACCTAAATTGTCGCACAACAATAAGACTTGAAAAAACTTCCAACAAAGTCACATCCAGGGTGCGCTAAGCTTGAAAATTTTGGGTTTGGGAAACAGGTGATTGATTATCAGCCGTCTAATGGTCATCCACAATATATGTTTTTATGTTGACAAAAAATATCCTTCAATTATCACTAGTTGCTCTCTTGATCAGGTCTACTGCTGTGTATATGAATGACTGAAAGTGACTCGAGTCTGTTAGTTTTATTCATCGGATCTCATAATGACATTTCAAACTAACACTAGTCCAGTAAACAGATCACGTTTAATATTACAGAATTCTGTTTTTCAGATTATCTTAACTACTCATGAAATATATAAATCCATTAAATATATCACAAGTTTTAAAGTTCTTTGATCAAATTTGTATTTAAACATTATTAATTATGCATATCATGTTTCTTATTTCTTTCAACCAAGTGTTCCGAAATTTGCGGATCCCAAGCTGTTTTTCCCAAATTCAATGCCCCTGGCCCCGGTGTCATATAATATTTTGACCCGCCTAAAAATTGACCTGCAGGTCATAATATTATGACCCGCGGGTCAAAATATAACTAATATTTTGACCCGCCCCATAATATTTTGATTTGCCCGGCTATCTTTCTTAAGGAATGATATGAACATAGAATGGATTCATTTATTAAAATAGTATTAAAAATAATGTTTGGAAAATAATCCGTCCACTTTAATTTTTAACGGAGGGTTTGTGGGTGGCGGGTCAAAATCTTATACCATACTATATTGACCCGCCCCTGACCTTGACTAGGCAATCATAATACAATGTACATTGCTAACAAGAAATATCTTTAAAAAAGATAAATGGCGTAAGAGGTACTGGAATATGAATATTGAAACTACTTTGTGGTTCAATATGAAAAGAAGAAGGCTTCTAAAATATAAACTTTATTACGGATTCAAACTGTCAAGAAAGTTTTAATACTGAAAGACATTATATATATTGCAAGGATTGGCAGGAAAGGGAGTGTACTCAGATGTGTAAATATCTGTGCTAAATTATGAAAAGCAATTTAGCATATAAATGTAAAGCATGTAATTTTTGTGTGTTAATTTGTATACTATACCAGTATTTGAAAAATCCTTGCCAACCATGCACCTTTTTGATAAAGTAAGCAAAGTGTAACACTGGCCATGGAGACTGGCAAAAACTGGAAAAAACATATTTAATTTGTAATAGAGGGTCATGATGGCCCAGGATTGCTCACCTGGGAAGCAGATTTTTTTTTTAACCTGGTGGAAGGATATTTTCAAAGGTTTCTGCATATATATATATCAGACCCTGTCCTTTGTTGGTTATTTATTTATTATTTTTTTTTGGTGATACAAATTAATTTGAAACATTTTGATGGATGGTCAATCCAGTGATGTTTGTGAGTATTGTTGAAATCTAGTTAGTTGTTGATTACAAAATGTTCGAAGTGTTCTGGACAGACATATGAGGAATCAACAAAAATAATTTGAACAAATTTGATAGACATTCACCTATGGAACGTTTGTACAAAAATTTTGAAATTGGACCATAGTTTGTGCAGAAGAAGAACTGTCAAGTTTACTCTACATAATTCCTAACCAAGCCAACTGGAAGTCATATTTTGAGACGGAACAGAATTCTTTTAACAAGATTTAAAGACCTTCTATTGAAGAAACATTTCTGTGAAAAAAAAAAACAACAAAAAAAAAAACAAAACACAAAAAACAATCCAACCAGCTCGTACTGAGGAGATTTTGAAAGATTTGGTTGCTCTTGCAATATGAGGGATAACTCTATTCATAAACTTTGAACAATCATTCGGCCCTCCTACATATTGATGTTTCAGACAGTTTGATTGCAGTGGGGAATCCACGTGACCAAATGACTAGGTGCATAGAGTTTGTTACTATTTTTGGCTCCGCTTCAGGTAGGATGTTTTAGAATAACTCGATTTATACCTGATGGAATTTTTTTCAAATAAAGCACAGTATGCGGAAAATCAAGCTCTTTCTGGTGGTCAGTGCTATTCTGCAATCTGGTCGGATTCACGAGAACATTCGGAGAATGTTTTTCGTCAAAATTCATGTACATTGTCCCGGTGACCCAGATTGACAGCAAAAACATTCTTCGAATGTTCTCGAGAATTAGACCAGATTGCAGAATAGCGCTTACACCACCAGAAAGAACTTGATTTTCTGCATACTCTGCACTTATTTGAACAAATTCCATTTGGTATGAATAGAGATATTCTAAAAAACCCTACCTGAAGTGGAGCTAAAAATAGTAATATTTCTTTGTGTCGTTTACGCTCCGACTAAATAGGCTGCTTACACCGCGAAAAAAAATAAAAGGTGTGTTCAACAAACCTATTTCGTAGTTAAGAATGAACAATATTTATGTTGTCAACATTTCTATCAAGCTTAAGGCATAGTTCCTGTTTATTTATTATATAAAATTAAACCATGCGATTTTACATCCTTTTTTTTTTTTTTTTTGCACATAATATAAGGCACATGATAATTCTGTATATTATCGACACAGTGGAGAGAAGTAAACTTGAACACCCCTTGTTCGCTTAGCGTTTGAGCCGCTTACATCAAACATTTAGTTACACTGTACAAAAAATCAAAAGCTCGTCTATAATCATTTATTTTATTGCAACTATTTTATCGATATTATTTAAATTTTTTTGATTGTTAACATCTGCATTGCCATACTGTACAACTTTAAATAGATAAATGTCATAATTAAGTAATTGTTCAGTCACGAATATATTTGTTAAACATCGGTAAATTCTATACTTACCCCTACTTGTTTGCAGAAGTTTACAAATTTTTAACCAATCGCAAATAACTATTTATTCATTCGAGACTAATACCAATAAGTATGTCAAAAGTCAGCTTATACAGCTACGCCGAAAAATAATGTGTAATAGTTCCTTTTACCATGAAACCTAAAAAAAAAAACCCAGTATTTTCATAAAATGATGTCATATTTTATTTTTTGAGGGATGGGAGTGGGGGTGGGTCAAAATATTATACCATAGTATTGACCCTTCCCTGACCTTGACAAGGCAATCATAATATATTACTAGAAATAAATGTGTAATAGTTCCTTTTACCATGAAACCTAAAAAAACAAACAAAACATTTTCATAAAATGACATCCTATTTCAATTTTTGAGGGATGGGAGTAGGGGTTGGGGGGTGGGGGTCAAAATATTATACCATAATATATTGACCTGCCCCTGACCTTGACTAGGCAATCATAATACATAGAAATAATGTGTAATAGTTCTTTTACCATGTAACCTAAAAAAAAACATTTTTATAAAATGACATCCTGTTTCAACTTCTGAGTTTTTGAGGGATGGGAGCATGGGGGGTGTGGGGGGACGGGGGGCTGTCAAAATATATCATAATATATTGACCCGCCCCTGCCCCTGACCTTGACTAGGCAATCATAATACATTGCTAGAAAAAATGTGTAATAGTTCCTTTTATCATGAAACCTAAAAAAACAAACAAAAAACATTTTCATAAAATGACGTCCTATTTCAATTTTTGAGAGGGGGGGGTGGGGGGGGGGGTGTGGGGGTGTCAAATTATACCATAATATATTGATCCACACTGGATTTGAACAGGCAATCTTAAATGATTGCTGTAATTTTTTTTTATTTTTTGTGAAATAGTTCATTTTAATTTTTTTCTATTTTTTGTGAAATAGTTCATTTTATCATGAAGACGAAAAATGCATTTGACTATTTGATGTGGGGTTGGCTAAGGAGGGGATGGGATGGGGGTCAAAGTATTATACCATAATATATTGACCCACCCCTGACCTTGATTAGGCAATCATAATACAGTGGCGATTGCGTTTTTCTTGTCCACGGAAACGCATGCGAAACGCTTATTAACGATTTGGAAATGCAGCGTTTGGACCACGCTTAAACGATCGTTTACGGTTTTAGCCAATCAGAGCATCGTTTCTGAAACGTTTCAAGCGTTTCGAATATTAGCCAATCAAATTAGCATTCGGAAAACGCTGTCATGGAAACCCTGTCTGGTTGCAAACGTTTCATCGTTTGCATCTTTAGTCAATCAAAACCCCGCGGACTCAAGTTATTTAAGATCTTTTTTTTTTTTTTTTTTTTTTTTTTTTTTTTTTTTTCAGTTTCACTTAATTATAATAACTATTCAAGTCACGGTTTTGCAGCTGTAACATTCACTATATTACCGTATACGGGAGTTCCCCTTTCAAGATTCAAGGTTGCGTTTACGTAATATTTTGCTTCAGTGAGACAATTCTTATAAATATCCATAACAAAATTATTTTAGTGGAGAAATGAAGACTCATATTAATTATCATCAAATACTCTATGCTACATGAATCTGGAGTAATTAATGTGTATAATATCATGATATTTTCCAATTTCATTTACATTTTTTATTTATTTATTATACCATTTCCTTTTGTTCTAAATTTAATCTTTTGATCTTTCAAATGTAACATAATATTAGCTAGCCTGTGTATTGCTTAAAGAGGATGAGATACAGGAAATGCTCATTCCATGTACTGTTTATTGGAAATTTAATGACATGCAGGTGCACCTCCAAGGTTTTTTCGGCTTATTTCTGATTGGATGAGAAAAAACACATGAAGTATTAACGGATTTATTGCTTGTTTATTTGTAATTTAGACAACACCAGACATAATGGAAGTCATTTTATTCTTCATTTATATTTGGATAGAAAATTCATAAGTGTATCTTTGTTAATTTCTTTAATTTGGGATGAAATTTCAAAGTACCTTTTTTGTGAAAAAAAAATCAATTTTAATTTATTAATTTCCAGAAAAATTTTAATTCAGAATTTATATAATATCCAAAGATATTCTTTTTCTTTCTTTCTTTCTTTCTTTCTTTCTTTCTTTCTTATCCATAATCAAACACGTACAGTATTGAGATTTTGATGCTTAAATCAAGTTGACAGTGGCTAGGGAATATATTTATCACTCTGTGTGGATCGCACAGGTTTCAGCTATAAATATGATTAATTTTAAGCTTTCATTGTCATTCATGTAAATAATAATAAAAATAATAACAATTAAGTATGATAAGCAGGTATTCATTTGTTTTGGACTACAACATATCTGAACAACTTAGTTTGTAACATTACCTTCAGTAGCATTTGTTTTATTTACCCCATTTTAAAACTTTTTATATCTACATAGATGTTGTCTTTTACACATATGTGTCTTAAATGGTTTCTTCAATATCTCATTTATTAGCATTTTTCAAACGAAAATTTGTGATAGTTTAAAATGTCGTCTGCTGAAAATATTACCCAGAGTGCTAAGCGTTGAAATAAATTGACTGCAAAGGATTATTTTGCATTGCATTCTGACATTCCAAATGTGTTAAAAAAAATATACTTACTTCTTAATATTTTCAGTGTTCTATTTATATATAATATATATATATATATATATATATATATATATATATATATATATATATATATATATATATATATATATATATATATATATATAATCCTGTGAAGTCCTATTATAGTATCTGATATGACATGTCATTCACCTGATAAGACGTGCCAATCGTTTGATAATACCTGTCATTCATTTCATTTCAGACTATCCTAAATCTGCTGGCCGGTGAAATCCATAGCTGAAAAGCTTTGCTGTCCACAGAAAAATCAAAGGACTGATAGTCCTAAGAGTCTGCTAGCTTGTAAAGTACTAATGGAGTGCTGTGTATCTTCTATGCAATTTTACACAATACATGCAAAGAAGATAGACGACATTCCAATGCTACCAATACTATACGATAAGATGGAGCTCTATGGAATATATCAAGCATCTGGGCATTGCACTTCCTGAATAGAAGACTTTCTTTAAAAACTCTTAAATTCTGCTGGTAAGTGCATGTCCTTGACAAATCTGACCTCAAGGCCAAGTCTTGGAGAAATTTCAAACTACACTGAAAGATGATTCTGCATGCAAAATTTCTAGCTAGGACGGACAAATACGGATGGACTCACTAATATACACTTAAATGCAGCTATGGTGACTATGTCTTGCTCAGCGCAAGCGGGCTTGACAAAAAGGAAGATATTTGTTCAAGTTATTTTTCTTCAAACTATTAGCACATTGTTGACAGATCCATTCCTTATCCTCCACACTTTTATGTCCTAATGTACAGAGTCTTTTAATCTCGGGCTTTAGACCCTGAATATCAAATTTAACATCAGAATGTCTGAAAAATGTTTGACAACAACTTGTACATATGTACTGGGGACCACAAGACACCAACTTGTGAAACTGTGTGACTATAGCACTTTCTTTGTTTTTAAATTTCTTACTGCTCAAACCATCTTTTGATGTGTCACTTAACTTAAGTTTCTTATTCAGGGAGGTTTGCAATTCTTCACATATAAGGGGTGAATCAAGTAATGCGGAACCGTGTTCATTTAAGCTGTCAGCAAGCTGGGAGGAAGCATAAGGCTGTGATGGACACAACTCAAATGAAATACATTCTTGTAAAGGAGGATAGGTAGTTATGTCACAAATTTGAAACCCAGCTCATTGGTATCATTTTATGGTCTCCCTGCAAACATGAGATATACAGAGCGAATGCAAATCAAACTGACTCACCGCTGTTGTAGTAAAGGAATTATCAAAACTAAACAATCTACGCAAATGTAAGGAAAATGCCAGTTATATTTGTTTTCTTTAACAAAATGTTTTTGCCATTAACATTTGGCATTCCATCTGAAGCTCTTGCATGTGACTCAAAAAGGTAGAAACAGTCACCTTGTTCCAATAATGCAATAGAAAAGCCGTTGCAAATGAAGACTGCATATGGGTTGAATGAGAAAGTCATAGCGAGTCCTGTCTCTAAATCAAGGAAAGGAAACTCCACTAAGGATAAGATATTTAAATTCCCTGAAAATGTTTTTTTTTTTTGTTTTTTTTTGTTTTTTTTTTTTTTTTCACTTTCCAGGGATAATGCTGGTTGTCAAGTGAAAAATAAGATGGCAAATCACATGGCTCTAAATAGTCATGATATGTCTTGGCATTCTTTTTTGCATACTTGTATAATTTATCTCCTGCAAACAGAATTTCATTCATGTTGTTGACATTCAACTTGTTGGTACAGATCCTTTTCTGTACAGCTTTCACCAATAATACTAAACAACATGGTAGGCATTGACGCCCTCTTGAATCAGGACTAAATATCCCATCTCTTTGATGGATACTTCCTTGCAATAATACAGATGCATTTTCTTGTAGCGACACCGCCTCGTGGCTGCGAAGAAGCAGCCGCGAAGAAGCAGCCACGACGGTGGCGTCAAATGATAACACGTATGGAATAGAACAGAATTGTGTGTACAGACCCTTGCCGTGGCCTGAAAAGTCGCAATGATTAAAGCCAATAACACCGAGTATTTCGACTGAGACATGTGATGTCAGTCAGCCAATGAAAGTGCTCAGCGATACGTATCGTGTCTGGTTTCCGACCTTCTGGGTGTTGCGACAACTGTGTGTGTTGTCGTATGACAACCAGCTTGTTTACTAGAATCTACCGGCTGTCGAACAGTTTATTTTTCGCGAGGCTACAGACATGAAAGCTTCTTTTACCTGCATTTTTGAAATTCATGGTGTGTCGCACGCGAAAAACAACAACAGATACTTGTTCAGTTCTTCAGCAAAATTCCTGATGCCGTAAAGTGCATTTCATGTAGGCAACCGGTAGCACAGGAGCTTGACGTTTGCTAATTTCTACTTATAGGGCCCGTCCCTACGATTATGAAATAATCGAAGGTTCGAAGGACAGGCCCTATAAGTAGAAATTATCCAATGTCAAGCTCCTGTGACCGGTAGTGTAGCGTAACTTGGTACCTATTACCGGCGTGCACTGATTATCGGGTATTCAGAAATCACGACCCACAGACCACGGCCCCCGCCCATCGGGGCCAGCGAAGTAGTTGGGCTGCCTATAGTCTCCAGGGCAGAGTTGCCTTAGGCAGGGCCTGTTCATCATGTGATCGGGTTGGGTAAAAGTCCCACAAATCTGGAGGCAGTATCTTTAAATGGATACATTGTTGCATTTTTTCTTTTCTTTTTATTCGCTAGAATCATCATACAGCAAATACAATGTATAAATAGACTCTAAGGCTGGCTAATCTGGTCGATTATCACTCCTGTCATTGTGATCGATTATTTATCACAAAAGATTTGGTCAATTTACTTGTCTGTCTGAGCAGGACTCTTCCCATGTTATACTTTACTGTATGTATTTGGTCAAATAGGCCTGAGCAAACAGTGTAGACCCAGATTGGATGCCGCAAAATGTGGCGTCTCATTGATTATAAGACATCTGTAATGATAATCATTTTTGTGGAATTTATAGATCAGTTAATCAATTATCTGATTAATTTTGTCAGCCTAAATAGTCTGTGTGAATAAAAGTAATATACTCCATGTATTTTCGCGTTAAATTCAATATTGCGTTAAACTGATTTCTCAATGAAAATAAACGGCAGCGCCACCTACCTGCTGGATGTTTTAAATACAAAGTCACGCTTTAGTGGGCAAGGTTTGTTTTCAGAAATACACTGTTGTTTTGTGATTTCCGCTTAGAAAAGAAATATATTGACCGTGGTGATAACAGTCCTTAATGACATTTACACCTATATCTATTAAATCAATTTTTACAGCTAAGACTAACTTATTTTTTCTATGAAAATATCAAATCTAAGGTACCGTATTAATCCGCCTATAAGACGGGGATTTCCCCCCCCACCCCACCCCCCCCCCCCAAAAAAAAAAGCCCCCAAAAATCCAGACCCATCTTATAATCAAGATCTTTGGCCATATCGGTATTTTCGGCAAAGTCCGGTGGTGCCACGTGGTCACGGAAAATGCCGATCTTCGAAACCGGTAGAAGGATATAATGTTTACCTTCGTCCCTTGACAGAAATAGCAGCAAGGTAATTTTGTAGGTGAAGTACCGAATTTTTCTGTGTATTACTCGCACCCGTGTATAACACGCACTGAATATTTGCTAAATAGTTTTGAAATAAAAAAAAGAGATGTTCTATGTAAAACACGAAGAATTTATCTGTGCGTTATATACTAAGTTACCAGATACTAAGTGTCAAATTTCACTAGGATTGAGTTGAAAATGGCCGAACTCGGAAGGTTTATAGTAGAAACAGGCCGAATTTACGATAATGCTAACTGAATTTTCGTTGTGCAGCTCTATTATCATGGGCCTCAGGCAACTTGATGTAGTGTAGGCAGTTCTTTGCTTCCCCACTGCAGACGCTATGATAATAAAAATGTAGTTATTTCTTTTGTGTTCTCATAATTAACACCTTCTTTGTGTCACTTTCTTAACTGAGATGTGAAATTATCAACTCAGTGCCTCAGGGCAATGCAAACAACAACTAAAGTCGACTAGTTGTCATTCTGACTGCCAATTAACCAATTAAGTGCACAGATGTATGCTGGTAGTTTGATTTTCTTTATCATAAACATTGTTTATTTCAAACAATTTTTTTGGTAAGTTGGAAGAAAAGTTTAAATAAAAAAAAAGAAAAAAAAAAAAAAAAAAAAAAAGATAAACATATGCCCAGTCAGCATTCTACGTAAATCTATATCGGGCCGTCATCGGCCCGTCAGGGTAGCTGACGGGCCGATGACGGCCCGATGTAGATTTACGTAGAATGCTAGCTGGGTGGTAAGAAAATAAAAGATAAAATGCAAATGACCGATCTACCTACCTCAAAAGCCCAGTTGGTTTTGTTTATTATCAATAATTTTAATAATTGCATAAACTTAAATACTTTTTTATTTTTTCAATGTATGATCGTTCATGCCAATATTTATGTTCTACCAAATTTATTTCCTATTTTGAACTACAATAAATCAGTTGTGCAGGCTGATTTATTCAAGTTACGGTTGAGTCTTGTCAAAGTCCGGTAATCAATACAGATTCATATGCATATGCCTGTTTGAGTAGTTTCCCTTTGAAGAGATCACATGATCAGCAAAATAAAAAAGCGTAAACAAAAAAAGCATGGACATGAAAAGGATATCAAATTACTACAAATCAGATCGAGTTGCTTGTTTTGAGCTGCCAGAACCCTGGTATGGGCGAGATAGGTATAAAAAATCAGGAATATCTTATAGCAATCATTCTATTTCGCATTTTTAACGGGCGATCGTGAATGTCATGAGTTTTCGCGACCGATTATCTTGGTGATTTCTGTCCCGATTTTGGTGTTCCTATAAATAATACACATCGGATTTTTATAAACGTTTTCTGGGTAAATAAGGTGCGTGTTATACACAGTTAAATACAGTATGCATGCTTGTAAGTGGTGTTGGGAGTTTTTTTTTAATTCCTGCTCTGTGATAAATTCACTTACAAATCTGACCAATCATCGCCGATGTCTTCATGTACTTTAGGAATTTCTGAGTGGCAGGGAATGTCTCCGACAGGCGACTTTTTTAACCCATCTTATAATTAATTAAAAGCAAAATCCTGCCTGGGAAGGGCCCAAAAACAGCCCCCGTCTTATAAACAAATCGTCTTATAGGCGGATTAATACGGTATCCGTACTTTAATTTGAAAATGGCCAAAATTTGCAAAAATCACATTACAATTACATGATGATTTTCAGCCAAAAATTTAATTAACGCGAAGTTACATGGCTTTTGGTTCAAAATGGCGGCAACATGGTTGGCTTGTTTACACAAATGCTTTCACAAATCAAATCCAAAGAACTGCATTATTTGTACATAAAATAAATGCTCAGATAATAATTTAGATGACTTCAGAATTATTTTCAGCATTTGTCTCTGTAAGTAGTTATGATGAAACGTTTTACCATTAGTAACGTGAAAATACATGAAACCGGGCTAAATAATAACAG
The DNA here is from genome assembly GCA_964016985.1 of Anodontia alba. Lineage (NCBI taxonomy): Eukaryota > Metazoa > Mollusca > Bivalvia > Lucinida > Lucinidae > Anodontia > Anodontia alba. The sequence goes on from OZ024835.1 coordinate 54,789,828, forward strand.
CAAAAAATTCTAAGATGTGAATTATATGGGACTAGACTTAAAAAATACAGTAATTATTATACTGTACACATATGTATAGTAAAAATTAGCAAACTAGATCACAAATCTTGATTTTGATCATGGTTCTGTTGGACATCCCAGTAGGGCTAGCTGTTGAAAGAACTTATAAGCATTAAAAGCTCTACACAGCTTATGTTGTCTATTTCTTAAATTCTTATATGCAACCTTTTATTTAAGGCTCTTTATCTTTATTTATAATGACTGAAATATTTTTTACCCACACTCCTCAATTATCTGGACAATTTTTATTAGCTGCAAAAATAACAAGAACATTTTGAATCCTCAAAGTCATAGTGACATGCCCATGCTCCAACTCTGCACACACATAAGCATATAGGTGTAGGCAAGTGAATTTTGTTGTCTGAACACTAAAGCTGGCACAATTGATCAGATACAGTCATTTGGCTAAAACCAGGTAAAGTTATGCTTCATAACAATTTCCAAATAAGTGGCTGATCAAAATTTGGACTTTATTGGCTGATACAGAGTACTAGCCTTCCTTGAAATATCACACCAAAGACTTTGTCCTTCGCCTTAGGTTATCTGCCCTTGTGATGAATGTGGAGTTCTCCACTGATTTGGCTAGTTCCAAATAGTTTCGCTAGTTCCGAATAATAAATGAGGGATCTGTAAAAATCCCTCACATAATGCAACAGTCTCTATATATTATTTTATCAACTTGGATAATGTGTTACGGAGAAAATTAATTCAATATAAGACATTTGTCGCAAAGCGACATGTTCACAAAGACCTTAAAACAGATCCTTTAAGCAAAAATCGTATAATTCATGGCATAACAATTTTTCGGCATGTACACCCTCCTTACTGCAAAATTTAGCTCCTATTTTCTGGATTTAATAATCTTTCCGATATAAATATATTTCAATGAGGTTTAAGAAGTTGAAAGGAGTATGTGCATAAGGTCCTATTTTCCCCCTTCTGAAGCCCGAAAATAAAATATGCTTGCAGTAAAATTATGCGTTAATTAATCCAATTGTAGCTTGTGTTTAGCACTGTGTGATGCCGCTACAAAGTCTCCCTGCACTTTGTCAAAGTACAGATAATATATAAGCAACGACATGAAAAACCTGTCTTCGAGGTTTTCGACCAAATAAGACTCAGACCTGCTTACTCAGCCGTAGACTGGCTAACTCGGCCATTGTGCCAGATTAGCTAGTCTTGAAAGTTTTGATAGGTTGTTTACTGTCTAGACAGCGAACAACAACGGTGTTGATCAGACTGCGCATAGCAAAAACCACGTGTCTTTGTTGTTCGCATATGGCATAAGATTTTTATCCCATGAAGAGGCTCATATATCGCTTCAATAGTCTGTCACATGTCTGAGATTCTTGTACATACACTACATCAATATCTACACTCCTTTAAACACAGCATGTGAACACCTTACCCGAAATTTGATTTCTGGGTCGGTTACTCACCTCAACTCCTTACCATACTTTATTTAAAATTGAACAAGAGGCCCACGGGCCACTCACCTGAGTAGCATTGTGAGTGCAGATATGCAGATGTTATGTAACATTTTTCCAATCCTGTCATCCCAACTAATGAAAAGATCATCCTTTAAGCAGTTCTTAATTTTTAAGATGAATATTATATATGGCAAGACAGTCAATGGAGCTTGATCATTTGAACAAACTCTCAATCACATTTCAACAGTAGGATCAATGTGAAATTTGGTTGCTATTGCCTAAGTGGTTTCTGAAGAATCATATTTTATACATGTAAACAGCACAGTGGCAGGGAAATATAATAAACATAAACAAGATGGTAGCCATCTTTGATTTCCAATCAGAATGACTTTAAGCTACTGTTGATCTACAAGTCACTTCGATACTTCCAATGAACTTTAAGTCAATTGCCCTTTCGGTTCAGGGGTAAAAGTTCAAAACAGATTTTCAAGATGGCCACCATAGCCGCAATTTGAGATTTCTTATCGCAACCATTTGAGCGTTTTTTGATCTACAAGTCACCCTGATGCTTCCTACCAAGTTTCGAGTCAATAAATGGTCTTTCAGTTCAGAAGAAGTAAAGAAAAATAGATTTTCAAGATGGCCGCCATCTTGGACTTCCAATCGGAAGGATTTTAGCTATTTTTATATCAACATGTCATCCTGATGCTTCCTACCAATTTTCAAATTAACTGGCCCTTTGGTTCAGGAAAATAAGTGAAAGGAAAAGAGTTTCAAGATGGCCACCATGACAGCCATCTTGGATTTCCTATCCAAACAATTTAAGCTATTTTAGATCTACAAGTCACCTAAATGCTTCCTACCAAGTTTCGAGTCAAATGGCCTTTCAATTCAGGAGAAGAAGCGAAAAATAGATTTTAAAGATGGCTGTCATAGCGGCCATCTTGGATTTCTGATAGGGATGATTTTATCTATTTTTGATCTACAGGTCACCCTGATGCTTCCTACCTAGTTTAAAGCCAATAAGCCTTTTGATTCAGGAGAAGAAGTGAAAAATCTACATTTTCAAAATGGCCACCATGGCAGCCATCTTGGATTTCCAATCAGAACGATTTTAGCCATTTTTAATCTATAAGTCACCCCGATGCTTCCTACCAAGTTTCAAGTCAACTAGCTTTTGGGTTTAGGAGAAGAAGCGAAAAAAAGATTTTCAAGATGGCCACCAGGGTGGCCCTCTTGGACTTCCGATAAGCATGGTTTTAGCTATTTTTGATCTACAAGTCACCCTGATGCTTCCTACCAAGTTTGGAGTCAGTTGGCCTTTCGGCTCAGGAGAAGAAGCGAAAAATAGATTTTCAAAATGGCCGCCATGGTGGCCATCTTGGATTTCCGTTTGGAATGATTTTAGCGTCTTTTGATCTATAAGTCACCCCTATGCTTCCTAGCAAGTTTGGAGTCAATTGGCCTTTCGGTTCAGGAGAAGAAGCGAAAAATAGATTTTCAAGATGGCTGCCATGGCGGCCATCTTGGATTTTTGATCAGCATGATTTTAGCTATTTTTGATCTACAAGTCACCCCGATGCTTCTTAGCAAGTTTGGAGTCAATTGGCCTTTCCGTTCAGGAGAAGAAGCGAAAAATAGATTTTCAAGATGGTGGCCATCTTGGATTTCTGATCAACACGATTTTAGCTAGTTTTGATCTACAAGTCGCCCCGATGCTTCCTAGCAAGTTTGGAGTCAATTGGCCTTTGGGTTCAGGAGAAGAAGCTAAAAATAGATTTAAGATGGCTGCCATGGCGGCCATCTTGGATTTTCGATGGCAAGATTTTAACTATTTTTGATCTACAAGTCACCCCAGTGCTTCCTAGAAAGTTTGGAGTCAATTGGCCTTTCGGTTCAGGAGAAGAAGCGAAAAATAGATTTTCAAGATGGCGGCCATGGCGGCCATCTTGGATTTCCGATCGGCATGATTTTAGCTATTTTTGATGTACAAGTCACCCCGATGCTTCCTACCAAGTATCGAGTCAATTTGCCCAGGGGTGTAGGAGTAGGCTTTTAAATCAATTGTTGACGTCGCATGACGGACGACGGACATTGACTGACCACAATAGTTCACCATGAGCACTTTGCGCTCAGGTGAGCTAACAAGTACAATTTACTACCGAATGTTTTGTCTAAAAATAGCTCAATGGGTGGCAAACAGTTTAGCCCCTGATGTGACACTGCATTTTGTAGCATCTCATGGGGGTTTACAATGTTTGCTCGGGACTGTCTGGCCAAATACATCCAGTAAAGTATGACCAATTTCAATATAATTTTGCAGGAGTGTTACTTTGATGATCCTCTACCAAGATTGTTCAAGCCATTTGGATTCGTCAAAAAACATGGCCGCCAGGGGGCGCGGCTTATTTTCCCTTTATATCTATATAGAAAACTTTAAAAATCTTCTTGTCAGAAACCACTGGACCGATTTCAATATAATTTTGCAGGAATGTTTGTTTGGTGATCCTGTACCAAGATTGTTCAAGCCATCTGGATTCGTCAAAAAACATGGCTGCCAGGGGGCGGAGCTTATTTTTCCTACATGTATATATCTATATGGAAAACTTTTAAAAGCTTCTTGTCAGAAACACTGGGCCAATTTCAATATAATTTTACAGAAACGTTCCTTTAGTAATCCTCTACCAAGATTGTTCAAGCCATTTGGATTCCTCAAAAAACATGGCCACCAGAGGGCGGGGCTTATTTTCCCTATATATCTATACAGAAAAGTTTAAAAATCTTCTTGTCAGAAACCACTGGACCGATTTCAATATAACACGGCAGGAATGTTTCTTTTGTAACTTTCTACCAAGATTGTTCAAGCCGTCATGATACGTCAAAAACCATGGCCGCCAGGGGGGTGGGACTTTTTTTTTTTAACTCACCTGACCTCTGCTCAGGATGAGCTATAGTGATCACTTTTCCTCCGTCCATTAACATTTTCAAATGACTTCTCCTCTGAAGCCGCTGAGCCAGTTTTGCTCAGATTTCATGTGGAGCCTCCTTAGGGTGGGGGAACGAAAGATTGCTAAAATGGTCATGGTCCGTTGACCCAAGATGGCCTCCATGCACATATATGGTAAAAACCTTTAAAAATCTTCTCCATAACAGAGGATGTCTTGGGGCTGAATCTTTGCAAGAATCATCAAGGACAAGAGGTCTACCAAAGTTGTTATAAGATTTGTCGTACGTTGGCATTTGACCTTTTTACGGCAAGGTCAAGTTTGCTTCCCTATGCTTTTGTATGGGAAAAACCTTTAAAAATCTTCTTCTCCAAAACCGAGCATGCCTTGTGGCTGAATCTTTGCACATATCATCGGGAATGGGAGGGCTACCAAAGTTGCTAAAATATTGGTTGTACATTGACATTTGACCTTTTTGCGGTAAGGTCAATTTTGCTTCCTTATGCATTAATATGGGAAAAATGATCAGAATTTCAAAATACATCTCCTCTGGAGCCTCTGGGCCAAATTTGCTCAAATTTCATATTGAGCCTCCTTAGGTTGGGGGAACAAAAGATTGCTAAAATGGTCGCAGTTCATTAACCAAGATGGCCGTCATGCCCATATATGGTAAAAACATTTAAAAATCTTCTTCTCCAGAACCGAGGATGCTTTGGGGCTGAATCTTTGCATAATTCATCGGGGACGGAGTGTCTACCAAAGTTGCTAAAATTTGACCTTTTTACGGCAAGGTCGTTTGCTTCCCTATGCATTTATATGGGAAAAAAACATTTAAAAATGTTATTCTCCAAAATCGAGGATGGCATGTGGCTGAATGTTTGCATATATCATCGGGAACGGGCGGTCTACCAAGGTTGCTAAAATAATTGTCATACATTGACATTTAACCTTTTTACGGCGAGGTCAAGTTTGCTTCTGTATGCATTTGTATGGGCCCCATACATTTGTATGGAAAAAATGTTGATAATTTCAAATGACTTTTCCTCTGAAGCCTCCGGGCCAGTGTTGCTCAAATTTCATGCAGAGCCTCCTTGGGCAGGAGAATGAAAGATTGCTAAAATGGGCATGGTCCATTGATCAAAATGGCTGCCATGCCCATATAATGGTAAAAAAAAATTTACAAATCTTCTTCTCCATAACCAAATAAGCCCTGGGCCCTTATCTTTGCACAAATTATGGGGGACAGGAGAGCTACCAAAATTGCTAAAATGATGGTTCTATGTTGACGTTTGACCTTTTTACCTCCAAGGTCAAATTTGCTTCCCCATGCATTTGTGTGGGCCATATACATTTATATTGAAAGTATTCAAGTGAATTGTAGATCAACAGTAGTTAAAATTGTTCTGATTGGAAATCTTAGATGGCCATCATCTTGTTTATATTTATTATATTTCTCTGCCACTGTGCTGTTTACATGTATAAAATCATGATTCTTCAGAATCCACTTAGCCAATTTCCACCAAATTTCACATTGATCCTACGGTTGAAATGTGATTGATGGTTTATTCAAATGATCATGCTCCATTGACTGTCAGGCCCATATATTCTTCTTCAAAACTAAGAACTGCTCAAATGATGATCTTTTCATTAGTTGTGATGATAGGATTGGAAAAATGTTGCATAACATCTGCATGTCTGCAGTGACTCAGGTGAGCGAGCCGTGGCCCGTGGGCCTCTTGTTTCCCTATATATCTATATAGAAAACTTTAAAAATCTTCATGTTAGAAAGCACTGGACCGATTTCTATATAACTAGGCAAAAATGTTTCCTTGGTGATCCTCTACCAAGATTGTCCAAGCCGTCATGATTTGTCAAAAAACATAGCAGCTAGGGGGCGGGGCTTATTTTCCCTATATATATAGAAAACTTTAAAAATCTTCTTGTCAGAAACCACTGGACTGATTTCATTAATACTTGGCAGAAATCTTTCCTTTTGACCCTTAACCAAGATTGTTCAAGTTATCATGATTTGTCAAAAAAACATTGCCGCCGGGTGGTGGGTGGGGAGGGAGGCTTAATTTCCCTATATATCTATATAGAAAAGTTTAAAAATCTTCTTGTCAGAAACCAATGGACCAATTTCAATATAGCTTGGCAGGAATGTTGCTTTGGTGACCTGCTACCAAGATTGTTCAAGCAGTCATGATTCGTCTAAAAAAAATTCTGCCAGGGGGTGGGGCTTATTTTCCCTATATATCTCTATAGAAAACTTTAAAAATCTTCTTGTCAGAAACCACTGGACCGATTTCATTATAACTTGGTAGAAATCTTTCCTTGTTGACCCTCTACCAAGATTGTTCAAGTTATCATGATTCGTCAAAAAACAATGGCCGCCACTGGGAGGGGCTTATTTTCCAAATATATCTATATAGAAAAGTTTAAAAATCTTCTTCTCAGAAACCAATGGACCGATTTCAATATAACTTGGCAGGAATGTTTCTTTGGTGACCCTCTACCAAGATTGTTCAAGCCGTTATGATTCATCAAAAAACATGGCGGCTAGGGGGCGGAGCATATTTTCCCTATATAGAAAACTTTAAAAATCTTCTCGTAAGAAACCGTTGGATTGAGTTCAATGTAACTTGACAGGAATGTGCTTTGGTGACCTTCTACTAAGATTGTGCCCTCATGATACGTCAAAAAACATGGCCTTCATGGGGCGGGGCTTATTTTCCGTATATATCTGTATAGAAAACTTTAAAATTCATCTTGTCAGAAACCACCTGACTGATTTTAATATTACTTGCCAGGAATGTTGCTTTGGTGACCCCCTATCAAGATTGTTCAAGCAATCATGATTCGTCAAAAAACATGGTTGCTAGGGGTGGGGCTTATTTTCCCTATATATCTAAATAGAAAACTTTAAAAATCTTCCTGTCAGAAACCACTGAACCGATTTCAATATAACTTGGCAGGATTTTTCCTTTGGTGACCCTCTACCAAGTTTGTTCAAGCTGTCATGATTTGTCAAAAAACATGGCCGTTAGGGGGTGGGGCTTAATTTTCCTATATATCTATATAAGACATTTTAAAAATCTATTTGTCAGAAACCACTGGACCAATTTCAATATAACAGCAGAATTGTTCCTTTGGTGATCCTCTTTCACTATTCAGTTCAAGCCATCATGATGGATGAAAAAAACATGGCCACTGGGGTGCAGGGTTATAAAATTTATACAAAAATTTTAGAGCAGTAAACTTGGCTGAAACTCCAACAGTAAGTATGCAAAGCTGTTTGCTCAGGTGAGCGATATAGGACCATCATGGTCCTCTTGCTTTTTTTTTTTCCCCCCATTGGACCTAGCATGCCAGTTATGCCTGTTTTTGAATCTATTCTGTTCTAAATATTCCCCCCCCCCCCTCCCCACACACACACCCTTGGATGGGGACACCAGTGCTGATAAGATCTGCACCAAAAGCAATATACCCCCTCCCGCTTGAGCTAGGATTCTGATATTTATGTCTCCTCCCTTTAGGGTAGGGAGATGTGTATTGTTTTTTCCCTCGGGCGTCTGTCACAAAATTTTGTCCACTCTGTAACTTGAAAATGGTTCAAGCTGTCTCCACATAACTTCATATAAATATCAATCAACATTATCTTACATGCAGAGCACAAGAACCATACGTCTTGCATTTATACTTTTTGAGTTATTTCACTTGGAACTTTATGCGTCACAAAATCGTGTCCGCTCTGTAACTTGAAACCTGTTCAAGATATCTTCAAGAAAGGTCATGTAAATATCAATCAGCATTAGACAACATGCAGCGCACAAGAACCATAACTCTTGCATTTATACTTTTTTGAATTATTATACACCTGTTTGAAAAACGGGACATATTATTTTACGGGGTATGACATCCGTCAGAAAACTTTTTCGTTTCCGGCTAACGCCTCCTACAGTTTACATCCGATTAAAATGAAACTTGGTATATAGCTAGATCATGATGTGAAGCAGCACATATTGTTTTTGGGCTACAGACCACCAATTATTAGCAGAGCTATGCCCCTTCGAAAATTTCAGAAAACATTTCGTTTCTGGTTAACTCCTACACTTTACATCTGATCAAGCTGAAACTTCATTTATAGTTAGACCATGATGTGGAACAGTGCATATTGTTTTGAGGTTACAGTCCACTTAATATCAGCAGAGTTATAGCCCTTTGAAAATTCCTTTCAACTTTTCGTTTCCGGATAACTGCTCCTACAATTTACATCTGATCAAGCTGAAACTTCATTTATAGTTAGACCAAGATGTGGGGGCAGTGCATTTTGTTTCTAGGTCACAGTCCACCAAATATTAGCAGAGTTATGTCCCTTTTAAAATTTCATTAAACTTTTCGTTTCCGGCTAACTCCTCCTACAATTTACATCCGATCAAGCTGAAACTTCATTTATAGCTAGACCATGATGTGGAGCAGCACATATTGTTTCAAGGTTACAGTCCACTAAATATTAGCAGAGTTAAGCCCCATTGAAAATTTCTTTAAACTTCTAGTTTCTGGTTAACTCCTCCTACAATTTATATCCGATCAAGCTGAAACTTCATTTATGCTATAGTTAGACCAAGATGTAGAGAAGGGCGTATTGTTTTGAGGTTACAGTCCACCAAATATTAGCTGAGTTACGCCTAGTGGTGGGACGATTCATCGATGCATTGGTGCATCCCGATATGCTTCATGTATGGAGTATCGATATGATGAACGCTTCTATTCAGATTCGCTTATTTGTGTTCGTTACATTCTTTAATCCTGTCTACAAAGTGACATTTTCAGAGCGCGATTTTGATTGGATGACGCTTGACTGATAGCCAATTGCATTTTGCTTTACTCTCATTATGATGGCAGACGAAACTGTGGTTGGAATTTATCCGCCGCCCAGCGGTAAAAATACTAGTTCTGTATGGGAATGTTTCGGCCATCCTCTTCTTACTTTTGAAGTTAGCCATTTTTAGTGTTTCAGTATTATGGACAATGCATGTTTAAGGGAAACCATATAGTTGGGGTCATAGTGTTGTTCAAACACATGTTCTAGTTCATTATAATTTCAACACAAAAACATGTTGGAACTTATTAGAAGGTCATTCATTGGTAGGGCTCTTTTAATGAATATCCACAACATATATTCCTTAAGAAAAATAAGAAACATGCCAGTAACTTTTATTCAAAAAGTGTGTTATCTAACTGATAATACAGGTAAATAATAACGTTACTTTACGCATGTTAAAGTTAAATAAAAGTGTAGTTAAAAGAGATTCAGAACCACCACAGAGTAATGTACATCCAGTATAGCAACTGTAGTTACTCTGAATTGTTCAGAAGGCGGTGTCGCGAAAAAAGGCATTAACTTAATTACATAATTAGATTTATATGATTTGATGGACCTGGATTTTGCTCTATATCCATATTTTCACACTTTCTTACAACCAGTGGCTTCATCCAATATTAAATTTACATTCAGAGACAAGGCTTTGTGAGAAAATTTACTATTCCTTGAAAAACAACCAACATGAACACTTTGTACTACATGCTTTCACTATCAATTTAATTTCTCAAAATCAGTCAGATGGAAATGCATTCTACTTCTTTTAATGTATAAATAAGAATGGGTCTTTACTGAGGCATCTGTGTAAAACAGATATACATAAATAATCTAACCATGTACTGAAAAACTAAATACAATTATTTCTCTTCTGTTTTGTTTCTTTCTTCACAAAAAAAATCCATTTTATTATCTGCATATATAAGCCAATGCAGTGATTGGAGTAATGAACCTCTTTATTTTCCAATGAAGTTTACCACCTGATTATTCCAAATGAGTGTATCTCCAGCAGCAATTTCCAATTTCTAGAATTATCAAAGTTCAAGTCTAGATATGCTCCAGTTCATACATATTCAACACCTGATGTAGCTCCACGATTATTCTGGTGCAATTTTATAAATTTATCTTTATCAACTTATTATGAAGACGAGCAGATTAAATAAATTTGAAATGGCTATGTTCAATCCAGATTAGCTTTAATAACTGATTGTCATTTGATAGTGCTTCACCTAAGCATCAACAGATTAGCCCGGCCAGCTATGCCTACCCTTTTCTGTTTTCAAGAGATTTTCCGATGTCCACAAAAGAAGGGTCATAACGTATAAATGGGCCAGCAGTCGTCAGACAACTCCGTGTCACTGAGGTGTGAATAAAGTAATTTCATGTAGGAGGAATGAATTAAATGCCTGATGTCTTGCTATATTCAATATCGAATAAGTAGATTCTGATACTTTCTTTTCGTTCAGCTTCCGTTGCTAAGCACAACATCAAAGATGGCGTGGGGTGATTGACAAAAGTAGCGCGTGTATTACTACACCGAATTTTGAAGACTATGTTTCAAATTGCACTATCTAAATCGATTTCAGTTACAGTTATGTTAGCGAAATAGAAAAGCTATAAAAAATTCCCCTGCTTCACATTCAGTTCGCCGTAATAGTGCCGCATTGCGTCTGATTAAGAAGTAGTGCGCGTATGAATATAGCGGTGATGAAAATCCGCTTGTGACGTAGTAAAAAACCCCATGCGATTGCATAGAGCCTGCTAGCTGTCGCTAGCAGACTCAAAAATCAAAGCAAAGCTCAAATATTCCTATGGTGATTTTAAATTATTTTGTTCAATTTTAAATTTTCACTGTAAAAATGGAAAATAACCTTGACGCCATGTGAGTCACTGGAATAAACAAAGGTTGAAAGAAGTTAACAACATATTGAAAGATTTGGGACATAGACAACGAATTTGTTTTGTGTGTGTGTGTGTGTGTGTGTGTGTGTGTGTGTGTGTGTGTGTGTGTGTGTGTGTGTGTCAACCTACAAATAAATACAGTTATGGGGCAGTTATACCATGGTTCCTGCGCATATACGATGTGATAATGCACAAACATGTTAGTATAAACTGATTTAACACATTTTAAGTAGATCATCCTTTTCCCCAGATATTTTATGCTGGATGTTGGGAAGTTTGGCCGCTATATGATAAATATAGGGCATCCGCGCATTCTGATCTGGTTCGTTTCTGCTCATCTGTACAATGTCTTACTCGATACGATTTGCCAATAGTTTGGCACATCATATTCTAACATTTAACTTATTGTAGACTGAATGAACTCACCCACACTATATATTGGAAGATTCTAATTTCGATTTTAGGTATGCAAGGCTATATTATTTAATTACTCAGAGAAACACATGGTTGAACTAATTGCCAACAGTGGAGACCCTGATCAGACGCCGCGTTCTGCGGCGTCTGATCTGGGTCTCCACTGTTTGCCAATTACCGAATTAAGGGCTTGTGGAATATAATGGATTAAATACAGCGTGCTTTAAATGAGAAATTCTAAATTAGTCTAATATTTAAGTATAGCTTGCAGTATGCAAACTCCATGCATTTTGATCTGATTCGTTGCAGTTCGTCAGTACATTGTTTTTTTTTTTTTTTTTTATTATTTATTCGATATGATCTGCTGTTTCTCCAGTGCATTGTCTTCTAATATTTAAGTATAGCTTGCAGTATGCAAAATTCTAGATTAGAATGTGCATCCGCGCATTCTGATCTGGGTAAATGCTACTCGTCCACACATTTGTTGCATTTGGTGGATCTGTTAATCCAGCACGTCGTCTTCTAATATTTAAATATTGCTAAATATAGCGTGCTAAAGGGTTAACAGCTTTGCATTATCATACCAAAAATGTTTTCATAGTGGAATATACACTTTCACGAAAGCCCTCCAGCAAGTTATTCGCCGACTGACCACATAATTGTTACGATGTGCACAGTGCATCGTATTTGAAAAATAATGGTCCAAACAAGTAAAAATGAACCTTTTTACATTTTATAAATCTGATCAGTCTGTGTATAAGTTGGATACTGTGCAATTCATGTATAACAGTATTTTATACTATTAATACCTAATCAGTGAACTGAGTGGACACCATTATGCACTAGACTGCGTCACGCACTCTGATCTGAGTAATACATATGCTCAGAGGGAGATTTTCACTTGGTAAAGATCTAATAAAAAGATTAATATTGATGATACTTAATTCTAGTAATATATTTCAGTAATGCAGATCATGTTACAGCACTATTTGTTTAAACGTCAGTGCACATTTCATTTAAAAAAAATAATATTACTCAAAACAATAATAGCAATTCACAGGTTTGATGTAGTTCAGTTTGGTGCAGAACGAAAATCTTTGATCTTGATCACGCTGCGATTGTGATCTGGTTGAATATATATTTGAGCCCCTTCAAAAAGAAATGAGAAACGACCTTATGGTATTTGAGACCACCTTAGACCAAGATAAACCGGCATTTCCGCGCATTCTGATCTTCTGAATCTACACATATCGCCAACAAAATGCAGCATGTCAACGATTCGTTGTCCAGTTGAACCTTTATCACTCTCTGGGCTAACTCAGCAGATGATCAATTCATGAACTGTTTTCTTATTTTCTCCCATACAACAAGTTTTGACATTTTACGCAAATTACTGATCTCGACTGAAGACAATTTGCATAGGAAGTCATATCCTGTGGAGATAATATGTATGAAATGCCGACACCTTTTTCAAGGTAACAGAAGAAAAATACTTCAAAATGTCATCTGCTGAAAATTTTATACAATGTACTTATAAGCCTTAAAACATTTATCTGTCAAAACAAGTTGATTGTGGTGTGAAAATAATACTGGGCCTCACAAAATATAATAATTCTTTAGAAAATAGAAAATTATTTCAATAAAACAATAAAATATGTTTTTGCAAAAAAGGCATAAAAAAAAATACATAAAATGACAAAAAAAAAAAAAAAAAAAAACGTAGATAAATATTATCTATTTGTAAAAAAAATGTGGTTTTAATATGATTCAATAAATGAGAGAGAAAAAAAAACAACAACTTCAAAATGTCATCTGCTTAAAATTTTATACCGAGCTCTACACGCTAAAACATTTAATTGTCAAAAGAAAATGATTCATGATTGTAGTGTGAAATATTAGACTTCACAAACTATAATAATCAATCATGTTAATTCGTTTGAAATACGAAATTATCTCAATTATAATTATTTTATAAAAAAAAAAAAAAAAAAAAAAGAGGAAGAAAATACAATAAAATAAATACAATTTTTATACGTAAACTCATATTACTTTAGTTGTAAAGACATGATTTAATACGGTCCAACAGGTATTTATTATTCGATTGGTCTATACATACAAACGGTGCCAAACGGTCATATGATTGGCCGAAACGGAAAACAGCATTTCGATAAGGCCAGATGATTGGCCGAAACGGTGAAAAGCGTTTCGATAAACGTTCGTAGCTCTTCAGTGCGCATGTGCAAATTTAGCGTTTGCATGAAACGCTTTGCTCTGTAATTTGATTGGCCAAAACGATATGAAACGCTAGAAATGTTGTCGAAACGCAAACGTTATACAACGATTTCAAAACGCACCCCAAACACGTAAACGGACAAGAAAAACGCTATCGTCCCTGTACATTGCTAGAAATAGTATGTACAAGTTCTTTTACCATGAAACCTAAAAAAAAAAAAAAGCATTGTCCAATTCCACTTTTTGAGGGATGGGAGGGAGGTGCGGGGGGGGAGGGGGGGGGTCAAAATATACCGTATATTGACCTGTCCCTGGATTTGAACAGGCAATCATAAATGTTTGCCGTAAATGATGTGAAATTGTTCATTTTATCATGAAGACTTGAAAATTGCATTTTCATGGAGTGACCCTCCTTTGCCTTTGGCATGTGCTGTGTGTATGGGGTGGGGGTGGAGGTCAAAATATTATACAACTAGACAAAGTACCCAGTGGGGCACGTATACCCCTGACCAGCGCTACTGCCACTTTTTAAAGAGCACAAAATATGTAGCTTTGACTAGAGATGGCAGTTGTATGCTATATGTTATAACATTGAAAAAATACAATCACACATAATATAATATGAAGCCCTTGACCTCAAAGATCAGGCACAGGTGAAGGGATTGAGCTAAATAAAACTTTAGCCCTATAACTATCACCATATACTAGTGAAATCAATCAGTCTTTATAATACAGTATAAGCAAAAATGACATTTGTATGAAAAGTCTGTGACCTTGACTTAAAAGCCATGCCCCAGCTTGGTGATGGTGCCCAGAAAATTTTTAGACCTATATATACCATCATGCTTAATATCAATGAAACCAGCAAAAGGGTCTTCATAATATAGCTATATAAATTTTAATGAAAATTTTAAGGTGACCTGCCTACTCACTGCCCTCTACATATCGGTAAAGTATCATAAAAAATATCTTAAAAAAAATTTTAGAGTTATTGCCCGCACAAGATTTAAATAACCAAGGGAGAAAACTGCAGAATGGAGTCAGAGTGTCATTCTTGAATGTGATATGCCTACTCAGTGTCCTCTACATATTGGTGAAGTATCATGAAACTATCTTAACATGTTTTAAAATTATGGTTCACACAAAATTTTTACAATTCTAGAGACAAGGGGAGATAACTCATGGACCAAGTCAGAGTTGTCTTTCTTGTGCCTGACACCCCTACCAAATACCCTCTACAACCTGACAGTTTCCTGATAATAGCTCAAAGAGTAGTTAGGAGTTATGGGGTGCACAATAATGCATTTATGGACAGACAGATAGATGGATGGACGGATGGATGGATTCCATGCTGATAGCTATATCCCCTAAACCTCTCGGTAGGAGGATAACAAAATTCAACAAAAGGTCTTGATGGTATAGCTATATAAACTTAGATGCAATTTTTTTACTTTTATATGAAATTTCTAAGTCTGTGACCTTGACCTCAAGGTCATACCCCGGGATGGGGATGATGCTGAGAAAAACTCTAGACCTATATCTACCAACATGTAAAATATAAATGAAATTCCTCAAAGGGTCTTGATGGTATAGCTATATAAACATAAACACAAAAATTTTGACTTGTTTATGAAAATTCTGTGATCTTGACCCCAAGGTTATCCCCCTGGACAGGGTTGGTGCTGATAAAAACTTAAGCCCTATATCTACCATCATGCCAAATATGAATGAAATCTATCGGAGGGTCTTCATAATATAAGATCTTATAAACTTTAACATAAAAACTTTGACCCTAAGACAAAAATAAGGTATGAACGAATAATGCTTCAACAGATGGACAGACAGACTAACAGATTCCTTGCTGATATCTATATCCATTCAACCTTTCAGTTAGGGGCTATATAAACTTAAATGCAAAAATATTTACTTTTATATGAAAATTCTAATCTACCAACATGTCAGATATAAATGAAATTCCTCAAGGGTCTTGATGATATAGCTATATAAACTTAAACTCAAAAAACTTTGACTTTTTTTTTTTTTACGAAAATTCTAAGTCTGTGACCTTGACCCCAAGGTCAACCCAGGGGTGGGGATGGTGCTGATAAAAACTTTAGACCTATATCTACCATCATACCAAGTATGAATGAAATCCATCAAAGGGTCTTCAAAGTATGAGGTCTTATAAACTTTAACGCAAAAACTTTGACCCTGTGACGGAAAGACGAACGAATGAACATACAAACAAACAGATGAACGGAAAAGCGAAAATTATATACCCCCACATACTTCGTATGTCGGGGGTATAATCGTATGTCCGGAGTATAATAACATATTTGAGCAAGCAATCGGTATACAATGATTAATATAAGTAATGAAAAAGTGTTCCACTGGTCATGTTCATCCTTAAAAAAAAAAAAAGCATTTCCATTAAATGACATCCCTTTGACTTTGGATGCGCCGTCCGACTGGAGACCAGGAGGTCACGGGTTCAACCCCCGCCGAGGTCGGCAACATTCTTTCGTGGAGATTGATCATGAAATATTTTCTACGGTCATTCTCTACCGCTGATTCAAGAAGGGCAGTTGTCAGTTTCTGGCGAAAGAATGTGCACAGTACTGGTTAACCGCTTAGAGGACTAAGCCTGCCCAGTAAACGTGTGGTTAGGTTAACTGACCGCGCTCGACATGACCCCATTGGGTTGACTGGGCTGTAAAACCTCAACACAAACAAACATTGACTTTTTTATATAGCGGTTATAATATATTAACCCAACCCTGGCTTTGATATGAATAATGTGAAATGGATACCTGAAAAAAAAAAATGTACCTGCCCTGCATTCTTTTGAGGAAATTCTATGGCTATTCTGTATTCACCCCCCCCCCCCCCCCCACCTCCTAAAAAGTCAAGTAGGATGTCATTTGATGAAAATGCTGATGATAATCAAGGGCCATGACAGATAAGGCTAAGGTCAATGCATACACAAATGTTTAACAAATCCATTGAATTGTTCACAAGATATTGAGCGGAAACCCAAATCCTCACAATAACCATGGGCCATAAAGAAATTCTGACAATAACCAAGTGCCATTACTGTGTTGTAAAGTTGATGTGGTTAAGGTCAATGCATATGCAAAATTTGATCAAATTCCATTGATTTCTCACAAGAAATTGAGTGGAAACAAAATTCTAACGATAACCAAGGCCATGACTCTGTTGTAAATTTGCAAAAATGGACACATACCAGTCAGAACCTAGATCTGGTCAACATCATTGTAGAGGTTTTTATAACAGGAACCATTTTACATCACTTCTAGCAATCTATTATGATTGCCTGGTCATGGGAGGGTCAATATATTTTGGTACAGTATTTTGACCCCCTCCCCCTCCCCCTACACCATAAAAAATCAAATTGGTCTTCATTTAATTAAAATGCTTCTTTTTGTAGGTTTACATGATAAAAGAAAACATTTCACATTATTTAAAGGGATCATTTATGATATCCTGTTGAAGTCCAAGGGTAGGTCAATATATTATGGTATAATATTTTGACGATTCCCCCCCCCCACCCCCCCACCCCCTCTCCAACCTTAAAAAGTCAAATAGGATGAAAATGCTTCTTTGGGGGTTTTCATGATAACAGGAACCATTTTACATTATTTCTAGCAATCTATTATGATTGCCTGGTCAAAGTAATGGGCGGGTCATTATATTATGGTATAATTTTTTGCCCCCTCCCTCTTACCCCATAAAAAACAAATTGGTCATCATTGGTCATCATTTTATTAAGATGCTTTTTTTTTTTAGGTTTACATGATAAAAGAAAACGTTACACAGTATTTAAAGGGATCATTTATGATTGCATGTTGAAATCCAAGGGTGGGTCGATGTATTATGGTATAATATTTTGACCCTCCCCCAACCTCCTCTTCTCCTACCCCTTAAAAAGTGAAGTAGGACATCATTTGATGAAATGAAAATGCTTCTTTAGAGGTTCTCATGATAACAGGAACCATTTTACATTACTTCTAGCAATCTTTTATGATTGCCTGGTCAGTCACGGGCGGGTCAATATATTATGGAATAATATTTTGACCCCACCCCCACCTCATGAAAATGTCAAATTGGTCGTCATTTAATTAAAATGCTTTTTATACCCCCCCACCAAAAAAGTGGCGGGGTATTATGTTATACCTATGAAATTTTGAGTGTCCGTCCGTCAGCGCCCCCACCATTCTTCTGCCCGCAACTCCTCCTACAGTTTTAGGCCAATCCTTTTCAAACTTTACAGGCACTTTTAGGATGGTCTGAAGATATGCATATTGTTTTTTCAGAATCCTGAAATTATTTTTTATTACAATTTTTGCATTTTTAACTTAGACTTTTTTCAAGCCCTAATACTACAGAAATGTATAGGGAGTATGTACCTTCTGATCGCAACTCCTCCTACAGTTTTTGGCCAATCCTTTTTAACCTTTACAGGCACTTTTAGGATGGTCTGAAAATATGCATATTGTTTTTTCAGAATCCTGAAATTATTTTTTATCACATTTTTTGCATTTTTAACTTAGACTTTTTTCGAGCCCTAATACTACATAAATGTATAGGGAGTATGTACCTTCTGCCCGCAACTCCTCCTACAATTTTAGGCCAATCCTTTTCAAACTTTACAGGTGCGTTTAGGATGGTCTGAAGATATGCATATTTTTTTTTTCAGAATCCTGAAATTATTTTTTATTATATTTTTTGCATTTTTAACTTAGACTTTTTCGAGCCCTAATACTACAGAAATGTATAGGGAGTATGTACCTTCTGCCCGCAACTCCTCCTACAGTTTTAGGCCAATCCTTTTCAAACTTTACAGGTGCTTTTAGGATGGTCTGAAGATATGCATATTGTTTTTTCAGAATCCTGAAATTATTTTTTATTACAATTTTTGCATTTTTAACTTAGACTTTTTTCGAGCCCTAATACTACAGAAATGTATAGGGAGTATGTACCTTGTATGTGCAACTCCTCTTACATTTTCAGGCCAATCCTTTTGAAACTTTACACAGGTTTTTAGGATGGTCTGAAGATATGCATATTGTTTTTTTTTTCAGAATCCTGAAATTATTTTTTATCACTTTTTATTGCATTTTTAACTTAGACCTTTTGGTGTTTTTTTTTTTTTTTTTTTTTTTGGCTTTATGAAATAACTGTTTATTGCTTCTCTTCTTGTTTAACTTAGATTGTTTTCAGCCCTTATACTAAGAAGTGCATAGGGAATATGTCGCTGTGGCGGGGCATGGTGCATGGCTTGCAGTTTTATTTTTTTTGTAGGTTAACATGATAAAAGAAAACATTTCACATTACTTAACGGGATCATTTATGATATCCTGTTGAAATCCAAGGGTGGGTCAAATATATTATGGAATAATATTTTGACCACCCCACCTCCCCTCTCCTACCCCTTAAAAAGTCAAATAGGATGTCATTTGATGAAAACACACACACACACACACACACACACACACACACACAGCATAAAAAATCAAATTAGTTATTTTATAAAAATGTTTTTTTTTTTAGGTTTTCATGATAAGAGAAAAATTTTACACTATTTAATTAAGGTGATCATTTATAATATCCTGTTAAAATCCAAGGGTGGGTCAGTATATTATGGTATAATATTTTTACCCCCCCCCCCCCCCTGCCACACACACACACACACACACACACACACACACACACACACACACACACACACACACACACACCCACCCCACCTCAAGTAGGACATCATTTTATGAAAATGCTTCCTTGGAGGTTTTCATGATAACAGGAACCATTTTACATTTCTTCTAGCAATCTATTATGATTGCCTGGTCAAAGTCATGGGCGGGTCAATATATTATGGTATAATATTTGGACCCCCCCTCCCCAACCTGCCCTCCTACCCCATAAAAAATCAAGTTGGTCTTCATATAACATTATTTAAAGGGATCATTTATGATATCCTGTTGAAATCCAAGGGTGGGTCAATATATTATGGTATAATATTTTGACCCACCACCTCCCCTCTCCTACCCCTTCAAAAGTCCTGTAGGACGACATTTGATGAAATGCTTCTTTGGAGGTTTTCATAATAACAGGAACTATTTTATATTACTTCTAGCAATCTATTATGATTGCTTGGTCAAAGTCATGGGCAGGTCATTATATAATGGTATATTTTGATCCCCCCACCCCTCCTACCCCATAAAAAATCAAATTGGCTGTCATTTTATTAAAATGCTTTTTTTTTTTAGGTTTACATAATAAAAGAAAACATTTCACATTATTTAAAGGGATCATTATGATTGCCTGTTGAAATCCAAGGGTGGGTCAATATATTATGGTTTAATATTGACCCCCCCACCGTCCTTCTCCTACCCCTTGAGGACCAGGTCAGTATATTGGTATAACATTTTGACCCCCACTCCACCCCATAAAACGTCAAATTGGTCGTCATTTAATTAAAATGCTTTTTTTTTGTAGGTTTACATGATAAAAGAAAACATTTCACATTGTTTAACGGGATCATTTATGATATCCTGTTGAAATCCAAGGGTGGGTCAATATATTATGGTTTAATATTGACCCCCCCACCGTCCTTCTCCTACCCCTTGAAAAGTCAAATAGGATGTCATTTGATGAAAATGCTTCTTTGGAGATTTTCATGATAACAGGAACCATTTTACATTACTTCTAGCAATCTATTATGATTGCCTGGTCAAAGTCATGGGCGGGTCAATATATTATGGTATAATATTTGGACCCCCCCTCCCCAACCTGCCCTCCTACCCCATAAAAAATCAAGTTGGTCTTCATATAACATTATTTAAAGGGATCATTTATGATATCCTGTTGAAATCCAAGGGTGGGTCAATATATTATGGTATAATATTTTGACCCACCACCCCCCCTCTCCTACCCCTTCAAAAGTCCTGTAGGACGACATTTGATGAAAATGCTTCTTTGGAGGTTTTCATAATAACAGGAACTATTTTATATTACTTCTAGCAATCTATTATGATTGCTTGGTCAAAGTCATGGGCGGGTCATTATATAATGGTATATTTTGATCCCCCCCACTCTTCCTACCCCATAAAAAATCAAATTGGCTGTCATTTTATTAAAATGCTTTTTTTTTTAGGTTTACATAATAAAAGAAAACATTTCACATTATTTAAAGGGATCATTATGATTGCCTGTTGAAATCCAAGGGTGGGTCAATATATTATGGTATAATATTTTGACCTCCCCCGACCACTCCCCCTCCTACCCCTTAAAAAGTCAAGTAGTCATTTGATAGAGGTATTCATGATAACAGGAACCATTTTACATTACTTCTAGCAATCTATTATTATTGCCTGGTCAGAGTCACAGGCGGGTCAGTATATTGGTATAACATTTTGACCCCCACTCCACCCCATAAAAAATCAAATTGGTCGTCTTTTAATTAAAATGCTTTTTTTTGTAGGTTTACATGATAAAAAAAAAGACATTTCACATTGTTTAACGGGATCATTTATGATATCCTGTTGAAATCCAAGGGTGGGTCAATATATTATGGTTTAATATTGACCCCCACCGTCCTTCTCCTAACCCTTGAAAAGTCAAATAGGATGTCATTTGATGAAAATGCTTCTCTGGAGATTTTCATGATAACAGGATAACCATTTTACATTACTTCTAGCAATCTATTATGATTGTCTGGTCAAAATCATGGGCGGGTCATTATATTATGGTATTACGTAATTATGTTAAGCTGAACTTTTGTAGTTAGCTGCACCATGATGTGGAGCAGTGCATATTATTTTGAGGTAACCATCCACCAGATAGTAACAGAAAATTTCTGTAAATGTTTTGTTTTTGGCCAGTTCCATTAGGTCAAGCTGAAACTTGATTTAAAGTTATACCATTATGTGGAACAGCATATATTGTTTTGAGATTACAGACCAAGAAATACTCGCAGTAAGCTTACTCCTTCCATAGATTACATTAAATCAAACTAAAACATTGTAAAAAGTTACACCATCATATGGAGCAGTGTATACCATTTCGATGTTACAATCCAACAAACATTTCCTCCTACAGTTTACATCCCATCAAACTGAAAGGTGATTATAGTTAGACCATGATGTGAAGCAGAGCATTTGTTATGAGGTTTCAGTCCACCAAATATTTATAGTTATGTCTGTCTGTCCATCTGCATAAACTTTTCTTTAAGGGCTAACCCCTCCTACTTTATGTCAGTATAGGTGCTACATCTGATTTCTTGCCACAGGCGTATGATGAGATGGTTGGGTGTGGCAAATGTGTTGTGTATCTCGTCCAGCTGATACTGGCTTCCAGTTAGGCAAGGTCTGCTATCCTTGTAGCAGGTAATGGTAGAGGGGGAATGTTTTTATTTCTTCTGTATCTTAACTTTCATTCCTGTTCCTCTTTCTTTCTTGTCCCTTTCTTTCACCTCCTCTTGTATTTCTTTTTCCCTTCCTCTGGGAGACAACACAAAATGGCCCACAAGGGTTGATGTGTCTTTGAACCCCAACACAAGCAAACAGGTATATGATGCCCCGCTTGCAGAGCTCTTTGTTAACCCTTGTCATTCTGAACGCATTAAGATGCCACATCCATTTCTAAATGTCTGTCTATCAGGTTACTTAATCCAGATTGTGGACATAAATTAACATGTATGTCCTACTGAATGGCAACCATTCTTTCCTCAGAAGATAAACTGATCTGGAGCTACACTGGCAGGACATATTTAACCCTTGTCCTGCTGTACCTGGATGTACCCTGCCTTTGCAAACAGTGCAGATCCAGATCAGTTGCCTTCTGAAAAGTTGGCTTCTTCAGAAGCCAACAGATCTGGATCTACACTGTTTGCCATTAAGTATGTGAATTTATAGCAACAATCAAGATCAAGCGATCTGATTGGCTGAAAATTAGAAGTGAGTGTGGCATCTTATTTTATTCAGCAAGACAAGGGTTAATAACAAGATGACTCATGTTGTGATGGAAAAGTTATATTTCAGTAAAAAAAGTTTTATATATTTTCAGGCTTTTGAAGTGTTTGGTAATCAAGATGACAGACAGTTCCAGTGTATGTATATATTGTATCATTTTTATATTTATACTTGAGCATTCAATGATTTTTTTTTATCCCAGCGCCCTGTATCCTAGAAGCATAATTTCACCAAGGGATGCAAAATTTCAATTTATGTGCATCCATGTGCCTCATTAAAATTCCCCAGAGTCCTACTTTCAGTTTGATTTTTTAAAAGTATGCTTCAATTTTGTAACATTGAATATTTTTGTCCCAAAATACTGACATATTTATGTATTGTAAACAAAAGAACCAGTGAGCATATTCACCCCAAATTTAACAGCAGTTTGTTGGTAGCCAGTGGCACATTTAACAACCAAATATTTTGTTTAAAACATACTACATCCAAAAATATTTAGACTTGTATGTTCATATTTTGTTTCTCTAATTTATATTGAAAGTGCCCTCAAGATGACCATTGAACTTTTAATGGTAAGGTCAGATTTGCTTGCATGACACTATTCCATTCCTTTTTCACATAAAATTATTTGATCAACATGGAAGTGTAAGGATTTTACACAGCAGCAAACCCCCTTAGATTCAGGTTTGATATTTTGTGTGGGGTGGTCGGGTGGTGCGAAGGTGCTGTGTATCTTACATCACTGGGGCGTCCAACTGATATTGGCTTACAGTTGGGCAAGGCCTGCTATCCTTGTAGTGGGTAAGGGTAGAGGGGGAACGTTTTTATTTCTTCTGTTTCTTCACTTTCATTCCTGTTCCTCTTTCTTCCCTGTCCCTCTCTTTCATCTCCTCTACTCTCTCTTCTATCTCTTTTCTCCCTTTCTCTGGGAGACGACACAAAATGACCCTCAAGGGTTGACGTGTCGTTAAACCCTAACACAATCAATCAATCATTGATATTTTGTATGAGACCAGAATGTTCGGTTTGGTATATCTATCAGTGGTCAATAACCAGTTTCAGATAAAACAGTATACCAGTAGGCACCTGTACTGTTTACATGAATTTCCATTCATCAGGGATGTGGAATTATCAGATTTTATTACTTGTCCACGGACAAGTAAATGGTCAAAATCCACTTGTCCAACCAAAATGTACTTGCCCAAACATTGACATTTTTTCTTATTTCTGGATGAAAGCATATATTGCGGGTACTCATTAGAAGTGCCTCACCAAGGTGCTTCTGGTAAGTACCCACAACATGTATTTTTTTTTTCGAAAAATAAGAAAAATTATATATATTATAATCTGGATACTCTTCTCCAGAGCGATGAATAACTTGTTCCAGGACAAGTAAGTTGAAATTTCTTACTTGTCCTCAGGGAATGGGACAAGTTGGACAAGTCAGGCATGGTATTTCCACAGCTCTCTATTTATCCTGTTTAAATATGAATGTATCCTATTGGTTGCTGTTTGTGACAACCACATTTGGCACTTCTTTCAGAATTTAGCCACTTTACCTGATGGGAAGATAGACTTTTCAAAGCTTTTCAAGCAGGAAGAAGAGATTGATGTTGACAAGTACTTCAGTAAAAAAGAACTGGAAGAAATGAGTTCCTATGATAAGAAGCGCTACAAGAATCTTAAAATGAATTATGAAGTTATGCTTATGATGGGTAGGCAGTTCAACCCATCACGAAAACACGCCTATATAATTTTGACCCCCTTAAACTCCACTTTTATATAGTAAAACTGGGGTTTACAGGGGTATTCATTATTCTTCTTATTTCTGCTCAAAACATAGATTGTGGGTACTCATTAGAACCACCTCATCGAGGCAGTTCTAACGAGTACTCACAATCTATGTTTTCAGCAGAATCCTGAAAAATATCAGAATTTTTTATCTGAAGATTTTCATTTTTTTGTTGGTAAAATTTTCAGTATATTTGAATAGGCTTGTTTTCGTAATGTTTATCTCTCTGGACAAATTCAATGGACAACAAATTGCTGATATTTGATTATACCCCCCTCCCTACACCCTCTCTGCAAAAGAAGTATTGGGTGGAGGGGTGGTTGGGTGGTGCGAAGGTGTCATTTATCTTACGTCACGGGGGCGTCCAACTGATATTGGCTTACAGCTGGGCACGGCCTGCTATCCTTGTAGCAGGTAAGGGTAGAGGAGGATGTTTTTATTTCTTCTTTTTCTTCACTTTCATTCCTGTTCCTCTTTCTTTCCTGTCCCTCTCTTTCATCTCCTCTACTACCTCTTCTATCTCTTTTCTCCCTTTCTCTGGGAGACGACACAAAATGACCCACAAGGGTTGACATGTCGTTAAACTCCAACTCAATCAATCAGTCAAGTATTGGGTTGGGTGGGGGGAGAGGGGGGGGGGGGTGTACACTGTTTTCAGTTTATCTGTGATTCCATCATTCCATCATTACAAGTTCGTTTCCACTCTATATCTTGAGAACAAATTAATAGAATTTGACCAATTTTTGCATGTACAATGATGTTGACCTGATCTAGGTTGGGACTGGTATGTGTCCATTTTTATATGCCCATTTGAAAAACGGGACATATTATGTTACGGGTAATGGCGTCCGTCCGTCCATCCGTCCATCCTTAAACTTTTTCGTTTCCGGCTAACTCCTCCTACAGTTAACATGCGATCAAGCTGAAACTTGGTATATAGTTAGACCATGATGTGGCGCAGGGCATATTGTTTCGGGGTTACAGTCCACCAAATGTTTGCAGAGTTATGCCCCTTAGAAAATTTCTGTAAACTTTTCATTTCCGGTTAACTCCTCCTACATTTTACATCTGATCAAGCTGAAACTTCATATATAGTTAGACCATGATGTGGAGCAGCGCATATTATTTCGAGGTTACAGTCCACCAAATATTAGCAGAGTTATGCCCCTTTGAAAATTTCAATAGACTTTTCGTTTCCGGCTAACTCCTCCTACTGTTTACATCCGATCAAGCTGAAACTTGTTATATAGTTAGACCATGATGTGGCGCAGCGCATATTGTTTTGGAGGTTACAGTCCACCAAATATTTGCAGAGTTATGCCCCTTAGAAAATTTCTGTAAACTTTTCATTTCCGGTTAACTCCTACATTTTACATCCGATCAAGCTGAAACTTCATGTATAGTTAGACCATGATGTGGAGCAGCGCATATTATTTCCAGGTTACAGTCCACCAAATATTAGCAGAGTTATGCCTCTTTGAAAATTTCAGTAGACTTCGTTTCCAGCTAACTCCTCCTACAGTTTACATCCGATCAAGCTGAAACTTCATGTATAGTTAGACCATGATGTGGAGCAGCGCATATTATTTTGAGGTTACAGTCCACCAAATATTAGCAGAGTTATGCCTCTTTGAATATTTCAGTAGACTTTTTGTTTCCAGCTAACTCCTCCTACAGTTTACATCCGATCAAGCTGAAGCTTCATGTATAGTTAGACCATGATGTGGAGCAGCGCATATTATTTCGAGGTTACAGTCCACCAAATATTAGCAGAGTTATACTTCTTTGAAAATTTTGATTAATTTTTAGTTTATGGCTATATCCTCCTACAGTTTACATCCAATCAAGCTGAAACGTCATGTACAGTTAGACCATGATGTGGAGCAGGGCGTATTGTTTCAAGGTTACAGTCCACCAAATATCAGCAGAGTTAAACCCCTTCAAAAATGTCTATTAATTTTTTGTTTCCGGCTAAATCCTTCTACAGTTTACATCCGATCAGGCTGAAACTTGATTTGTAGTAAGACCATGATGTGGAGCAGCGCATATTGTTTCAAGGTTACAGTCCACCAAATATTAGCAGAGTTAAACCCCTTTGAAAATTTCGATTAATTTTTTGTTTCCGGCTAAATCCTACAGTTTACATCCGATCAAGCTGAAACTTCATAAATACCTACATGATGATGTGGCGCAGCACATATTATTTTTAGGTTACAGTGCACCAAATATTTGCAGATTTATGCCCCTTTGAAAGTTTTTGTAAACTTTTCACAGCATATTGTTTAGAGGTAATAGTGTGCCAAAGGCTCATATGTGCTTATAATATAGCCATGCTTCTGTGGTGTGTCCTCTGTCAGAAAGCACTTCTCCCTAGAAGCAGCAAACTTCTCCCTTAATTTCTTGGCCAGCTTGGACCCTTAGGTTACAGTTCACCAAATATCAGCAGGGATTATGCCCCAATGAATTTTTTTTTTTATTTTATTTTTTTGTAATTCCACTTACAGTTTATATCCGGAGCACTGAATTATACAGGAGCCAGTTAATGTGCTGCATCTTATTACTTGCCACAGGCGTATAATGCCCCGCTTGGCGGAGCTCTTGTTGCAAATTTACAACAGAGTCATGGCCTTGGTTATCGTTAGAATTTTGTTTCCACTCAGTTTCTTGTGAGAAATCAATGGAATTTGATCAAATTTTGCATATGCATTGACCTTAATCACATCAACTTTACAACATAGTAATGGCCCTTGGTTATTGTCAGAATTTCGTTATGGCCCATGGTTATTGTGAGGATTTGGTTTCCGCTCAATATCTTGTGAACAATTCAATGGATTTGTTAAACATTTGTGTATGCATTTACCTTATCCTCATCTGTGATGGCCCTTGATTATCATCAGACTTTTGTTTCTGTTCAATATCTTGTGAACAGATTGATCGAATTTGATCAGATTTTACATATGCATTGACCTTAATTACATCTAGGTTAGGATTGTTTCGCGCTCTTTTTAGCAAATTTACAACAGTTGTGGCCCTTGGTTATTCCAAGTTAGTTTCCACTCAATATCTTGAGAACGTATGAATAGAATTAGACCAAATTTTGCATATTCAATGACTGACAGGATCTAGGCTGGGATTTGTCACTCGCCCATTTTCACAGTTATGGCCCTTGGTTATCTTCAGAATTTTGTTTTAGCTCAATATCTTGTGAATAAATCAATGCAATTTGATCAGATTTTGCACATGAATTGACCTTATTCACATCTAGGCTGGGCTTGTTACGCATCAATTTTCACAAATTTTTACAAGAAAGTTATGGCCCTAGGTTGTCATTCTGAGTTTGTTTCCACTCAATATCTTGAGAATGAATGAATAGAATTGGACCAAATTTTGCATATTCAATGACGTTGACTGTATCTAGGTTGGGATTGTTTTGAGTTCATTTTTGGAAATCTACAACACAGTTATTGCCCTTAGTTATAATGAGGATTTCAGTTCTCCTAAATATCTTGTGAACATTGACCATAACTGTATGAAGGTTGGGATTGTAACTCATCTGTTGTTGCAAATTTATGGCCCGTGGTTATCCTTAGAATTTAATTTTCTATCAATATCTTGTGAACAAAACAATGGAATTTGATCAAACTATACAAATTGTTATGCATCCATTTTTGCAAATTTACAATAGAGTTATATGGGTTTGGTTTGTAATAAGCTGTGCTTATTTACATTTCTCATTTTGTTTTTTTTCCTGGAAAACAGGATTTTACTTTTCATGCAAATTGTCTCCCATTAGACTGACTGGCCCATAACACTGCAATTGACATGGTCATGCAAATTGTCTCCACAGAGGAAACAATTTGTATGATATGTAAAATCATTTCCTGGGAGAAAAATATTTCAAAATGTTGTCTGCAAAAAGTTTTACACAGAGTGCTAAGCGTTTCAAGAATGGAATTTTATGATTTATCCTGTCTTACAGAAGCACCTTCACACAATACACAGCATTAATTCTATTAAATGGTTATTTAAATAGAACAGATTTTTGTTGGTTTTCAAAAGTTGATTTTGATGTGAAGATATTTTAAATTTGAACACAGAAAGCTGAATCAAATGATTTGATAAAAATAACCATTTTTGTGAGATTTATCATCGCTTCCAGGCATGTACATTCTATACAGAGGCTGAAAGTGTTAGGCCACAAATGAGCTTATAAGACTTTGTCTGAAAACAAAGAAGGCAAAACAAGTTTATTTAAATTTTTTTTATGCCCCCACCATTCGAAGAAGTGTGGAAAATGCGTATAGTGTTATCCCTGTCCGCCCGTCCGTCACCATCAGCGGAGGGCCATTAGCAATTTGCATTTAAGTTTTCAGGTGGGGCATTTTTGGACTTTTGACACATTTCTAGTTTTTTTGCTGCCTTGCTGCACATAAATGTAGTCTGACATTTTTTTTTTTTCATACTTAGCAAACAGTGCATGTACTGTCAACACTCAAGTTCGCAGATTCTTAAGCAGTCACCTCAGTGAAAAAGTCAGCTTTCGTAGCCCTACTGACTATCTGGCATCACTCTGTCCTGCCCTCCCTTAACAGTTTATACCCTGCAACTTGATAGTGGCAGGGTATTATAATGTAGCCTGGTGTCTGTCAGTCCATCTGTTCACATATGGTTTTGGGATAACTCCTCCTCTGGGGGTCATATTAAGCTCCTTAGATTTATAATAGGAAAAACTTAAAAAATCTTCTTCTCTGAAGCCATGAGGCCCACAGCTAGTATATTTAGTATGTATCAATATTTAATAGTCCCCTACATAAATACTGCCAATCAAGCCCCTGGGGTCCAAACTGGCCAGGCCCTGGGGGCCATTAGCTCCCATAGACTTATAATGTGAAAAACTTAAAAAAATCTTCTCTCTGAAGCCGTGAGGCCCGCAGCTTATATATGTAGTATGTAGCAATGTTTAGTGGTCCCCTACATAAATCCTGCCAATCAAGCCCCTGGGCTCCAAACTGGCCACACCCCTGGGGTCATGTTTAAATAGAGATAATATAGCTAAAGAACCTTCAAAAATCTTCTTCTCTGAAACCATGAGGCCGAGAGCTAACAGATTCAGTATGTAGCAATGGTTAGTGGTCTCCTACATAAATCCTGCCAATCAAGCCCCTGGGGTCCAGACTGGCCATACCAAGGGAGTCATTAGCTTCCATAGACTTATAATGGGAAAACCTTAAAAAAATCTTCTTCTCTGAAACCATGAGGCTCTTAGCTTATTAAGTATGTAGCAATGTTTTGTGGTCTCCTACATAAATCCAGCTAATCAAGCCCCTGGGCTCCAATCTGGCCACATCCCATGATCCCAGGGGGTCATATGTTTAAATAGAGCTATATAGCTAAAGAACTTTCGAAAATCTTCTCTGAAACCATGAGGCTGAGAGTTAATAGATGAAGTATGTAGTGATGTTTAGTGGTCCTGCCAACCATGCCCCTGGGGTCCAAATTGGCCATGCCCCAAGGGTCATTAGCTCCCATATAGACATAATATTTAGTAAAAACTTAAAAAATTTTCTTGTCTGAAGCCATGAGACCCACAGCTTACATATTTAGTATGTAGCAATGTGTAGTAGTCCCCTTCTTAAATCTTGCCAATCAAGCCCCTTGGGTCCAAATTGGCCACATCTAAGGGGGTCATATGTTATAGAACTGTATAACTAAAGAACCTTCATAAATCTCTGAAACCATGAGACCAAGAGCTAACAGATTTAGTATGTAGCAGTGTTTGGTGGTCTCCTATATAAATCCTGCCAACCATGCCCCTGGGGTCCAAAATGATATGCCCTGGGGTCATTAGCTCCCATGGACTTATAATGGAAAAAAAAAAAGAAAAAAAAATCTTCTGAAAGCATCAAGCCCATAGCTTATATACATAGTCTGAAGATTGCATGTGGTTTGGACATAATCAGATTTTCTTTTACATTGTCACTTGCGTCATTTTCGGATGATTTTTAAAAAGGTGGGGGACATAAATACTCTGTATTTTCTCGCTCACTCAGGTGAGCCCATAGGCTGCTGGTTCTCTGTTGCCATGTAGCAAGATCCCAAAGTTTGGGTCTGTATCAGTATTATTTTTTTCTAAGATACTTTTTATATTAATGTGAACACGTCCTTTCCTGTTTTTGACAGGTCTTCCAGCCTTAAAGCCAGACTTCATGAAGGGACAAGCATATCGTTCTAAATTGGCAACAAGGCAAGCAATAACTGAACAATTACATTCCGATGCTAGTGATGGCAGCGATGAAGAATGGACCCCAACTGTAAACAGTAAAAAAAATAGAGGTAGATGACAATTTGAATACCTCCTTTTACTTTGCGTATTTTTGAAATGTTGCATGTTTTGAAATATAAAGATACAGAGGTGGAGATTTGTGAGGGATTTTCGCTGAAAAATACAGGATGTTGGTTGGTAAGAACACCATTTGAGCCTTATTGAGGTTTAATGTATCACCACCAGTACAACATTAAAAATCATACTCTCTCAGTACCCTCGCAAGCAAACAAGATGAATGACAAAAATGAAAATGCATTTGAAGTTTTGCTCATCAAGTGATAATATTATAGCCCTCCACACGATAGTGGGGGGATATTATGATATACCCTCCAGTGTCTGTCTGTCCATCTGTCTGTCTGCACTTCTTTTCCTGATAACTCCTACTCCTTTCATTGAATCATGTTGAAACTTGGTGGACAGTTAGACCATGAGGTGGTACAGTACATATTGTTTCGAGGTTACCGAGTACACCAAATTCGGAAATAGTTATTTATAAATTTTGATAGATCTTTTTTCATGATTTTTTTTACTTGACATTTGTTTCCGGATAACTCGAGATGTTCCCATTCAATTTTCAAAATGGGTTTTTTGTACTTGCTGTATCAGAGGGTATGGTCTGAAAATTTCTTGGTACAACTCCTGGTGATAAGACAAAGTGTAAATTTTTAAAAAATAACTTCTATCATTCAAATGAACTACCCAGTCCAAATTATTTTGCGTCAGTGGTCACCGGAATAATTTATCAGCATCATATTTTTGGTAGGACTCACGCAAATGTCTGTACAAATAGATTGTTGAGTAATAAATACAAGTATGAAGCTTGCTGGCTTTTAATCCTACTAGACACAGGAGCTTGAAGTTATTTTAGCTGCATAATACTTTAACCTATAGATAATGTGCTATTCTGTTCTGTATTTAAACCTTCAACAGAAAAACAGAAAGTCTTAATCCAAAAGGTCTATTAGGCATTTACCTATATGATGTCACTCTTCCTGCTTTTTTGATCATATGTCGGTGTCTTCTGTGAAACAAAGAAAGTAAACAGTATTTTTTATCACTCAGGTGAAAAAAATTTAATTTAACTTTGTTTTCTCTGGATTAATTCTTATTTCCTGGTATTCTTATGTTCCTTTATCATTCCTTTCACAAATGATTTTATCTCTTTCTTAAAATCGATTTTTGATTTCTTATTATTATTGACCTTGATCTATGTCATACATTTTCATGACTTTTGATGTCAGCAGTTGGTAGCCTTTGTCATCATATCAAAGGAGCATATCTCTAAAATTATTGAAGGCATTTTAATGAAACTTGATACACTGATAGAGGGCCACGAGAGGAATTGCAAATGCATGAACCATAACCTTGTCACCAGTATTTACGGAGTTGCTTCCCTTCTTAATTTTTGCAATAAAAAGCTTGTCCGGAACGTATCTCTAAAAGAGTAAAGGTAATTTAATGACACTTGGTGCACTGATAAAGGTCCATGAGGGGAATTGCAGAATGCAAAAACCATAACTCTGTCACTTCCCTTCATTTTTTGCAATAAAAAGCTTGTTGGGAGATATCTCTGAAAGTATAGGAGGGAGTGAACTGAAACTTGAAACATTGATAAAGGGCCATCATAATAAGTGCATAGTGCAGGAATGGTAACTCATTCTGATTCTGATTCTGATCACAACTACTTACAGAATTATTTCCCTTCCTAATTTTTTGCAATAGTAAGCTTGTACAGAGCATATCTCTAAAAGTATTGAAGATAAGTAAATGAAACTTGATACAGTGATAGAGGGCTATGAGGAAGAGAGCAGAATACATGAATCACAACCCTGTTGTCAGGATTTATGAAATTATTTCCCTTCTTTATTTTTGAAATATAAAATGTGTCCTGTGCATATCTCTGAAAGTATAAGAGAATCGGAGGGCCCCCGTAGCCTAGTGGATAGGAGAGTTGACTCTTAATCCATTGGTTTCTCACCGCTGTGGTTTGAGCCTTGCTTGGAACACATGTAGGAAAGCCAAATTCTGCTTACAGATGGTCAGGTAGGGGGACATATTGTTTTTGGGACGGATCCCATTGGCGTCTACGTCTGCGTAAAACTTCTTGTCCACTCTGTAACTTGAATACCCTTTGGAATATTTTGATAGTACTTGGCAGAAATGTAGAACAGGACCATGTCACATACTCTGCCTTTCTTACTTTTGGTGTTATCTTCCTTTGTTATATTTGACAGTGATAATCCATTGATTTCATGTCCGCTCTGTAAGTCAAAGACCCTTTAGAATATTTTTATGATACTTGGTAGAAATGTAGAACAGAACCAGATGACGTGTCATGTACAAGAATGACAACTCTGCCTTTCACACTTTTGGCATTATTTCCCTTTGTTATGTCTGACAGTGATTACCCATTGATTTTGTGTCCGCTCTGTAAGTCAAAGACCCTATGGAATATTTTTATGATACTTGGACTCAGCTGGTAGAAATGTAGAACAGGACCAGATGATGTCGCATACAAGAATGACAACTTTGGCTTTCTTACTTTTGTCCTAGTAGAGTTGTCTTTTGTTTTGTTTGAAATAGATTTCTCATCTGCTCTGTAACTGGAATATCCTTCAGAATATTTTGATGGTACCTTGTGGAACTGTAGAATAGGACAAGATGACATGTTCCTTACAAGAATTACAACTCTGCCTTCATTACTTTTGCTCTTATCTCCCTTTGTTATATATTTTACACTGATTATGCATTGATCTAGTGTCTGCTATATAAGTCGAACACTCTTTGGAATATTTTGATGATTCTTGGTAGTAATGAAGAACAGGACCAGACGACATGTCACATACAAGAATGACAGCTTCGGCGTTTTTACTTTTGGAGTTATCTCCCCATTTTGTGTTTGAATTTGATTTCTTGTCTCTGCTCTATAACACAAATACCGTACAGAATATTTTGATGATGCTTGGTACAATGTAGAACAGGATGAGAACAGGATGAGATGACATGTTGTGTTCAAGAATGACAATTGTGGGGGGATCGGGGGACATTTGTTTTTTTTTTCTAAAACACCTTTTCTTATTTCATTTCATGCCTCCCCTGGGCAGGGGAATGAAAGATTGTTAAAATGGTTGCGGGCCATTGACCAAGATGGCCGGCATGGTAAAAATCTTTAAAAATCTTCTTCTGGAGGCCTTCAGGCTAAATCTTTGCACAAATAATCAGGAACGGGAGATTTCCCAAAGCTGCTAAAATGATGGTCATACATTGATGTTTGACCTTTTTTACAGAGAGGTCAAGTTTGCTTCCGTATGCATTTGTATGGACCCCACATATTTGCATGGGAAAAATTTGATAATTTCAAATGACTTCTCCTCTAAAGCCTCTGGGCCAATGTTGCTCAAATTTCATGTGGAGCCTCCTTGGGGCAGGGAACAAAAGATTGCTAAAATGGTCATGGTCCATTGATCAAGATGGCTGACATGCCCATATATGGCATATATGGTAAAAACCTTTAAAAAATCTTCTCCAGAACCAAATAAGCCCCGGGGCCTAATCTTTGCACAAATTATGGGGGACAGGATATCTACTAAAATTGCTAAAATGATTGTCCTGTATTGACATTTGACCTTTTTATTTTGGGCAAGGTCAAATTTGCTTCCCCATGGATTTGTATGGGCCCTATATATTTATTTATATGGGAAAAATGTTGAGAATTCATATTTTGGACATCTCTATAATCAAGTTGAATCGTAACTTGATTTTTAGCATTAGGACACCTAGTAGACACAAAATAGCTAAATGGGTCGATAGAAAATCAGCCACCATCCTGAAAATCAATTTTCCACATCTCTTCCCAAATCTTTGGTTGCTTTGAGCGGAAACCTGCTTTGTAGCAACAGGATGACTTCTGGATCAAATTGAACTAAAATTTTGTTGATCAGAATTTCAAGATGGCTACAATGGTTCCACTCTATTAAAGAAGATGGCCCCCAGAGCTACAAGTGGAAAATCTTCAAACGACATCTCATCCTTGGCCAGTGGCATGATTTCAAAATATTTGCACAGAAGTGTTCCTCCAATGGCCCTCTACCAAAATTGCTAAAATGGTTCTGCTTGGCTGAACAAAATGGTGGCCAGAGCTAAAAATAGAAAAACCTACTAAACAGACTGATGAGGAAAAATTTCAACATGAATGGAGCCAGGATCAGTCATTACTAAATGATAGTACATAACATAATATGATAAGCCCAATCAATGATAAATGGAAAACAGTCGTAAATAGAGAAAAAAAAAAAAAAAAAAAAAAAAAAAAATAGCATGACAGTGTAAAAATGTGCAAGATATCCATAACCTCCTTCTTTGTGGATAGTTACCAGTTCCCTATAAAAGGGAAAATGGAAATAAAAAGCTTATATGTTACGTTTATTTGTTTGTGTTGAGGTTTTACGGCCCAGTCAGCCCGATGGGGTCATGTCGAGCGCGGTCAGTTTACCTAACCACACCTTAACTGGGCAGGCTTAGTCCTCTAAGTGGTTAACCTGTATTATGCACATTCTTTTGCCAGAAACTGACAACTGCCCTTCTTGAATCGGCGGAAGGGAGAGAATGACCGTAGAAAATATTTCATGATCAGTCTCCGCGAAAGAATGTTGCCGACCTCGGCAGGGGTTGAACCTGTGACCTGGTCTCCAGTCGGACGGCGCATCCAACTGAGCCACCGAGGCTAGCTTATATGTTATGTACATGTGGCTCTATATGAGTATGGATGCATGTGTGTTGTGTATGTTAATATATGCATGCATGAGTTGTGCACATATATGTGCAGGTATGCATTTATGTATGAGCCACTACACCGGATAATGAGATGGCAATCAGTCAGTGGGACTAGTCTGAAGGGAACATTCAACACTCATAGGAGTCATATATATAATGAATGGTATATAATCTAACCATGGGACCCATGTAGGAGACTCATACTAATCAGAGGCCTTTAGTTAGAAACCCTGGGTATTCTTGAATAATTTCTAGGTTGTGTCTTTCTTAACCTAAATAATTTTCTTAAAAAAGTGTGAGTGACAGTGAGGAAGGTGCACTACTTACAGAAAATAAATACTTTTACATTCATATACATGTTGACAGACTCCAGGCTGTCAGGGCAGTAGAGAGCATGATTGAGTAGTGCCCATTTTAAATGCAAAACAGAGTGAAAGAACTGGAGAAACT
This sequence comes from Anodontia alba, assembly GCA_964016985.1. Classification (NCBI taxonomy): domain Eukaryota; kingdom Metazoa; phylum Mollusca; class Bivalvia; order Lucinida; family Lucinidae; genus Anodontia; species Anodontia alba. The sequence goes on from OZ024835.1 coordinate 54,826,023, forward strand.
TTCATGATTACCCAAATCATGAAGGATATTTGTAACAGGTATATAGAAGATAAAAGTTTTGTTTCCAAAAAAAGAAAAAATAGAGAAACCTTTTAAAAAGACACCTCTGCGGCCAGTGACCTGATTTCAAAGTTATTTCACAGAAGTATTCCACAAAAGGTGGCTATTTTCAGGTGGGTTGTTGACAATCTCCGGGGCTTTTGTCGTCTAGGAGGATGTTACTTTAAAAATCAGAGATGCTATACTGTGTGGAATTGAATCCCATACAATCCAGCACCAAAATTTACCAGTACGAAAACACGCCTGTTCAAATATATGGAAAATTTCACCTCCAAAAAACTGAAAATTTTCAGATAAAAAACTGATATTTTTCATATTTCTGCTCAAAACATAGATTGTGGGTACTCGTTAGAACGAGTACTCACAATCTATGTTTTATGCAGTAATAAGAAAAATAATGTATACCCCTTTAAACCCCAGTTTTACTATATAAAAGTGGGGTTTAAGGGAGTCAGAATTATATAGGCTTGTTTTCGTGATGCATCAAAATATAGCTACGGTTCCAGGATGTTGTTTCATTCTGGTGACAATTGCTCCGAATTTGGTGCCATTTTGAATGATTTACCAATTAAAATTAATGTTTTCAGCCATATTAGCATCTTGCGTAAGGACTTAAATTGGACAGACGCCATCATTTGGCATATGTATAGCACAGGGTTCATGCGTGTCAGGGAAAAGTCAGGGAAAAAATAATTTTTTCAAGGTCAGGGAATTTTGGAAAGTTTCAGGGAATTTTGGAAATTTGTAAAAATGTCATGGATTTGTCAGGGAATATTCCAAAGGGTATTCAAATTACAAAGCAGACAAGAAGGTTTACGCCAATGCCTGTCGACACTAAGATACTTGTCAGGCGTGTGGAAAAATTGTATATTACTAACTACTAACTGTTTAACACTTCTGCTGTCATCTTGCCTTTTGCATCTTTTGTGATCAGTATAGGCCAAAATCGGCCTCCACATCCATGCAGTCTGATTGCAATATACACTGCCCGCTACTAGATTTAGTACTTTAGATCATTATAGCCCCGCTTTGAAAAAGTGGGGCTATACTAGATTTGCCATGTCCTTCCAAAATTAAAATGCATTTTGCTTAATAACTTATGTTTGTGGTCCTACTTCAATGAAACTTATACCATACTTAGTCTCTAAGGTAAGGACGGTTTATTGGCAGAATGGTGGCCAAGGGCCCATAATGCTTGGAGTTATGTACCTTGATAGGTTTTCAAATTTTGCCATTCTTGAAAATTTTTGTTAGGTTTTCAAATTTTGCCATTCTTGAAAATTTTTGTAACAGGTTTCTCAGGAACTATGAAAGCTAGAAAGCTGGAAGTTTGTATAAACATGGACAATGACTGGATGTATCGTAAATACCCAAATAGGGGCCAAGAGTTCATAACTCTTGGATTTATATCCCTTGGTAGGTTTTCAAAAAATTAAAATGCATTTTGCTCAATAACTTTTATGTTTTTGGTCCTACTTCAATGAAACTTATACCACACTTGGTCTCTAAGGCAAGGAAGGTGTAGTGGTAGAATGGTGACCAAGGGCCCATAACTCTTGGAGTTAGTCCCTTCATAGGTTTCCAGAGTTTGCCATTCTTGTTTGATCCTAATAACCTGATATGTGGAAAATTCCATTATATTTTAATTACCAGGGTAAGTGTTAACGCTTAAAGCGCCAATCATAACAATTGTCGTCTGCTTTGTCTTCTGACGGTTACTTTAAAAGTCATTGTTGCAAACAGTGTGGACCCAGATCAGACTGCTCCTTTAGGAGCAGTCTGATCTGGATCCACACTGTTTGCCTATATGCAAAATGTAAGTTTGAAAAGTTTGCAAGAAGATGCAGCAGACGACATAAGCAGACGACATTTTCAGATGCAGATTTTATTGGCGCTTTAAGGGTTAATAGATTCAAACTCTATTACTTCATTTCACTTTATATGCAAAAGTACACTTTGGTGGTTTGTTGATTTTTAGTTATTCTGGATGTGGTGCTTTAGATTAGAATATTGCTATTACATGCATGTGAAAAGCATTTTTGTCACATGAAGAAAAGCTTTTTACTTTTACATGTATATGTGCATTACCAGGTAGTATGTGTGCATTCAGATAGGTTTAAAGAATATTACTGTGCTAATTTTACTTGGCTTTGTAGAATGTGCTTTAAAGGTTAATGGGTAATTTAAAAAAAAATGAAGTCAATTCGTGACATTAAGGGTCAGAAATAAAGTTTGGTATATGACAATATTGCCTTTCAAAACGATGCCTCAAGGTGACTAATTTTTTGAAAATCTACATGGGAAATGAAAGAATAAACACAATTTTGAGAAAATTTCGGTTTTATTTCAAATATCAAACACTTTTGAAACAAATCCATGGTTTTTCAAAGGCTGCTTAATAGTTGTTAGAAGTAGTCAATTCATAGTTTATTCAATTCGATATGTTAAGTTAATGTTTAACCAAGATCTGGGGTAAAAAATAGCTAATTTCACTTGATTTCGCAGATTTTTTGACCATTTTTTGCAAAATTTGATACAACTTTTTTAATACTGACCTCAAAAAGTTTACATAAAAACATTCATATTTAAAAAACAAAGCTTAAATTTGGTTTGGTACATCTAAAGGGTGTTAGCTGTTAGTACGCTGAAATTTTCTTTGACCCAATCAGTTGTTATGTGATAAGGGCATTTCAAACAAGTATGCATTTTTTTTGAAAAATTGTTACACTTGGGACAAAATCAGTGACATCAGTAAACCATGGAAAAAGCTGTTTACTACTAACAACATGCTGTTTCTTTTTGTTGTTCATATTAGAAAATATGTCAGTGAAGTTATTTAAGTATTTTATGAGCACTGAAGGTTGCCAATTTCAGAATCAACATGTAAACAGTCATACGAAATTTTTTTACGTAACAAGCAATATGTTTTATAAAGAGAATATTGATTCATTTTAACATTTAATCTCTTTTATAACAAGACCTTGATTTGTCAAAACATATGAAGTGAAAAGTTAGTAAGCTCAGTGGAGTTTTAAACATCAGTAAGGTTACAAGAGAGATTTGTGAGAACGTTACACTTGGGACAAAAAATTAAAAAAGTCTTAGGAATACACAGATCTGTTATTAAATGGCTTTCAACTGCAAATCATGACTTAAAACATTTAAATGACAGTTTTTGTTTTTTTTGTTGTTGTTTTTTCAATATCTAAAATTACTTCAATACAGATACTTGATAGTGTCAAACTCAAACTTCCATAAAATCAGTCTTTAGAACTTGCTTACATATCAAATATGTGGTTTTGTAACTTAAGAGATCATTAATATTTTTCAAAGTAAGTCACTGATATTAGAAGATTGATTGTCAAAACCACATGTTAAATGTTAACAAGCTTTAACTGTGAAATTTTAAACAGTACTAACACTATTGCAATAAGGATTTGTGAAACCGTTACACTTGGGACAGAAAGTATCAATAGTCTTTGGAACAGATCGAACTGTACAGAAATGGATTTATACTGCAAGTATTGGCTTGAAGTATTTAAATGTCTTTTTTCCAACAAACAAAATCACATAAGTACAGATACTTGTTGAAACTTTTGAAAGGGGAGGGGGTTTGGGGGGTATATACTTTTAGAAGACACAACACAAGATATGTTTTGTGTCTTCTATAAGTAAAGCTCTTATTTCAAAAGTTTTGACAAGTGCCTGTACTAGAGTGAAAAAAAAAAGTAAAAAGAAAAATAAGTCAGTAATTTGTAAAACACAACTCATTGCAAGGCCTCATAAAGTATAAGGTCAAAGGTGAAAAGATGCAAAATACTTTACACTGAAAAATTAGATTCTGTGGTTGTAACAAGTATATGAAATTGGATACATAACAAATTATCAAGCATTGCCGATACATGTTTTGTCATAATATCACAAAACATGATATTTGATAATTTGTAAGTTTACCTAATTTTCACAAAATTACATGTATGGCCATAACATTTTATTTTAAACTTGTTTTAAAATGGACCATTGAACTTTATAGGACCTTTCTAAACTTTCAACTTGTTCAACTGGTTAACGTCACTGTGATATATGCAGATCAAATCTGTTAGTGTTAAAACACTTATACCATGGAACCCCATCTCCGGCATTCTACCATTGCCACAGATGAACAATTCTCGTATGTAGCATGGCATCTATAATGCAAGTTATGGAAACAATACCAGTGACAGAAAATTTAAAAAAAAATTTAATTAGGCAGCTCTCCGGTGCAAGGAAAAGGTAGAAATGATAGAAAGACTTCAGTTTTCAAACTAATTTAAGCAGAGTTTATAGTCTTATATGTAAATAGGGTCAATGTTATATGTGAATCTGATATATCAGCGATGCAAGATTTTTAAATTGCTGATATGTCGTTAGATAGCTAGACAAAAGACCAGGACTTGGGACCTGTTTTTCTGCATCTGTAAAATCACAGGAGTGTAGAAAACGAGATTCTTAAAGATCTTTGTTCAGCTGAAACCCTCAAATTCCCTTTGTAAAGCTATACTAACCTTGCATTACAATGTTGCATATGCATAATACATATGCACCATGCAATTATTATTGGATGGGAACTTTTGTATATTAGTTGAAAGCCGGCATGTTTGACATACAGTAACATGTTAATACACGATATAATTTCTTGAAGATACTAATACATGATATAATTTCTTGAGTATGTGTTCTATATAACTATATACACCTTATCTTACTCAGGCGTAGCTTTAGCGGAGCCTGAGGTCTGGTTAATTTTGAGACTAGGTCTGGCTAATTTACTGACTACAGTAATATGTCAATACACGCTATAATTTTTAAGGATGTTATTACATGAAAAAAATTTTTTTGATGATGTGTTCTATATAACCTTATATACCTTATCTTACTCAGGCATAGCTTTAGCAGAGCCTGAGGTCTTGCTAAATTTCTGACTAGGTCTGGCTAATTTACTGACTAGGTCTGAGTTGTGTTTATAACCAGTACATGCTGTAAGACTTTATCATTAGGGAAATATTCAAAATAAGTGATTATACCTTATATTACTTAGGTGCAGCTTAAGTGGCATCTGAGGTTTGGCGAATTTACTGACTTAAAGGTCCGAATAGCGTTTATGACCAGTTTCTGATGTAAGACTTTATCATTAGGGAAATGTTCAAAATAAGCGAATTATACCTTATTTTACTCAGGCGTAGCTTTAGCCGAGCCTGAGGTTTGGCAAAATTACTGACTAGGTATGAATTATGTACATAGTCATTTTATTGAAGGAAAATACATCTGATTTAATTTTTATAAATTTAGGGGCTATTTTTCTTTACTGAATATACCTTATCTTACTCAGGCGTAGCTTTAGCGGAGCCTGAGGTCTGCAAAATTTTCTGACTAGTTCTTAATAGCGTGTATAACGTATATCGCTGTAGGGCAATATAAATATGGCATTTTAATGGAGTTGAAAGTTCCTATTTTGTCTCTAGAAATCAGCATAATCGATATCTGTCATGTAAAAATATTCATTAACTTTAAAAATACTAAGGCTCTAAGGTTGTTGTATATAAATCTGTTTATTAATCTACAGTTGTCACATTCACTTAATAGCAGTGTTTTACTTTCCATTTCATAAATAGCTATATTTATGTATGTGGTATAATTATAATTATTGTTTAGTGTGTATCTTTTACCAGTATATGCGTAATAGGCATAGGTTTTCATGCTATACTCATACATATTGACTTAGATTCTTCCCTCGAAAGGGAAGCTTAACAACCAATTTTGCCATGATATTAACTAGACTAGAACATCAGCTGTTAAAAAATGTAAACTACATAACACAATTCACAAAAACGAGTTTGATGTCCCAAGTGTAACGCTTTTTCATAACCTTTACCACTCTTTCAAAATAAACCATGGTAAATTAAATAACTACTATAACATTATTTCATATGCTGTAAGGCGTAATGATCTGAATAATGCGTATGTTAAGAATAGCTATAGTTATTAACACCTTATGATAAACGAAAATTAATCAACGAGTTTCAAAAAGATTTTCCAATGTTCAAGTTTTTTCCCAAAATCACACCCAGTGTACATTTATTTCATGAAAAGAAGCCTTTTAAATGTAATTTTAGTCATATTTTCTTATATTTCACATCATTTTAATTAGTTTGTATGTTATACTCAAGAATTTTCACATTTACAGGTTATCACTGTCTTTTGCTAAATTGGTGTTACACTTGGGACATTAGGTGTTTGGCTAATTTAAACCACATAAGCAATTCATTTGAATTTTAAGTACTGCAGGTCATCTTTGGGGCACATGCTCTCTTGAAGAATAGCAATAAAAACATGCTTAAATAAATTGTGAAAAAATCACAAGCCTTTAAACACAAAATGTTACACTTGGGACATTTTTGGGTGTATTTACACATGGCTTCTGTGAATGAGCCATACTGACATTCAGTAAACAAAATCATGCTGATATTGCACATATGATATTAATCTTACTATCTCTGGTAATTAAGGGTCTGAGAGGTCACTGGAGGCAAAGTCAGAACACTTTGTTTCCAAAATATTGTATTTTCAGGCTTTTTTTGTTTCGAAGGGTTCACTACTTTACTAGCAAGGTACAAGGGCAAACAAGGGGATGTTCACTCCTTAAATATCAGAAAACTATTGGCTTGTTAATTTAGTTTGTATATATGTACATTGTTTTGTCACATAAAAGCTACAATTTTTCAGATAAGTATTTTACAGTTGACATGAAATGAAAATGTCACGCAAAAAGCGTTACACTTGGGACATTTTTTGATACATAATTGGCTATAACTTTTTTATTAATAAAGCTACTGACTTGAAATTTTGTAGCAAAACAGACAACTCAACAATTGACAATATAGGATAAAATTCTAATCAGTAGGAGTGATAAGTTTTGTTTTAGATCATTTTAAAAAAAAAACTTCATTATTTTTGAAATTACCCTAATGCTTTTTAGCTCGCCGGGACTATGTCGTTGGAGAGCTTTTGCTGTCACCCAGGAGTTGGCGTCGTCGTCTGTCCGCGTCCGCATCCGCGTTAGCACAATGTTCAAGTTTTCAAATGTGTGCATAGTTTTTTAAAGTTCTGTTTAAGGTACTGCCTTCATATTTGGCCTACACCTACTTTAGGGTAAGACCTTTCAATAGCATACACCCCCATCCCCAAAATAGACTTTATGTAGGTCAAGGTCAGTTCTTACTTTGTCTTTTACACCCATGTTTAAGTTTTGCGTGTACATAACTGCTGAAGTATTCAAGATAAAGCTCTAATATTTGGCCCACACCAGCCTTAGGGCTAGACCTTTTAATAGCACACACCTCTTTTTCAGTTTGACCTGCCTAGGTCAAGGTCAGGTCATACTTTGTCATTTGAACCCATGTTCGAGTTCTGCGTTCAAGTTTTGAAAAGTGTTTGTAACTGCTGAAGTATTCAAGATACTGCTTTAATATTTGGCCCACACCAATGTTAGGGTAAGACCTTTCAGTAGCTCAGACCTTTTCCTCAGTTTGACCTTCTGCCTAGGTCAAGTTCAGGTTATACTTAGTCATTTAATTTAAACCCATGTTTAAGTTTTGCGTTTAAGTTTTGAAAAGTCTTCGTAACTGCTAAAGTATTCAAGATGCGGCTTTAATATTTGGCCCACACGTACCTTAGGGTAAGACCTTTCAATAGTACACACCCCTTCCTCAGTTTGACTTCCTGCCCAGGTCAAGGTCGGGTCATACTTTGTCATTTATAGCCCTGTTTAAGTTTTGAAAAGCGTACATGGCTGCTGAAGTATGTAAGATGTAGCTTTCATATTTCATCCACACCAGCCTAAGGGAAGATGTTTCAATGGCATATACCCCATCCCTCAGTTTGACATTCTTCCAACATCAAAGTCAGGTCCTACTCTGTCATTTCTTCTATGTTTAAGTTCTGCATTTAATCTTTAATATTTAAAGATTGTTTTCTTATCCGATCAGCCCTTTCCGGCGAGCTGCATTGTCTTCTGACAGCTCTTGTTAATACATTGGAATCCAAAATGACCATACTTAAGTTAGATTGTATTATATTTAAGTAGAGAAATTTGAATTATCTAAAGTCTAAATTTTGCTAAAAGTTTGGCTATAAAATAGGGAACTGACTTGGGAAATTATTACATGTAATGGCTAAAATACCTCATTTTGAATACCAATATGGAAACCAGTGTCAGAGCACCATATCCAATTGAAGTCAATTAAAATATATATATATATATATATATATATATATATATATATAATATATATATATATATATATATATATATATATATATATATATATATATATATATATATATCAGGGCTCGGGAAAACCGGAAAAATAGCCAGTCTGGACCGAAATTAAGAATTCTGGACCGATTTCAAACACCCCAAAAAGCTAATAAATCGGTCCAACAGGTTTGTGCCTTGAACCCCATTTTTCCCCAACCAACCAATTTTCACGAATCAATGATGTCTAAAAATCACAAACGGTCAAGTCTTCCCAAACTGACAACGTCCGCGCACCTTTTAAATGCGATATTATGGTAGTTAAAAGGCTCTAAACGGTCATTTGACATGTATATTGGAGAAACAGATGAATAACGGCAACCTACTGCAGCATAAATTAATTACGTCATTATCCAAACATTGTCAAAAAATCAACACTTCACTGACCTTTATGCGGTAAACAAGCGATTAACATGAATCATCAGTAACGATAGTCTGATAATTAATCCGTTTGTGTGACACGTGTGAATACACTGAGAATGCAAAGCATCCAGGTGCAGTCGGCGTGTCCAAAAGATCAAAGGTCGCTTTACTGAGAGTGATAAAAGAATGCACCGCTTGAACGCATCCGATTTCTTCCTCTTCTTTTTTGTTTTGATCAACACGGTTTGTCGGTCCCAGATTTGATAAATTAATTCCCAAACCATGTACGTCCTGATCAGATTTCGCATACAACGGCGTCTGATCTGGGTATTATTGGTATTATTGATCGCTTCTTTTTTTTTTTTCTTTTTTTTGTTTTTTTGTTATTGATTGCCGTAACACGCGAGTATAATTCAAGGTAGATTTCACGGTAAAAATAAGTAATGCACCACTTGCGCTAGACAAGATTGGTCAGTGCTTAAAATTTAAGCAGTCTGGTCAAATCTTGAAACATTCAAAACTGCAAAACCGCCCGTGGCGCAGGCCTTTTTTAATAGATCTAATTAGGTCCATGCAAGTCGTTTCGTTCCGTCTCCCCTGTTTCCCGCCGTCTTCACGCTTATACAAGACGGGAATCAGTTGTTTATAAATAGTTTAGGAAAACCCTGCGGAGGTGGAAATAACAACAAAACCGTTTTTTTTTTGTTTTTTTTTTTCTTTCTTTTTACATACCTGACTGTATTTATTGATGATGTCAGCTTTGATCATGCTCGTTATACCCGGACTTCCGTCATATAACGGAGTTGAGGTGTATTATTTAAAAGGAGTTATAGGACTGTCAATTGTCATTAGTTTTCGTGACAGGTGATATATACATATTTTTTTTTTTTTAAATGGGCTCATTAATGACGTCATCGTCATCGGCTGGACCGATTCAGATTTCAAAATTTCCAGAGCCCTGAGGGGGTGGTTGGGTGGTGCAAAGGTGCTGTGTGTCTTACATCACCGGGGCGTCCAGCTGATATTGGCTTACAGTTGGGCAAGGCCTGCTATCCTTGTAGCAGGTAAGGGTAGAGGGGGAATGTTTTTATTTCTTCTGTTTCTTCACTTTCATTCCTGTTCCTCTTTCTTCCCTGTCCCCCTCTTTCATCTCTACTATCTCTTCTATCTCTTTTCTCCCTTTCTCTGGGAGACGACACAAAATGACCCTTAAGGGTTGACATGTCGTTAAACCCCAACACAATCAAATCCAGAGCCCTGATATATATATATATATATATATATATATATATATATATATATATATATAAAGTATAGGATTAATAAAAGGAGGTAAGGGTTGGCTATAGGGGTGGAAGGAGGCCAACATTCTTAAACTTTTTAGTGACTATTCAGCATTCCATAATGAACCATTGTATGTCTCAGTTAAATTACGATTGTCAACAAAAGGAGTAGTATATATTATAATAATGATTCACTCTCGGATATGCTGGAAATAGGTATCTTCAATAGAAATGTAAAAGTAAAGGGCAACAATCAGGAACCAATACAATTGAATTCCATATACAATCCAGGAGACTATATAGGAGAGAAATGTAACAACAACGACTAAAAAAATAATGTCAGGGAAAAATTGCTGTGCATCAGGGAAATGTCAGAGAATTTCTTGTCAAAGACTTTGTATATATGAATCATGTACTTCTCCTACACCCCTAAGCCAATTGACTCGAAACTTGGTTGGAAGCATTGGGGTGACTTGTAGATCAAAACTAGCTAAAATTGTTTCGATCTGAAATCCAAGATGGCCGCCATGGCAGCCATCTTGAAAATGTATTTTTCGCTTCTCCTGAAACAAAAGGCCAATTGACTCTTAACTTGGTAGAAAGCATCAGGGTGGCTTGTAGCTCAAAAGTAGCTAAAATCCCAATTGGAAATCCAAGATGGCTGCCTTGGCGAACATCTTGAAAATCTATTTTTTTTTTTTGCTTCTCCTGAACCAAAAGGCCAATTGACTTGAATCTTGGTAAAAAATAGCTAAAGTTGTTCTGATCAAAATTCCAAGCTGGCCACTGTGGTGGCCATCTTGAAAATGTATTTTTTGCTTTTTCTCCTGAACCTGAAGGCTAATTGCCTTGAAACTTCATAGAAACACCAAGGCAACTTGTAGATCAAAAATAGCTAAAATCGTCCCAATCAGATTTCCAAGATGGCCACCATAGCAGCCTTCTTAAAAATCTATTTTTTGCTTCTTCTCCTGAACCGAAGGCCCAATTGACTTATTTCTTGTTAGGAAGTATCAGGGTGACTTGTAGATTAAAAATAGCTAAAATCATTCAGATTGGAAATCCAAGATGGCTACCATGGCGAACATCTTGAAAATCTATTTTTCACTTCTTCTCTTGAATCAAAAGGCCAATTGACTTGAAACTTGGAAGGAAGCAACATGATGACTTGTAGATTAAAAATAGCTAAAATTGTTCCAATGGGAAGTCCAAGCTTGAAAATCTGGTTTTCACTTCTTCTCTTGAACCAAAATGACTTGAAACTTGGCAGGAAGTATCAGAATGACTTGTAGATCAAAAACAGCCAAAATCGTTCCGTTCGGAAATCCAAGATGGCTGCCATGGCCACCATCTTGAAAATCTATGTTTTGCTTCAAAAGGCCAATAGACTTGAAACTTGGTAGGAAGCATCAAGGTGACTTGTAGATCAAAAGTAGCTAAAATTGTTCAGATTAGAAATCCAAGATGGCGGCCATGTTTAAAATCTATCTTTAGCTTCTTCTCCTGAACTGAAAGGCCAGTTAACATGAAACTTGGTAGGAAGCATCGGGGAGACTTGTAGATAAAAAAAAATAGCTAAAATTGTTCCGATGGGAAATCCAGGATGGCCACTATCTGGAAAATTTAGTTTTCGTTTCTTCTCCTGAAACAAAAGGCCAATCGTCTTGAAACTTGATAGGAAGCATTGGAATGACTAGTAGATCAAAATAGCTAAAATCATTGTGATTTGAAATCCAAGATGGCCACCATGACTGCCATCTTAAAAAATTATTTTTCACCTCTACTCCTGACCCGAAAGGCCAACTGACTCCAATCTTGGTAGGAAGCAGCTGGGTGACTTGTAGATAAAAAAAGAGCTAAAATCCAAGATAGCTGCTGTCTTGGAAATCTATTTTGCACTTCTTCTCCTGAATTGAAAGTCCATGCGCAGTTTATTTGGTAATTAGGTGAGTGATACAGGGCCATATATGGGTCTATATATAGCTTCTTGTGTGAAACTTTAGTATTAATCATATGAATCTGTTAGCTCAGGTGAGTGATATAGGACCATCACGGTTCTCTTGTGAACTGAATGGCATTAACTTTACCATATTATGGAATTGCATAGGTTCTATCACATTATTAAACTTTAACTATTGCAGGGAGTAAACCTAGGTCATGTTCCAAAGTAAATCGGCAGAAGATTAAACAAGTGGCTGATACACCTGATAATGTAATTTCCGTACATCCTAGAAAGGTAGGTACTTGACATAATTACTTTTTGGCTAGGTCTATTATTAGTATGTGTTGAGCTGTTACTAAGCCTGATCATGCAAGCTCTATTAAGGCTTATTATCACTTATATAAAACATTACTATTGTTCTTAAATAATCAATTTATTGTTGTAGCATTTTTATAAATATTAAAGTTCTTTAATGATGACACTTAAGACCGATGAACACAATCAGAAAATTGTAATATCGGATTCACTCTATGTTTGGGCCTTCTTGGTTTGTGTTGTCCATTATGTGGTCAGATTTAAACTGACAATGAATAAAAGAGGTTGTCATGGAATTACGGAAATGAGAAAACCTAGCTGCTATCCTGAAAAAAATTAAATGAAAATACTCAGGAAATGCCATGAACAACTTAACAAAGACAAAACAATGACATATAAGAAGCCATCGACACATGACAAGAAAAAACAGCAACAGTAGGAACTGTTACTAGAAAAACACGTTTTACTTATATGAAACCTCACCCTAAATTCTGATACAGGATCAGATAACAAACTTAAACTGCCAATCACAGCAATCATCTGCTTTGTCATCTGCTTGTGATTTTAAAAGTCATTTTTGCAAACAGTGTGGACCTAGAGCAGTCTGATCAGGGTCCACACTGTTTGTCTGTATGCAAAAATAGGTTTGAAAAGTTTACAAGAATATTCAGCAGATGACATTAATAGATGCAGGTTTTCTTGGCAATTTAAGGGTTAGTTTTCATCTCTATATATGTTCTCTATCTCAGTGAAATATTACAGTGAAACTCGTGTAATCATAAACACTGTGATGAAACAAAGCAAAAGGCTCAGTAACCTGAATCCACACAAGAAAAGGACAAACTGGACCACAATGGCTCTGACTACAGACATTGATAGTCAGGCCTTGTGAACATATCAGTTACTTGAAACACTGTTATTATACACCAGGACCACAAAGTATAGCTTTTGTCTGTTCTTTAACAATGCAAAGATATCTCAGGAACTACTGAACCTAGGATTTTGAAATTAGGTGCACCGTATTTAACTGTGTATCACACACAATTTTTTACCCAGAAAGAGTTTTTAAAGATCTGATGCTTGTTATTGATAGAAACACCAAAATCAGAATAGAAATACATGCGTGATCGGCCGTTATAATCTAGACATAGATCTATTGCTGTAACATATCCATGATGCTTGATAACCTTTCTCAATGTGATCAATAATTGATACCAGGAGGTCGCGGGTTCAACCCTTGCCGAGGTCAGCAACATTTTTTCGTGGAGATTGATCATGAAATATTTTCTACGATCATTCTCTCCCGCTGATTCAAGAAGGGCAGTTGTCAGTTTCTGGCAAAAGAATGTGCACAATACTGGTTAACCGCTCAGAGGACTAAGCCTGCCCAGTAAATGTGTGGTTAGGTAAATTGACCACGACGACATGACCACATTGGGTTGACTGGGCCGTAAAACCTCAACACAAACAAACAATCAATAATTGATGAGTAATCACTGAAGATTTGGTTATTATCTTACCTATCTGGCTTACTGTTTGTTAGTATATTTTTATGCTAATATAACAATTGTGAGGCTAAACATCAATTGCCGAGCCTTTTAAGTTTTGTATGATTTATTTTGATAAAACTACAAATCAAAAAGCGCAAGAGAGAAAGAATATGTCCAGTTGGATGTGAAAATGATGCATTAAACACAAAAATCAAACAATCCATTATTAAGCAAGCAGTATCATTATTCTGCTGCTAATGGAACAATAAACCGATTATGCAATTAATGATGCCAGCCCTAACAGGGATACAGACTAACGATTACCCAGTCACCCATGGCCACTGAAAAACTGGCTGGCGCCAAAATGAAATCTTAGGATCGCCCAGTTGGCGACTGTAAAATTAACCCTTGTCCTGCTGAACCCTGAAGAAGCCAACTGATCTGGATCTGCTCTGTTTTCCATTAAGTATATGACTTTATATCAGCGTCCTTGATCATATAATCTGATTGGCTGAAAATTAGGTGTGGGTATGGCTTCTTAATTTATTCAGCAGGACAAGGGTTAAGCATTATGCCTGTTATTATAACCCCGGCATACAAAGTATGCTAAGGCATACAAAGTATGCTAATGGGGTATATAGTTTTTGTCTTTTCTGTGTGTGTGTGTGTCTGTCTGAGTTAACATTTATTTTGTGTCAAATATTTCTCAAGAACTAATATACTTGGAATCTTAAAATTTTGTACACATGACAAGTATGACTAGTTGTATTGTGGGAAAGAAAATAGGGGCTGTGGGCCAGGTCCCTTATAGTTATTTCCCTTTCTTGTTCTGGCTATTTGTGTGTGAGTAAACATTTATTTTGTGTCAATGATTTCTCAATCTTTGGGGAAGAAAATAGGGGCTTTGGGGTCAGGTCACTTCATACATGCCATAACCTCAGTTGGTCAATCTGTGAGATCTGAGAAAAATTTAAGTGAGATTTCAAAAAATTCTGTGAGATTTTTTCTCGGCGCTGTATTTTGTCATACGAAGTAATTTTCGAAATTTAAAGCTTATTTATTTGAAAGGCATGACTTCTGCAGGAGTCTTTAAAGTGTTTAAATAATGAGGGCCAGCAGACTTTATCCCTCTTTCAGCATTCATAAAATTATCTGCATTTTATATAAAGATATCAACATCTGCTTGAGCAACCCTAATTCTATTCTTTATGTGACAATTATTGCAAACAAAACAAAAAAATATACAACATAAAAGGGGCCGCTAATTATCACAAATACTTACCCTAAGACCAGACACAATACGCCAACCCCATTTTTCTTCAAGCCAGATCATTGGCGCATGCCATTATCTCGTCCACTAGCGTAACTGATCATCTTTAGTTGACCCAGAAAGCGTGTCCGATTGACCAATCTGTCATTTAACACCTTCTTAATCATTTAATTACTATTGTTTATCATGTTTATTGCGGAATCAACACCGTCCACCATCACAGGTCATGCGGATACCTTTGCACTTATTTTGACACTTGTTATCAGCTTTCGATTCAACGTAATAGAATACACTTCTATTGATCCGGAAACCAATACTACAGTGACTGTCTACAAAAAAGGTGCCTTAAGATTTTTTTTCGATGGGGTTTTTCGATTCCGTGAGTTTTACCGCTCACGGCGTGAGCTCGTGAGAAACGTCAGAATTACGTGAGGTTTTTCCTCACGGCGTGAGACTTGGCATGTATGTCACTTGGAGTTATTTCCCATTGTTCTGGCAATTTGTGTGTGAGTAAACACTTATTTTGTGTCAAAGATTTCTCAAGAACAACTGTACCTAGAATCTTGAAATTTTGTACACATGACAAGTATGACTAGTTGTATTGTGGGAAAGAAAATAGGGTTCATGGGACCAGGCCCTTAGAGTTATTTCCCTTTGTTGTTCTGGCTATTTGTGTGTGAATTAACATTTATTTTGTGTCCAAGATTTCTCTAGAACTACTACACCTAGAAACTTGAAATTAAGTACACATGACAAGTATGACTAGTTGTATTGTGGGAAAGGAAATAGGAACCATGGGGCCAAGTTCCTCAGAGTTATTTCCCTTTGTTGTTCTGGCTATTTAATTATGTATTTTTGTTTATAACTTCTATACCTGTTTCCAGATTTTGTTTGAATTTATTAAACACATGCACATTTATATATTGCGGGTGACAAGTATGACTAATTGTACTGTGGAAAGAAAGTAGGGGCCATAGGGCCAGGTCAGTTAGAGTTATTTCCCTTTGTCCAAATGCCAAAATATTGAAACCATGATATTACTGATGGCCATGGCCGGGGGTATTAGTGAGCATATGCTCACTTCATGGTCTAGTTAGTTACAAACCATATTCTAAATAACAAAAATATTGTATTGTGATACAATTTTGACAGAACCCATTTTTGCACTGATTCTTCATTCCATTAATGCATCCATGAAATTGAAATTTGCATATGAAATCCGTTAATTTTTACGAATTCAATCACATTTCAAAAATGAAAGTAGAATGTTTTTGCAAAGTGGGTGTTTCTGGTGTTTAATTAAAACTTCTACCAGTCAATAAATTTTAGGCACTAGTCTAATGGGTTGCACAAACACCCAGTCAGAGTCAGTTGTGCTATTATTTTAGTAATGATAATAAATTATTATCATTATTATCGTTATTTATTTGTTTTATGAATGCATACATATTTTTTAGCTCACCGGAACCAAAGGCTCAGGATGAGCTATTGTGGTCATTCTCTGTCCATTGTCCGTCTGTCCGTCCGTCCATCCATCCATCCATCTGTCTGTCCATCTGTTCACACCTTTGAATGACTTCTCCTCTGAAACCACTGGGCCAAATTTCTTCAAACTTTATGTGGAGCCTCGTGTTAAATGGGGAATTGAAAATATGAACAAATGGTTGTCGTCCGTAAATCAAGGTGGCTGCCATGCCCATATATAGCTTCCATAGACTTATATTTGGGAAAAACTTAAAAAATCTTCTTCTCCGAAACCGTAAGGCCCACAGCTTATATATTTTGTATGTAGCATTTGTTTAGTGGTCCCCGACAAAAATCCTGCCAATCAAGCCGCTGGGGTCCAATACGTGTGTTTAATGCAATACTGTCGTATCTGGTTTTTTCAAAAATGTTCAAGCTACTGGAAAATATTAATTTCTCCAAAACTCTTAATAAAATTTTTATGAATTTTATGCTTTAAATATGCTAAAAGCCATTATTATTTTTGGCAAATGTCATTTTGGAAAAAAACTTTATTTATAAAAAAGATATTTGGAATTATTACACTTATGTCAGTTTTCCCACTGTAAATTATCTTTTCTACATAATGGTTTCAACGCAACAGTGTCTTATCTCACCTTACATGGTTGTTGCAGTGAAAGATACACTTTATTTAATGCTA
The DNA here is from genome assembly GCA_964016985.1 of Anodontia alba. NCBI lineage: Eukaryota > Metazoa > Mollusca > Bivalvia > Lucinida > Lucinidae > Anodontia > Anodontia alba. The sequence continues at coordinate 54,843,263 of OZ024835.1, forward strand.
CACACAGTGCAATACTGTCATAACTTACTTTATTTGATTTACTGTGGCGTTGCATTAAATTTAATAAAAATATTCACAGTATGAGTCACTGCAATAGTGCTGTCTCTTTATGGTATGGCATGTAACATATGGCATTAAGTACAGGTTCTTGCAAAATTAGGGCTCACCCTTTTCACTTTATGGGTATAGACATAATGAACTAGCCTGGAATTCAATTTTACTGTTTTCTACAAAGCTTACTATAAAGCTTTTGTTCTGTTATGTTCTTGTGTATGATTTTTATGTTGTTTTGCTATTGTTTTCTCTTCCCCAAAAATCATTCTGCACAACCCCATAAACACAAGGCTTCTCCATGGTAGCTGACAATACTGTCGATATACCCTTAAATCTATATTAAACACTTACCTTTGTCATTATGCTCCCGCCTATTCGAAAAATAGCGGAAGGGCATTAAGTGTTACCCCTGTCCGTCCCGTCCGTACGTACGTACATCCGTACACTTCGTGTCCTGGCCATAACTCCTAAACCGTATGAAATATATTAATGAAACTTTACAGGCACATGCATGACATTGAGACAATGTGTCATGAACAAGGAAGACAACTCTTGCTTGTTTGTTTTTGAATTATCTAACTAAGTTCCATATAGTAAACCGTATCTGGGCCATAACTCCTAAACGGTATGGAATATATTTATGAAACTTTACAGGTACATGTATGACATTGAGACAATGTGTCATGAACAAGGAAGACAACTTTTGCTTGTTTGGTTTTTGAATTATCTGCCCTTGACTTGGTGCCATATAGTAAACAGTGTCCGGGCCATAACAACCTAAATGGTATGGAATGTATTTATGAAACTTTACAGGTGCATGCATGACATTAAGATGATGTGTCATGAACAAGGAAGACAACTCTTGCTTGTTTGTTTTTTGAATTATCTGCCCTTGACTTCCATATAGTAAACTGTGTCCGGGCCATAACTCCTAAACCATATGAAATATATTTATGAAACTTTACAGGTGCATGCATGACATTGAGATGATGTGTCATAAACAAGGAAGACAACTCTTGCTTGTTTGGTTTTTGAATTATCTGCCCTTGACTTAGTTCCATATAGTAAACTGTGTCCGAGCCATAATTCCTAAACCATATGGAATATTTTTATGAAACTTTACAGATGCATGCATGACATTGAGATGATGTGTTATAAACAAGGAAGACAACTTGTTTGTTTGGTTTTTGAATTATCTGCCCTTGACTCAGTTCCATATAGTAAACTGTGTCCGGGCCATAACTCCTAAACGGTATGGAATATATTTATGAAACTTTATAGGTGCATGCATGTCATTGAGACGATGTGTCGTGAAAAAGGAAGACAACTTTTGTTTGTTTGGTTTTTTAATTATCTGCCCTTGACTTAGTTCCATATAGTAAACGGTGTGTGGGCCATAACTCCTAAACCATATCGAATATATTTATGAATATTTACAGATGACATTGAGACGATGTGTAATTAACATGGAAGACAACTCTTGCTTATTTGATTTATAAATTATCTGCCCTTGACTAAATTCTGTATAGTAAACCGTGTGTGGGCCATATCAACCTTAATAATAACTTCATGCTGTACCTGTCACAATTACATATGTAATCTTTTTCTGAATGGCATTTTGGCTGGGGCATCCGTGTCCTATGGACACCTTTTCTAGTTTTAATCTTGATTTAAAAACCTTGCAGAGAAAATATGACATACACTGTAGGTAATAATGGTTTCTATCATACTTCCATGACTGTATAAGTTTCACTTTTTCTAATCATTTTAAAGTACTTAGGGAAAAAATCATGAGCCTCTAGATAAAACAAGTTTATGGATGATGTTTTGTCCTGCTTGTTTTGTATACTGATTTTTAGTAGTTAAATTACCTCGTTTTGGGAAACGATGACTGGCTAAAAACTTGTTAAAATAGAAAATATGAAAGACCCAGGAAGAGCCACAATCACAGATTACAGCCAACCTCACGCATCAAGAGGAAGAGAAAATTTGAAGCAATGACAATACAACACAAATACAATTTTTGCGAGCGAGTAATTTTCATGACTTTTGCGAGGACATAAATATAACAAAAATAGCTAGCCGCAAATAGCAATTTTAGAAGAGAATATTGCCTTTGAGTCTTGAATAATTGTTGAATATAGATTGACTACCTTAGGTTTCTCACTGCTATGGTTCGAGCCTCGCTTTGGTCATAGGTGGGAAAGCCAAGTTCTGCTTACGGATGGTCAGGTGGTTTTTCCCCCAGGTTCTCTGGTTTGGCCCACCTTTGATGAACAATCAGCTCAATATAAGTGAAATATTCTTGAAAGGGCCGTAAAAACCAAATCAAAAACCATTGCCAAAACACGAAAATTTCTAGACTCAAAAATAAATTGGTTTACAATATGTGGTCTCATTGTTTTTCACATACACTGTTGGGCATCATGAAAGATGTTTGTCCATCATTCTGAGCCTTTTGAAATAAGGGACATAGCACTCTACCAATCGCTGTATATAGGTGATCAAGATTGTTGAATTCAAGAACATTAAAATTTAGCAGTTTCATAGACCAGGATCCTTTAACTGCCTGACAAGTATTTATGCAAAAGAAAACGTACACTATCTTTATGATGTGTAGCATCAAGTTTGTGAAAGTTACAACATATTGTTCAGTCTACATACATAAATGTATACATAAGAATCACTTCATAAGAAAACCTGCTTTAGCACAATAATAATGTAACTTCTGAGAATGTAATTACTTTATGCAATCAGAATAATAATCCATTTCTGGATAAGTATGCAAATTAAAACTAAGATAAATTCCATTATGTTGCATTATACAGAACGATGCTGTCTGAATACCTAAATCCTGAAATTGAGGGACCATTCAGACAGTGCATGAACACCTGATTTTTGAAGTATTTGTAAAAATTACACATCAGCAGGCTACTCTTTGTAACTGAGCCGATTTTGTTAGCAGCGAGGCATTGCATGGACATAGTGACACGACAAATGGAATTGTAGCAACATAGATTTAAATGCCTGTGTAATAGTTTAAGGTCAGATTAAACGACAACGATATGGAATATTTATACCAATAGTTATATAACAAAAGTGTAATTACACTTATGCTGGTGAACACTTTCCCTCACTGGGATATCTACTGATGCTCTCATGCTCGCATCCTTAGATATCCCAACTCAGGACAATATTCACCAAAATACCTGTGCAATAACTCATTACATTTAAGATGCCTTCTTACGTTTGAGGTAGAAACCTGTTACAACATGTTGGGGCCCAACAATTATATATAAATGCAAACATTGGTTCAGCAAAAGAAAATTGTGTATTTGTTAGGGCAAGTGTACCCAATTCATCCTTGGAGCATGAATCTTTTGTAGAGCATGATTGTCTGTTTAATACCACAAACACTAGTGACTGATTTCATTCAGCTTAATATAAGGCCAACTTTGCTATCCAGCAGAACATTGTATTATTAGGTTACCTTTGGGTGTCGTGGTAATTTTACCAAAATCTAAACAAGATGGTTTTATCACCCAAAATAAATATATGGAACAATAATACCCTACAATTTTCGTGTCATGGGCAGAAAACTTGGTCTAAAATTTACGAAATTTGCCCATCTGCAACCCAAAAACTGGTCTCCACGATATCAATGCACATATATCACATTCATTGAGATTCGTTACTCAAGTTATTGTCCTGAAACTAAAATACAGATGTGTCGCTGCACATTAGCAATCCCAAAGCAGGTCTCCACCATATCAATGCACATAAGTTTGGTGCAAATCCATTATAGTTATTGTCCAGAAACAAAAATACCGACAGACTGACATACAAAAGATGGATGGGTGGATGGACAGGAATGGACACCAACATGAAACCATAATACCCTGCCACTACCATGTGGTGGGGTATAAAAATGTCCCAAAACAAAAATACTAAAAGCAGATCTCAACCATATCAATACTCATACCAAGTTTGGTGAAAATCCATTGAAGTCAGATGGACATACAACAGACGGACGGGTAGATGTACTGACAGACAAATGGACACCAACTTGAAACAATAAGTGCCACTATCGTGTGGCGGGGTATAAAATTGAATTCAAAAGATGCAAGTTAGAATGGCAAAAAGTGAAGATCCTCCTCAGACTGCTGCTTTAACACTGTTCTGGGTCTGGACTGTTCAATGACCTACATTTGCACTGTTTGATAAGATCTATCCTTTTTTTAAGCAAACTCTTGAAAATTTGGCAATGCAAAACTTTTACAACATAAGCTATTAAATAAAAGTACATATTTTATCATTTTTATAGTAAAAACTTTCTGTGTCTTTTATGTGCACACCATTCTGTTCTCCAGAGACAACTGATGGGACAGAAAACAATGCAAGTTGCAGAATCTGATATAATCTACAGGCTGTAATCTATAGACCAGAATAGGGAGTGAGTACCTGTCTGAGTACAACTTACGACGGATCATTCTGATCCATACTGTTGTTCTAAGATGGGTACTAAATACTCCACATTCAGGCTAACTGACTTAAATTGTGGTCATTGTTCTGTCATACTAGTTGCTTCTAGATAACCTGCGTGATGAGGGTTTGGATAACTGCTTCTCCACCATGTCCAACCACTAATGTTGCCTAATGATGTAGGTTGATACGCATCCCACCCTATGGGGGCTACAGACTACTAGGTGAAGCATAACGCTTTCATTTTTAATCTTTTAAAAATCCTCTTTTCTGCTATTTTTGTCAGAAAAGACTTCCTACCTACTTTTATTCAAACAAAGAAAAAGTCACCCATTTTTTCATTCTAATTATGGTTTTCAGAGACCCTGATTGCTAAGGCGGTACTTGCCTAAAAAATGTCATTGTTTCTAAATTCAGTTACAAAAATTGCAGGAGGTTGATTAACATTTCTGTCCCATAACACGTTTGTTTGATGCATTTCTTCTGGCAAATGATTTTTAGCTCACCTGAGCCGAAGGCTCATGGTGAGCTATTGTGATCACTCACCGTCCTTCGTCGTCATCGTCGGCGTCGTTGTCGTCGTCGTCATCGTCGTCCGGATGTCCGTCTGTCCATAATCTTTAAACAACATCTCCTCCTAAACCACTGGTGGGAATTTCACCAAACTTCACAGGAATGATGCTTGGTTGGTCCTCTTTCAAAGTTGTTCAAATGGTTCCGGTCCATTGCATATCTAGGTCACAGGAGCTAAAAATAGATTTTTTAACTAAAAACTTAAAAAATCTTCTTGTCAGAAACCACTGGACCGATTTCCATATACTTTTGCAGAAATGTTCCTTTGGTGACCCTCTACCAAGATTGTTCAAGCCATTTGGATTCGTCAAAAAACATGGCCGCCAGGGGGCGGGGCTTATTTTCCCTATATTATCTATATAGAAAACTTTAAAAATCTTCTTGTCAGAAACCACTGGACCGATTTCAATATAATTTTGCAGAAATGTTCCTTTGGTGATCCTCTACCAAGATTGTTCAAGCCATTTGGATTCGTCAAAAAACATGGCCGCCAGGGGGCGGGGCTTATTTTCCCTATATATCTATATAGAAAACTTAAAAAATCTTCTTGTCAGAAACCACTGGACCGATTTCCATATACTTTTGCAGAAATGTTCCATTGGTGATCCTCTACCAAGATTGTTCAAGCCATTTAGATTCGTCAAAAAACATGGCCGCCAGGGGGCGGGACTTATTTTCCCTATATATCTATGTAGAAAACTTTAAAAGTCTTCTTGTCAGAAACCACTGGACTGATTTCCATATAATTTTGCAGGAATGTTCCTTTGGTGATCCTCTACCAAGATTGTTCAAGCCATTTGGATTCGTCAAAAAACATGGCCGCCAGGGGGCTTATTTTCCCTATATATCTGTATAGAAAACTTTAAAAATCTTCTTGTCAGAAACCACTGGACCGATTTCAATATAATTTTGCAGAACTGTTCCTTTGGTGATTTTCTACTAAGATTGTTCAAGCCATTTGGATTCGTCAAAAAACATGGCCGCCAGGGGGCAGGGCTTATTTTCCCTATATATCTATAAAGAAAACTTAAAAAATCTTCTTGTCTGAAACCACAGGACCGATTTCAATATAATTTTGCAGAAATGTTCCTTTGGTGATCCTCTACCAAGATTGTTCAAGCCATTTGGATTCGTCAAAAAACATGGCCGCCAGGGGGAGGGGCTTATTTTTTCTATATATCTGTATAGAAAACTTTAAAAATCTTCTTGTCAGAAACCACTGGACCGATTTCAATATAATTTTGCAGAAATGTTCCTTTGGTGATCCTCGACCAAGATTGTTCAAGCCATTTGGATTGTCAAAAAACATGGCTGCCAGGGGGTGGGGCTTATTTTCCCTATATATCTTTATAGAAAACTTAAAAAATCTTCTTGTCAGAAACCACAGGACCGATTTCAATATAATTTTGCAGAACTGTTCCTTTGGTGATTTTCTACTAAGATTGTTCAAGCCATTTGGGGCCGCCAGGGGGCGGGGCTTATTTTTCCTATATATCTATATAGAAAACTTAAAAAATCTTCTTGTCTGAAACCACTAGACCGATTTCCATATAATTTTGCAGAAATGTTCCTTTGGTGACTCTCTACCAAGATTGTTCAAGCCATTTGGATTTGTCCAAAAACATTGCCGCCAGGGGGCGGGGCTTATTTTCCCTATATTATCTATATAGAAAACTTTAAAAATCTTCTTGTCAGAAACCACTGGACCGATTTCAATATAATTTTGCAGAAATGTTCCTTTGGTGATCCTCTACCAAGATTGTTCAAGCCATTTGGATTTGTCAAAAAACATGGCCGCCAGGGGCGGGGCTTATTTTCCCTATATATCTATATAGAAAACTTAAAAAATCTTCTTGTCAGAAACCACTGGACCGATTTCCATATACTTTTGCAGAAATGTTCCTTTGGTGACCCTCTACCAAGATTGTTCAAGCCATTTGGATTCGTCAAAAAACATGGCCGCCAGGGGGAGGGGCTTATTTTCCCTATATATCTATGTAGAAAACTTTAAAAGTCTTCTTGTCAGAAACCACTGGACTGATTTCCATATAATTTTGCAGGAATGTTCCTTTGCTGATCCTCTACCAAGATTGTTCAAGCCATTTGGATTTGTCAAAAAACATGGCCGCCAGGGGGCGGGGCTTATTTTCCCTATATATCTGTATAGAAAACTTTAAAAATCTTCTTGTCAGAAACCACTGGACCGATTTCAATATAATTTTGTGGAACTGTTCCTTTGGTGATTTTCTACTAAGATTGTTCAAGCCATTTGGTTTCGTCAATAAACATGGCCGCCAGGGGGTGGGGCTTATTTTCCCTATATATCTATATAGAAAACTTAAAAAATCTTCTTGTCAGAAACCACAGGACCGATTTCAATAAAATTTTGCAGGAATGTTCCTTTGGTGATCCTCGACCAAGATTGTTCAAGCCATTTGGATTTGTCAAAAACATGGCTGCCAGGGGGCGGGGCTTATTTTCCCTATATATCTGTATAGAAAACTTAAAAAATCTTCTTGTCTGAAACCACTGGACCGATTTCCATATAATTTTGCAGAAATGTTCCTTTGGTGACTCTCTACCAAGATTGTTCAAGCCATTTGGATTTGTCAAAAAACATGGCCGCCAGGGGGCGGGGCTCATTTTCCCTATATATCTATATAAAAAACTTAATAATTCTTCTTGTCAGAAACCACTGGACCCATTGCTATATAATTTTGCAGAATTATTCCTTTGTGATTCTGTACGAAGATTGTTCAAGCCATTTGGATTGTCAAAAAACATGGCTGCCAGGGGGTGGGGCTTATTTTCCCTATATATCTTTATAGAAAACTTAAAAAATCTTCTTGTCAGAAACCACAGGACCGATTTCAATATAATTTTGCAGAAATGTTCCTTTGGTGATCCTCGACCAAGATTGTTCAAGCCATTTGGATTTGTCAAAAAACATGGCTGCCAGGGGGTGGGGCTTATTTTCCCTATATATCTATATAGAAAACTTAAAAAATCTTCTTGTCTGAAACCACTGGACCGATTTCCATATAATTATGCAGAAATGTTCCTTTGGTGACTCTCTACCAAGATTGTTCAAGCCATTTGGATTTGTCAAAAAACATGGCCGCCAGGGGGCGGGGCTCATTTTCCCTATATATCTATATAAAAAACTTAATAATTCTTCTTGTCAGAAATCACTGGACCAATTGCTATATAATTTTGCAGAATTATTCCTTTGTGATTCTGTACAAAGATTGTTCAGGCCATTTGGATTGTCAAAAAACATGGCTGCCAGGGGGTGGGGCTTATTTTCCCTATATATCTTTATAGAAAACTTGAAAAATCTTCTTGTCAGAAACCACTGGACCAATTTCATTATAACTTGGCAAAATGTTTCCATGGTGACCCTGTACCAAGATTGTTCAAGTAATTGTGATTCGTCAAAAAACATGGCCGCTAGGGGGCGGGGCTTATTTTCCCTATGTATCTATATAAAAAACTTTAAAAATTTTCTTTTAAGAAACCGTTGGACCGAGTTCAATGTAACTTGGCAGGAATGTTGCTTTGGTGACCCTCTACCAAGATTGTTCAAGCCTTCATGATACATCAAAAAACATGGCCCCCGGGGTTGGGGCTTATTTTCCATATATATCTGTATAGAAAACTTTAAAATTCTTCTTGTCAAATACCTCCTGACTGATTTCAATAATGCTTTAGTAACCCTCTACCAAGAATGTTCAAGCAATCCTGATTTGTCAAAAAAACATGGCTGCTAGGTGGTGGGGCTTATTTTCCCTATAGATCTAAATAGAAAACTTTAAAAATCTTCTGGTCAGAAACCACTGAACTGATTTTTATTTAACTTGGCAGGAATGTTCCTTTGGTTACCCTCTGCCAAGTTTCTTCAAACTGTCATGATTCATCAAAAAAAAAAAAATGTCCCTTAGGGGGTTGGGCTTTATAGCGATATAAAACACTTTAAAAATCTTTTTGTCAGAAACCACTGGACCAATTTCAAAATAACTTGGCAGAAATGTTCCCTTTCAAGATTAAGTTAAGTCATGATGTGTTAAAAAGAAAAAACATGGCCTTGTGTGTTGGGAGGGAAGGGGGGGGGGGGGGGTGGGAGTGGGGGCAGGGCTGTAAAATTTATACATAAATCTTAGAGCAGTGAACTTGGCTGAATCTTCAACAGTAAGTATGCAAATCTGTTTGATCAGGTGAGCGATATAGGACCATCATGGTCCTCTTGTTTATTCTGTTGGTCAGTTGTTTTAACTTTGGTCACTTTTCCTGTAACTTGAGGTACTGAAATGGGCCTACGAACTATACATTTTCCCATTATTGACAAAGCCATTATTATGAAGTATATTCCAACTGAGTCAAATGACATTATTGTATCAGGGATTTGCTGAGACTTGACATGATTATGTAAAATCTGATTCACACAGCAAAAAATGTGATTTTGTAAATCTCCAAGTACTTTGGTATAGATTGAAAATCTCTGATGGGTGTTATTTTACTTTTTTGTTCCTTTCAAATCAATAGAATTGTAGTTTAACAAGATTTGTAAGTGAAGAATAATAAGATATTGTAAATTGAAACAAAACATCACGGCTGGATTTCCTAAAACCATCTTGTAATGGAACATGTATGTGACAGCTCTGGGGCTACGGTTTCTACAGTTACATTAATAGAGGTTAAGAGATACTTACTTTGAGAAAACTGTATTCAACTGATGTCAGCTGGTTTCCTATAGCCTTGTAAAGCTACAACAATGCACTGACAGACACATATTGCCCTTTTCTACAGGTTTAGAAGGACTTCTAACAAATACAAAAAACTAATTGTATGAAATCGCCCTTTCTAAAATCTAGCAAATATATTACCAGCTTGTTCATGAAGAATATTGAATGAAAAATGTCTTGAAGTTAATAAGTTCTGAAGCTGACAAGACATATCCCGGATTATAACATCTAGTAGCTTAGCAATTACTTGGTCAGTCAGGGGCTACAGACTCTACAGATTGAATGGCTGAATTCCGAATGATATCTACTGAAAGTTTCTGCACCCTGCAGATGGAAACTTTGTTATTATTAGAGATAATGGTTCAAAGCGATTACACAAATAACATTTTAAGCAAAAGTGTAACACACTTGCTGACATAAAAATATCAAAAAGTAGCTTCAAAACGTTTTTGGCTGATATCAACATGTCAGTGGTATACAATACATCCAGTAAAGGATTTGAGAGCTATATAGAGACTTAACTGAATAAGTAAGCAAACTAGGTTGCATTCAGATAGTTATTCTATGAAGCCATAGTATTTGGACTCATTTGACATGGCAGACATTGGGATCAGCAGTGGTCACACGTGTGTCGTGGATTAACAGTGGTCGCAAATGTACGTCTGATCAATGATGGCTGCACAGGTATGTTGGGTGTCAACGGTTACCGCACATGTCTGGAATCATCTTTGGCCACACATGTACATGATGGTTGCACGTGAATTGGGGATCAACTTCCATGCACGTACGTTGGGGATCAGCGTTGGCTGCACATGTATGCCATTTTTTTTTTTTATGTAAATGTGTTTAACTATTTGTTATGGTATGTATTAATGGGCAAAATGTTCCGTCACCGATCACTTTGCCTTTTGTTGAAGTATCACCAGATGAGTGGACTAATGCACAAAATGGGCCATCAATAATCACTCTGCCTTCCATTGAAGAGAGTGCATTGTGAATGAATTAATGTGTCCATTAATTATTGCTCTGCATTCTGTTGAAGTGTGAACAATGTGAATGAAGTCTTTTTTTTTTATTTCAGAGAAGGAAACCATTAAATGAGAAGGCAGAATTAATAAATTACAGTTTAAGGGAGAGGGTTGCTACCAGTTTTATGAATCTAGAAGTACCTGATGATGACAGTTATCTTTGTAAGCAGTTTTTTCTTCATGAATTATAATCACGGTGGTTATTTAATGAATAATTTGTTTAGAAATGCTTAAATGCAAAGCATCATGCAAAGTGATATGTTGTTCGTCTGTTGTACAGAGCTTTATTACTTGATCAGTATACTATAAAATGACTGATTTGTTGTTGATAAGCTTAAAATATTTTCCATGCATATGTGTTTGTCCACTACACATCAGCTTTTAAATTCCTGTACAAGCAGACCTTCCGTTATCATTGTAGCTCTTATTATCTGTAACTGATTACTAACTTTCAAAACATTTTTCTAGGAAAGGCTATAATCACCATGGACAGCTTTCCTGTTGCACCAAAACAAAGAGATAAGTCACAATGTCAAGACACAACAGCATAGCCACATCAACTAACACCCAAAGAAGAGTAACAAAATGGCCTCTGTGCCTGTCCATAGGTCATTCTGTATGTCCATCTGTTAACATTTTGGTTACACTTTTATTTTACAGTATGTTTCTATCTCACTTGAGTACAAAGCGCTCATGGTGAGCTTTTAGAAACTTGGTCAGAATGTTTATCTCCATGAAATCTAGGCTGTTGGAAACTGGGTCATGTCCGGTCAAAAACTAGGTAACTAGGTCAAATATTAGAAAAAAATTGTACACAATAGAGGCTTCATTTGCCTTTGAATCTTTGTGCAACTTTGTTGTATTGTTTCCAGGTTACAGTAAACCAAATTTTGATACGAGTTATTATGCTTTTTAACAATTTTTTTGGACTTGACTGTGTCCAGATAACTCCTCTCACAGCTTTTATCCAATGGGGTTGAAACTTGGTAGACAGACTGTGAGGTGATGCAGTGCATATTGTTTCGAGGTAAAAAGTAAACCAAATTTTGATAGTTTGTTTGTGTTGAGGTTTTACGGCCCAGTCAACCCAATGGGGTCATGTCGAGCGCGGTCAGTTTACCTAACCACACGTTTACTGGGCAGGCTTAGACCTCTTAAGCGGTTAACCAGTATTGTGCACATTCTTTCGTCAGAAAATTTTGATAGAGTTTTAGCTTTTTAAAGATTGTTCAAGCATGATTTCATTTTCAGTTCACTGCTCTTATACTTTTTATCTGATCAAGCTGTTATTAGTATGTGGTATAGAAAGAAGATGAGGAAAATTGCTGCCAGGTTACAGAACACCAGACTTTCATATTCTTTCAAGGTTATCGTATACCAAATTTACATAGAATTATTATTTATTATTTATTAAAGCGTCATTACTTGTTTTCAGGCTAACTCCTTTCGTCAATACCATTTAAGACTATGAAATGATACAGTACATAATTGTTTCGAGGTTACAGCTCACCAATTTTTTGGTAGAGTTATATTACACATCAAATACACCCATTTTTTCTACAAGATTGGTTACCGTGCAGTGGCGGGGTATAATGCTGTGGCTGCAATATTTTTATTTTCAGAATGATAAACCTACAAAGCCAAACTGTCAGTAGCGGTGGCATTCATCCCCTTTAGGGATCATCCTGTTTTTCTCTGAATTAAAATATGACATAAAAGGCTAGAGAGTCTAACCAGACCTTAATTACTGAAGTAAGAATCTCAGCAAAACTAGTTTTATATGTATAGTTACATACACATCTTAAATACTCAGATGCAGCATAAAAAAAACAACAACAACAAAAAAAAACAACAACAAAAAAACAAAGGTAACGTTTGGCCATTTGCTAGAGAAGACGAGTTTGGACAGTCTTAGCTGTTCTAAGAGCATAATATATTCAATATTGAAAGAATTTGTATTATTTGATATTAAATGTTGGTAAAATTTAAACTATTAAAATGAAAGCACTGCCTTTATGTTTGTAAGAAAGGAGTTTTATATTTTGTTTTATTCCAGGAATCAGACTAGTCTTTAAAAAAAAAAAAAGCAGGACAGCTTTTTTTTCTTTAGTATTGCTCCTTTACCATTAAAATTGATTATCTGATATGGGTCTATTTCAGGTAAATGGAAAAAATAACTTCCATCACACTGAATTATTAAAAATCTAATTTGAGCCATTTTTTTTGTATTATACTGATAAAATGATAATTAAAGTTTAGAAAATTGGCAGGAAAAAGATAGTTTATGATTTTCTTTAAAAATTATGAACAATAATTTATGACCTAGTAAATGTGATGGATGTTACCTGATCAATATATATGTGAATATATGACATAGTATATTTTGTTATTTATATAAATAAATTTTTCATTAAAGAGTTAAAAGTGTAATATTTCTTTTAAACAAATATTTGGGAAAAGAGGGATTTCTGTTTCTCCATTTTGTGGGTTGTTTTAAAGTGACGGACGTTACATTTGCGTTGTCATCTTTGTGGAAAGGGCATTAATTATAACTCTGGTAAAAGTCTGGTTTCTACTATTTGAGCTTGACTGCCTGATAGTGTGTAATAATTGTAATACGTTTTGCAATTTATACTATTATTGATGTAAATGTGTTTGGACGTTACACTTGACCGATTGACTAATAAAGATAAGTGACGGATGTTAAACATGACTTGATATTCCATTCATATCTACTTACCTTGTCTTTCATCAAATTTCGAGAGACTGATGGACTCCGCATCTGATCTGAGATGCAAACTATTAAGTACTAATACCACTCTTACACTCCAGTCAAAGTTAAAAAGCTGAAAAAAAAAAAAAAAAGCTGGAACAAGTGAAATGTTGGACATAATGTAAACTTTAGACGCAAGAAACTTAATCATTGCCGCAAATTTCTACTGTTCAATAATGTTATTGGCATACTTATCACATCAAGTAAAACCAGAAGATGATAAATTAACTAACTGTGATACTGCAAAACATACTGTGATACTGGGGCAAAACATACCAGAACAACTGTATAGTTCTAATTGAAAACATTTAGTATGAATTCAAAGTAAGTTTTAAAAGTATTATAGACTTTATGATTTTAAGAACAGACTATCAAAGTTGTCTGGTATGACTTGCTTTTCAGTAATAAAGAAGGCAAGATGAAACATTTAATAAATGTATTTATTTATTTTTTACCGCCACTTCACAGAACAAAACAAAAAATCGGACCTCCGGAACTTTGGTGTCCACTTCTTTTAAAGGTTTGCATCAGCTGAAAAGATAAAGTAGAAATGTATAGAATTAAAGTAGCAGGGGCGGGGAATGGACTTTATTTTTTGGGGGCCCAAAGGGGCTCCCGCGTCGACAAAATTCGTATCTACATCAAGACGCTCCCATGTAGACAAACAATTCTGTATGTACGTCGAGACGACCTCCTTGGGCGTGCGGCCTCGCATCGGCTCTTCTTGAGGCCCGTGTCCATGTGGCCCCCAAGTGAGCTTAGTGAGAGCCCCTGGGGATGGCGCCCACCCTAGCCGGCCTTGGGGCTCATCTGTTAAAGAAGTGGGTGACTGCTGATATACCACTACAAGCGACATGCCCAAGGGACACAACACATGCAAATGGCTGACCTTGAGCTCAACAGCACATGCAAATGGCTGACCTTGAGCTCAACGGAGCTCTGTGGTAAAAGCTGTCTTACGGACTTTTGTTCATCTGGTGAGACTCTGTAAAGGCTCACCCACTCAGCCCTGCAGGGGTTGTGGGGTAGGGGTTACTAACAAGCAACAACTCTGTTGTCAGTGCGGGTATAGGAGTGAGTGGCGTCATGCAACAAGAGCGACGCGAAAGGAATTTGAGTGTCTGGCCGCCATGGAGATTTCCATTTAGAGGAAGGTGATACAAGGTATATACCCATCTGACGCCATGGCTACAATGGATGACCTGATCGAAGAAATACTCGCAGAGAACAAGCCAAGGCCCATCCTCGATGAGCCCATTCCAGAAGCTGAGGAAAGATCACCCCCCCCCCCCCGTCCACTTTGACCACAGTGGCCATTTACCGACCTGGATGATACAAGGTATATACCCATCTGACGCAATGGCTACAATGGATGACCTGATCGAAGAAATACTCGCAGAGAACAAGCCAAGGCCCATCCTCGATGAGCCCATTCCAGAAGCTGAGGAAAGACCCCCCCCCCCCCCCCCCCCCCCCCCCCCCCCCCCCACTTTGACCACAGTGGCCATTTACCGACCTGGATGATCGTGTCCCCCACCCAGTAAGACTCCCGGCTTACGAGCTGTGGGTCGAGATACTTAACGACGCCAAAGACGAATTTGAGGTTGATGGTGCTGCCGCAGTCTTCTCTACATGGAGGGTTGAAAGAGAAGACCCGCTGGACATCGGTGATGTCGAAATCGCAGACGGCATGCATGCCAGAGCAGGCAGGCTGGCACTGGACGCTAGGATGCCCGACGTTAGGGCTACCCAACTTCTGGCGGCTGTCCTAGGGGGCACAGAGTTTCTCCTGCGAATCAAGTTTCTCCGGGAGAAAGCTGAAGATGATTGGGTCCTTGAAGACAAGTTTGATCCAGTCCGAGCTGAGCGAAAGAAGGGCCTGGGGGTCGTCAAGGTCGCTCGGAACACAAGTCCTAGGGTATTGACTGGAATCGATAGTGTGTTCTGTCAGAACGCCTACCCTGTCACCGCAGTTGTCTACGGCCTCTACCCCATCAGGGATCCAGTGGCTGGGGCAGCGGCAAAACCATGAGAGCGATCGAGCTCTTCCGTACTAGAAGCCCCCTCGTCTTCACCCCAACCAATGGCCTGGCCAAAGAGATGCGGGCCAGGGGCCTCCAGGCCCAGACCTATCACAGCTTCTTCTGCTGGAGCGGCCAAACGGACTGGACGCCTGAAAGGATGGGACAGAAATTTGTCCCCCGTGTGATCATCTGGGACGAGGTGTGCACAGTGCCCTGCCCCACTCTGCAAACATTCCTCGACTGGCTCGAGGGTCGGGGCATCCAGGTCATCTGCTGTGGCGACCAGGGGCAGGTGCCCCCAATTACCAGAGAAATGCCACACGACTGGCTTCGCTGGCATGCCGCCTATTACGAAGAGGTCGAGGTAGACCACAGAGCCAAAGACCCTCTTCTCAAGGCACTCAAGAAGCGAATCCGCCTTCAGCCCGACAGGGTCCAGTGCCGAGAGGTGCAAAAGGCGCTTCCTGGAGGCCTGGAAGCCATGTGATCTCATCTTGACCTTGAGGCAGAAGGTTCGCGACGGGACCCAGAGGCTGCTGTTTGAGTGCCATCAGGAGTATTTCCTGGACACCTCCGTGCCTCTTTCATATCGTCCCAAGGATACTCGGCGGCAAAACATCATGGTCACCATCCCTGGGCCCTTGCTGGATGGCAGGCCAGACCAGCAAGAGCTCGAGGTGCCCTTGAAATATGCCCGCGAGGTCCTCGACGGCAAGTGGGGCCGGGACTGGGCTCTTGGCTACGTCCTCACCGTTCACTCGAGCCAGGGTGTCACAGTTGCCAGTCCCCAGAAAGTCTGGATCATAGACGACTTTCTCCAGTGGTCCAACATGGCTTATCTTGCAGTCTCACGGATGGAGTATCTCAGCCAGCTCGAGTGGGTAGTATGCCCCCCACAGAGGAGGGCTCTGAGGGTGCACGCACAGCTCCGCAAAGTCGTCCAGAGGAAGCTGGTGGCCTATAAGCGACAGGACCAAGCCAAGGGGCTCAGGTTTATTCTGAAGGCTGATCACATCCTAGCACTGAAGGAGGCCAGAACAATCGCTGTGCCGTGTGCAACCTCGAGCTCCTACGGGCTCACCATTCAAAGGACACCCAGCAGTTCAGTGTCGACCAGTTCGACAACTCCACAGGCCATATCCACAATAACGTCAGGCTGACCTGTCTCGAGTGCAACAGAAAGAGAGGAGCAGCAGCGCTCAGCGCTTGATAACCCATCCGGAGGAAGCTGAGTGTCGGGTGGCACTACAAGGAGTTCCTCCCGGACAAAACCACGCGGCGGCACATCCTGCAAGTAATACAACACGGGCTAATTGGGCTTGGTCACCGAGCGTCCGAGACTGTGAACCTCAAGAGACCACACAGGGTCTGTAGCGCATTGACGGCCACCTTCCAGCTCGCCAGGTTGGTACAGATAGCGAACGCCAACTCCCGAGGGGACTTTCTGCTCCTCGAGACCAACCGGGTGGCCAGGAACTACAGAGGAGGGCTTTTGTGCGCCATGGCGCAGCATCTTGGCCTTGATGGCATCAGATGGCTTTTTGCCAGTCAACCTAGTCACTTCGCCGTTCAGAGCGGCTACAACGCTAGGCAGCCAAGCCACCCACTCTGTTGACCTCTGACCTGAAGGGAGGCGCATCTCTTGGGTGTATTGGTGCACAAACAACCGCTCTGCGAGGGTCCTGTTCCAGCGCTCCACGACGCCTTGGTCCCTGTGAAAATCGACCCGACGGCGCCGGACCTGGACAGAGTGCTTTGCCAGCAGCTGGCTCACTGCACCCATGAACCCGCGCCCAGGGTCAACCTGAAAGAGCTTCGGCCACCGCAAGGCGCTCCGCTTGTAAATCCGAGCCAGGCCATCAGCAACCTCTGCCTCTTTGTAGCGCGAGGCCACATCAACGACTGAGAGCGTAGTGGTAGGTTTTCTGCCCTATCAGGTCATGTGGCAGAAAGAGCAGATCCGCCTAGTGGACCTCATTGGGCACCGCCACGTCAAACTTCCGCCGGGGTACGCGCCATGGGGCAGGCAGATAGATCTGCCAGATGGCCTGCCTTTTGAGCCAGTCCTTGGCCTGCTGCTCAGTCACCTTTGCTGCAGACGCCAGCTTCTCGATGGCTGCGAGCCCCTTCCAGTAGCCTCGGGGGCAGAGAGCTTACTGTTGGCCATTGCTACTTAGGTATTCAAGCAGCCCAACCAGCCTCCAACATGCGGACGCCACAGGCTCAGGAAGCTGTCCAGTTGTCGCCCGGAGGTTGGTCAGGCCAGCCAGCACCCCCGCGGCGAACCGAATGGCTGCCCGTTCATCTTGCCACCAGAGCTCAAGCGACTTTTGCGCGATATCGATCATGGTGTGGGCCAGAGGGCCGGGGATTTTGTGGCGGCGGGCCGCTTGGCTGACCTTGAGCATAGCAAGATACATTTTGTCGGCCAGCATTGCTAGCATATTCCCTACGTTGAAAAAATTCAAACACATGATGGAATGCGGATTACTTAACTAGTCTCTAGGCCACCAGGCCTGTCTTGGCCATCCCCAAGATGACGAAGGCGATCTCGCGGTCTTTCTGACCGTCACTCGGGTGATAAAAGTCGGCGAGCTGGGGCTCGGGCCCCAGGGGGTCGGGGTTGTGCCCGGTGACCTGCGCATATTCCTGCATTGCAGCGTCAACATCCCGGAATGTCTTAACAGCATGACCTTGCCGGCGAAGTTCCTCGTTGATCCAGTCGAGGCACTGGATCCGTTTCCGGAAACATGATGCCTGTGTGGCCTGCAGCTGCTCGACTGCTTTATCGTGATGCTTGCGCTCTTCGTCGACGCCAGAGCTTCTCAAAATGGTGAATAAGTAGTTTGATCCTGAGAACACAAGGGCGTTCACCAGGGCTCCCCCAACGAGCATTGCAATGCTTGCCATTACTTCATGATATCAGCAGGTATGATCCCCTGTTTAATTAGCAGGTTCTTGGTTCCCATGGCCAGAGCGACGTCTAGCACCACCATGCTGATGTCACGGGTGGTGAAGTCAAGCTTCGGGGGGCTACCCCCCATCGCCATCTTGCCAAGCCGGGCGTATCCCCTGGCCAAACCCGAGACTACGGCGCTGTGGTAGAGCGCGTTCAGGATCATCTTCCCGTCAGTTGCCAGAGTCGTCATGATTGCTCATTCCATATAAAAGGAGTCTCGAGTCTTTAATTGCTTAGCACCAGGGGGCAGGCTGCTTGGGCACGGAGTCAATGGGGCCTGCCGCCACCTACGCGGGACTTCTCATTTGTTGGAGAAACACCAGCTCCTCGATTCAGAAAAAATTCAATTTGGAGTTATTGCTGGACGGAATGGCTGGATGGAATAAGTGTATGATGTCACCTTGCTGTACTCTGAAAAGTTTCTGAGAAAAGGGCCCTCATTAAAACATGAACTAAATTTAACTAAGCTTACCAAGGCCCATAACTGGCATTAATTGGTAGATAGGCATGACATGTGGTGTCCATCATTTGATTACTAATGTTTCCACAGAATTCTACCAAGCTTAAACAAAATGCAACTATCCAGTCCCAAAATATGCCTCTAGACACAATCTTGGACAGACTGCTATACTGACACGAGTGATATCCAGCTCTATGCCTTTTGGGATGGGGTGCATAAAATATCTCTGTTAGCCATATAACATTACATAAATATTTCCTTTTAGACCTTTCAGCTGCTGTGAGTGAATGGCTGGTTTCAGAGGTTTTGTATGTTGATGTCTTCTTTCTTTTTTGAAGACTTTTACAATGACTACTTGGTTGCTATAACGAAAAAAAATGCAACGCTGAATTTGAGATGCTGCACACAATTTGGTTCTACGCATAACACTTACCCAAATGTAATGATGAGACCAGCCCTATTCATTAAAGGCCAAAATATTTGGAACGGCCATGACGTTGTCCATATAGTGTCTAAGCAAATATATACTCTGCCTTCGCTGTGGGTACAACAGATTAAAAAAATCTGCTGTTATGCATTATAACAAACCAGGGTGGTGCTTTCTTTGCGGTTGCATTTGTTTTGCGTTTGGTGCTGTTTGGCTTGTTGTGTTTGTTTTCATTTTAACTCTTCTGTTGGTCTAGATTGTTTGGTTCAGTGAGGAAAACTGGGTTGCCGCCTGTTTGGGAGGAAGCTGCTAACTCGGCTTGTCGCTTGTGATTTATTGTTTGTTGGAGTGTGTTTGTCCATCTTTCCCTTTGGTGTGGGGGATAGGATTTGGGTTCTAATTCAGTCAGTTCCTGAAGTGTATTACTCTTTAAATTTATGTTTATGGAAGGTCAATACAACATTGGACATGTCAAAGTGTAACATTTGATTAATATATCTAATTTGTGACATTCATTTAACTCACTTTTGAATGTATTTTCATATAAGACCAAGAAGTCATTTAAACAAACCAGATTGTATTCAAGTCATCAAACACTGTCTACAGTTCTATAGAACATTGTTATATTTGTTTGGATGTTACTCTTGACCAGCTGGAAAATCCCCCTGGTAGTCAAATGTCACAGGCAAATATTTTAATATTGTCAAAAAGTAGCGGGTGTGTTTCTTGCTGACTAGTTTAATTTATCCCAACCATCATAAAAAAATCTTAACTGTAAAAATATCTGGTCAAATATTAGCCTAATGAAAAGGTACATTTTAATAGAAAACAAATGCCCTTTCCCTTGTAAAGAATGGAAACCCTGATCAGCAGTTACTATTGACACAGGTGTTTTGAGAATGTTTGTCAAATTTAACATCCAAAAAAAATAGTTATGTCAAAATGTAACGGAATACTCTTACATTGCACAGTTGAACTTGATTTTGCTCCAAAGAAAAAACTTCAAAGACAAAAAAACAAAATCCTGGGAATTTTTCAATTTTGATGGATATTAGCTCATGAGAAGAACTTGTGCTGTTGATGAAAACAAACTTTGATCGGACGTTACTATGGACAACTTTTTCATGTCAATTGTTACTTCCAGTCACTGAAAAAGCTGTCAAAATGTTATGGGCATGCAAAAATTTTATAAGTAGAAAATGATTGAGAGAGATACCAATTAATTTGATTAAACCAAACAACTAACTTTAAAAGTCACAAATTGGGATAATCATCATAAACTGTATTGATATTTTGTTGCTAAAACCAACTGCTATCTGTTCGGCAGTTACCTCTGACATTCCGGGGTAAATACAATCGTGTCAAACAAAACGCTGCATCAGACAGATTCTGTCAAATGTAACAGCCGTTTGTGCTCGTTGAAAGTTTGCCATCTCTAAACAAAATTTCAGCCTTTATTGAGTAATATTATTAAAAGAATACACACTAGAAACCATTGAACATCAAGTAACAATCAGAACTTAATATTTCATCCACTGGTTGTATGTGATGGACGTTACAACGGAAAAAATATTTGACCAACAAATCACTTACCTTGCTATCGTCCATATTGAAGCAGTCTCACAAAAATTGATGATGTAAATCACTAGACGGTGTTGATACAACTTAGTCCAGCGTGAAAATCATCCGAGCATTCTTCCACATTATGCGGTATGACGATATGATCGGATGTTATGAAGTTGACCGACAGATACTGTTGTTGTAAAAATTTGGTCTTTTTTTCAAGAACGAATGATCTTTCATCAAGTAAAAATTATTTACCAACAGTATAACAACTGCTCTTGAAATGGATATAATGAATCTGTCCAGTTTTGAGACGAGTTCCCTGTCTCAGATCAAATTAAAAATTCGTTATTTTGACCGACAGCATAACCGGCAAAACAGGTCTTTGTGTAGCGGATTTTTATTAGCTCACCTGAGCATAAGCTCAGGGTGAGCTATTGTCATCACCCTATGTCCGTCGTTCGTCGTCAACAATTAGTTTGTTAACACTCTAGAGGTCACAGTTTTGACCCAATCTTGATGAAACTTGGTCAGAATCTTTGCCTCTATGAAATCTAGGTCAAGTTCGATACTGGGTTACTTGGGGTCAAAAACTAGGTCACCAGGTCAAATCAAAGGAAAAACTTGTTAACACTCTAGAGGTCATAGTTATGACCCAATCTTGATGAAACTTGCTCAAAATGTTTGCCTCTATTAAATCTAGGTCAAGTTCGAAACAGGGTCACTTGGGGTCAAAAACTAGGTCACCAGGCCAGATCAGCAGAAAACCTTGTTGACACTCTAGCGGTCACATTTTTGAAGCAATCATCATGAATCTTGCTCAATATGTTTGTCTTGATGATTTCTAGGTCAAGTTCAAAACTGGGTCACTTGAGGTCAATAACTAGGTCACCGGGCCAAATCAGCAGAAAACCTTGTTAACACTCTAGCGGTCACATTTTTGAAGCAATCATCATGAATCTTGCTCAAAAAGTTTGTCTTGATGAGTTCTAGGTCAAGTTCGAAACTTGGTCACTTGGAGTCAAAAACTAGGTCACCGGGCCAAATCAGCAGAAAACCTTGTTAACACTCTAGCGGTCACATTTTTCAAGCAATCATCATGAATCTTGCTCAAAATGTTTGTCTTGATGATTTCTAGATCAAGTTCGAAACTGGGTCACTTGGAGTCAAAAACTAGGTCACCGGGCCAAATCAGCAGAAAACCTTGTTAACACTCTAGCGGTCACATTTTTCAAGCAATCATCATGAATCTTGCTCAAAATGATTGTCGTGATGATTTCTAGGTCAAGTTTGAAACTGGGTCACGTGGGGTCAAAAACTAGGTCACCAGGCCAAACCAGTAGAAAACCTTGTTAACACTCTAGCGGTCACATTTTTGAAGCAATAATCATGAATCTTACACAAAATGTTTGTCTTGATGAGTTCTAAGATATGTTTGAAACGGGGTCACGTGGGGTCAAAAACTAGGTCACCGGGCCAAATCAGCAGAAAACCTTGTTAACACTCTAGCGGTCACATTTTTCAAGCAATCATCATGAATCTGGCTCAAAATGTTTGTCTTGATGATTTCTAGGTCAAGTTTGAAACTGGAACACCCGGGGTCAAAAACTAGGTCACCTGGCCAGATCAGCGTAAAATCTTGTTATCAATCTAGCAGTCACATTTTTCAAGCAATCATCATGAATCTTGCTCAAAATGTTTGTCTTGATGAGTTCTAGGTCGTTCAAAACTGGGTCACTTGGAGTCAAAAACTAGGTCACCGTGCCAAATCAGCAGAAAACCTTGTTAACACTCTAGCGGTCACATTTTTTTAACAATCATCATGAATCTTGCTCAAAATGTTTGTCTTGATGAGTTTTAAATCAGGTTCGAAACTGGGTCACCTGGGGTCAAAATCTAGGTCACCTGGCCAGATCAGCAGAAAACCTTGTTAACACTCTAGTGGTCACATTTTTTAAGTAATCATCATGAATCTTGCTCAATGTGTTTGTCTTGATGATTTCTAGGTCAAGTTTGAAACTGGGTCATTTGGGGTCAAAAACTAGATCACCTGGCCAGATCAGCAGAAAACCTTGTTAACACTCTTCCGGTCACATTTTTCAAGCAATCATCATTAATCTTGCTCAAAATGTTTGTCTTGATGATTTCTAGGTCAAGTTTGAAACTGGGTCACATGGGGTCAAAAACTAGGTGACCTGGCCAAATCAGCAGAAAACTGTTAACACTCCAGAGGTCACATTTTTGAAATAATCATCATAAATATTGCTCAAAATGTTTGTCTTGATGATTTCTAGGTCTAGTTTAAAACTGGGTCACTTGACATCAAAAACTAGTTCACCTGGCCAAATCAAAGGAAAACCTTGTTGATGCTCTGGAGGTCACATTTTTGAAGTGATCATCAGGAATCTTGCGCAAAATGTTTGTCTTGATGATTTCAAGGTGATGTATAGTTTTCTGTCTCTTATGTTTTTCCATTTAGGTAAGTTTCTCAGTAATTATTGGTCCTACGGAGTGATATTTGGTACTTGTGAAGTGTTTGTGTTTAGGTCAGTTTCTCAGAAACTATTGCTCCTACAGCCAGTGATACTTAGTACATGCATACATCTTAGCATGGCCTCTTGAGTGCAGTCATCCATATTTGACCTTGACCTTTACTTCACAGTCCATTAGACATGCTACATTGTCTTACTTGTTAATATAATCATTTTGAACTTTGATCAGAATGTTTGCCTTGATCAGTTCTAGATCAGGCTCTCAAAGTGCTATGTTGCTCAGGTGAGCATTACAGGGCCATCATGGCCCTCTTGTTTGATAAATTGCGTAAAAACGTCAAATAAACGCAAAGCAATCCAGAAAAATCATTTTGGTATTAAATTATTATAAAAATGTTATGTAGAAGTTCAAGAGGATGCCAATTTTGTTTGTTTTGACATGTCATACTCAAGGCATCGTTTTTAGGGTGCGGAAAAATAATGACTTTGTTGATCAAAAATGGAATCTTGTAATACTGACCAACAATTTTAATTTGATATTTTTTTTAATATCTGTCTATCATAGGAACTTAATCAATATGCACTAAATTTCCGTTATTTTCTGTCGGATTTGTACTTTTGGGGAAAAAAAGTGACAGATTTTTTTTTTTCCATTTACCTGATAAAGGCCCATATCTGAATTCAAATGATATTATGCTGTCAAATGTGGAAATTTGGTAGACAAATGGACATGTTTCTTCATCACACAGAGAGATAACATTAAAAATTTAAAACATAAACTGAATACTATCATGGCTTCTTTTCACACCATTCATTCCACATCATATTGTAATTTGTACAGGCTGCCTCAAATGCTACCTCCATATGCATTTGTTACCTTCTGGTCTGCATGTAGCTTACAGGCATTACTTTACCTATGAGTATGGGTGGTATCTCTGTTGTTGACTACTGAAAACTAAAATAAGTTTTAGAGCTATGCACTCACGTGAGCAGTGTGGCCCATGGGCCTGTGGTTTATTAGCTCACCTGAGCATGAAATATTCATCACGAAAACATACCTATATAATTTTGACCCCTTTAAACCCCACTTTTATATAGTAAAACTGGGGTTTACAGGGGTATACATTTTTTGGTGGTAAAATTTTCAATATTTTTGAATAGATGTGTTTTCGTAATGCAAGGTCAGCTATTGTGATCGGTCAATCCGTTGTGCCGCGTCAACAACTTGCTTTAAAGGCCTACTCATCCTACCCCTAGGCCAATTCTCGAAACAGCAGGATGCATCAGGGTAAATTGTAGATCGAAAATAGCTAAAATCTTTCTGATCGGAAATCCAAGATGGCTGCCATTTTGAAAATCTATTTTTCTCTTGTTTGCCTGAACCGAAAAGCCAATTGACTTGAAATGTGTTATGAAGCATTGGGATGTGACTTGTGGATCAAAAAAAGCTAAAATCATTCTGATCAGAAATCCAAGATGGCAGCCATGGCAGCTATCTTAAAGATCTATTTTGCGCTTCCTCTCCTGAATTGAATAGCCACTTTATTCGAAAATTGGTAGGAAGTGTCTGGGTGACTTGTAGATTAAAGCAGCTAAATTTGTTCTGATCCAAAATCCAATATGGTCACCACAGTCGCCATCTTGAAAATCTATTTTGAACTTCTTCTGAACAAATAGACAAATTGACTCAGAACTTGATAGGAAGTACCAATGTGACTTGTGGATCAAAAAAAAAGCTAAAATTGTTCAGATGAGAAATCCAAAATGGCTGCCATCTTGTAAATCTATTTTTTGCTTCTCCTGAACCGAAAAGCCAATTGACAAATGATAGGAAGCATCATGGTGACTTGTATATAAAAAATAGCTAAAATTGTCTGATGGAAAAATCATGATGGCCACCATGGTGGCCATCTTGAAAATCTATTTTTTGCTTCTTCTCCTGAAAAGAAAGGCCAGTTGACTTGAAACTTAGTAGGAAGCATTGGGATGTCTAGTATATCAAACATAGCTAAAATCATTCTGATCAGAAATCCAGGATGGTGCTATGACAGCTATCCTGGAAATCTATTTTGCACTTCTTTTACTGAAACAAAAGACCCAACAGACTTCAGACTTAGCATATAAAAAATAACTAAAATTGGTCAGAAATCCAAGATAGCTGCCATGGCTGCTTAGAAATCTTTTTTGCACTGCTTCTCCTGAACTAAAAGGCCAATTTACTAAAAAATTATGGGACGTGTCTGGGTGACTTGTAGATTAAAAATAGCTAAATTTGTTCTGAACGGAAATTCAATATGGTGGCTATAGTCTCCATCTTGAAAATCTATGTTGATCTTCTGGGAACCAAAGGGCCAATTTACTCAAAACTTGGTAGGAAGTATCTGGGTGACTTGTAGATTAAACATTTTATATGTTGTTTTAACATAAATATTTGTGATCTATACTCACGACAATGTATTTTATGCTACCCTCCATTCCCTCAGAAGCGCCGACTACGATTGCCAGCCATGTATAGACCACCACAACCTTTATTCCGCACTTGTCACCCAGTGACTGAAATCATTAACCGTGAAATCATGGATTTCATGACCACAAACCTGTTAAATAACCTCTTTGCAAGGAAAAAATAAACAGATTAGCGGGGAGGTTGGGAGTTTATATAAATAGATTTATATAAAAACGGGGCCTTGTCGTTATTTGTCTTGAGTATAGATCACAAATATTTATGTAAAAACAACATTTAAATTTGTTTCTCTAGTACTCACGATAATGCGACTTATGCTAATTAGATTTAATCTCACATGGATGGTGGGGAAATCTGATAAATTCACAATATAAAAACAAGAATAAAGGAACCTACTGATTTCTCAGGAGGTATTGTTGTGTTATGCAACGAGGTGAACGAAAGTGGATCGTATGTAAGGAGAAAATTCCAGGCTGGTAATTGAGCAATTTGCCCAAATAACCCGGACATGTCGAATTCGACACTTACAAATATGACTTCAGAAAAAACAAACGTGTTGTTTTCCCCATAAGTCCAGACCCAAAGCTGTGTTGCATATGCACTCGCCTAATAAAGGAGTGATAAATAAAACAAAACCTCGAAACAAAATAAACGAAAAAACGCTAAAAAATGGTCAAAATAAACTTTACTTTCGCTTTTGACCACAATGTATTAATCCGCCATGTGCATAATTATGACGTCTTAAAAGGCGGGACTAAAAATTTATAATAGGGTGTTCAACCTCATGATCACTGGGAAATAAATTAAACAGAAGGGGAAATTAGTCTGTGAAGCAACAACGGGATCCAGAGAAAATAACTTCCCATTGATTCCTGCTGTATCTCATAGATAAAATCTAATGAAGGAATCCTCAGAGTGCCTAAAACCGGCTCTGAGAACAGCATCCAAGGGGACCCTATTTAGCCAAGCAAAACTTGCACTTAATGCCCTTAGTTCATGAGCACAAATCTTGTTAGACGTGGAACTATGGCAGGCCGTTTCAGTATTTATTCTATAAATCAGATATCTGATTTAATATATCAGATATCTTATATAATATATAAGATATCTGATATATTATATTAGATATCTTATATAAATAAGATATCTTATGTCAATTTAGATATCTTATATGCTGTGTAAGATATCTGATATGCTATATAAGATATCTTAATTGGCATATAAGATACCTTATATACTATATAAAATATCTGATATGCTATATAAGATATCTTGTATAGGATATAAGATATCTTATTTACTAAAGAAGATATTTCTTTTGTTCAATTAAATAAGATATCTCATTTAGTATATCAGATATCTTATTTAGTATATCAGATATCTATATTAATATATTAGATGTCTTATTTAACAAATAAGATATCTTATATGGTAAATAAGATATCTTATATGAGGAATTAAATAAAATATCTAATATAATATCAGATATCTTATATAGGATATAAGATATCTTATAAAGGATATAAGATATCTGATATACTAATTCAGATATCTTATATCCTATATTAGATATCTTATATCCTATATAAGATATCTGATATAATGTATAATAAATAGTAAAACGGCTTGCCAGAAAGCGTTTTTCTATTTATTCTATAAATCAGATATCTGATTTAATATATCAGATATCTTATATAATATAGATATCTTATATGTCAATTAAGATATCTAATATGCTATATAAGATATCTGAATTAACATATCAGATATCTAATATGCTATATAAGATATCTGATATGCTATATAAGATATCTCGTATAAGATATAAGATATCTTATTTACTAAATAAGATATCTCATTTATTAAATCAAATAAGATATCTCATTTAGTATATCAGATATCTTATTTAGTATATTAGATATCTATATTAATAAATAAGATATCTTATTTTACAAATAAGATATCTTATATGGTAAATTAGATATCTTATATGCGGAATTAAATAAGATATCTCATATATTATATCAGATATAAGATATCTAATATAGGATATAAGATATCTGAATTAGTATATCAGATATCTTATATCCTATATAAGATATCTTATATCCTATATAAGATATCTGATATAATATATGATATCTATTTTGTTTAATAAATAGTAAAACGGCTTGCCATATGGAACTGTATTTTTTATCATAAGCAAAGCGAACAGTATCCACAATCCACCCGGATATTGTAGAAGGACTTATTTCCTTGTCATAATTCTTAATAAAGGAAATAAAGAGTCTTTTTCTTTTCCTCCGAAAGCTTCTAGTCCTTCTCATATAAAAAGGCAAAGAACAAACTGGACACAGAAGTGTGCCAGAGCGACCTTTATCTCTAGAAAGAGATGGAATTTCAAGAAGAATTCCTGCTACTGAAGGAACCTGATTTTTAGCTAAAAATCTGGGGAAAAAATGCAGTTAAACATAGCTTTTGTCTGCTGAAAAATTGACAGAGCCAGAATAGGCAGATAATGCATGAATTTCACTACATCTCCAACATGCGATCAGAAAAACTGTTTATTGAGTCAAACATTTGAGTGAACAAGAAGACATCGGCTCAAAGGGAGTCTCCTTGAGACAGTCTAAAACAAGGGAGAGATCCCAATGGGGAACAACCTTGCTGACCACTGGTTTTTCCAATTCCATACTCTTTATGATATCAGAGAGTACAGGATCGGAAGAAAAAATCCACTGAAGATAAATGCTTCAGCGTGGATGAAATGGCTGACCTGTATCCTTTAACAGAAACAGGAGCCAGCTTCTTCTCTTCAAACAGGAAGGTAAGGAAGTCTGCCAAAGCCATTACAGATGGATTGATGGGATCCATTTCCCGTTCGAGACACCAGTCCATCCAGCGTTCCAACGGTAATTGTAGAGAGACTGTGTGGAAGCTCTTTTAGCGGCACAGACTCTCTTGGCAGATCTTTTAGAAAATCCTGCCTTCTCGAGACCTCCCTGCAGCACAACCAAGCGTGCAGGTTGAATATTTCTGGTTTTGGATGAGTAAGACGAGAATGAGTTGGATCAGAAGATCCCGACAACAAAGGAAGTTTGATAGCTGGAGCAACCAGCAGAGACGACAGCACTGGAAAGCAAGGGTGACTTTCCCAGCATGGAGCTATCAGAATGACCAAACAAGTCTCTTTCTCCATTTTCAATAGCACTTTCAAAAGAAGGGGAATGGGAGGAAATGCATACGCTAACATTCCCTCCCAGGACCGGGACATCGCATCCACTGTCCAAGCTGTCGTTAAATGGAGACACAAAGGTCGGTAGTTGATTGTTTAGTCACGTGGCAAACAGATCTATGTGTGGGACTTCCCAGAAGTGAAAAATCTGAGACAGAGTGCCCCTGTGGAGAGTCCACTCCATATGAATGATCTGCCCCTTCCTCGAGAGCGAATCTGCGAATACATTCAGTTTGACTGGAATAAATTTGGCTGTCAGAGACACCTGTTTCACACACCACGCTAGCAGCTTGGTTGCCATGAACGACAAGGTTCGAGACCTGGACCCCCCCCCCCGCCTTTGTTCAGATAAGCCGTCACAGTTGTCTTGTCTGTCCCAGCAACACCTGGCAGCCTAAAATTACCTGACGAAAGGACTTCAGAGCTAACCAAACTGCTCAGAGTTCCAGAACATGTATGTGTCCTTTGCTCCATTGAACAGACCACTGGCCTGAAACTGAGAGATCGCCCAGATGGGCGTCCCAGCCCACCAGACTCGCATCCGTGCTGTGGAGCTTGGGTGGATGTGAACCAGCGGAACCATAGCATGAAGAAAATCCTTGTTCAGCCATTGCTCTACTGCTTGTCTGAACCAAGGACCCAGTGAAATATGGTAGTCCCAAGACTGGGTTGCCTGAGACCTCCGGTCTTTCACATGCCATTGTAGTAAACCCTTGTGGGCCCGGCCATAAGGAAGGAGACGGGCCACAGATTCCATCTGTCCGAGTACAGAATGAAATTCCCGGGCTGATGCTGAATGAGATGCCAGCATCTTCTGTATTATCGTTTGCAATCTCACTATCCAGTCCAGAGAAGGTCCGATCATACCCTTCTCCAGATCGAATCGAGCACCCAGGAAACAGAACATTTGACTGGGAATTAGCTCTGATTTGTCCCAATTCGGGACAAATCCCAGGCTCAAAACCGTCCATAGTAACTGATCCCGGTGTTGAATGGACATGGACTGGGAGGTTGAAGGTTGGAGCCAATCGTCCAGGTATGCATGCAAGCGCATTCCCTGGCAACGACAGTGCTTCACTACCGTTTTCACTACTCTGGTGAAGACGTAGGGAGCTGGGGAGAGCCCGAACGCTAGCGCTGGAAATTGGTAAGTTCTCCCCATAAAATGGAGACAGAGATACCTCCTGGACTTGCGATGGATGAGAATGTGAAAGTATGCATCCTTTAAGTCTACCGATATGGCCCAGTAGTTCTTCCGTAATGCAAGACGAACTGAGTCTATAGTCTCCATTTTGAAATGAGGAGTAAGGATGTACCGGTTCAATCTGGAAAGATTGATCACTGGTCTCCATCCTCCAGGCTTTTTCTGAACCAGAAATAATTGGCTGTAATAGCCTCCCTTCGGATGATGTGAAGAAACTGGTTCTATGGCACGCTTCTCCAGCATACTGATTCTATCTCTTCTTGAAGGAGTCAAATCTTCTCTGGATCTGCTGGAGGTTTCCTCAAAAACTGAGGAACTACTCTGGCCAATTTGGGATGGACACGAAATTGAATCAGAAACCCGCTTCTTATCACAGACTGTGTCCACTGGTCTGTGGTGATGTTTTGCCAGGCCTGAGGAAAGTGATACAGCCTGCCACCAGTGGGTACGTCCGGTTTTGGCAAACTGTACTTGATTGAGCCCGATGACTCCAAAGAGTCCAGGCAGACCTGGCAGAAGCGGGCACCCCTATTTTTGATTCTTGTTCTTCTTCTCTTTAGGTTTTCTGAACCTTTTGGGATGAGAACCTTGCTGTGGAGCTTGGGTGGAAGTAGCTGGTTTGGAAAAAACCTGACGCTGTCCACTCTCTGAAGAGTTAACAACTAGTTTGTTAACTTCAGACTTAGCTCCTGTCTTTTTCTTGTTCTTAGGGAGATGCTGAGGTGCCGTTGCTCTCTGCAGACTTCTCCTTGTCAGGTCCTCCTTATAACATTTCGCCACTTCTGGAATCTTAGAGCCAAAAAGCGTTGAAGGCTCCAAAGGCTGAACTCTAAGTGAGGCTTTCATTGAAGAGTCTAAGGACACACTTGTCCAGATACGCATCGTGTCTGGCAAGCAATGGACCACTAGCAAGTCTAACCAATACATCAAATAGATGCATATGTGACTGTGCTAGCCCCTGGGTATTAAACTTTCCGCCTTGTCGAAGCCCTGGGGGCTCAATTCCCACTGGGAACGTTGCTAGCTTGGTGAGCAGTAATTGTCCCCTTTGAGAAGAGCGAAGAGGAAATACCACCCGTTTGCCGTGGGTGGCAACCCGTAAGCCGGAAGAAGGGATCCTGGAGGTTGAGAGTTATTGGGAGTTTGTTCTCTCCTGATGGCTCAACACGCCTCTTTGGCCCAGATTTCGGTGTAGAAGGGTGTCCGTGAGACCCGGCACGGTCAATCGGCTGGTCGCGCCAAGCCCTAGGAAAAATCTTTTCTTTCTCTTCCTTGTCTTTTGTATCATACTGATACTCACCATTTGCCCATAATTCTTATTTCTCAATCTTTCCAATCCTAAGAAGGCGGCAGCTTAACGGGTCAATCGTGCAGCATTTGCTCGTGCGAGTATATCTTCTGTGTATCTCTAGCACAAGTGAGTAGGAAAGCCACACCATTTATGTGTTCCCTTGTTGGGCTCAGTGGTGGGCGGAGAGCACGGAGGACGAATTTTAATACAACTTCATCATGGGTAATGATAAAAGAAAAAGAACTAAACAAACCCCAGACACTGATAATTCAGATTTTGACGAAAATTCTCAACCTCCAACTACCTCAACAAATGATACGTCTCCTCAACACTTTCCACGCTTCATTTTAGTTGAAAGCAAGGAAGAGAACAGACAGATAACATCTCTGTCACCGTTTCTAATACAAAAAATCATACAGAGTATAGCTGGTGAACCTGAAAACATCAAAAAACTACACAGATCGAATCAGTTACTCATTGAGGTATCCAAGAAAGCCCATGCCGAGAATCTTCTTCGTGCACAGACTTTTCACGACTTGAAAGTCCGAGTGTACCCTCATACCTCGCTCGTTGTCCCGAATTGAGGAATTGCGGTGAGGAGGAGATTCTCGAGGGCACAAGATCTCAAGGAGTAACTGGAGTAAAAAGATTCAAAATAAAACGAAACGGAGAGTTAAAAGACACAAACACCTTTGTTTTTACTGTCAATACGCCAGTTTTACCCAAAACGGTCAAAGTGGCATAATTTAGAGTCAACGTAGAAGTCTACGTACCAAATTCCTTGCGTTGTCATAATTGCCAAAAATATGGACACCACGAGGATAGGTGTTCTAAAGACCCTATCTGTTCGAAATGCGGTCAAACAGGAGAACACCTCGAAAATAGATGTAGCAACGAATTACACTGTGTCAACAGTGCTGACTCTAAAGAATGCCGAATTTGGCACAAAGAAAAGGAAATCTTGCGTATCAAGTTCACCAGAAATATTTTTTTCGTTGAAGCGCGGAAAGTTGTTGAGACCCCAACTCCAATACCTGGAATCAGTTATGCCAACATCACCCAGTCTTCTATGAAAAAGGCTCGGGGGTGGTCGGGTGGTGCGAAGGTGTCATGTATCTTATGTCACCAGGGCGTCCAGCTGATATTGGCTTACAGTTGGGCAAGGCCTGCTATCCTTGTAGCAGGTAAGGGTAGGGAGGTGATGTTTTTATTTCTTCTGTTTCTTCACTTTCATTCCTGTTCCTGTTTCTTCCCTGTCCCTCTCTTTCATCTCTTCTGCTATCTCTTCTGTCTATTTTCTCCCTTTCTCTGGGAGACGACACAAAATGACCCACAAGGGTTGACGTGTCGTTAAACCCCAACACAATCAAATCTATGAAAAAGGTTTCTGTGGTTGATACTGCCACTCAAACCGATCCAATCAATATTCTCGACTCTGCAGTTCAATCAAGTTCAACAAACACAAACAGCCAAACAGAAGATCTGCAGAAACAAAAAGGTCAAATAAACACCACAAACAAAAATCAAACAAAGACACCTACTGAAGAGAAAAAAGGAGAAGCTGGCCTGAAAAAAGCCACCATAGAGATGATAAGAAAAGATTGGAAGAAACAACAACAGAAAGAAAGACAAGCAAGAAGTCAATCATCTCCACCTACGAAAGAAACAAAATCAAAATCTAGTCAAGGAACACAAAGACCAAGCACATCAAACAGAGAACGAAAAGGTTCAAATAATGTTATTCAACAACATAACAGGTTCGGATCTTTAAGTGACAGTAGCGATGATATGGAGTTAGGAGAAGTTCCAGATCGCCCACGAACTAACAGAAATAGATCGAGATCATCAGAACATTCACACGTCAACAATAGTAATAATAGATCAAAATCACCAATAACATATCCTTAGTTGCTAGTCTAACTAAAATCTAACAACTCTAAAATGAATTCAAATCACAAAATAATACAATGGAACAATGGAACTGTCGAGGTCTAAAGTCAAACTATAACAAGATCTTATTACTTTTATCTTTATTGAGTCCATCAGTTTTTTGCTTGCAAGAAACTTTTTTAAAAACTGATGATCAATTAAATATCAGAGATTTCATTACATACAATTATATATATTCAGAAGGCCAGAGGCCGTCTGGTGGAAGCTCAGTCTTAGTTCACTCTTCATGTCCCCAGCGAGAAATTAAACTTGTAACCAATCTTCAAGCCGTTGCGGTTTCTGTCACTTTAGATAAAGAAATTACTATTTGTTCTGTGTATATACCTTCAAATTTTCATTTAGAGACCGAACATTTAGACAGTTTACTGAAACAACTCCCTTCACCCTATATACTAGTTGGTGACTTCAATGGTCACAATATCCTTTGGGGATGTAAAGATAACAACCCTAAAGGTAATATTATTGAAGACTTTATAACCAAAATCTTTGTCTTATGAATGACAAATCTCACACCTATCTCCATCCTGCAACTGGAAATTTTTCTTCTTTAGATCTTTCCCTATGTCATCCATCTCTACTGCTGGATTTCGATTGGACGGTCAGTGAAGATCAACATGGAAGTGACCACTGCCCTGTTATTATTGAAAGCGTAAATAATTCCACGAACGATCACAACGCAAAGAGGAAACTAAATAAAGCAAATTGGGAATTGTATCACTCATTATGTGAAGAAAGTCTCAGAATAGATAAGTTTAACAATTCCTTGGATCCGCTAGATGATTTTACTTCTTCTCTTCTCGATATCTCTAACAAAAGTATACCGAAAACCTCGACAAATTCAAAGAAAAGCAAGCCATGGTATAATGATGAATGCAAAGATGCCATAAAACAGCGCAAGCAAGCATTATCAAAGTTCTGCAGATATCCAACAAAGGAGAACCTGAATAAAGTAAAGAATTTCAGAGCAAAGGCTCGTCGAACAATTAAGGCCTCCAAACGCAAATCATGGAAATCTTACGTTTCGAATTTAAATTATAAAACTCCAATTAGAAAGGTTTGGGACATGATACGAAAAATATCTGGTAAATCAAAATCACACAGTTTCACCTACTTAAATACAAAACGTGGAACAAAGGCCACATCAAAGGAAGAGATAGCAAATACACTTGGCGAAACTTTTTTGGATAATTCCTCATCTCGGAATTATTCAGAGAAGTTTCAAAACATCAAAAAACAAGAAGAAAAGATCAAACTTAATTTCACCTCTTCAAATACTGAAGAATATAACAGCCTGTTTAACGTTACAGAACTTAAAGATGCTATCGCAGTATCAAAAGATACAGCTACAGGCCCTGATGACATCCATTACCAGATGCTTAAACACCTTCCTGAAACTGCCCTTGACACACTTTTACATATTTTCAACGGTATATGGACAACAGGAGTTTTTCCAGAAAGCTGGTGTTTGGCCACAATTATACCTATTCCCAAACCAGGGAAAGATCATGCAGAACCAACAAACTACAGACCAATAGCACTAACAAGTTGCCTTTGCAAAACACTAGAGAGAATGATAAACAAACGACTTGTTTGGTACTTAGAATCTAACAACCTTATAACAAAACTTCAGTCGGGATTCTGAGCTGAACGTAGTACCAATGATAATTTAGTTAGACTAGAAACTTTTATCCGTGATGCTTTTATCAAACGAGAACATGTAGTCGCTGTATTTTTCGATTTGGAAAAAGCCTATGATACGACTTGGCGATACGGAATTTTAAAAGACCTACATAACTTTGGTATGAAAGGAAGACTACCAAACTTTATTAAAAGTTTTCTTGAAGATCGTACAATACAAGTGCGTGTAGGATCGACCCTGTCTGATCTCTATGATCAAGAACAGGGCGTTCCTCAAGGAGCAATACTTTCTACCACGTTATTCAACGTGAAATTAAACGATATTATAAACTGTCTGGATTACAAAACAGATGGTTCTTTGTACGTTGATGATTTCTGTATTTGTTTTCGCTCGAAAAATATCCGCTCAATAGAAAGACATCTACAGCAATGTCTAAATAGAATTGAAGACTGGGCAACTAGAAATGGCTTTAAATTTTCCAAATTGAAAACTCAGTGCGTTCATTTCTGTCAACAACGGAAAATACACAACGATCCAGCGCTCTACATATATGGATCTCAAATACCAGTTGTTGCTGAATCAAAATTTCTTGGGGTTATATTTGATAAAAAACTCTCCTTCATACCCCATATAAAATACTTGAAAGCGAAATGTTTAAAAGCATTAAACCTTTTAAAAGTTTTATCTCACACAAGTTGGGGAGCGGACAGAACAACTCTTCTTCACCTGTATCGTTCTTTAATTCGATCAAAACTTGATTATGGGTCCATCGTATATGGATCTGCTAGAAAATCTTATCTGCAGATGTTAGACACTGTACATAATCAAGGACTTCGTTTGGCATTGGGAGCTTTTCGTACATCTCCAGGTTCGAGTCTTAACGTGGAAGCAGATGAGCCATCGTTATGGCTACGCAGAGAAAAATTGTCTCTTCAGTATGCCACCAGACTTGCTGCTAACTCTTCTAACCCTGCTTTTGAAGTCACATTTCCACCACAATTTCAGGAATATTATGAAAGAAAACCTAACGCTATTAAATCCTTCGGCCTTCGTATAGCACCACTTTTAGAATCTACTAATATTAACATTAAAAACATTCAAAAACACTCTTTTTCTGATATTCCATCCTGGTGCATTACTAAACCAAATATTCTTTTCGATTTACACAACAACAAAAAGTCACTTTCTGATTCACATCTCATGAAACAAAACTTCCAAGAATTACAGTCGCGACTTTCAGATTATTAACACATCTACACTGATGGCTCAAAAGTTGAAGATAAGGTTGGTTGTGCGTATATATCGGGCAGCCACCATGAAAAGATCCGTCTTCCTGATGGCTCATCTATTTTCACTGCTGAATCCAAGGCTATTGATATGGCTTTGGATTACATTATGAATAACCCTTAAGAGAACAAATTCGCTATTTTCTCTGACTCCCTTTCTGTTTTAAAATCTCTAAATCACACATCTTCAAAAAATCCCAAAATCCAGAACGTGATAGAAAAACATCACGAGCTATCGAAAACTAAGGAAATTTTGTTCTGTTGGCTCCCCAGCCATGTTGGCATAAAAGGTAACCAGGCTGCCGACGTAAAAGCAAAGGCCTCACTCGATCTAGAAATTTTGAATTTTAAACTTCCATGTACAGATTTTAAACCTTTTATCAACAGGTATATCTTATCCAAATGGCAGCTGTCATGGGACAGAGCGACATTCAATAAACTACATGAAATAAAACCGGTTCTTGGTAAAAATAACATTTATCGGTCATTAAGGCGAGAAGAAGTGGTTCTTACTCGTCTACGTATAGGTCATACTAGACTCACACATTCTAATCTACTCAACCGAGAAGATCAGCCATTTTGTATCAGCTGTAATGAACCTTTTACGGTAAAACACTTTCTGATCGATTGCATTGAATTCTCTCATATACGACGTCAATTCTTCCAAACAAATGACCTGAGATACTTATTTGAAAATGTACCAACTGATAACATACTTATGTTTTTAAAACACATCAATCTTTTTAACAAAGTATAACTGCTTTAATTTTTAAATTCGTTCTAGTTTTACATTTTATGCATTTATGACTTATCATTATAATCGTTTCATTACAGAACCATGTTAGTTCACCATTTTGACGCAAATGACCCTCATGGGTTGATGCGTCGTTAAACCTGAACTCATCATCATCATCATGTGACTGTGCTAGCGCTTCCAAATACCTACGCACTTCTGCTAGATCTGACTGAGAAGGCGTTGGGGTCTTCAGTGCTGAAAGAATGCCATACAGAAACATATCTGCATGGGAGGTAATATGGATGCCTTCTCTTGCCAGTTTCTCCCAAATTTCCAGGTGTGACAGCTGGATATTGTGAGAAGTAGGAAATGAAGCCCCTTGCCTAAGAACCTCTCTGAAAGATGGATCTATTGGGGGATTCAGTTGTAACATAGGATCAGCAATTTTATACGAATCCTGACCAAACACCTTAGGTTTCACCATTAAACTGGGAAACCTGCTGTTCCCCATGCCCTTCTGATAACTGTCCAAGGGTGATCCTTGAATAGGATTGGGTCCTTGGATCTTAGAATTAATTTTGGAAATTTGTTCCAAAATTAAACGACTTTGAGGAAGGACCGGCTGGACAGTTTCCGTTGATTTCTTACTAAAGAAGTCTGAGGCAGACGCACCTGATTGGGTTTCAGGTTGAGTCAATTCAGGGCAAAGTTGAGGACCTAGTCTGCTGCGTAGAGAGACCAAGGCCAACATATGACAACTGAGAAGCTAATGAAGGCTGTACCAAATTGTCAGACTCCTCATTCTCTTGATACCCGATTCATCACCAGATTTCAATTTTCTCTCCAGGTTCCAGTCTGAGCAATATTTCTGGTTCCTGAATAAC
Source organism: Anodontia alba (assembly GCA_964016985.1). NCBI lineage: Eukaryota > Metazoa > Mollusca > Bivalvia > Lucinida > Lucinidae > Anodontia > Anodontia alba. The sequence continues at coordinate 54,881,529 of OZ024835.1, forward strand.
AGAAATTATTATCAGTGGACTCTGTAACCACTGGGGATTTAGCCCCTGGGCCCCTATCCCCAACCTCAGTACTGTCCGTATTACAAGTTGACTGAGAGGTTTTATCCATATTGGAATGATTAGAAAGAAATGGAGAATTTCTCCTAACCCTTCTATCACGACCTTCCGATGAAGAAAGGGATCGAGACCGTTTCCGACTGGTGGTGGTGGATATCAATTCTTCGGTCAAAATTTGACTGATCAAATTCCGCATATCCGGTTGTACACCGTGAACAACATTATCACGATGTACTGGAATGAGAGGCCGCAGCAGAAACAGCTGAAAATCCTGAAAAACCACTCGCTGTGTTTAAGAAACCAACGACGGGATTACTTTCAGTCTGGAACCTAAGCCTTCTCTTTGGTTCCAGAGATGGATGGCTGAAACCGCTTGACACCGAAGGTAAGCGGGTTATATGCCTACAACCATGCAAACGGAAGCGTCTGCTCCTGTGATGAGATTGCCGGCTGGTCGTTTTAGAGAGTGAATGGTAGCCTTGGTGAGGCCTGTGGTCATGCCTGGAGCGGCGGCTATGGCTACTCCCGGAGCGGCAGCTATGGCCATGCCTGGGTCACGAGCCATGGCTGCTGAAAGAACCAGAGCTTGGTCTCGAAAAACTCCGAGAGCAAGACCTAGAAAGACGGTTCTTGGTAGTACTAATTAAGCTGTATTGACCGCGGCTACGGGAACGAATAGCCGAGCGGCTTTTACCACGGCTTCGAGAGCGGTAGGCTCTTGGGCGCCGGTAAGTACTTCCAGACGGGGAACGATGGGACCGCCTCAAGCGAGAATGGGAGCCATGGACCCTATCATTGTGTCGAATGGCCTGACGTCTCAACGGTGATTGAGAAGGTCTAGGTCGCTGGTTACCCGAATCACCTTCAGATTCCCTTCGACACGTAGACTGAGAAGAGTTTCCAGTACCGTTTCCTGTGGAACACTCAGGAAGAGAAGCCCCAAGGTTTGAACTAGCGGTCAAAGCAAGGGAGGAGGGAACTTCCACATCACTAACCGTTTGGTCGGTGACAACAGGAGTCTCATTACCCTCTTGCAAGGGTCGGGAGAACTCCCTAGAAGCACCCTCCGTCTGCTCCTTTTCCTCAGTCTTATCTAAGTTTGTCCGCCTGGACAACTTAGAAATGGCCTTAATAGATTTAGACCACGTCAAAGTTGACCAGTCAGAGCAAACATCGCAGGGATTATCCTGAGAACAATCCCTGCATGAATGACAAAGAAGATGATTGTCCCACTCCGTGAGGAAGCGAGAACAACCCCTTCCTTGCTTACCTGAACATCTATTCAACATCTTAAAAATAACTCCAAATTCTGAAATAAAACAGAAAATAGAGAAAACGGCAATAATAATGTCTAAAAAAAATAATTTGAAAGCACACCGGGGGGAAATTGGGCTGCTTGAGCCTAGATTATCCAACACATCCTATCGCTTGTAAAAGCGCCGAGCAAAGAGTAAATTTAACAGGTTTGTGGTCATGAAATCCGTGATTTCATGGTTAATGATTTGAGTCACTGGGTGACAGGTGCGGAATAAAGGTTGTGGTGGTCTATACACGGCTGGTAATCGTAGTCGGCGCTTCTGGGGGAATGGAGGGTAGCATAAGTTACATTGGCGTGAGTACTAGAGAAACAACTATATTTGTTCCAATCCAAAATCCAAGATGGCCACCATGGCAGATATAATCTATTTTTCACTTCTTCTCATATTGTGAAAGGCCAATTTACCCGAAATTTGGTAGAAAGCATCTAAGTGACTTGTAGATAAAAAATAGCCAAAATAGTTCTGATCAGAAATCAAAGATATTCGCTATGGCCTCTATCTTGGAAATCAGTTTTGTGCTTCTTCTCATTAACCTAAAGGCCCATTGACTCCATCCTTGGTAGAAAGCATCAGGGTGACGTACATCAGAAATGGTTAAAAATCAGTCTGATCAGAAATCCAAGATGGCCGTCATGGCTGCTATCTTAGAAATCTATTTTGAACTTCTTCTGAACCAAATGGCCAATTTACTTGAAACTTGGCAGGAAGTATCTGGGTGACTTGTAGACAAAAAATAGCTAAATTTGTTCTGATTGGAAATCCAGTATGGTCGCCAGTTGCCATCTTGAGAATCTACGTTGAACTTCTGGGAACAGAAAAGTCAACTGACTTGAAACTTGATTGAAGTATCTGGATGACTTGTAGACAAAAATATAGCTTAAATCAATCAGTCATTCTGATTGGAAATCCAAGATGGCTGCCCTAGCAGCCATTTTGAAAATCTATTTGAACTTTTTTTATCCTGAACCAAAATACAATTTTTTTTTTGGCTCAGGATAAAAAAAGTTCAAATAGATTTTATGAGATTTAGATATTCCTGGAGAAAAATGGGTAAACTATTTGCAAACCATGGAGACCCTGATCAGATGCCACATTCTGCGGCGATCTGGGTCAGCACTGTTTGCCTGTTCCCTTTATAGGGGCATCCAGACTACAATGGGTTAACCCATTGTAGTCGGGAGACCCGTAAAAGGGTAATTGGCAAACAGTTCAGACCCAGATCAGACGCTGCAGAACGTGGCGTCTAATCTGGGTCTCCACTGTTTGCATATTGTTTAGCCATTTTTCTCTAGGAATATGTAAATCCCAGGCTGGACGTACCTAAAATTGAAATTGGACTCTTCCAATATATAGTGTGGGAGAGTCTATTCAGTATACAATGGGTTAAGAGCAATGGAAAATTTGTGAAGAGGGAGAGCAAACAAGCTGAACTGACAACACACGTTACAAACCAACAAAACAGAAAACCAACCAACTCTCATATCAGTCCAAGTTCAAGTAGTGTTTTCTGTTGACCATTTATTTTTGAACCTTTATCTAGGATGACTGAGCTCCATTATTGTGGCCTTTCCTGGGCATCCCTGTTTCTCTTTAACTCTTGTTTCCTGAAAAATGTGCAAATACAGTAAAGATGTCCAGGAAAATCCATTAACACCAGCACTGGAACTAGTGCCTTAGAATGGTCAGTAGCAAGAACAAACTATCAGGGGTTTAAATCTACTTTACTGGCACAAATAACATCATTCTTTGTTCAACTAATGCAGCACAAAGTGACAAAATGAATGAAATTACGCTTTCTGGACCAGAATAGCTTTTTTTAGCTCACCTGAGCTATGCTCAGGATGAGCTATTGTGATCACTTTTCATCGGTTGTCTGTGCGTCCGTCCGTGTGTCCGTCCTTTAACATTTTCAAACGACTTCTTCTCTGAAGCCTCTGGGCCAATTTTGCTCAAATTCCATATGGAGCCTCCTTAGTTTGGGGGTACAAAAAATTGCTAAAATGGTTGCGGTTCATTGACCAAAATGGCCGCCATGCCCATATATGGTAAAAACCTTTAAAAATCTTCTTCTCCAGAACCGAGGATGCCTTGGGGCTGAATCTTTGCATAAATCATTGGGGACGGGAGATCTACCAAACTTGCTAAAATAAAGTTCGTACATTGACATTTGACCTTTTTACCAATAGGTCAAAGTTTGCTTCCCTATGCATTTGTATGGGAAAAATGTTGAGAATTTCAAACAACCTCTTCTCTGGAGCCTTTGGGCCAATGTTGTTCAAATTTCATGTGGAGCCTCCTTAGGGCAGTAAAATGAAAGATTGCTAAAATGGTTGCCATCCATTGATCAAGATGGCCGCCATGCTCATATATGGTAAAAACCTTTAAAAATCTTCTCCTCCAGAACCGAGGATGCCTTGGGGGCTGAATCTTTGCATAAATCATTGGGGAGGGAGGTCTACCAAAATTGCTAAAATAAAGGTTGTATATTGACATTTGACCTTTTTACAGCAAGGTCAAATTTACTTCGCTGTACATTTGTGGGAATAATGGTGATAATTTCAAACAACTTCTCCTCTGGAGCCTTCGGGCCAATGTTGCTCTAATTTCATTTTGAGCCTCCTTGGGGCAGGGAAATGAAAGATTGCTAAAATGGTTGCCGTCCATTGACCAAGCTGGCTGCCATGCCCAAATATGGTAAAAACCTTTATAAATCTTCTTTTCCATAACCAAAGATGCCTTGTGGCTGAATCTTTGCATATATCATCGGGGATGGGAGGTCTACCGAAATAGCTAAAATAGTGGTTGTACATTGACATTTGACCTTTTTTTTTGAGAGGTCAAGTTTGCTTCCCTATGCATGTTTATGGGAAAAAATGTTGAGCATTTCAAATGACTTCTCCTTTGGAGCCCCTGGGCCAGTGTTGCTCAAATTATATTTTGAGCCTCCCTGGGGCAGGGGAATGAAAGATTGCTAAACTAGTTGCATCCATTGACCAAGATGGCCGCCATGCCTATATATGGTAAAAACTTTAAAAATCTACTTCTCCGCAACCGAGGATGCCTGGTAGCTGAAACTTTGCACAAATCATCAGTGACAGGAGATCAGGGTGGCCACGCACTCTGGAAAACAGGGAAAATGGTGGAAAAAAATTCCCTGCAGGGAAAAATCAGGGAATTTGAAATTTTGCTGAAAATCAGGGAAAAATTGGGGAATTTCAAAAAATCTTATCTTTGTAAGGTCAAAATATTCAAATTTTATAGCTGTTCAGATGTGGCTACTGGTGGTTTCTTTCTGCCATATGCTTAAAATACCTTCATGGCTGTATCATTAACAATTTACTTTAAACTGACATATGAGTATGTGTATTGCTAATTACTGTTGCATAATCAATTGATATCAAGACTTGTTCCCAATTTGAAAATTCTAGTCTTCATACCCACCCCTTGAACACATGAAAAAGGAAAATCCCAGCCTGTCTATCCATTCCTTGAACATCTGAATAGGTTATTGCAAACAAGCAATTTTTAAGAATGGCTTAGACAGTCTACCATGTAACCAAAAAAAAAAAAAACAAGAACAAAAAACCCCTACTGTTTTAATAAATTGGAGGTGAAGGTGTGGCTACAAGGGGAGGTTGGAGGCCATATATTTTACCAGTTTTGATTTTGACTACCATGAAAGTAAATTAGCACATGTACATCATATTTTAGATAAATTTTCATTTAATTAAGAATATTGTGACAGCATTGTGTATAAGCATATCACTTGACAGCATTTGAATCAGTATATGACTTCTAAAAGTAGGGGCCATTGCGATAATATTAAGGTTTTAATTAGGGAAAATCAAATCAAAGCAGGGAAAAATCAGGGAATTTGATTGCTAAAAATGTGTGGTCACCCTGGAGATCTACCAAAGTCGCTAAAATGATGGTCATACATGGACATTTGACCTTTTACGGCGAGGTCAAGTTTGCTTCTGTATGCATTTGTATTGGCCCCATACATTTGTATGAAAAAAATGTTGATAATTTCAAATGACTTTTCTTCTGAAGCTTCTGGGCCAGTATTGCTCAAATTTCATGCAGAGCCTCCTTGGGGCAGGAGACAGAAAGATTGCTAAAATGCTAAAATGGGCATGGTCCATTGATCAAGATTGCCGCCATGCCGATATATGGTAAAATCCTTTAAAAATCTACTTCTCCACAACCGAGGATGCCCTGTAGCTGAAACTTTGCACAAATTATCAGGGACAGGAGGCCTACCAAAGTTGCTAAAATGATGGTCGTACATGGAAATTTGACCTTTAACGGGGAAGTAAAGTTTGCTTCTGTATGCATTTGTATTGGCCCCATACATTTGTATGGAAAAAATGTTGATAATTTCAAATGACTTCCTCTGAAGCCTCTGGGCCAGTGTTGCTCAAATTTCATGTAGAGCCTCCTTGGGGCAGGAGACTGAAAGATGCTAAAATGGGCATGGTCCATTGATCAAAATGGCTGCCATGCCCATATATGGTAAAAACCTTTAAAAATCTTCTTCTCCAGAACCAAATAAGCCCTGAGCCCTAATCTTTGCACAAGTTAAGGGGGACAGGAGATCTACCAGAATTGCTAAAATGATGGTCCTATGTTGATGTTTGACCTTTTTATGGCAAGGTCAAATTTGCTTCCCAGTGCATTTGTATGGGCCCTATATATTTATATTGGAAGCATTGGGGTGACTTGCAGATAAGCAGTAGATAAAATGGTCCTGATTGGAAATCTATGGCCGCCAATTTTATTTATGTTTATTATATTTCCCAGCTGTTTACTTGTATAAAATCATGATTCTTCAGAAACCACTGAGCCAATTTCGACCAAATTCCACATTGATCCTACTGTTGAAATGTGATTGATAGTTCGTTCAAATGATCACGCTCCATTGACTGTCAGGCCCAAATAATATTCTTCTTCAAAACTAAGAACTGCTCAAATGATGATCTTTTCATTAGTTGCAATTATAGGATTGGAAAAATGTTGCATAACATTTGCATATCTGCAGTGGCTATGTCACTCAGGTGAGCGAGCCGTGGCCCGTAGGCCTCTTGTTTTATGCCCTTGCCATTTTCAATGGGGAGCATATATAGTATTACCGCTGCCTGTACGTACCTCTGTCCCATCCCCTCCCCTCCCGTCTTGTCTGTCCCGTCCGTCACGTACGTAACACAAATGGTTTCCGTGCCATATCTTTTGAAAAGATTGGTGTACAGTCAAACCTCTATAAGAGCGCCACCTTTGGGAGTGGACTAAACTGGCTGTTATATACAGGTGGCTGTCTTATCAAGGTTAAGTCAAAATTGCCACCATGGAAGAAAACAAGGTCAACACACCAGAGTCTGGCGGGTATCTATGACATTAATTAATGATAATAAAGTTTGGACTTGGTACTAATGTCAGTTGAAAGAAAATTGAAAACGTCTCTCAGTTGTTGTTTTTTTTTTTACATTATTTTTAGCTCACCTGAGCTCTGCTCAGGATGAGCTATTGTGATCACTTTTCGTCCTCCGTCCGTCCATCCGTGCGTGCGCCTGTCTGTCCGTGCGTCCGTTAACATTTTCAAACGACTTCTCCTCTGAAGCCGCTGAGCCAGTTTTGCTCAAATTTCATATGGAGCTTCCTTAGGGTGGGGGAACGAAAAATTGCTAAAATGGTTGTGGTCTGTTGACCAAGATGGCCGCCACGCCCATATATGGTAAAACCTTTAAAAATTTCTCCTCCAGAACCGAGAATGCCTTGGGGCTGAACCTTTGCAGGAATCATCGGGGATGGGAGGTCTACCAAAATTGCTAAAAGAATTGTCGTACGTTGAAGTTTGACCTTTTTACGGCAAGGTCAAGTTTGCTTCCCTATGCATTTGTATGGGAAAAACCTTTAAAAATCTTCTTCTCCAAAACTGAGCATGCCTTATGGCTGTATCTGAATCTTTGCATATATCATCGGGAACAGGAGGGCTACCAAAATTGCTAAAATAATGGTTGTACATTGACATTTGACCTTTTTTACGGTAAGGTCAATTTTGCTTCCTTATGCATTTGTTTGGGAAAAATGTTCAGAATTTCAAACAACTTCTCCTCTGGAGCTTCTGTGCCAATTTTGCTCAAAGTTCATATGGAGCCTCCTTATGTAGGGGGAACAAAAGATTGCTAAAATGGTCACGGTTCGTTGACCAAGATGGCCGCCATGCCCATATATGGTAAAAACTTTTAAAAATCTTCTTCTCTAGAACCGAGGATGCCTTGGGGCTGAATGTTTGCATAAATCATTGGGGACAGGGGGTCAACCAAAGTTGCTAAAATAATGGTCATACATTGACATTTGACCTTTTTACGGCAAGGTCAAGTTTGATTCCTTATGCATTTGTATGGGAAAAACATTTAAAAATCTTATTCTCCAAAACCGAAGATGGCTTGTGGCTGAATCTTTGCATATATCATCTGGAACAGGCGGTCTACCAAAGTTGCTAAAATAATTGTCATACATTGACATTTAACCTTTTTACGGTGAGGTCAAGTTTGCTTCTGTATGCATTTGTATGGGCCCCATACATTTGTATGGAAAAAATGTTGATAATTTCAAATGGCTTTTTCTCTGAAGCCTCCGGGACAGTATTGCTCAAATTTCATGCGGAGCCTCTGTGGGCAGGAGAATGAAAGATTACTAAAATGGATATGGTCCATTGATCAAAATGGCTGCCATGCTCATATATGGTAAAAACCTTTAAAAATCTTCTTCTCCATAACCAAATAATCCTTGGGTCCTAATCTTTGCACAAATTATGGGGAACAGGAGATCTACCCAAATTGCTAAAATGATGACCTTTTTACCTCCAAGGTCAAATTTGCTTCCTCATTTGTATGGGCCATATACATTTATATTGAAAGTATCGAAGTGACTTGTAGATCAACAGTAGTGAAAATTGTTCTGATTGGAAATCTAAGATGGACATCATCTGGTTTATATTTATAATATTTCCCTGCCACTGTGCTGTTTACATGTATAAAATCATGATTCTTCAGAAACCACTTAGCCAGTTTCCACCAAATTTCACATTGATCCTTCTGTTGAAATGTGATTGATAGTTAATTCAAATGATCATGCTCCATTGACTGTCAGGCCCATATATTCTTCTTCAAAACTAAGAACTGCTCAAATGATGATATTTTCATTAGTTGCGATGATAGGACTGGAAAAATGTTGCATAACATCTTCATGTCTGCAGTGGCTGTGTCATTCAGGTGAGCGAACCGTGGCCCGTGGGCCTCTTGTTTATGAAATAAAAAAACAAATCGAGGCCAAACATTATGAGGGGCGAATTGCTCCGGCAATGTCGACCAAACATCCAGAAAGCTGCCATAATCTGAGTCAATATTAGTCTTCAAAAGGAAGGCATTGTATGGAAAACCAAAAACCACTTACATTGCATAAAAACACCTTTGATCCACTCTGATTTGAAGTTAAAATATCATTTTATGCAGAAAAAGAAATAAGTTCCTTTCCGCAAAAAGTTCATCCCAATGTTCCTTTGCGTCTTTACATGTTCGGTTATGAACTACCATTACTAAATTAGTTTTGATCGACGAAGAGAGCCAAATTACTTATCAATGTAAAAATCTTTTCCTCAGAATGCATAAAAAATATTTCAAAGAGAGAAAAAAAAATCATAGCTTTACACACAAGATTATGCGAGACACAACGAGAGTTGGCGAGATCGTGTTGACAAATGACAACGGGTTTCCCTAGGGCATTTACCTGTAATTTCACACGTTTGCGCACATATGACTGGCATCTAAATGACACTTATTGTCTTGAAGTTAATTGTCAATAATTATGGATGATTAAAATTTTTACAGGTAATATGTGGCCGTCATACTGAGGACAATTCTCCTTTTGGTAATAAATTTACTTGCCCATGGCCCTTATGTAAAGGTGGTGCTCTTATACAGAACAAATCATAGAGAAACTGATCTGGAATGCTTAAAGCTGGCACTTTTATGCAGGTGGTGCTCTTAAAGAGATGGCCGATTCAGTAGGTTTGACTGTATTTGATTGAAATTTTATACACAGGTATATAAAATCCACCCATTATTTTGGAAGTTATGGATTCATATTTTATACATGAGCATATAATTATAAAATATAAGCATTTGATTTAGGTAAAAATCCACTAATTATTTTGGGAGTTACGGCCCATTTTTAACATCAAAAAATAGTTTCCATTTGATATCTTTTGAAAACATTAGTATATTGGATTCATATTTAATACACAGGTATATAATCATAAAATAGAGGTCAAATCTGATTTAGGGTAAAATCCACCCATTATTATGGGAGTTATGGCCCTTTTTCACCTTCAAAAAATGTTTTCCTTTGGATATTTTTTAAAAAGATTGGTGTATTGGATTCATATTTTATACACAGGTATATAATCAAAATATAGCTCAAGTTTGAGTTAGAGTAAAATCTGCTTATTATTATTTTCAACTTCATTTTTTTGCAAAATGCATACGTGTGGGCGAGGATGACCCTGGGCAGGGGCATCTGTGTCATACTGACACATTTCTATTTTTTATTTTTTTATTTTTTGTTTTAGATTGTGAGGAGTGCAACAAGGAGTATGATGGTGACTGTCCTCTTCATGGCGAACTCCTTTGGATCAAGGATTCAGAGGTATGGTGAAAGCATTTAAATTAATAAATCTACCCAGGAAAGATCAGTTTTTGAACACAGCTATCAGAAATGATAGAATTAGGATTTAACGACATGAAAATGACAACACACAAAAAAAGTGCCTTGAAATCAGAACCATACACAACACAACAACTGCAATAGAAATACTGCAATGATAAGTGATTATGCCCTCAACTTCTTTGAAGTTGGAGGGGCATATTGCTTCTGGTTCTGTTTGTCTGTGTGTCGGTGCATCCGTGTGACACATTATTTTTATTTATTTTTTTTTTGCCGGCCTCGGTGGCGCAGTTGGATGCGCGTCCGACTGGAGACCAGGAGGTCGCGGGTTCGACCCCCGCCGAGGTTGGCAACATTCTTTCATGGAGATTGATCATAAAATATTTTCTACGGTCATTCTCTCCCTTCCGCTGATTCAAGAAGGGCAGTTGTCAGTTTCTGGCGAAAGAATGTGCACAATACTGGTTAACCGCTTGGAGGACTAAGCCTGCCCAGTAAATGTGTGGTTAGGTAAACTGACCACGCTCGACATGACCCCATTGGGCTGACTGGGCCGTAAAACCTCAACACAACAACAACATTATTTTTTTTTCTTATTAGGATTATGCCCTTTTCCTGAGTTATGGCCCTTTGATAAAAAATTGAATGGAATCTTGTCAGCATAATATCTCAAAAACTATTGAAGCTAGAGCCTTGGAATTTGAGGTTACTAGGTCAAATTTCATTGATAATGGGTAGAGGACCCGATTAACTTTTGAATAAATTCTGAAAAATACTTGTTGAGTTATTGCCCTTTGTCATTTTGGACATTTTTACATTGCACACATTTTGATTCATAGTCTAACTTTTGAACTGTACATGCTAGGGTTTTGAAGTTTCATGAATGGATTCCTCATGAAAAAATAGTTGACTTGTTTTTTTAGCTCACCTGAGCCATGCTCAGGATGAGCTATTGTGATCACTTTTCATCTGCTGTCCGTGCGTCCGTCCATTCGTTAACATTTGTTAACGACTTCTCCTCTGAAGCCCCTGGGCCAATTTTGCTCAAATTTCATATGGAGCCTCCTTAGATTAGGGGAACAAAAATTTGCTAAAATGGTTGCGATCTGTTGACCAAGATGGCTGCCATGCCCATAAATGGTAAAAACCTTTAAAAATCTTCTCCAGAACCGAGGATGCCTTGGGGCTGAATCTTTGCATAAATCACCGGGGACGGGGGTCTACCAAAATTGCTAAAATATTGGTCATACATTGACATTTGACCTTTTTACTGCAAGGTCAAGTTTGCTTCCCTATGCATTTGTTTGGGGAAAAAACCTATAAAAATCTTTTCTCCAAAACCAAGGATGCCTCGTGGCTGAATTTTTGCATATATCATCAGGAAAGGGAGGTCTACCAAAGTTGCTAAAATAATGGTGGTACATTGACATTTGACCTTTTTACGGCAAGGTCAAGCTTACTTCCTTATGCATTTGTATGGGAAAAATGTTCAGAATTTCAAACGACTTCTCCTCTGGAGCATCTGGGCCAATGTTGCTCAAATTTCATTTGGAGCCTCCGTGGGGCATGGGAATGATAGATTGCTAAAATGGTTGCCATCCATTGACCAAGATGGCCCCATGCCCCTATATGGTAAAAACCTTTAAAAATCTTCCTTCTCCAGAACTGAGGATGCCTTGTGGCTAAATCTTTGCATAAATCATCAGGGATGGGAGATCTACCTAAATTGCTAAAATAATGATCATACATTAACATTTGACCTTCTTATGGCAAGGTCAAGTTTGCTTCTGAATGCATTTGTATGTGCCCCATACATTCGTATATAAAAAATGTTGATTATTTCAAATGACCTCCTCTGAAGCCTCTGGGCCAGTGTTGCTCAAATTTCATGCGGAGCCTCTTCGGGCAGGAGAATGAAAGATTGCTTAAATGGGAGTGGTCCATTGATCAAAATGGCTGCCATGCTAATATACGGTAAAAACCTTTAAAAATCTTCTTCTCCTGAAACAAATGAGCCCTGGGCCCTAACCTTTGCACACATTAAGGGGGTGTTCAGGAGATCTACCAAAATTGCTAAAATGATGGTTCTACGTATGTTGACATTTGACCTTTTTGCCTCCTAGGTCAAATTTGCTTCCCCATGCATTTGTATGGGCCATATACATTTATATTTGCAGTATCAAAATGTGGTAGATCAACAGTAGCTAAAATCCTTCTGATTGGAAATCTAAGATGGCCGTCATCTTGTTTATGATTATTATATTTCCCTGACACTGTTTCATTTACATGTATAAAATCATCACGCTAGAGAACCACTGTACTCGAAATTCGCAGTGGTTGCGGGTTGGCTGCAGTCGACGAGGGCAGAAAGAATACGAGGGATGTTCGAAATGAATTGCTTATTTCTATCTGGAGACTTCAAATTTCAAGTTAGCCCAAAAGTACTCATTTCATGCCCTCGAAGTACTCCCCGTGGCTAGAAATGCAAAGTTTCAGCCGATGTAGCCACTTCTTGAAGGCGTCACGGTACGCTGATTTGGGCACAGTAATAAGGTACTGATGAATGGCAGATCCAAGTGCCTGTCGGGACTGGTATTTCCGCCCAGCAAGGAATGCTTTCAATTTCGGAAACAAAACAAAAACACATGGGGCAAGGTCTGGGGAATACGGGAGGGTGAGGCAAAACAGTTACTTTTTCTTTCTTCAAAAAAACGCCGTAACTATTGCGGAGGTATGAGCTGGGGCATTGTCATGTAGAAGACGGACATGTTTAAAACCAGTGGCAGGGCGTCGTTTCTGATAATACTTTTTCAGTTTCTTCAGTACTACGTCTTTGTAGTACTTTCCGGTGATGCTTTTGCCCTTTTTCACTGGCACTTTTATTGCGACTCCTTCACCAGAAAAGAAGATTGCATACAAAACCTTCTTTGTACTCGAAGAACGTTTGGCAATTATTGGGCGTTTGCTGTGTTTAGTGGCCCAGATCTTATTGCTAACCTTTCTGACGGGCTCAAAATAATGGACCCAGGTTTCATCACCTGTGACGACATTGGCAAACTGCTTTTTGTCATATTTTGGAAACATTTGAAGCAGCTTTTTGGCCACTTTAACCCGTTGCCTCTTTTGCTCGTCAGTCAACAGATGTGGCACACATCTAGCAGAAATCTTTCTGACTTTCAAATGCTTCTTCAAAATAAGGTGAACCGTTGATAGTGATATGCCTACCTTTCGTGCAATATCACGAACTGTAAAACTGGCATCTCCTTCAATGATTTCCTCTATTTTGGAAACGATTTCTTTACGAGATGCAGATTTTGGCCTACCTGATTTCGGTGCATTTTTGATGGACTCTACACCATACTCAAATTTCTTTTTCCACCGCCGAACTGTGTCATAAGACACACAAGAAGGTCCAAAAGTAGTAGAAATTTCAGTCATCAGCTTCTTCAAAGAACAAGCAAGTTTTGAGCGAGCTTTGATGTAGGCCCGTATTTCATCTTTTTTGTCGACGCTTCTACCAACCATTTTTACTGCAGTGGTCAATGACTGCGTGTATTCAAATGGCAAATTTTATGTCTTACACTTAGTCTAACATGTACATTTATATACCCTTGTGTAGATATTGAATAGCCCTATACAGGTATGTATTGGTTTTTATCGTGCCCTACGTGGATATCGAGCTAGAGGACAATAAGCAATTCATCTCGAACATCCCTCGTACATTTTTTGTTTACCGGGATCCTATAAACGAGTATGTTCTTCACAAGTATTTATTTTCACGATGATGTTTTCATTTGTAATTATCAGTCAAATAATTTTGTGCAATCTGGCTCAATTGGAGCCTTCAAAATCTAAAACTAGCTGAGTACCAGCCAATTTCAGGCGAACCGGTGGAATTTATGTGTCCAAAATGTGTTCATATACAAAATTTTGCTCTATTGAAGTCAGTAATACTTTATTGTATCAAACATTGCAGAACATGAATAAGAAAAGAAATAGAAAGTTTCACATATTTCTATATATTGGTAGCCAAGTTATACGCAATTTTGTCGCTGTACGCCTAATTTCAGTAGTCGCGGGCACTGTAGTCGGGTGTCTAAATATGTAATCTGTACCAAGCCGTCAAGTAATGACTGGGCACAGTCAGTGTGAGCATGAATGGATATATAGGACTCATCTAAACTCTAGAAGGATATAGATAGATTGGGATGTTGGCTAGAAAATGGGGTATGAGATTTTAGCCAGTTAAATGCAATATAATGCAGATAACTAGGAAAAGAACAAACTAAAATTGAGCTTCTTACATTTTAGAGGTTATGGTCCTCAAAAATATGTATTCCATTAAATACATAGGAGTAACACTCATACATGACTTGTGATGGAATACACACATTCGCAACATGTGTCCTAAGGCAATAGACCACTTGGTTTCTTAAGACGAAATCTTTATCAATGTCCTCAGGATGTAAAAGAGGCATCATATAAAGGACTTGTTTGCCCGGTTTTTGGAATATGGCTGTTGTGTTTGGAATCTTCAAGGCAGGACTCTTCAAGAAGAAATCGAAAAAGTTCAGAACATGGCTGCTAGGTTTGTAACTAGCAATTTCTGCTTTGAAACTGGGAGTATGACTGGAATACTGGAAAAACTAAGATGAGAGTCTCTCAAGTAAAGGAGGAGAGACAGTTTACGATATATATATATATATATATATATATATATATATATATATATATATATATATATATATATATATATATATATATATATATATATATATATATATACACACACACACACACACATATACAAGGATTATTCTGGCCCCAGATTTTTGTGAGAGAAAAAATCCCATTTGGACAAAAACAGTGAGAGATTTTCAAATTCAGTGAGATTTTTGTTTTTGCTCGCTCGGACAAACTGAGTGAGATTTTTTTTTTTTTTTTTTTTTTGTATCAGAATTGTATGTATAAGTATTATTATTGCTTATTTTGTAATGTACTCTAAATCAGGTTAATAAAATTGTTAAGTATCATTATTTTCATGTTTACTGCAAGTGTTTATATATAAATTTGAACTTTCTGTAAAATCATGTTTACAATAACAAGTTGTTTATATTCTTTTTGGAATTTCTAAATGGAATATTCTAGATTAAGCTATTTTTGGCATGTCACAGAACGTTTAAATTTTTCGTGATAAATACTGGAAAATAAGTGATGGCTCTAGTACTGTATTTTTTTTTTAGAATGTGCTTTGATATTATATAAGGAGAGAAGATTTTCATATGAACATCTTAATTCTTTGTACACTTTCATTCGTTACTGGATTACTTCAATGTTTCATTAATTCTGGAATTAAACTCTGAATTCAGGGACTTTAAATTGTGGGATCAGAAACTGCAATTCAAAGGATTTGTTTCAGAAATTCTTCTGGAATTATTTCTCAGGGGTTTTGTGACATTATCCAATGATTTTTTTACCTGGAGTTCCGATTCATATACTCATAATTTTTCTCTGGGACTCACAAATTTTATATAAATGAGTCCCTGAACTCACAAAAACAGTACATATCTGCTCTAAAATATATTACAGACATGATTTTATCACAGGACTCATGGAATTTCAATTGAGACTGGATAGAATCAAACTGTAAATAAATCACTGATTATCTTGAAAGGTACCGTTTACATTTATTTTTCTGTCTTGCACATTTTCTTATTTTTTGTTATCAACAAATACTGTAAATAATTTTAAAGCTTGTTGCTGGTTTCACTTTCATTTCTTTCTCGTTACGCCTGGCTCGTAACAAAATGCAAACGGCTGAATAAGGGCTTCATGGGCTTATTATTCATCAGGCTCAGCTCGGTCTTGTGTTTGATCGTCATCAGGGGAGGAGAGTGTGGCCGCTTCAGTCGAGCTGGGTTGTGCTCGAACAAGATACTTTAACATGTTGCCATCCCGACTGGATGGCTTCAGGTCGGATAATTTTCTTTCTTTTTTTTCTGAGTCGGCAGACATGTTTTTGCTGACTCGAGGTAGCGATCAAATAAAATAAACGCTTACTTAAACCAGAGACCGACAATGACTTTTTACGATAAAGCTTTTCAGTGATACAGATTAATGAATGGTTACCTGCGGTCGTATGCGTAATGAATTTTGGCGCCACAATATTTCAGAAACCGGTCAAACAGAACAGTCCGATAGTCTCGAAATGAACCGCATTTGCAAAATAGGAATTTAACGGTGCGAAATGAGAAAAATTCAGCGTGCGATTTTTTTTCTCACTCCGGGAATTTTGATGCGATTTCTTGCAAAAAAATGCGAGAATATCGCGAAATCGCGCCAGAAAATGATCCCTGTATATATATATTTAGGATACTGCCAGCATTCCAACAGACCACCTTATTATCCAAATTAGGCGCAGTAGAAATCATCATTAATTGACTTTTTATACCCCCGCTGCAAGAACTGACGTTTACAAGGGCTCATTCCTCCCTCAAACAATTAAAAGTTGGAATGCCCTTCTAGATTCCATTATTCCTCCGCTAAAGGCCCAGGATCCAGAGGATGGTGCGGCTAGGTTTACCTCTTTGTTAGAGCTAGGGATTAATTTTCCATATCACAGGTCCTGGTGAATGAATGTCATAGACGTGTCACCAGTAAAAATTTTGATTCTGAACGTTTTTTTTTTTTTTTTAAGCCTTACTTCCATTAAGAAAGCACAAACTCTCTCAATTTCAAATCTTTATGATGCTCGTGTTACAAATACTGAACTTAACACAATCTGAAACAATTTAGTGCAATCCAAATATAGTAGACGAGTTTCAGATCATTCGCATTTTTTTTTTTTTTTTTTTTAATTTGATTTGGGTTTTACGGCCCTTTCACTTATATCGAGCCGATCGTTCATCAAAGATGGGCGAAGACTGGAGAACCCGGTGAAAAACCACCTGACCATCCGTAAGCAGGACTTGGCTTTCCCACATGTGACCCGAGTGGGCTCGAACCACAGCGGTGAGAAGCCTAATGGATAAAGGGTCAACTCTCCTATCCACTAGACTACTGGGGCCCTGATCATCCCCAAAACGCATTTAAAACCATCTCTGTTCCCTCCTGCTGAAGCACATAAAGAGGCCAATGAAAATTTCAGAACAACATAATTTGCCTGATATTATATGGATATTAACGTTTGTCGACACGCGTGCGCACGCACGCACACACACACACATACAGAAGGCTGTATTTTCGACAATTAGACTGTATTGGGTAAAACTATTCATCAACTCATGTCATTTCTCATCTGAGCCTTTGCTCGAATGCCGAATGAGTTTCACAACAACAAATCAATTGAACATGTTTTTGGAAAAAGAAGAAGAAGTAGAAGAAAAAAAAAAAAAAAAAAAAAACACCAAGGGGTTTGTAAAACACCCAGTCCCAAAATTATGCTTGCTCTTAAAAATTTATGAAGTGTGCAATGGCCAAAATGGCACGCATTAACCGGTTAACCGGGAAGATGAAACTATTTTGTTACAATCAAAATTTTATATAAATGTTCATGTACCTTCGTAGTTGAACAAAAATCGTTTCCTTATTAGACAAATGGTATTAACAAGAGTAAATAAATCATGGAAGTTTAAACTTGGAGGATAGCATGTTAAAATAAACTAACTTCCGTATCAGTCAGATTATATCAATCAAATTTTCGAATCACTCAAAGCGTTCTGTCTCGATTTTGGTTTGAAAGCAAATGCAGTATAGAAACACACCACTTATGGGTACAGTTCTCTTTTGTCCAAACTCGACAAATGCGTACAGTGATGCCCCGATGACTGTGCCAGTGCAGGGGACATGTATTACTGTGGGTACAGTATGAAAACCTAAAATGACTTCCAAAATGTACTGCGGTAGATTTCCTATTAGTTCGAACACATTAATAATTCGAACACCCCTTACTGTTTTGGAATCACCTCTCGAAAATTGCTCTTCTAGTTCGAACAGTCATGTATTTTTTCAAACTGATTTTTAAATAGTTCGAACACGTGAAATATGATTGCAAACTGTACATGTATAGTTCGTTGATGACATTACGTACCTCGAATTTCCGTGTGCGATCCGATGAAAAAAAAAATGATACACATGAATTGTTACACAAAACTAAACTTTATTTAAGAAAGAAAGCTAGTTAGTTCTTCTTTTACACCCAAGAAGCCCAATTCTTTTCAGAGTAAATAAAATTCTGTCTGCTGAAATGAAAAGATCCGCAGAGTAGAGCGGGAGACCAAAATGCACTGAAAAGCCGGTAATCAGTATCTTAGCATCGGTATATTAGCGCTTTATAATTATCGCTGACGCCAGAAGGCATATTAGCCCTTAAAGTGCCAAGTAAAATTTGTAGCTGACAAAATTTTGAATTTTTTTAGCTATTATTATTTATTTATCAGAGAAAAAAGTTTTGACATTTCATGTGAAGCATCTACTTGACTGATGATTCACAAGAAATCTCAAGGCTTAGTTCTCTGAAAAAATAAAAGTACAACTGTTTTCAGCTGCAGTTGTGATTGGCGCATTAAAGGTTAGATGAAGTAATACCCTTTCCTTTATACGCTCTTGCATTTCTAATTCAGCAACTTATCTGTATCTCAGTTAACCTTTAAAGCGCCTTTCACAACTGCAACAGACAACATTTTTTACTTTTTTTTTTACTTGTCAGAGAAATTAAGTCCTGACATTTCATGTGTGAATCATCTACCAAGTAGACAATTCAGATGAAATGACAAGAGTTGTTTTCTCTGAAAACAGAAAAAAATAAATTAAGATTGCAATCTACCACAAATTTTGCTTGGCACTTTAAAGGTTAAATGTGTTCACAACCTATGTTAACATCAAAGTGTTTTCGGCTCAGGTTTCATTCATACATGACACGAGCGCATTTACCGTTACAGCTGATTGACAGCCGGTTTAAACTAACCCTTGAAGCGCTAAGCAAAAATTTTAGCAGACGACATTTTGTTTTTTTCTTTATTTAAAAAAACTGAAATAAGAAATAAGTGATGACATTTCGTTGATGATTCACATGATATGTCAAGACTTTATTCTTTGAAAAAATAAAATAAACTAATAAAATAAAATAAATAAATAGAATTTTTTGTGCTGCAGTTCTGATTGGCGCTCAAAGGGTTAGTTTAAACTGTACAGGATTTAAAGCACCACGCAAAATTTGTAGCAGACAACATTTTGAATTTTTTATTCATTATTTATTTTTCAGAGAAAATAAGTCTTGACACTTCATGTGAAGCATCTGCTGGGCAGACATTTCACATGAAATGTCAAGACTTGTTTTGTCTGAAAAATAAAAATAAAATCAAAATGTCATCTGCTGCAGATGATTCACCTGAAATGTCAAGACTTATTTTCTCTGAAAAAAAAAAAATAATAAATAAATAAATACAAGTTAAGTTCTTGTTTTTTTTGTTTTTTTTTGTTACAGTTGTGATTGGCACTATTAGGATTAATTTAAATTGTACAGAAGGCAGCGCTAGATTGTATATTAACCCATAAGCAAAATTTGTAGCGGACATTTTGATTTTTTTGGGTTTATTATTATTTATTTTTCTGAGAAAATAAGTTTTGAAATTTCATGTGAAGCATCTGCTTGGCAAATGGTTCGCCTGAAATGTCAAGACTTTATTCTCTGAAAAAAAAAAAAAAAAATAAAAATAAATTAAAAAGTTTTTTTTGTGTGTGTGTGTGTTTGGTGCAGTTGTGAATGGCGCTTTAAGGGTTAATGTGTGTTAACAAGGTTTCTCCAGCTGAATGCAGGTGCTATTTTAAGCATGTTAGCTCTTACCATGCTATGGGCAAATTTAGCAAACGACAAACTGATGACAGTTTTCTATTCTTGTCCTAGAAAATAGCAGCGGACTGTTTTAACAAATAGTCTCCTCAGGAGAATTTGCATGAAATGTCATTGTGTACATTGGAAAAAAAAAAAATTAAAAAAATGTTATCAGTTTATTGTCTGCTAAATTGGTAAAGGTTAACAAGTATGTTTCACAAAGAGATGACCCTTGAGCAAAAATCTGGTGTTCCCCAAAAGAAAAAGGGATCTTACAAGAATTACTCGCAACCTGATCGGCTGCGCAGGCTTTTCAAAATAATAAAACTGCTAACATCTTGCGTAAAGAATATCTGTCCTTGTGTAAGTATGCACTAGACCCTTATCAGACAGTGCAGACTTGTCTGGATCAGCAATTTTCGCATTTGCAATAAGGTGCGTTTTTTACTGGTCAGAACACTATGGGATTTACTGGTGGACTCGTGAACCGAAAAATGCTTACTTCTTGGGCAAGAAACGATGACCTAAATCAGCATGCGCATAAAAATGTTTCTAGGTCCTGTTAACGCTGTCAAGCAAACTGTAGGTCCTGATCGGAATGAGCGGATGCGACAACTGCTGCCCTATCATAGTTTTTTGGTTTGTTTTGTTGTAGTTGGTAAGGTACTTTTTTTAATGACCGCCTTCCGTTATGAAAGCGATTAGTTTGATGTTTTTATAGACGGTTTTTGATGATTGCCGTTAGACAACTGTCATGTGTCATAGCGCACCAATTTCTAAGGAATGTTGAAATGCATAGTATACGGATGACTGATTACAAATAAAGAATATTATCCGCATCAAAATGACAGTGTTACTCTATAATTGAAGTAAGTTGAGAGTGACCTCAATTATGACCAGGCTACTGTTTTTCGAGGATAAGAAGAAAGTGACATAGAATGTTTTTGTTATTGAAAATGGTCCATTGTTATTGAATGGAAATTCGCACAACCATGAGCAATTATCGGTAAATACCGTGAGTTACATTCTAGTTTAATCAACAGTGGGAAAATAGCTCAAATCGTCGACACATCACCCAGGGACTGATGGTTAGTTATTGATTTTTTTATCATGACTCGGTAAGACAGTTTTTATCAGAGATTTTCTGCAATTTAAAATAGTTCAAACAGTGTTTTTTTTCTGAAACTGATTTTCGTATAATTCGAACACCCGGATCAATATTTATTTTTTACCTGTTCAAACTAAACGGGAAATCTACTGTACCTGCAAGTTTCGAACTTTTGCACATTACAGGGTTCGCACAGGCTTGAAAAGTACTAGAAAATGAAGGTCAGTCTTGAAAAGTCCTTGAAAACAAAATTTGTCTAGAAAAACCCTTGAAAACTGTCCATAGACCTTGAAAAGTACGAATTATACATTTTCTTGTATTCTAGACAATTTTAAATCTCTATGAGAATCAAAAATAAAGTTCTAGAAAAAAATCGGCAAGTTTCGAGCAACTATAGCTGCGCAGGAATGCCATAATTAAAAAGGTTGAATGTGCTTGGCTCGAAAACAAAGTTCAAATACACATAGGTTCGAATGTTTCGTACTTGATGTTTGGATTGTCTCCCATGCAGACTGATATCTGGCGATTCTGACAACTTTTATCGCAGAAAAAAGTCAATTCCAACAACCAGACTAAACAAAACAAAAATGGCGTCTGCTGTTCTATAGTGTGTGTTTTTTTTTAACCTGACTTTATTTCTGCGTAATGGGAAAGTGTGTTTATAGCAGACAGTGGCCAAAACGATATCCTTGAGTAAACGAAACAAACAGTGAACATAAGGCACACTGTAGGCCATGTAATAAGGACTTTGATACAAATGGTTGAAAATGCATTGCAGTCACAGGCGCAGGGAGATAAGAAACAAGAAAAAGCGATGTCGCAGACATTTGTAAATTTCTCACAGGTTAAAAAGAAACTGCAACAACACCACAACTTAATACTTTTGGTTTTAAGAGAATTCATTGTGACATTATTTGGCAGAAATTATCAGTTTTTTAACCCCAAAATTTTTCGCTGGATGTGGACATAATGGATGACAGTGCCAGAATTTACGAATTTGTGTAAGTAATATGAAAATAGGTTTAGCCTAAATGCGAGCACAGTTATTTTTCTCTGATCATATTCTCTACCGTAGAGCTCACTTTGTTTGCGACACGATGTGCGTGTCGCGAGCTGTGCTGGCTGTTATAGTCCTTGAAAATTATGTGGTTGGTCCTTGAATTTGACTTAGCCTTGCCTGTATGAACCCTGCATTATAAGTACTGATTTTTCAAGTTTTTCTAAAGTAAAAATAAATTCCAGAACATTTCCATAAATGAACAAAACCTGCGTTTTACCCTTTTTTCATAAAATACAAGCACATGCTTGCATAATTCGGGCGCTGCAACTGCTAACGCTTAACTCACATGTCTATTGTTAGGCAAATATGAGGCTGGATATATAAGTGACAATTATCAGTGAAGACTACTTCCCAAAGTAAAATATTTAGGAGTACAAACATTTTTTTAAACATGTAAACCAGTAAACAAGAAATGTCTAATTTCTGCACTCGTCGACTGCAGCCAGCCCGCGACTACTGCGAATTTCGAGTACAGTGGTTTTCTAGCATGATCATGATTCTTCAGAAACCACTGAGCCAATTTCCACCAAAATTCACTTTGATCCTACTGTTGAAATGTGATTGATAGTTTATTCAAATGATCACGCTCCATTGACTGTCGTGATTGATAGTTTATTCAAATGATCATGCTCCACTGACTGTCAGGCCCATATATTCTTCTGCAAAACTAAGAACTGCTCAAATGATGATCTTTTCATTAGTTGTGATGATAGGATTGGAAAAAATGTTGCACAACATCTCATGATCTGCATATCTGCAGTGGCTATGTCACTCAGTTGAGCAAGCCATGGCCCGTGGGCCTCTTGTTTTTTCTTGTCAAGGTTATGTAATTTTCCTGAGTTATGGCCCTTAGAAAATATACGGATGAAATATTGTCAGCAAAATATCTCAGAAACTATTGAAGCTAGAGCCTTGAATCCTAGTGAATAGATTGTTAGTGAGAAGTAGATGACCTAATCATCCTTTAAATAAATACTGCCAAAACTTTCTTTGAGTAATAGCCCATTGTTAGCTCAACTGAGCACGAAGTGCTCATGGTGAGCTATTGTGGTCAGTCAATGTCCGTTGTGCGTCGTGTGGCGTCAACAATTGCTTTAAAAGCCTACTCCTCCTACACCCCTGGGCCAATTGACTTGATACTTGGTAGGAAGCATCGGGGCAACTTGTAGATCAAAAATGGCTAAAATCATTCCGATCGGAAATCCAAGATGGCGGCCATCTTGAAAATCTATTTTTCGCTTCTTCTCCTGAACTGAAAGGCCAATTGACTCCAAACTTGCTAGGAAGCATCAGGGTGACTAGTAGATCAAAACTAGCTCAAATCGTGCTGATTGGAAATCCAAGATGGCCGCCATCTTGAAAATCTATTTTTCGTATCTTCTCCTGAACCGAAAGGCCTATTGACTCCAAACTTGCTAGGAAGCATCAGGGTAACTTGTAGATTAAAAGTAGCTAAAATCGTTCCGATCGGAAATCCAAGGTGGCCGCCATCTTGAAAATCTATTTTTTGCTTCTTCTTCTGAACCGAAAGGCCAATTGACTCCAAACTTGCTGGGAAGCATCAGGGTGACTTGTAGATCAAAAAATAGCTAAAGTCGTGCCGATCGGAAATCAAAGATGGTCGCCATGGCATCCATCTTGAAAATCTATTTTTCGCTTCTTCTCCTGAACAGAAAGGCCAATTTTATCCGAACTTGCTAGGAAGCATCAGGGTGTAGATCAAAAATAGCTAAAATCATGCCGATAGGAAATCCAAGATGGCCACCATGGCCGCCATCTTGAAAATCTATATTTGGCTTTTTCTCCTGAACCGAAAGGCCAATTGACTCCAAACTTGCTAGAAAGCATCAGGGTGACTTGTAGATCAAAAGTGGCTAAAATCGTGCTGATCGGAAATCCAAGATGGCCTTCATGGCCGCCATCTTGAAAATCTATTTTTTGCTTCTTCTCCTGAACCGAAAGGCCAATTCACTCCAAACTTGCTAGGAAGCATCAAGGTGACTTGTAGATCAAAAATAGCTAAAATCGTGCCAATCAGAAATCCAAGATGGCCGCCATGGCAGCCATCTTGAAAATCTACTTTTCACTTCTACTCCTAAACCACAAAAGCCAATTGTCCCCAAACTTGGTAGGAAGCATTGGGGTGACTTATAGATCAAAAATAGCTAAAATTGTGCCTATCGGAAATCCAAGATGGCCGTCATGGCAGCCATCTTGAAAACTCTATTTTTCGCTTCTTCTCCTATACCGAAAGGCCAGTTGACTCCAAACTTACTAGGAAGCATCGGGGTGACTTGTAGATCAAAAATAGCTAAAATCGTGCTGATTGGAAATCCAGGATGGGCGCCATGATAGCCATCTTGAAAATCTATTTTTCGCTTCTTCTGAACCGAAAGGCCAGTTGACTTGAAACTTGGTAGGAAGCATTTGGGTGACTTCTAGATCAAAAATAGCTAAAATCATGCTGATCTATATTTAGCTTCTCCTGCACCGAAAGGCCAATTGACTCCAAACTTGATAGGAGACATTGGGGTGACTTGTAGATCAAAAATAGCTAAAATCGTGCCAATCGGATATCCAAGATTGCCATGGCAGCCATCTTGAAAATTGTTTGCTTCTTCTCCTGAACCAAAAGGCCAGTTGACATGAAACTTAATAGGCAGCATTGGGATGACTCGTAGATCAAAAATAGCTAAAATCGTGCTGATCGTAAATCCAAGCTGGCGGCCATTTAGAGTTTGTTCAAATGATCACGCTCCATTGACTGGCATGCCATATATATTCTTCTTCAAAATTAAGAACTGCTTAAATGATGATCTTTTCATTAGTTGCGATGACAGGATTGGAAAAATGTTGTATAACATCTGCATATCTGCAGTGGCTATGTCACTCAGGTGAGCGACCCGTGGGCCTCTTGTCTTTTTGTTTTTATGCCCCCAACTTCAAAGAAGTTGGAGGGGTATAATGCTTCTGGTTTGTTCATCCATCTGTGCTTCCATGCATTCACGTTATGCTTTTTTATACCTAGCATAACTTCTGAACCCTGTATACTAGATTTTGAAATTCCATATATGGATTCCTCATGACAA
This sequence comes from Anodontia alba, assembly GCA_964016985.1. Classification (NCBI taxonomy): domain Eukaryota; kingdom Metazoa; phylum Mollusca; class Bivalvia; order Lucinida; family Lucinidae; genus Anodontia; species Anodontia alba. Next base: position 54,906,718 of record OZ024835.1, read on the forward strand.
AATAGCTGACACATATTTTTATTATAGCCCTGCTTTGAAAAAGTGGGGCTATACTGGATTTGCCATGTCCTTCCGTGATTCTGTAATTCCGTCATTCCGTGACTGCAAAGTTTGTTTAATAACTTTTATGTTTAGGGTCCTACTTCAGTGAAACTAATACCACACTTGGTCTCTGAGGTAAGGAAGGTCTAGTTGCTTTATTGTTCATCTGTCATTACTGACAATGACCAATCCTAATCAACTGTGTGATGTGTTATTATTTGTGTATTCTAAGATGGCTGATGAGACCAATCTTAGCTCTAAACTGCCTGTTGCAGATAGAACAAGAGAGGTCTGAGGAAGAAAGCTCTGTTGGTGATGCCTTAGCTCTGGCTTTCCACTGTGCACATTTCTGCTCGGCTTTGCTGATTATACCCCCGACATACAAAGTATGTGGAGGTATATAGTTCTTGCTTTTCCGTTCGTACGTTTGTTCATTGTTCGTCTTTCCGTCACAGGGTCAAAGTTTTTGCATGAAAGTTTATAAGACCTCATATTTTAAAGACCCTTTGATGGATTTTATTCATATTTGGCATGATTGTAGATATAGGTCTAAAGTTTTTATCAGCACCATCCCCACCCTGGGGGTGACCTTGGGGACAAGGTCATGGACTTAGAATTTTCGTAAAAAAGTCAAAGTTTTTTGTGTTTAAGTTTATATAACTATATCATCAAGACCCTTGACGAATTTCAGTCATAGAATTTTCATATAAAAGTAAAATATTTTGCATTTAAGTTTATATAGCCATATCATCAAGACCTTTTATTAAATTTCATTATCCCCTAACTTAAAGGTTGAGCTGATATAGCTATCAGCAAAGAATATGTTTGTCTGTCCATCAGTCCGTTGAAGCATTATTCATTCATACTTTATTTTTGTCTTAGGGTCAAAGTTTTTGCGTTAAAGTTTATAAGACCTCATATTTTGAAGACCCTTTGATGGATTTCATTCATATTTGGCATGATGGTAGATATAGGTATTATCAGCACCATCCCCACCCCGGGGGTGACCTTGAGGTCAAGGTCACTGACTTAGAATTTTTGTAAAAAAGTCTGAAAGTTTTTCTTTTTTCGTAAAGTTTTTATCAGCACCATCCCCACCCCGGGGGTGACCTTGGGGTCAAGGTCACAGACTTAGAATTTTCGTAAAAAAGTCAAAGTCTGTGTTTAAGTTTATATAGCTATATCATCAAGACCCTTGAGGAATTTCATTTATATTTGACATGTTGGTAGATACCGGCCTAGCCTCTTACTTGGCATGATCCCCAGCCCGGGAGTGACCGAGGTCAAGGTCACGAACTTAGAATTTTCATATAAAAGTAAAAATTTTTGCATTTAAGTTTATATAGCCATATCATATTTTTTAAATTTCATTATCCCCTAATTGAAAGGTTGAGCTGATGTAGCTATCAGCAAGGAATCTGTGCCTCAGTCCTTCAGTCCATTGAAGTATTATTCATTCATACTTTGTTTTTGTCTTAGGGTCAAAGTTTTTGCGCTAAAGTTTATAAGACCTCATATTTTGAAGACCCTTAGATGGATTTCATTGATATTTGGCATGATGGTAGATATAGGTCTTAAGTTTTTATTAGCACCATCCCCACCCTGAGGGTGACCTTGGGGTCAAGGTCACGGACTTAGAATTTTCATAAAAAAGTCAAAGTTTTTTGTGTTTAAGTTTAGCTAAAATCATGCTGATGGCCACCATGACCTCGATCTTGAAAATCTATATTTAGCTTCTTCTCCTGCACCCAAAGGCCAGTTGACTCCAAACTTGGTAGGAGACATTGGGGTGACTTGTAGATCAAAAGTAGCTAAAATCGTGCCAATCGGATATCCAAGATGGCCGCCATGGCAGCCATCTTGAAAATCTATTTTTCACTTCTTCTCCTGAACCGAAAGACCAGTTGACTCGAAACTTAGTAGGAAGCATTGGGATGACTCGTAGATCAAAAATAGCTAAAATCGTGCTGATCGTAAATCCAAGCTGGCCGCCATTTAGAGTTTGTTCAAATGATCATGCTCCATTGACTGGCATGCCTTATATATATTCTTCTTCAAAATTAAGAACTGCTTAAATGATGATCTTTTCAATAGTTGCGATGACAGGATTGGAAAAATGTTGCATAACATCTGCATATCTGCAGTGGCTATGTCACTCAGGTGAGCGACCCATGGCCCGTGGGCCTCTTGTTTCCTTTTTCATATCAAACGGTTGATGCTTTAAGCAGGCGACACATTCAATTCTTGGAATTCTAGTTTTAAATAAGCGTGGGGATAAACATCGTGATTGCATATAGGGAAAATAAATCTGTTTCTCCATTGAAAATAAGGTCATATAAGGTCTATTAAGCAACTCTCATATTATCAAAGTGGTGGGTACTGAACTTGCCAAAGAATATGTTTCTGCAGAATACATTTTAATGGTGGTTTAAAATCATAGTGAACGGTTTGATTCATTTCTCATTAACCAGTTTTCTCTATTTTTCTCTATTATTATTTAAACTTTTAAGATTATTCTTCATAATTCACCCTAGAGAACCACTGTACTTGAAATTCACAGTAGTCGGGGGTTGACTGCAGTCAACGAGTGCAAAAATTGGACATTTTTTGTTTACCGGGATATTTAAAAAAAATGTTTGTACTCTTAAATATTTTACTTTGGGAAGTATTATTCACTGATAATTGTCACATATATCCAGCCTCATATTTGCCTAACAACAGACATGTGAGTTAAACAATAGCCATTGCAGCGCCCAAATTATGCAAGCATTGCTTGTATTTTATGGAAAAAAGCAGGTTTTGTTCATTTATGGAAATGTCCTGGAATTTATTTCTACTTTAGAAAAACTGGAAAAATAGGTACTATAATGTGCAAAAGTTCAAAACTCGCAGGTAGTACATTTTGGAAGTTATCCAAGGTTTTCATACTGTACGCACAGCAATACATGTCGCGTGCACTGGCCCAGTGATCAGGGCATCTCTGTACGCATTTGTCGAGTTCGGACAAAAGAGAACTGTACCCATGACGAGGGTTTCTATACTGCATTTGCTTTCAAACCAAAATTAAGACAGAATAAATGGAGCAATTCAAAAACTTGATTGAATTGATATAATCTGACTGATACAGAAGTTAGTTTATTTTAATAGGATATCCTCCAAGTTTTAACTTCCCATGATATAGTAAATCATGAATTATTTACTCTTATGAATACCATTTGTCTGATAAGGAAACGATTTTTGTTCAGCTATGACGGTACATGAACATTTATATAAAATTTGATTTGAACAAAAGGTTTTCATCTTCCCGGTTAATGTGTGTCATTTTGGCCATTGTGTGCTTCATAAATGTTTACTAGCAAGCATAATTTTGGGACTGGGTGTTTTACAAACTCCTTGTTTTTGTTTTTTTTTGTGTTTTTTTTAAAGCATGTTCTATTGATTTTGTTGTTGTGAAACTCATTCAGCATTCGAATGAGTTGAGTAATTTTACCCAGTACAGTCTAATTGTCAAAAATGATACAGTCCTCTGTGGGTGGGTGGGGGGCAGGGCTCTGGAAATTCTGAAATCTGAATCGGTCCAGCTGATGATGATGACGTCATCAATGAGCCCATTTCCAAAAAAAAATATATATAATATCAACTGTTACGAAAACTAATGACAATTGGCAGTCCTATAACTCCTTTTAAATAATTCACCTCAACTCCATTATATGACGGAAGTCCGGGTATAATGAGCATGATCAAAGCTGGCGTCATCAATAAATACAGTCAGGTATGTAAAAAGAAAGAAGAAAAAAAAGACGATTTTGTTGTTATTTCCACTTCCGCAGGGTTTTCCTAAACTGTTTATAAACAACTGATTCCCGTCTTGTGTAAGCGTGAAGACTGCGAGAAACAGGAGAGACGGAACGAAATGAATTTCATGGACCTAATTAGGTCTAATAAAAAAGGCCTGTGCCACGGGCGGTTTTGCAGTTTTCAATGTTTCAAGATTTGACCAGACTGCTTAAATTTTAAGCACTGACCAATCTTGTCTAGCGCAAGTGGTGCATTACTCGCGTTGTTACGGCCGTCAACAAACAAGAAAAAAAAAGAAGCAATCAATAATACCCAGATCAGACGCCATTGTATGCAACATCTGATCAAGACGTACACAGTTTGGGAATTAATTTATCAAATCTGGGACCGACAAACCGTGTTGATAAAAACAAAAAAGAAGAGGAAGAAAACAGGTGCGTTCAAGCGATGCATTCTTTTATAGCGACTTTTGATATTTTGGACACGCCGACTGCACCTGATGTTTTGCTGTCTCAGTGTATTCACACGAGTCACACAAGCAGATTAATTATCAGACTACCGTTACTGATGATTCGTGTTAATCGCTTGTTTACCGCACAAAGGTCAGTGAAGTGTTGATTTTTTGACAATGTTTGGATAATGACGTAATTAATTTGTGCTGCGGTAGGTTGCCGTTATTGATCTGTCTCTCCAATATACATGTCAAATGACCGCTTAGAGCCTTTTAACTACCATAATATCGCATTTAAAAGGTGTGCGGACGTTGTCAGTTTGGGAAGACTTGACCGTTTGTGATTTTTTAAGACATCATTGATTCGTGAAAATTGGTTGGTTGGGGAAAAATGGGGTTCAAGGCACAAACCTGTTGGACCGAATTATTAGCATTTTGGGGTGTTTGAAATTGGTCCAGAATTCTTTTTCGGTCCAGACTGGCTATTTTTCCAGTTTTCCCGAGCCCTGGTTGAGGGGTGCTGGCACAGGTGTTGACAAACATTGATGTCCGTATAATGTCAGGCAAATTATGATGTTCTGAAAGTTTCATTAGCCTCTTTATGTGTTTCAGCAGGAGAGAATGGAGGCGGTAGTAAATGCCTTTTGCGAATGGTCAGGGCCCCTATAGCCTAGTGGATAGGAGAGTTGACTCATAATCCATTGGACGTCCCACTGCTATGGTTTGAGCCCCAAGTGGGTCACATATGGGAAAGCCAAGTTCTGCTTACAGTTCTGCCCCCCCCCCCCCCACCCCCCCCGTGTTCTCCGGTTTTTGCCCACCTTTGATGAACGATCAGCTCCATATAAGTGAAATATTCTTAAAAGGGCCGTAAAACCCAACTCAAAAAAAAAAAACAAAAAAAAAACAAAAAAAAACTTGTCTACTATATTTGGATTGCACTAAATTGTTTCAGATTGTGTTATGTTCAGTATTTGTAACACGAGCATCATAAAGATTTGAAATTAAGAGAGAATGTGCTTTCTCAATGGAATTAATGCTAAAAAACAGTTCAGAATCAGAATATTTACTAGTGACACGTCTATAATATTCATTCACCAGGACCTGTGATAAGGAAAATTATAGTCCATAGCTCTAACCAAAGCGGTAAACCTAGTCGCACCATCCACTGGACCGTGGACATTTAGCGGAGGAATAATCAAATCTGGAAAGGCATTCCAATTTTTGTTTGAGGAAAAAATGAGCCTTGTAAATGTTAGTTCTTGCAGCGGGGGTATAAAGAAGTCAGATTTCTACTACACCTAATTTGGATAATAAGGTTGTCTGTTGGAATGCTGGCAGCACCCTTTAGACCTTTGTACACACACAAAAAAAAAAAAAAAAAATAATAATAATAATAAAATAAATAAATAAATAAATAAATAAAAGATAAATAAATAAATGTAGTATAATATAGTAAACCGTCTCTCTTCCTTTACTTGAGTTTTTCCAATATTCCAGTCATACTCCCAGTTTCAAAGCAGTAATTGCTAGTTACAAACCTAGCAGTTGTATTCTGAACTTTTTCAATTTCTTCTTGAAGAATCCTACCTTGGGGATCCCAAGCATAACTCCCATTTTCCAAAAACCGGGCGAACAAGCTTTTTACATGTATATGCGGCCTCTTTTACATCCTGAGAACATTGATAAAGATTTCCTCTTAGGAAACCAAGCATTCTATTTGCCTTAGTACACATTTAGCGAATATGTGTATTCCATCTCAAGTCATGTATGATTGTTACTCCGAGGTATTTAATGGAATACATATTTTCAAGGACCATAACCTCTATAGTGTAAGAAGCCTCAATTTTAGTTTGTTCTCTTCGTAGTTATCTGCATTTTATCACATAGTAGCCTAAATTCCCAACATTCAACAGGAGATATCTCACGATGTAGCTGACCTACATGCATGAAAAATGTGATAAATCAGTTATACCATGGTTCTGCGCATGTATGTGGGATAATGCACTCGCTCATGCTCGTGCATTATCTCATCGTACATGCGCACGAACCATAGTATAACTAAGACTTAACCAATGGATGTTCCATTCAATTTGTCTGTATATAAATAAAACTAAAGTTAATTTTCAATAACCGAAGCCGGCCTTGGTGGCTCAGTTGGATGCGCCGTCGACTGGAGACCAGGAGGTCGCGGGTTCAACCCCCGCCGAGGTCGGCAACATTCTTGGGTGGAGATTGATCATGAAATATTTTCTACGGTCATTCTCTCCCTTCCGCTGATTCAAGAAGGGCAGTTGTCAGTTTCTGGCGAAAGAATATGCACAATACTGGTTAACTGCTTAGAGGACTAAGCCTGCCCAGTAAACGTGTGGTTAGGTAAACTGACCGCGCTTGACATGACCCCATTGGGTTGACTGGGCCATAAAACCTCAACACAAACAAATCAATAACCGAAAATTATACCATAGCTGGACCATGGGATAATTTTTAGTTTTGAAAGTTATCCCATGGTTTATTAATAGATCTCACAGGTGTACTTTAGAATGACTGTCAACCCATCAGTGCGCTTTAACCTTTATCACTCTCTGGGCTAATTCCGCAGATGACGACAAATTGATATTTTTCTCAAAAAAAAACCAACAACAGTTTGTTGTTTTCTAGGAAAAATAAGAAAAATATTTCAAAATGTTGTATGTTGAATTTTGTACAGATGGGTCAGAGATAAACTTGACATAAAGTGCACTAGATTTGCACAAGACCTGAGATAGGTGTGCACATTACTTTGCCCTAATTCTGAGAAACATGTGCACAATACTTTGAGAACCAAGTGCACGAGACTGTTTTGAGCTAGAGATAGAACTAGAGCTAGAGCTGCCCTCTGACCTCAAGTGATGTGCACAAGGAAGTTCACTTTTAGTGTTTCAGTTTACTGTACATGCATGTATCTAAAGCTTGAGTATAATTTCTTATGAGCCAAAATCGTAAGAGAGAAGGGATGATTAAATAAAATTTCTTCTCTATGATTAGTCTCTCTCTGAAAGAAAATAGGTAAAAATAAAAAAAAGATATTTATTTATTCATTATTCACATTATTATACTCTCTCTCTCTCTCTCTCTCTCTCTCTCTCTCTCTCTCACAAACACACACACACACACACCAATAGACATATTTATTTATTTATTTTACTTTTTTATTAGCTCACCTGAGCCGAAGGCTCATGGTGAGCTATTGTGATCACTCACCGTCCGTCGTCTTTGTCGTTGTTGTCGTCATCGTCCGGATGTCCATCCGTCCACAATCTGTAAACAACATCTCCTAAACCACTGGTGGGAATGTGACCAAACTTCACAAGAATGATCCTTGGTTGGTCCTCTTTCAAAGATATTCAAAAGGTTCCGGTTCATTGCATATCTAGGTCACAGGAGCTAAAAATAGATTTTTAATTAAAAACTTAAAAAATCTTCTTGTCCAAAACCACTGGACCAATTTCAATATAATTTTGCAAAAATGTTCCATTGGTGATCTTCTACCAAGATTGTTCAAGCCATTTGGATTCGTCAGAAAACATGGCCGCCAGGGGGCGGGGCTTATTTTCCGTATACATCTATATAGAAAACTTTAGAAATCTTCTTGTCCGAAATCACTGGACCGAATTCAATATAATTTTGCAGAAATGTTCCTTTGGTGATCCTCTACCAAGATTGTTCAAGCCATTTAGATTCGTCAAAAAACATGGCTGCCAGGGGGCGGGGCTTATTTTCCCTATATATCTATATAGAAAACTTTAAAAATCTTCTTGTCAGAAACCATTGGACTGATTTCCATATCATTTTGCAGAAATGTTCCTTTGGTGATCCTCTACCAAGATTGTTCAAGCCATTTGGATTCGTCGAAAAACATGGGGGGGGGGGTGCGGGGCTTATTTTCACTATATATCTGTATAGAAAACTTTAAAAATCTTCTAGTCAGAAACCACTGGACCGATTTCTATATAATTTTGCAGAAATGTTCCTTTGGTGATCCTCTTGCAAGATTGTTCAAGCCATTTGGATTCGTCAAAAAACATGGCCGCCAGGGGGCTGGGCTTATTTTCCCTATATATCTATATTGAAAACTTTAAAAATCTTCTTGTTAGAAACCACTGGACCTATTTCAGTATTATTTTGCAGAAATGTTCCTTTGGTAATCCTCTACCAAGATTGTTTAAGCTATTTGGATTCGTCAAAAAAAAACGTGGCCGCCAGTGGGTGGAGCTTATTTTCCCTATATAGGTACATAGAAAACTTAAAAAATCTTCTTGTCAGACACCACTAGACCGATTTCCATATAATTTTGCAGAAATGTTTCTTTGGTGATCCCCTACCAAGATTGTTCAAGCCAAGCCATTTGGATTCGTCAAAAAACATAGCCCGGAGGGGGGGGGGGGTGGGGAGGGGGGGGGGCTTATATTCCCTATATATCTATATAGAAAACTTAAAAATCTTCTTGTCAGAAACCACTGGAACGATTGGAATATAATATGGCAGAACTGTTCCTTTGGTGATCCTGTTGCAAGATTGTTCAAGCCATTTGGATTCGTCAAAAAACATGGCCGCCAGGGGGCGGGGCTTATTTTCCCTATATATCTATATAGAAAAACTTGAAAAATCTTCTTGTCAGAAACCACTTGACCGATTTCATTATAATTTGGAAAAAATGTTTCCTTGGTGACCCTCTACCAAGATTATTCAAGTAATAGTGATTTGTCAAAAAACATGGCCGCTAGTGGGTGGAGCTTATTTTCCCTATATACGAGGGATGTTCGAAATGAATTGCTTATTGTCCTCTAGCTGGATATCCTCGTGGGGCACGATAAAAAACAATACATACCTGTATAGGGCTATTCAATATCTACACAATGGTGTATAAATGTACATGTTAAACTAAGTGTAAGACATAAAATTTGCCATTTGAATACACGTAGTCATTGACCACTGCAGTAAAAATGGTTGGTAGAAGCGTCGACAAAAAAGATGAAATACGGGCTTACATCAAAGCTCGCTCAAAACTTGGTTGTTCTTTGAAGAAGCTGATGACTGAAATTTCTACTGCTTTTGGGCCTTCTTGTGTGTCTTATGACACAGTTCAGCGGTGGAAAAAAAATTTGAGTCTGGTGTAGAGTCCATCAAATATGCACCGAAATCAGGTAGGCCAAAATCTGCATCTCGTAAAGAAATCGTTTCCAAAATAAAGGAAATCATTGAAGGCGATGCCAGATTTACAGTTCGTGATATTGCACGAAAGGTAGGCATATCACTATCAACGGTTCACATTATTTTGAAGAAGCATTTGAAAGTCAGAAAGATTTCTGCTAGATGGGTGCCACATCTGTTGACTGATGAGCAAAAGAGGCAACGGGTTAAAGTGGCCAAAAAGCTGCTTCAAATGTTTCCAAAATATGACAAAAAGCAGTTTGCCAATGTCGTCACAGGTAATGAAACCTGGGTCCGTCAGAAAGGTTAGCAATAAGATCTGGGCCACTAAACACAGCAAACGCCCAATAATTGCCAAACATTCTTTGAGTACAAAGAAGGTTTTGTATGCAATCTTCTTCTCTGGTGAAGGAGTCGCAATAAAAGTGCCAGTGAAAAAGGGCAAAAGCATCACCGGAAAGAACTACAAAGACGTAGTACTGAAGAAACTGAAAAAAGTATTATCAGAACCGACGCCCTGCCACTGGTTTTAAACATGTCCGTCTTCTATATGACAATGCCCCAGCTCATACCTCCGCAATAGTTACGGCGTTTTTGAAGAAAGAAAAAGTAACTGTTTTGCCTCACCCCCCGTATTCCCCAGACCTTGCCCCATGTGATTTCTTTTTGTTTCCGAAATTGAAAGCATTCCTTGCTGGGCGGAAATACCAGTCCCGACAGGCACTTGGATCTGCCATTCATCAGTACCTTATTACTGTGCCCAAATCAGCGTACCGTGACCCGCCTTCAAGAAGTGGATACATCGGCTGAAACTGCATTTCTAGCCACGGGGAGTACTTCGAGGGCATGAAATGAGTATTTTTGGGCTAACTTGAAATTTGAAGTCTCCAGATAGAAATAAGCAATTCATTTCGAACATCCCTCGTATCTATATAGAAAACTTGAAAAAATCTTCTTGTCAGAAACCACTGGACCGATTTCAATATACCTTGGCAGAAATGTTTCCTTGGTGACCCTTTACCAAGATTGTTCAAGCCGTCATGATTTGTCAAAAAACATGGCTGGTAGGGTCGGGGCTTATTTTCCCTATATGTATCTATATAGAAAACTTGAAAAAATCTTCTTGTCAGAAACCACTAGATCGATTTTGAATATAACTTGGCAGATATGTTTCCTTGGTGACCCTTTACCAAGATTGTTCAAGCTATCATGTTTGTCAAAAAACATGGCTGGTAGGGAGCGGGGCTTATTTTCCCCGTATATCTACATAGAAAACTTTAATGATCTTCTTGTCAGAAACTACTGGACTGATTTCAATTTAACATTGCAGAAATGTTTCTTATGTAACCCTCTATCAAGGTTATGCAAGCCATCATGATTCATCAAAAAACAGGGCAGCCAGGGGGTGGGGCTTATTTTGCCTATATATCTATATAGAAAAACTTTAAAAGTCTTCTTTTCAGAAACCACAGGACCGATTTCATTACAACTTGGCAAAAATGTTTCCTTGGTGACCCTCTACCAAAATTGTTCAAGTAATCATGATTTGTCAAAAAACATGGCTGCTAGTGGGTGGGGCTTATTTTCCCTATATATCTATATAAAAAACTAAAAAATCTTGTCAGAAACGAATGGACCGATTTCAATATAACTTGGCAGGAATGTTTCCTTGTTGACCCTTTACAAAGGTTGTTCAAGCTGTCATGATCATCAAAAACATGGCCGCTAGAGGGCTGGGCTTATTTTTCCCTATATGTCTATATAAAAAACTTAAAAATCTGCTGGTAAGAAACCGTTTGACCGAGCTCAATGTAGCTTGGCAAGAATGTTGCTTTTGTGACCCTCTACCAGGATGGTTCAAGCCTTCATGATACATCAAAAAACTTGGCCTCCAGGGGGCGGGGCTTATTTTCGGTATATATCTGTATAGAAAACTTCAAAATGTTTCTTTTCAAATACCTCCTGACCAATTTCAATAATGCTTTGGTGACCCTCTACCAAGAATGTTCAACCAATCCTGATTTGTTAGAAAACATGCCTGCTAGGGGGTGGGGCTTATTTTCCCTCTATATCTAAATAGAAAACTTTAAAAATCGTCTTGTCAGAAACCACTGAACCGATTTCAGTTTAACTTGGCAGGAATGTTCCTTTGGTTACCCTCTACCAAGTTTGTTCAAGCTGTCATAATTCGTCATGGTTATAAAATTTATACATAAATCTTAGAGCAGTGAACTTGGCTGAAACTTCAGCATTAAGTATGCAAACCTGTTTGCTCAGGTGAGCGATATAGGACCATCATGGTCCTCTTGTTATGACATGTTTTACAGTATTTTCAATAATCAACAATCAATCATTCTTTACTGAAAGCAGAAGGACATTATTACACATTGACCTATTGGGCAAGAAAGAAGAATAAAGAATTTTTCTCTTATTTTTCCGGAAAATGGGATTTGACATTTCAAATCTTATTTTACGGGTAAAATCAGAAAAATCTTTTTAATTCGTCGTCTGCTGAAACTGCCCATAACGTGGTAAATGATAATTCTCAAATTTCTGTACAAAAATAAAATATGCTCCAAAATGGTACTTTTCCTGAACAATGGATTTATTACACCCTTTTCTTAATCTTCACTGGTGCATGTGGATCCATGTAGAGAAAAATTCTGTGCTCTGGAACAGTCAAGTATTACTCAAGGATGTTCTTCACAGTTATGTCCAAGTTATTTTCATGAAATATTTCTTATCAGCTATTAATGAATAGCTGGCACACTTTAACCTAAGGGGGTATAGCTGTCAAATAAGCAACAGTTATTCAGTATTAACAGAAAACTGCAGAAAACTAAGAGCAGACAGCAATCTAATTTCTTCATGTCTTGGAATTTTAAGGATAAAAGCAATTTTACTGTTCAGCAAATAACCCAAAAGAGGCATTTAGATTCATTTTTTTTTTAGCTCACCTGAGCTCTGCTCAGGATGAGCTATTGTGATCACTTTTCGTCCATCGTCCGTCCGTCTGTCCGTCCGTCCATGCGTCCGTCTGTTAACATTTTCAAACAACTTCTCCTCTGAAGCTGCTGAGCCAGTTTTGCTCAAATTTCATATGGAGCCTCCTTAGGGTGGGGAACGAAAAATTGCTAAAATGGTCACGGTCCATTGACCAAGATGGCCGCCACGCCCATATATGGTAAAAACCTTTAAAAATCTTCTTCTCCAGAACCGAGAATGCTTTGGGGCAGAACCTTTGCCAGAATCATTGGGGACGTGAGGTCTACCAAAATTGCTAAAAGAATTGTCGTACATTGACGTTTGACCTTTTTACGGCAAGGTCAAGTTTGTTTCCCTATGCATTTGTATTAGAAAAACCTTTAAAAATCTTCTTCTCCAAAACCGAGAATGCCTTATGGCTGAATCTTTGCATATATCATCGGGAACGGGAGGGCTACCAAAATTGCTAAAATAATGGTAGTACATTGACATTTGACCATTTTACGGTAAGGTCAATTTTGCTTCCTTATGCATTTGTATGGGAAAATGTTCAGAATTTCAAACAACTTCTCCTCTGGAGCCCCTGGGCCAATTTTGCTCAAATTTCATATGCAGACTCCTTAGGTAGGGGGAACAAAAGATTGCTAAAATGGTCACAGTTCGTTAACCAAGATGGCCGCCATGCCCACATATGGTAAAAACCTTTAAATATCTTCTTCTCTAGAACCGAGGATGCTTTAGGGCTGAATCTTTGCATAAATCATCGGGGACAGGGGGTAAACCAAAGTTGCTAAAATAATGGTCATACATTGACATTTGACCTTTTTACGGCAAGGTCAAGTTTGCTTCCTTATGCATTTGTATGGGAAAAAACATTTAAAAATCTTTTTCTCCAAAACCAAGGATGGCTTGTGGCTGAATCTTTGCATATATCATCTGGAATGGGCGGTCTACCAAAATTGCTGAAATAATTGTCATACATTGACATTTAACCTTTTTACGGCGAGGTCAAGTTTGCTTCTGTATGCATTTGTATGGGCCCCATACATTTGTATGGAAAAAATGTTGATAATTTCAAATGGCTTTTCCTCTGAAGCCTCCGGGCCAGTGTTGCTCAAATTTCATGCGGAGCCTCCATGGGCAGGAGAATGAAAGATTGCTAAAATGGGTATGGTCCATTGATAAAAATGCCTGCCATGCCCATATATTGTAAAAACCTTTAAAAATCTTCTTTTCCATAACCAAATAAGCCCTGGGTCCTAATCTTTGCACAAATTATGGGGGACAGGAGATCTACCAAAATTGCAAAAATGATGGTTCTATGTTGACATTTGACCTTTTTACCTCCAAGGTCAAATTGACTTCCCCATTTGTATTGGCCATATACATTTATATTGAAAGTATCCAAGTGACTTGTAGATACATAGTAGTTAAAATTGTTCTGATTGGAAATCTAAGATGGCCATCATCTGGTTTATACTTATAATATTTCCCTGCCTCTGTCCTGTTTACATGTATAAAATCATGATTCTTCAGAAAACACTTAGGCAATTTCCACCAAATTTCACATTGGTCCTTCTGTTGAAATGTGATTGATAGTTTATTCAAATGATCATGCTACATTGACTGTCAGGCCCATATATTCTTCTTCAAAACTAAGAACTGCTCAAATGATGATATTTTCATTAGTTGCAATGATAGGGTTGGAAAAATGTTGCATAACATCTGCATGTCTGCAGTGGCTATGTCACTCAGGTTAGCGAACCGTGGCCCGTGGGCCTCTTGTTTTTTTTTGTTTTTTTTTTTTGTTTTTACGGCCCCTTCAAGGTTATTTCACTATTTTACGGGTTAAAGGAAATATTGTTCAGTAAATAACTCAAAATAACTCAAAGGAGGCATTTAGAGTCCAAAAATGGAATGAAAAGATAATTATCCTTTTTTTTTTTTTTTTTGTGGTTTTGGTTTTACGGCCCCTTCAGGGGATTATGGCCCTTTTTAGCTCACCTGAGCCGAAGGCTCAAGGTGAGCTATTGTGATCACTCACCGTCCATCGTCGTCCGTCTGTCCGTCAGTCCATCCGTTCACAATCTTTAAACAACATCTCCTCCTAAACCACTGATTGGATTTTGACCAAATTTCACAGGAATGATCCTTGGTTAATCCTCTTTAAAAGTTGTTCAGATGGTTCCGATCCATTGCATATCTAGGTCACAGGAGCTAAAAATAGATTTTTTAACTAAAAACTTAAAAAATCTTCTTGTCAGAAACCACTGGACCGATTTCAATATAGTTTTACAGAAATGTTCCTTTGGTGATCCTCTACCAAGATTGTTCAAGCCATTCGGATTCGTCAAAAAACATGGCCACCAGGGGGCGGGGCTTTTTTTCCCTATATATCTATATAGAAAACTAAAAATCTTCTTGTCAGTAACCATTGAACCGATTTCCATATAATTATGCAGAAATGTTTCTTTGGTGATCCTCTATCAAGATTGTTCAAGCCATTTGGATTCATCAGAAAACATGGCCACCATGGGGCAGGCTTATTTTCCCTATATATCTATATAGAAAACTTAAAAAATCTTCTTGTCAGAAACCACTGGACCGATTTCCATATACTTTTGCAGAAATGTTCCTTTGGTGATCTCTACCAAGATTGTTCAAGCCATTTGAATTCGTGGAAAACATGGCCGCCAGGGGGCGGGGCTTATTTTCCCATTATATCTATATAGAAAACTTTAAAAATCTTCTTGTCAGAAACGACTGGACCGATTTCAATATAATTTTGCAGAAATGTTCCTTTGGTGATCTCTACCAAGATTGTTCAAGCCATTTGAATTCGTCGAAAACTTGGCCGCCAGGGGGCGGGGCTTATTTTCCCATTATATCTATATAAAAAACTTTAAAACTCTTCTTGTCAGAAACCAATGGACTGATTTCAATATAATTTTGCAGAAATGTTCCTTTGGTGATCCTCTACCAAGATTGTTCAAGCCATTTGGATTCATCAAAAAACATAGCCGCAAGTGGGCAGGGGCTTATTTTCTCTATATAATATCTATATAGAAAACTTTAAAACTCTTCTTGTCAGAAACCAATGGACTGATTTCAATATAATTTTGCAGAAATGTTCCTTTGGTGATCCTCTACCAAGATTGTTCAAGCCATTTGGATTAGTCAAAATACATGGCTGCAAGGGGGCAGGGCTTATTTTCCCTATATATCTATATAGAAATCTTTAAAAGTCTTGTTGTCAGAAACCACTGGACCAATTTCAATACAACATGGCAGGAATGTTTCTTTTGTGACCTTCTCCCAAGATTGTTCAAGCCGTCATGTTTCGTCGAAAAACATGGCTGCCAGGAGGCGGGGCTTATTTTCCGTATACATCTATATAGAAAACTTTAAAAATCTTCATGTCAGAAACCACCAGACCGATTTCTATATAACTTGGCAAAAATGTTTCTTTGGTGATCCTCTACCAAGATTGTTCAAGCCGTCATGATTTGTCAAAAACGTGGCCGCTAGGGGGCGGGGTTTATTTTCCCTATATATCTATATAGAAAATTTTGATGATAGTCTTGTCATAAACTACTGGACCGATTTCAGTATAACATTGCAGGAATGTTTCTTTTGTAACCCTCTACCAAGATTGTTCAAGTCGTCATGATTTGTCAAAAAATGTGGCCGCCAGGGGGCGGGGCTTAATTTTCCTATAATCTATATAGAAAACTTTAAAATAAAAATCTTCATGTCAGAAACCAGTGGACTGATTTCATTATAACTTGGCAGAAATGTTTCCTTATTGACCTTCTACCAAGATTATTCAAGTTATCATGATTCATCAAAAAACCTGGACGCCAGGGGGCGGGGTTTATTTTCCTTGTATATCCATATAGAAAAGTTTAAAAATCTTCTTGTCAGAAACCAATAGACCGATTTTAATATCACTTGGCAGGAATGTTTCTACCCTCTACCAAGATTATTCAAGCCGTCATGATTTGTCAAAAAACATGGCCGCTAGGGGGCGGGGCATATTTTCCCAATATATCTATATAGAAAACTTTAAAAATCTTCTCTTAAGAAACCGTTGGATCGAGTTCAATGTAACTTGGCAGGAATGTTGCTTTGGTGACCTTCTACCAAGATTGTTGACGCCCTCATGATATGTCAAAAAACATGGCCGCCATGGGGCGGGGCTTATTTTTCTTATATATCTGTATAGAAAACTTAAAAATTCTTCTTGTCAGAAACCACCTGACTGATTTCAATATTACTTGGCAGGAATGTTGCTTTGGTAACCCTCTACCAAGATTATTCAAGCAATCATGATTCGTCAAAAAATATGGCTGCTAGGGGTGGGGCTTATTTCCCCTATATATCTAAATAGAAAACTTAAAAAATCTTCTTGTCAGAAACCACTGAACCGATTTCAATATAACTTGGCAGGAATGTGCCTATGGTGACCCTCTACCAAGTTTGTTCAAGTAGTCATGATTCGTCAAAAAACATGGCAGGGGGTAGGGCTTATTTTCCCTATATAGCTATATAAAGCATTTTAAAAATCTTTCTGTTAGAAACAACTGGACCGATTTCAATATGGCAGAATTGTTCCTTTGGTGATCCTCTTTCAAGATTCAGTTCATGGCTGCTGGGGAACAGGGCTATAAAATTTATACAAAAATCTAAGAGCAGTGAACTTGGCTGAAACTTCAAAAGTAAGTATGCAAAGCTGTTTGCTCAGTGAGCGATATAGGACCATCATGATCCTCTTGTCTGACTTAAAAAGTGTCCCATTTAGATACATTTTGATTAATAACTTCTGATTTCATTGAAGGATTGATTTGAAACTTAAAATACTAGCCAGTTACCTTGCAGAGATTTTGTAGAACAAGTGCCATTACTCTGTTATGCATTTTGCATGGATTATGGTCCCTTCTGACTTAGGAATTGTCCCATTTACATGTAGATACATTTTGATTCATAAGTCTTGTTATCTATGACAGATTGATTTGGAATTTGAAGTACTAGCTGATTATCTTGCAGAGAACTTGTAGAACAAGTACCATCACTCTGTTTTGACTTTTGCATGGATTATGGCTCCTTTCTGGCTTAGATATTGTCCTATTCAGATGCATTTTGATTCATCAGTTTTGACATCATCGCGGATTAACTTAAGACTTGAAAAACTAGCCCAGGCTATTACTTAAATGAGAATTTATAGAACAAGTATCATCACTCTATTACACTTTTGCATGGATTGTGGCCCCTTTCTGACTTTGATATTGTCCCGTTTAGATGCATTTTGGTTTACAACTTTTGTCATCTTTTGGGGATTGACTTGAAATTTGAAGTACTAGCCTGTTGCCTTACAAAGAATTTGTATAACAAGTACCACTACTCTGCATGCATTTTTGCATGGATTATGGCCCCTTTTTGAATTAGAAATAATCCCACTAAGAGACATTTTGATTAATAACTTCTGATGTCATTATAGGATTGATTTGAAACTTAAAACCATTGAAAACAGATTGCAGACTGACAAATCAAATGTTTTAGACCAGAGAGCTTGTACTTGCACTTCTTAGACGTGAGATTGCCGGCCTCGGTGGCTCAGTTGGATGCGCCATCCGACTGGAGACCAGGAGGTTGCGGGTTCAACCCCCGCTGAGGTTGGCAACATTCTTTCGTGGAGATTGATCGTGAAATATTTTCTATGGTCATTCTCTCCCTTCCGCTGATTCAAGAAGGGCAGTTGTAAGTTTCTGGCGAAAGAATGTGCACAATACTGGTTAACCACTTAGAGGACTAAGCCTGCCCAGTAAACATGTGGCTAGGTAAACTGACTGCGCTCGACATGACCCCATTGGGTTGACTGTACCATAAAACCTCAAAACAAACAAAACAAACAAATCTTAGACGTGAGGGTTGCAATGGCAGTGGCTAGAACTTGGCATTGAACACGAGACTGCAAGAAGTATGAAAGTGTCATTAGACCAACTTAATGCTGTAGTGAGGTGATGCACTATGCAGTATTAGGAACTGCTTCTTGTCATCATGAAATATCATGATATAACTTAGGAATTTCTCCATGTATATGTAGTGAGAGGACCTGGCCTGTAAATGTCCACGAGTATCACTAGATTTGGGTCTGCAAACTGCACTGCATACCAGTATAATGCCTACTTTTACCTTGCTTCTAATGTTATCTCTAACAGGGGATATATACATTGACACTTTATGGAAAATCAGTGCTGTGATGTAGCCACTGCTTTTGATATGCTGCACATGATTGCTTAGAAGATCAGACCTGTTATTATGCTGAATTCCAATTCTTTATGTGATAAACATGTTTCACACAAATTCCCATTTTAAGCATATTATGAAATTTATTAATCAAGCCTTTGTTAACAGTGGTGCCTGGGTGGGAGCATGAGTGTGTTTTGCACACAGGTCTAGTTTTTTTTTATTGATTGACATGATTGCAACCAATCAGATTTTAGCAGTAGCGCCTCATTCAATTTAATTTAAAAAAGGCGGGGTGTTTTAAGTACACAAGGTCAAGAGGTCCAGCATTGCATCAGACCAGGTGTTCCCACTTTACCATAAAAAATATAAAAAGAAAAAGAAAAAAAGTAGAAAAAGATATTCTAAATAAATAAAAGTATAATTTTTGTAAGAAAAAAAACAACAACAAAAAAACAACAACAACAGTCCCATACATTGGTTAAAACAGATAAACCATGTTATTGTCTCGGTTTTGGGAATACTGTAAACTATATCATAATTTGGTGACCTTTCACTGTCTGACCCAAACTCGGCTCCGCCTCATTTGGGGTCAGACAGTGAAAGGTCACCGAACTATGGTATAATTTACAGTATACCCAAAACCTGGACAATAATCATGGTTTATCTATAACATATTGCATTGTACTGGCTAAAATCTCACACCCCATTTTCTAGCCGAACATTCTTATCTATATTCTTCTAGAGTTTCGATGTGTCCTACATATCCGTTTGTACTCACATCGACTGCGCCCAGTCATTACTTGATGGCTGGGTACAGATTACATATTTAGACATCTGACTACTGGTACAATGCCCGGGACTACTTAAATTTGGCGTACAACTACAAAATTGCGTATAACTTGGCTAGCAATAAACAGAAATATGTCAAACTTTGTATTTCTTCTCTTATTTGTAGTCTGCAATTTTTGATACAATGAAATTTTAATTATTGACCTCAACAGAGCACAATTTTGTGTATGAACACATTTCGGACACATAAAACTCCACCGGTTCACCTGAAATTGACTGGTGCTCAGCTAGTTTTTGATTTTTAAGGCTCGAATTGAGCCAGAATGCACAAAATTACTTAACTGATAATTCCAAAGGAAAACACCATTGTGAAAATAAATACTTGTAAAGAACTCACTCATTTATAGGATCGCAGTAAACAAAAAAGTATTCTTTCTGCCCTCGTCGACTATAGCCAACCTACTACTACTGCGAATTTCGAGTACATTGGTTCAGTAGCATGTAATTTAAGCTTCATTTTCTTTTCTAATCAGTATTTTTTTTTTCCCTAATTTTTTTCTGATCAGCATAAAACTCGGCCATTAATCTCTAATCAGTAAACCTCATCCACACCCACATAAACCAACTAAAAGAATGTACTGCAACTATTTTTTTACTTTAGAGCAGGCCAAAAAAATGCTTAATGGACTTCCCTCTTTGTTGCATTTCTTTACAGACACCAGAGCAGGGTGGCCACTGGTCAGGGAAAAGTCAGGAAAATTTATTTTTCTTGAAAGTCAGTGAAAAGTCATGGAATTTTGCTAAATGGTCAAGGAAATATTAAATACTAAGAAAGCCCAAAGCTGCTTGGCCCAAAACTGCATGTATTGTATCCATTTTGAGTGATTAAAGACCTTGTAATTTTTTTCTCGCTTGCTCGACATTATTGCAAGTAAATGTTCATTTTAGAAAATGTTTGCCCCAAAACTTTAAATTTCATTTTTTTGAGGTGAACATTAGTAGTATAATTTAATATGCTAAAATAGAATTAATCTTGATCTACTGCAAGATGAGGAAAACTCTTAACTCTTGTCCTGCTGAACCCGGATATACCTTGTCTTTGCAAACAATGTTGATCCAGATCAGTTGGCTCTGCACTGTTTGCCATTAAGCATGCGAATTTATCTCTAAAATCTGGATCAAGAAATCTTACTGGCTGAAAACGGGTGTGACATCTTAATTTATTCAGCATGACAAGGGTTAAATTCTTAATGGTTTGGTCAGGGAAAATATAGAGGCAGAGGCAGATCCAGATTAACCCTTGTCCTGCTGAATAAATTAAGATGCCACACCCATTTCTAATTTTTAGCCAATCAGATTGCTTTATCCATATTATTGCTATTAATTTACATACTTAATGGCAAATAGTGCAGATTCAGATCAGTTGGCTTCTTCACGATCTTTATCTACACTGTTTGCAAAGGGCAGAGTATATCCGGGTTCAGCAGGACAAGGGTTAAGAGGGAGGTACCTGAACGCTGTCTATTTAGCCTGACATCACTCTTGCTTTGCACACTCTCAGGAGAGATACGTTTACATGAAGTTTATTGTATTTACAGACATTAGAGGCAGATCCAGATAAGGCATTACATTCTCTACCATCGAATTTGGTGATCCAAGATTCTGCTATCCCTGGTGCTGGCCTTGGAGTGCTTGCACAACAAGAATTTCCAACACGTGTTGTCTTTGGTCCTTATGGTGGGGAAAAGGTTTATAATCAAGAGAAAGCTCATAGCTCTGGTTATGCTTGGCAGGTTAGATGTACTATATCTGTATTTTATGTAACAGAACGATAGTGTTGAGGCATATATTGCTGCCTTTGTCTCCCTATTTAAACCATATTTATCCTTACTATTTGAACAGACAGACTTGGCAAACTATAGACCTGGAGCAGATGATGCAAATTGCGGCATTTGATGAGGGTCTGCACTGTTTGCCACCCAGCAGTTTTATGACACGTGAATCAGTAGTTCAAAATTTAAGAGAGCAAGGGATAAAGGGCTCCGATATTTAAGGTAAATACTGTAGACCTCCAGTCTATCATAAACATTTGCAAATTTAACTAGCGAAGAAATAAATATGGGGATACCCAGGAAAGGCCACATACATGGAACACAGCTCCCCTCACTGCCCCCCCCCCCCCCCTTCTCCCTCACCCCCCACAAACAAACACTCTTCTTCACACCCAGTTCCACACATCAAATAAAGTTAGAGGTTAGAATGACACAAAACATCACACACTCAAACCAAAACAACAAATAAAAGAGACTGAATAACTGTTTTGTAGATTTAATATTTTCAAAAAGACTTTTATCAACTATTAAGAGGTTGTTGTTTTTTTTTTTGTTTTTTTTTTTTAGAGTTAATTCTTTTAATTGTACTGATCTGTCTATGTCTGGCATCTGCAAGTTGGAAAATAATGGCCTTCTGTATTTGAGTGTTTGGCATGGTCACTTAAATGAAATTACATTACATTGTACATCAGGACTAGAGAAAATGCTGGTTCTTCGGTCTGAAACTGGTTTTTGAAGAGCTTTACCGACTTTCACTACAGAAGGACACCGAAAATTTGGTCCATAATTATATTATCTGATAAATGACTTCAAAATTTATGTTATTTGGAGTTTTACAAACAAACAAACCTTTTGTCAATGCATAGTCCATCGATGTACTGGAAATCACCTTGAGCCATCTGCTCATTATGGCAATGCTGCTTGATCTGCATGTCAAAAATTTAGTAACTGCCCATTTGATTGACTTACGAAAAATCAATACTGTTAACTGTATTTATGCACCCATCTGCGACCCCTAACTTTGAAAACGTTGAGGGAGGGCATATTGGTTTGGGCCTGTCTGTCCATTACACTTGAGGGCATATTGGTTTGGGCCTGTCTGTCCATTACACTTGCACTCTGTTAAGTATTTAGAGCTAGGATCCTGAAATTTTATATACATGTAAAGCATCAGCATGAAAAATTAGCGGACCCGTATTTTTAGCTCATCTGAGCCGAAGGCTCAGGATGAGCTATTGTGATCAGTCTTTGTCGGAGTCCATCTGTCCATCCTCACCTTTGAACAACTTCTCCTCTGAAACCCCTGGGCCAATTTTCTTCAAATTTCTCCTGGAGCCTTCTGTTAATGTGGGATAGAAAATTTTAGCACACCTGAGCCAAGGGCTCAGGACGAGCTATTGTGATCTCCCAGTCTGTTGTCCGTCTGTCCGTCCATCTGTCCGTCCACACCTTTGAACGACTTCTACTCTGAAACCCCTGGGCCAAATTTCTTCAAACTTCATGTGGAGCCTAGTGTTAAAGGGGGATTGAAAATATGTACAAATGATCATGGTCCGTAAATCAAGATGGCCGCCATGCCCATATATACCTCCCATAGACTTATAATGGGGAAAACTTTAAAACTCTTCTTCTGAGAAACCATGAGGCCCACAGCTTATATATTTAGTATGTAGTAACGTTTAGTGGTCCCCTACATAAATCCTGCCAATCAAGCCCCTGGGGCCCAAACAGCCATGTCCCAAGGTCATTTTCTCCTATAATGGGAAAAACTTAAGAAATCTTCTCTGAAACCATTAGGCCCACAACTTATATATTTAGTATGTAGCAATGTTTAATGGTCCCCTACATAAATCCTGCCAATCAAGCCCAAGTTCTAAACTGGCCACACCCCAAGAGGGTCATATGTTTATGTAGAACCATATAGCTAATGTAATCTTCTTCTCCAGAACAAATAAAGCTTCAAGGCTGAATATTGGTATATAACATCAGGGACTCAAGGTCTACCAAGTTTGTTCAAATGATGACCCTAGGTTGACATTAGACCTTTTTACCGCAAGATTAAATTTGCGTTCCTATGCATTTGTATAGGGAAAATATTGAAAATTCAGTTTAGCTTCATAATACATTAACCTATAGATAATGTGCTATTCTCTTCTGTTTTCACACCTTCCACAGAAAGAAAAAACGACCTTTCAGTCGTTAATTAAAGTCTTAAACCAGAAGGTCCCATAGGCAGTTACCTGTGTGACGTAACTCTTCCAGCTCAGTTGACCACATGTCAGTTTCTTTTCTGTGGACAAAGAAATTCAACAAGGATTATTTACCTGTGATAGAAATTTGGATTATTTCTTTCCTCACGGATAAATTTCTGTATCCTTGTGTTTCTTTTGTTTATTTATCACTCCTTTCACTTTCTGTGTTATTATTTAAAATTTTCAATTTTCGATTTCATGTATTTTTTGACTGGTCTTTTTCCACATGTGTTTTTGCGACTCTCGCTATTCGGCACAACGCTCGTGCACGATCGGATCGATAGTCGTGTTTATATATGCAGAATATTTTTTGTTCTTTTCGTTCCAAGTTATTCAGCAATTACGATATGTTTTTCCTGGACTTTTATTTGCAGTGATCTTCAGTTGGCTAAAGATTCTCATGGTGGAGAAGCTGATTGTAAAGAACTTGCCAACCCTTGATGGGTTATAAGACAATTCTTTACTGATGGGAGCCCCACCCCATATGGCTATACTGCCAGGGTAAGACCCATCAAGGTGGCATCTTTTGGTACTTAGTATCCGATAAAGTCTACCAGTCACCAGTCACCGGTCATCCAGTCACCAGTCAACCAGGCACCAGTCAATCAGCTTCACCAGTCACCAGTCAACCAGTCACCAGTCAACCAGGCACCAGTCACAAGTCACCAGTCATCCAGGTGCCAGTCTGTCACGTCCCTGTTTTATCTTGAATATATTTTACATGTACATAGTATAAAAAGAAGTTTGTATCGATTTTTATTAACCAGGTTAGATTAATGCATTTGTAACTGGAGCGCTGATTATTATGATAGTTTTACTTTTTAAGCAAGTAGGTACACTTCAGCTTTCAAGTTACGGTATTACGGTAATCACGAGATAGTTATGCTGAGGGCGTATTTGATTATTTACGTCTATATACTTGAGCGGTTACCAGAACACTTAGATTCCGAGTGAACCTAGGTTTGGTGATCAATATCTTCACTGTTCTGGGATTGATTTTCGTCTCAAGGCTATCTTTTGAAAGGAGAGACAATTTTCTGTCGTAATTTTGCAGTTTTGTAGCGTTCCGAGAGAAAAATGTTTTTTGCTTCATAGTTTTAGCAGTTGCTGTGAAATTTTGCACCGTTCGGACAATCGAACAGGTTATTTTAAATCTTGACTATCACGGTATTCTTGTGAATATTATTTTTAGATCTTGAATTCCACGGATTACTTGTGGACACAATGTTTCAAAACGTGCCACATTACTATAAAAGTTCCCTGGTTGAATAGAACGATACACACTACAAATTCATTTCATCGAAGACTGATCCTTGTCTTCCTTTTTCTAATCTTCATGTTGTGTTGTATCTGGGGAATCTGACCATGGTAAGTCAATAATTTATTTTAATTTTATTCTTGCAATATTCTTGCTCGTCTTTACCGCAGCTAAAATTCGAGTAGGTAAATTTATTGCTTTACTATGTTGCGATTTTATGTATCATTCGTACTTACAAACCCGGCATGATAAGTAGATAGACCCTGATCAGATGTGTACACTTTGGTTATATGTGTAGACCCTGATCAGACGAATAAGCTGTGTCGGGTGTGTAAACTATAAACCGAATAGGGAGGTTAAGTTTGATCGATTCTATGGATCCTGATCAGTCTGGCGAGTCTGATAGGTTCTGTAGACCCTGATCAGAATGCAATCATTAATATTTTTATTTGAATAAGATAAATGGATCGGCGCAATGATAGCACTACCGTACTTTGATATTACATATTCTCATCTGACATGTACATACCAGACATATACGCTTAAATGTAAGACACAGTTAGGCGTTATGTTGTTATGTTAACTGCACACACCGTACATATACGCGTAAAAGTACGCTACCGTTAGGCATTATGTTAACTGCATACACATTCATTAATTAGCGTGATTTACACAAATGACATAGACTATATTCACCTTGAACACATATACAGAGGTCCTTTTTATTTTAATCACAAGTCTGTTTACTAGAATATTTTACGGTGAAATGGCTCAAGCAGCGAGGAGTCATGTTTGAGGTTATGACAATAGCATGTTGATATTGTACCCAATGATTAAGTGGGGACGATGTGTGATCGTGTAATCATTGTTGTATAATGGCAGTTATAATTTATTTTAGCCTTTAGCGTTCTAAAGGGATTCTTACAGTGGAAGGCGCATGGGTTCTTCCTGTAAGAATGTGTAATCGTCGAGATGCCATTCCTCCGATTAGTTAATACGGATGTCAGATATATTCTGACTGTGTGTCTGCCTGTGTTAGATTTTTTTTTACAATATTATATGTCATTAACAGTGTCCATGTGGTTTTAGGATCTGATTTTGCTATATAATAATCAATTGCAACGGACTTGTCACATTTATAACATTTGGCGTACACACTCTGTATATCTAGTGGAAATTAATAAGGAAATATCTTGTCATGTTTGATATCGAGAGTTCTAGGACATGATACTTATTTTCAGGTCCCGTATCCGTATCCGTTTATGTATCTGTTTCACCACTGTTATCGTCACTATGATTGACCATCAAATATTTTCCGGCAAGTTTTGTTCAAAGTTCTATAGAAACAAGTGTTAGTGATAACCGGAAATATCATGGAGGATACATCCGTGGACAAGTTACGTAATTACTTCAGATTTATATTATATTTAATTATGGAAATATAATTAAATAGTTTTTTCAGATTATGAAGTTTAACAGTACCTGTGGATTATGGAAGCTTCGGAACATAGAAATTGGAACATGGAAATTTGAACTTTAATTATAGTTGTTTTTTTTTTTTTTTTAACTTTTTAAATACATGCTTGTTTTTATTTTACAAAAGTGTTGTGTTTATCCTCTGATTGCTTGTGATTGCGTCTAGTCCATCGTCACCATGCCCAACGCTCGTCCGATCACGTGACAGTCAACCAGTCACCAGTCAACCAGTCACCAGTCACCGGTCAACCAGGCACCAGTCAACTAGTCTCCAGTCAATAATTTAATTATTTTCTGGAAAGACTTAGTTTTTGACATATTTCACCGGACAAAATAGTCACGTATACTAACTTCCGGTCATTATGTCTAATTATTAAAAATTTTTCACCGGGCAAAGTATCAGTAATATTTCTGATACTTATACCCGGTCATATTATTATATTATTTCTGATTTTTCACCAGGCAAACTTCTACAGAAAGTGTCTGGTCAGTTTTTGCCTAATAATTAATTATCATCGGGAAAAAGTTTCGAATACTTGTGCCCACTCAGTTTTCATATATAATCTCCCTTTTTCATCGGACTAGAGTTACGAATACTATTATCCGATCAATTTGTCAAATTACTTCTAACTTTACCGGGCAACAGTTACAAATACTAGTGTAACTAGTGTCAAAATAGTGATCACTAATTCCCGAACAATCTATTATCATTCATAGAGCTCCATTCACGTTTAAGTCAATGGATATAGGTTATTAAGTGAAATACATAGTAACTTTTCATACATAAAATTCTGTACAGTCTTTCCCGAATCAGACTAGAATCTTTAATATTCCATTGACTTATTATAGGAGTGTAATTCCATTAATATTTTAAATTAACTTATGTTTTATCTCTTTTATCCGCTAGAAAGAGTTAAACTTCCGACTATAACAAAATTTTTACCAGGCAGCAGTTCGTAGACTAGTGCCAGGTCATTCAAATTATGTTTTATCTCTTTCATTCGCTAGGAAGCGGTTAAATTCCGGCTCTAACAAAAATTTCATCGGGAGGCACTTCGTAGAGTAGTGTCAGGTCATTCTAACAAAATTCCACCGGGCATTAATTTCGTAGACTTTGTGTCAGATTACTAGTGTCCGTGTAGTAGTCACTAGTACTCGCTCAACATATATTTATTTATTAACCACTATAGACATGTATAGTCTTGGGTTATAGGTTATTGAATGACAGCGATGGGTTCTAATACCTAGTAGCCACTTATATTGTTGAATTCTGTCCAGTCACTTTTGAACTTGACTTAAATTCTATATATATATTTATTATTGAAAATGAATTAAGAATTATCGGTTACGGTCAAATTCGCAATTCATTCACTAAGTGTAGAAGATACTTCCAGCTATAATTATATCTCTTTTATTCGCTACAAAGAGATTAACTTCTTACATATTCACCTGATTCGGCTCTAGGGCAAAGGTGAACTATAAAACTATCGTTATTTATAAGAAGAAAAATATACACGAAATCTAAAAAATTTTTCTTCTTTCCTCCCCTGTTTTTCTTCTACATGCTCTGATATGTAATCAGCATGTAATCTAAGGAGTAAATTGACAAGAAAGTAGCAATCGATCTTTTCTATTTTCTATTAATTTTTCATTCTTAAGGTATCGGAAATTTACACCAACCAGATAAATAAATTAACAGTTTATTTATTTATTCGCTACCTCTCTAGATTACTACGATTTAAAATTCTAGTTGAGGTACATATTTTCCTTTTGCCTTTTCTACATGGAAAATAGTTGATCCGATAAGCTATTATTCTATTTTATACTATCTTTTGATTGATTATATAAGAGTCTAGGTCAGTCGTGCTCTGTCTAAACTCTGCTATAAAATAATAAATAAGAAGAAAATCTTATATTTAGGCATAGATATAATTCGATACGTTCTTTACTTTGCCTGTTTTATTTTTTCTTCTGGATCATTTAAGACTACGATAGCAATATACCAGATATTTTTGCCTCAGTAAGAATCTATTACGCCGAAGATTCTTCATATTGGAATAATAATTTTATTATGATTATAATTTCTAGACCCAATTAATCCTCGTATATTATAGGTCTACTTTATCTTATTGAGGAATAGTTTTGCTTCGACTAGCTCTATACCTCTAATATTTTATTTATAACTAGAGTCCATGTCAATCAAAATTTTCTTGCACTTTGGTATTGACAATGGATACATATTTAGTAAAGGCATTAATTATTCAGTATGTGACAGATTATTATTCCCTAAATTAGATATTATATACAATACTTTCCTTTTGATATTTTTTTTATTGACTTTGTAACTATTCAGAAACTGCCAAAGTCAATCATTTCCTTCCTCTAAACTTACCGAAGCTCTAGATTATGTTGATATATATTTTTGATATATGCTTAGAGGTTAATTAACGAGAGTTTACCTCATAATAGCAGATATTATTATATTCATATTAATTAATCTATAGTCTAGGCTTAGACAAAAGGGAAAACATCCTTAATTACGAGCCGGTAAAGAATTAAGACACACTTAATTATCTCTTTACCCCTTCTTTATGTTTACATTCATTAAAGGGATCATAGTAATTCTCGCTAAGAGTTCAAGTTCAGTTTGCGAATAATGCAAAGATTAATATCTTGATTTCCAGTCCGCATCAAAAATGGTCTATATATATATTTATAAATATCTTTTCCGAAACTGGATATTTATTTATTTTTCCACACAATATGTCATTTCAAGACGTTTCGATGATTTTGAAATGCACTGCTTCAGTTTATAATATAGAATATGTTTATATGAACTTCACAACTTAGTAAGTGCTGCACCTACGTTCCTGGTCAGATCTTACTTTTGTGATACGTTTTTGAACATACTGAAAGTTTCTCCGATTATACATTCGGTAAATAAACTTTCGAGTAGCATTTATGCTTTTAAACATTCAGATTATTTGATAATAGTTGGAGATAATATATTATACCGATATTTATATATCTATCTTTATTATTTATCTTTCTCATCTTACTTTTAAGTTAGATTGACCTTCTCGCTACTTTCCAGGTTTAAATCTAGCTAACATTGTGGACCAGTCACTTTTTTATTTCCTAAACAATATTTTAACATTTTTCTCAGTATTCAGAGCATAACGACTTCATGAATACTTGAGAATAATTCTACGCTTGTTAAACTAAGCCTAAAACAAGCCCTAGTTTTTAGCTTGCCTGTACGAAGTACAAGGAGAGCTATTGTAGTCACCCCGGTCGTTTGCGTTTGCGTTTGCGTTTGCGTTTGCGTTCCCGTTCCCGTCACACTGTGTTAAAGTTTTTCAAATGCTTATATCTCAACAGTCACTCCTCACAGAGGCATCAAATTTGGAACTTAGGTACCTTGGAGGGTCTTCTGAGATTCCAAGAGAATAAACCCCTGGGTTCGTGCCCCTGGGTGGGGCTAGGGGTCAGAATCTAGGACACCTTTGTAATACTGTGTTAAAGTTTTTCAAATTCTTATATCTTGACTTTCACTCCTCATAGAGCATTCATATTTAGAATTTGAGTACCTGGAGGAGTCTTCTGAGATTCCAAAAGAACATACCCCTGGGTTCATACCTCAGGGTGGGCCTTGGAGTGGGGCTAGGGGTCAAAATCTAGGACACATTTGTAAAATCTTATATGCCTACAGGTTATAGACACAACTGGTTATACATCAGCTAACTATGTGACATCGGTTTAAGTGTAAGAGAGTGAAGGTCATGGTGACCTACATTTTACGCTCCAGCTCACCTAGATTTCACAGTCCAGTGATTTTGCCTTATATCTTGAACACTATTTGTTGGATAAATGTCACACCTGGGATATTACTTCCATGTGACCCAATGAATGACCACTTACTATATCTAGGTCATTGTGACCTATATTTCATGGTTCAGTGATTTTGCTTTATATCTTGAATACTATTTGTTGGATAAATGTCACACCTGGGATATTACTTCCATGTGACCCAATGAATGACCACTTACTATATCTAGGTCATTGTGACCTATATTTCATGGTTCAGTGATTTTGCCTTATATCTTGAATACTATTTGTTGGATAAATGTCACACCTGGGATATTAGTTCCTTGTGACCCGATTATTGACGTCAAAATATATCTCTGTTGGTGTGACCTATATTTCATGGTTCAGTGATTTTGCCTTATATCTTGAATACTATTTGTTGGATAAATGTCACACCTGGGATATTACTTCCATGTGACCCAATGAATGACCACTTACTATATCTAGGTCATTGTGACCTATATTTCATGGTTCAGTGATTTTGCCTTATATCTTGAATACTATTTGTTGGATAAATGTCACACCTGGGATATTAGTTCCATGTGACCCAATGAATGACCACTTACTATATCTAGGTCATTGTGACCTATATTTCATGGTTCAGTGATTTTGCCTTATATCTTGAATACTATTTGTTGGATAAATGTCACACCTGGGATATTACTTCCATGTGACCCGATTATTGACGTCAAAATATATCTCTGTTGGTGTGACCTATATTTCATGGTTCAGTGATTTTGCCTTATATCTTGAATACTATTTGTTGGATAAATGTCACACCTGGGATATTAGTTCCATGTGACCCAATGAATGACCACTTACTATATCTAGGTCATTGTGACCTATATTTAATGCTTCAGTGATTTTGCCTTTTATTTGTATTATATTTCATGGAGAATTGTCATACCCGGATTATTATATCTATGTGACAAAATGATTTACATACAAATACATCTAGGTCAGTGTGACCTATATTATATGGCTTAATGATAAAAATGTTACAATATAAAATGTACCCAGCAGGCGAGCTACGCTGTCCTACAACAGCTCTTGTTTAGAATGGATATTATCCTTCGATTCAGTTCATGGAGATACATCCTTTTAGATCCCATTATCTCTATTTCAATCATACAAAATTCTAATGACTAAGTACTCTTTTTCTAGGTACGAATACAGAATATCGAGTCACTGTTGCTGCATATTGGTTAAAGATTAAATAAATATTCTCTTAAACCTATATGACGTTAAATTAATTATTATCTCTTTCATATACATGTTTTTACCCTTCCGTCAGGGGTCGTGGTAATAATATTATTTTATTACTCTCTATGGTTTACGCATAGATCTCGAGAGTATATATATATATATATATATATATATATATATATATATATATATATATATATATGTATATATATGTTCTTCCTGAATTCATTTGCGAGTACGTAATTTGATATTTCAGGAATTACCAATTATGCAGACATAGATTTTATTCTATTAATATTCAATTCTAAAAATTTGATTGAATATTTATCTATAAAATTTCTGGGCAGTAATTTTATAGCGAGTTATATGTTTAATAATTCCTTGCTTAATAAATAGTTACGCTTAACCTTTTATTTATAGCAGGAATTTTGTTCCGTAGTATAATTTTAATTTAGTATTCATATATTTCTTACTATTCTTAAATATGCGTATAGAATAGTAATGCTATCTCTTAACTTATAAATTAAGTGTTTTTGAGATTATTAATCAGTATTATTGTATAATCTTTCTTCAGAGATTATCACACTATTACTTTTTCTCTGAGTCCTTCTCTTTTTATGAACATTTTGATTCGTCGTTTCAAAGTGGATTTTTTAACATTTCTTGATTTCCATGACTATTTACTCAGGAGTACTTTTCATGGCAATCTTCTGGTATAGAAAGATTCTATCCGGCTTATTTATTATTGCTTAATCTTATCAATACGGTAAGATTTAGCCAAACTATGACCGTCTTACAGTTAGTTGCGATCAACCTTATTCTTATCTCTCTTATTCTCTGTCAAACTCTTAAGTTATGATGTTTACAGTTTCTTCTTTATTATTTTGTCAGGACATCAAACGCTTTTATATGTCTATGACAAAACTAATTATCAATGGTTTAGGTTGTTTTTTCTTCCCAGCAGTTTTATGCAAACTCTGTATTATTTTATTGCTTGACTAAAAATTCGTAATACAATTAGTCTAGCAATAGTTTTAACCATTATGTTTGTCTATACCTTTTTCTTCTGATGGATAACTTAGTTATAGTTAAGTTAACTCCTTCTACTTTTATTATCTCCCCTTCTTTAATTTGATCAAAGGGAAATAATTATACATTATGGTTATTTTAAGTCTGTGTCTGTTCATCGGAAACTGTCCTGTCGCTCCAATTAACAGAATCTAATTAGTTTATAATTCTAATAGCTTAGACTATTACAATTACATAGCTTCACATATCTAGAATTTTATCCAAAATATCTACATATGTCAGTTATCTATAGGAAACTCCACCGAGTAGACTTTTCCTTATTTATTCAAGACCCTACATAGACTACTTACAGTGTATGGTCTTGGCTTTTTGTTTTACAAATTTTGTTTTGAAAATTTTTCTATATTCCTAGCTTACTTTGCGATGGAATATTTATGTTATGTCTCAATGACTCCTTTTTCTTTTTGAAGCCAATTATTGTTTCCCAAAAAGAAAAAAGGGGGTGTGTGGGGGGGGGGGGGGGATGTTAGGTCTCTGAGACTTAAGAACTGGCTTCCTCTAGAGTCTACTATTATATATAAGGTTGTTAGATCATAACACCTTAAAGATATGCTATTTTGTGAATCTAGATCATTCTTTCTATTAAATATAGAATTAGAATGTATCTGATTCCTTTGAGTTTCCTGAGTCTTAACCAGAAGAGTTGAGATATTATTTGTGTTAGAATTAGGAGAGCACCTCCCTCCTATTCTGCAAATTCTAGCACATTATCTATAGGTTAATGTATTATGAAGTTAAAATGAAGTTTTTTAAAAGTAAAACATATTTTAACGAGTAATACTTAACCTATAGATAATCAATTATCTCCCTCCGTCCACCCTCGCTTATCTCTCCTAATTGTGTCTATTGTTTTACACATAAAAGAAAGTGACACGTGGTCAATTGAGCGGGAAGAGTTACGTCACACAGGTTACTGCCTAAGGGACCTTCTGGTTTAAGACTTTAATTAACGACTGAAAGTTCGTTTTTTCTGTGGAAGGTGTGAAAACAGAAGAGAATAGCACATTATCTATAGGTTAAGTATTACTCGTTAAAATATGTTTTACTTTTAAAAAACTTCATTTTCTCAACATGTATTAAAAAACCAATAGCTGAAACTTATAGTGTATGATCAAAGTAGCAAAGTCTTTCAGTTACAAGCAGAATTTTGTCCCCCAGGGTTATCTGCCCTTGCGTCTTAGCTATATACATGTATAAAATCTCTTAATCTACAAACTTCTTCTCTGAAACAGCTTGTCCAATTTTCACCAGGTTTCACACTGGGCCTTACTTTGAAGGCATATTATCAATTTTTTTAAACCAGTCTTCATCATGAAACTAGATGGCTGCCATGCCCATACATGGTAAATACACTTAAAAATCTTCTTCTCCAGAACAAGAAAGGTACAAGGCTGAATCTTATTACAGAGCACTGGGGACTGAGGGTTATCAAAGTTTGTTCAAATGATGACCCTAGGTTGGCATTTGACCTTTTTCACCACAGGGTCAAATTTGCGACCCTATGCATTTGTATGGGGAAAATATTGTATATAAAGTTTCTAAAACTGTATTAAAGACTAATGGCTGAAACTTAAAATATATGATCAAAGTAGCAAACACTTTCAGTTACAATCAAAATTTTATCCCCCAGGATTATTTTGCTCTTGCCCCTGGGCTATATACAAGTATAAAATCTTAATGCCCTTAAAAGTCGTCTTCTTTGTAACAGCTATACCAGTTTTTACCAGCTTTCACATTGGGCCTTCTGTTAATTTATTTGATTGATTAAAAACCATTCTGCATCATTAAGCAATATGGCCGTCATGCCCATATATGGTAGAAAACACCTAAAAATCTTCTTCTCAGAAACCAAGAAAGCTTCAAGGCTGAATTTTGGTATATAGCATCTGGGACTTAAAGTCTACCAAGTTTAGTCAAATGATGATCCTAGCATGACCTTTGATTTTTTCTTTGGCAAGGTCACAGCCCCATATTCTTGTATGAGGAAAATGTGGTAATACTAGAAGAAATTATATGGCATCTGCAGATATGCAATGGCCATTTTACTCAGATGCGTGAATCGTGGCCCATGGGCCTCTTGTTTTGTTTTTCAGTTGGAGTTCTCCTTACTGAGTTATTCCCCTTTTTAGACTTAGTATTTAATTACAGACAGTGGGTACCTTGCATGCGCAACTCCCTCATACAGTTTTATACTGATCAGTGTGAAACTTTTCAGGCACTTTTGTCATTGCAGGTGTGCATGTGGTTTTGGCATTAGTGTCATTTAAATGTTTACTTTTTTAGCTCACCTGAGCCAGAGACTCAGGATGAGATGTTGTGATCACTCCCCATCCATCATCTGCCATCCATCATCCATTGGTCCATCTGTTCATTCACACCTTTGAAGGACTTCTCCTCTGTAACCCCTGGGCCAAATTTCTTCAAACTTCTGTTGAGCCTTGTCTTACAGGTGGGATAGAAACTATGTACAAATGGTCATGGTCCGTAAATCAAGATGGCAGCCATGCTTATATATAGCTCTCATAGACTTATAATTGGGAAAACTTAAAAAAATCTTTTTCTCAGAAACAATGAGGCCCATGGCTTATATATTTAGTAGGTAGCAATGTTTAATGGTGCCCCACATAAATCCTGCCAATCAAGCCCCTAGGGTCCAAACTGGCCATGCCATGGGGGTCATTATCATGGAAAAGCTTAAAAAATATTCTTCTCTGAAACCATGAGTCCCACAGCTTATATATTGATTATGTAGCAATGTTTAGTGGTCCACTAAATAAATCCTACATAAGCCATTTCTACTGTGTACTAATGTTTGCTCTATATTTTTACGGAACTTCACACAAATGTTAAGCACTATGAGATGATGTGCAGAATACATGATCCATAACTCTGGTTTGCCTACTTTTGGAGTTATTATACGCCCTTTTGAAAAACGGGACATACTATGTTACGGGGTATGGCTTCGTCCGTAAACTGTTTTGTTTCCGGCTAACTCCTCCTACAGTTTACATCAGATCAAGCTGAAACTTGGTATATAGTTAGACCATGATGTGGAGCAGCGCATATTATTTTGGGGTTACAGTCCACTAAATGTTTGCAGAGTTATATCCCTTTGAAAATTTCTGTGAACTTTTAATTTCCGGTTAACTCCTCCTACATTTTACATCCAATCAAGCTGAAGCTTCATTTATAGTTAGACCATGATGTGGAGCAGTGCATATTGTTTCGAGGTTGTAGTCCACCAAATATTAGCAGAGTTATGCCCCTTTGAAAATTTCTGTAAACTTTTCGCTTCCGGCTAACTCCTCCTTTAGTTTGCATCTGATCAAGCTGAAACTTGATTTGTAGTTGGACCATGATGTGGAGCAGCGCATATTATTTCAAGATTACAGTCCACCAAATATTAGAAGAGTTATACCCCTTTGAAAATTTCTATTAATTTTTCGTTTCTGGCTAAATCCTCCTACAGTTTACATTAGATCAAGCTAAAACTTCATATATAGTTACAGGATGATGTGGAGCAGCACGTATTATTTTGAGGTTACAGTGCACCAATTATTGGCAGAGTTATGCCCCTTTGAAAATTCCTGTAAACTTTTCGTTTCCGGCTAACTTCTTCTACAGTTTACGTCTGATCAAGCTGAAACTTGAAGTTAACTTGTAGTTAGACCATGATGTGGAGCAGAGCATATTGTTTCAAGGTTACAGTCCACCAAATATTAGCAGAGTTAAATCCCTTTGAAAATTTCTATTAATTTTTTGTTTCCGGCTGAATCATCCTACAGTTTACATCCGATCAAGCTGAAACTTCAAAAATAGTTACATGATGATGTGGAGCAGTGCGTATTATTTCAAGATTACATTGCACCAAATATTTGCAGAGTTATGCCCAGCATATTGTTTAGACATAATAGTATGCAAATTTTATTTTATAATAGGAATAACTAAACTTATGGCCATATGGGCAAATTATTTATTTATTGTTTTTTTGTTTTAGTATTAAATCTTTATAAATATATTTATTAAATGATACAGACTTAAGAAGCTTGACTAATATCAAACTTATAAACTTATAAAAATAATTTTTTGGGGATTTTTTTTTTTGTTGTTGTTGTTTTTTTAATACTCTTCTGAGTTGGCTCCCTTGAAGAACAAAAATAAAATCAGTATAAAACAAGTTAATGGTTTATAAAAAAATTTCTTGCAGCATTTTTTTTTTTTGCTTGCTTATTTTTGTTTTGTTATTGTTTGGTCTGATATTGAAGTATAGGAAAAACAAATCAGCCAAAGGCTCATATGAGCTTATAATGTAGCCATGCTTCTGTGGTGTGTCCTCCATCAGAAAGCACTTCTCCCTAGAAGCAGCAAACCTCTCTATTTTCCAGGAGGGAGAAGTCACTTCTCCCTTAATTTCTGGGTCGTCTTGGACCCTTAGGTTACAGTTCACCAAATATCAGCAGAGCTATGCCTCAATGATTTTTTTTTCTTTTTGTAATTCCACTTACAGTTTATATCCGGAGCACTGAATTATACAGGAGCCAGTTTATGTGCTGCATCTTTTTACTTGCCACGGGCGTATAATGCCCCGCTTATAACGGAGCTCTTTTTGCCCTTTGAACATTGTATCTAGCCCTTTCTACCATGTATATGCTCTATAAGTTGAAAACCATTTGAGATATTATGAAATTTCTGACAAATGTATAGCACCATGAGACAACATGCAGAACCCAAAAATCTTAACTCTGGTTAACCTACTTTCAGAGCTGCCGCCCTTTGAACATGGTATTGAAAACAGCCACTTGATAGAGAAATGTCATACCTTGGATATTAGTTTCATGTGACACTAACTGTGACCTCAAAGTATATGTAGGTCAATCTGACCTATATTTCATGCTCCAGGGATTGTGTCTTATATCTCAATGACAATTTGATGGAGTAATGTCATACCTTGGATATTATCTCCATGTGACACCAAGAGGGACCTCAAAATATAATTAGGTCATTGTGACCTATATTTCATGGTCCAGTGATTATGCCTTATATCTCTAAAACTATTTGATAGACAAATGTCATACCTTCAATATTAGTTTCATGTGACACAAAGTGTGACCGCAAAGTATATGTAGGTCAGTTTGACCTATATTTCATGGTCCAGTGATTATGCCTTATATCTCCCCTTCTTGTGTTTGAATTTAATTACTTGAATTTGCTCTGTAACACGAATACCCTTCGGAATATTTTGATGATACTTGATACAAAGTTACAACAGGACAAGATGAAATGTTGGGTACAAGAATGACAACTCTGGCAGGATTGGAGACATTTGTGTTTTTTTTTTTTCTAAAAAAACCTTTTCCAGTTTCTCTTTATTTTCTTGCCATTCAGACTATCCCTGTGTCTGTGTAACATATCAACTTTACAAATCCCTGCCAGAAAACTTTACACCAGCTGTTTGTGTCAGCTCAAGTGTGATAGGATTTATCCCTATCCCAGCTTACTGCATATATATTTCATACTTTCATGTGTTCTTTAGGTTTCCAAAGGCAACTATCTGGCA
This sequence comes from Anodontia alba, assembly GCA_964016985.1. NCBI lineage: Eukaryota > Metazoa > Mollusca > Bivalvia > Lucinida > Lucinidae > Anodontia > Anodontia alba. The sequence continues at coordinate 54,944,762 of OZ024835.1, forward strand.
ACATTCTTTCGTGGAGATTGATCATGAAATATTTTCTACGGTCATTCTCTCCCTTCCACTGATTCAAGAAGGGCAGTTGTCAGTTTCTGGCGAAAGAATGTGCACAATACTGGTTAACCGCTTAGAGGACTAAGCCTGTCCAGTAAACGTGTGGTTAGGTAAACTGACCGCGCTCGACATGACCCCATTGGGTTGACTGGGCCGTAAAACCTCAACACAAACAAACAAAGGCAACTATAATAATTTGCGAATTCAGCCATGGCCATTTTACTATTTAGGGTTTCTAAGAAAAGATCAGCTGAATCTGTTACCTGTTATTTTAGGATTGTAACACGTTTCACTGTGTCAATCTTCAACAGGATACAGACCTGCTTAAACTTCCATGCAAGCTTGGATGGTATTAACAGACAATGCTTAGAGAGATATCTTGTTGACAGTGTGATATCTCTCAGATTGTCCTATTTATTTATTTTTTTATGAAATAAGGAAATGAAGTTTGTAGCTGTTTAATTATATATGATAAAGATTGTAGGTGATTAACCCAGTATATATAGCACAGCTTTTTTAAACAGCTCTGTAGTTTGTAAAGATAACTTTTGGAAAGGTTTGTTTTAAATGCTTTATTAGTACTAATATTGATGTAATCAATATACTGCCTGCTTAAAATCAAAGAGCTGAATAGCCCTGAAATGACAGATTCATTCTGTTCTCCATTTAAGTTTGTGAGACGCTTCTTGGCCGAAAACAAACGAGCTATAGCGAACAACAAAGGCGCAGGCTGATCTGCGCCTTTGTTGTTCCCACATATATTAAGGCGGGTTTTAAGCGACTCTCGCCATAGATCAGGCACAAGTTGCACTACTTTTGTATGGACAACTCTTCAATGGCGTACTAATATACACACATTGAAACATCGGGTCTACTTTTGTGCGTGGATAAATAAGAAATTGAATAGTAGTCAAAGTCACTTTCTCTAAAACCGTGCGTGGCAATGAAGAATGACAGATAGAATCTGTCATTAAAAATTAAATAGATTATATAAATGCCTGAATATCCTCTAATGTAACATCAGCCAAAGTATCCTATTACTATTTTTGTGTAGATTTATAAAGACGGAAAGCCAAGTCATTTTGTTGATGCTAAAGACAGATCGAAGTCAAACTGGATGAGATATGTCAACTGTGCCACTTCTGAGACAGAACAAAATTTGGTAGCTTTCCAGTATAAGGGAGAGATATATTATAGAACATACAAGAAAATTTCACCAGGTAATATCAACAAGGCCGGGTCTGTGTTTTTGCAGTTGTTTAGTTTGTTTTGTATAGTTTCTTGTATAGGCCAAAAAAAAATAATCATTAGATTCTCAGGCCCCGCCGCATGTACCAAAAAGTCTGCGCATAAGCCTTTTTTTCCGTGTCCAATAAAAAAAACACATCCGCGTCTGATACAGCATACCGTAGCGTCGCGGTTTTTAAAATCCTAGTTTTAGATGCAACCGAAGCATACACGGTCACGTAAACGCTTATATTATTGATTTTTTCATTGGATTGAACATTGCGAGTAAGTGTTTTAGCACCATCATTGATCAAAATGGCTGCCGAAGCGCAAGTTGTGTAAACAAAACTTGTGTTTCCTTCGTTTTCAAAGCAGATGTCTCAAATATCCACCCAGATTTCATCCGGGGCTATGGTGCATCTGTCCTGGAACATTATAGGCGGTTACGAAAAAGACTGCACAATTGCCGAGTTGTATAACGGCATAAAATCGGGATCCGAAGTATCGACGTCTGGTCCTTCCCGGATGAATTATCAAACCATGATGTAAGTGCGTCGATCGGACGCTCCAAAATAGACACATTCGACAGAATTTCTGTCAACACATCCCTCTCTGAAGGTATATAAACATTTGGTAGAAATTTAAACTGGAGCTGCACAAACTGATTTTATTACTTTACTTTACTAAACTTAAGCTGGTAGGGGACTATCCTTTATATTTAATAATGATAGGGACATATAAAAAAGTTATCCTCAGTACTTCTCCTTATCTTTAGCTATGTCTAGATGTCCAAAAATTAAGTATTTTTATGGTAATATTACTATAAAATGCATTTCATGAAACGAGTCCTTTTAAAGGGTTCGTGTAATAAAAAAAAAGTTCCCTCACCTGTTTCATGAGTAAAAAAAAAAAAAAAAAAAATTCCTGCCTGCCTCATCTGTTTTTGCCAAAAATGGCCTGAGAATCTAATAATTAATTTTTTTTGGCCATAGGTGTCCCTTGTTTTCAAGATATTCCATCTTTACAGGTAGCATTGCACTAAATACTGGAAGTGCCGGGTTTTATCACTTTTGGACCAAGGTTTCATTTGCAGTCTAAATACCAGACATACTTCCATTGGATATATATCCCAGGTTTTATTTCAGTGTGAGAAAAGGATAGTTATAAAGAAATAAGATGATGTGTGTTTTATAATTATATCTGCAAGCCCAAAAAAATTGTTGCTGATTTTATATGGTCACCCCTCCATTAAAAATTCTGCTTGTTATTCACTGTGAAGCTGCAGGTAAGCAATCATGGTGGACCATAATTTGTAAAGGAGCAGGACAATATGTGTATTTTTTTCTCAGAAACGTGTTCAGCTAGGGTGGCTCTGTAAACAAGATTTGAAAAGTTTTATATGTGTAGTTTTCATGGAAGGATGTAAAAGGTTACTATTGTCGAGTAGACCGGGAAAAGCAAAAAAATAAACTTGCTAATTGCTACTGATCTTCAACTGCTTTTTTAAAATCTCCTGAAGGGAAATAAGTAAATATGTGTCTATATACAAGAATTCTGGGGTCAGTTTGTAAAATTTACTTTGAAATGGGTCAGCTGGAGTAGGTATTTATTACACTGCAATGCCGTTATAACATGGTCGGTTGGGTCCAAGGTAGCTGATGTCGCTGTAAGTGATCACGCGTTATAATGGTAGACATAAACTGGGTCCTCATACCCCACCCACTTCTATACTAATGAATTAGTGTGCAATCTGATGAAAAAAAAAAAATGCAATACACATGAATTGTTACACATAAATTTAAGAAACTATTTAATGAAGAAAGCTAGTCATTTCTTCTTGTACACCCAAGAAGCCCAGTTCTTTTGAGAGTAAATAAATAAATTTCATCCTTTCTGTCTGTTGAAACGCAAACACCTGCAGAGAAGTGCAGGAGACCAGAATGTACTGAAAAGCCAGGAATCAGTGTATTAGCATGTGTATTAACATTTATAGTTATCGCTGACGCAATTACCTGCGCTAGATTGGATATATATTCACCCTTAAAGCGCCATGCAAAATTTGCAGCAGACAACATTTTTAATTTTTTATTTATTATAATTTATTTTTCAGAGAAAATAAGTCGTGACAAATTTCATGTGCTGATGATTCACATGAAATGTCAAGACTATTCTCTGAAAAGAAAAAAAATTAAAAAAAGCAAAATTGTTTTCTGCTGCAGCTGTGATTGGTACTCTAAGGGTTTACACTCATTTTTTTTTTTTTTTTTTTCAGCAGCTCATCTATATATCAGTTAACCCTTAAACTACAAATCACAACAATTTTGACTGTTTTTTTTTTTTTTTATTTGCCACAGAAAACAAGCTTAAACTGCAAATCACAACAATTTTGACTTTTTTTTTTTATTTGCCACAGAAAACAAGTTCTGGCATTTCATGTGAATCATCTGCCAAGCAGAAAATTCAGATGAAATGTCAATACTTTTTTTCTCTGAAAATAGGGAAAATTAATTAACATTGTCGTCTACCAAATTTTGCATGGCACTTTATGGGTTAAATTTGTTCACAACCTAGGATAACATCAAAGGGTTTTTCGGCATATTTTGATTTGCTTAGATTTCCCTCATAAATGACACGAGGTCATTTACTGTTAATGTGGCATGATCAAAGAGCTCATTGACAGCTACAGTTTAAACTAACCTTTAAAGGGATAAGCACAAAAAAATGTAGCAGACCACATTTTGAACTTTTTATTTATTACTATTTATTTTTCAGAGAAATAAGTCATAACATTTCATGTGAATCATCTGCTTGGCAGATGACTCACCTGAAATGTTAAGACTTTATATATATATATATATATATTCTCTGAAAAAAAAAAAAAAATAAATAAATAAAATAATAAATAAAAATAAAATTGTTTTCTGCTGCAGTTGTGATAGGCGCTTAAAGGGTTAATCTTTTATCGGTCACCAAGTAGATAAATTTAAAATATGACACGTATTTAGTGCTCTGAAATAGCCAAAAGGCAAAATACTGATGACAACTTTGGTAAAACGGATTATAGGGCAAAACTTTAAAAAAAAAAAAAAAAAAAAAAATAGGGCAGAACTTTCAAAATTGGGGAAAAAACTGCACAAAAAAAAGGAGCCATAGACCAAGCGCGTTATAACGGTTTCCGCGATAATATAAATCCTGTATAAAACACATACATGAACATGCACTACGCAAAATGTACGGTTCAATAGTGTCTAAATGCACTATTGCCTCACTAAACTATTGTTTCGTAGTCCTTCAAGTAACATACTCTTCAAGGTATTTCGGTGGTCTAGTCTCCCGTTTCGGCCTGACAACTGGTTCTGCTACCGCATGATCCACCAAAGTGTCTGTATGTCTCTGATTGTCATTTTCGCGTCCATTCGTGTCAACTTCCTGGTACTTTTTTGCATGTGTGATATTACGTTTAATATGTCCATTTCTATCGTCTCCCGGTTTTAAAGAGACTTGGTTTCCATACTTATTTGTAACTGTATATGGCTCTGTTTCAAACCATGTAGAAAGTTATCTTTATGCCTTTGTTCCAGAAGTACCCTGTCACCACTAATAATGTTCGATGGAACAGCACCGCGTTTCATATCAGCGTATTGTTTGCTTTTTTCTTTTTCTAAACTGTCCCTATCTTCAACACCAATTTTGTCAGTTTCAGTGTCAAATAAGTAGGGTAGCTTTGTTCTTAGTTTCCTAGAAAACATAAGCTCTGTTGGACTCACATTTGTCACTGTATGAGGAGTTGTTCTGTAAGCTAATAAGTAAGTGTCTATTTCCTTTCTCCAGTCCCCTTTTTCAATTTGTACTGTCTTTATAGCTTTCAAGGGACTGCGGTTTTGATGTTCAACTTTTCCATTCCTCTGTGGGTAATATGGTGTACTAAAATGTTCTATACCATTGTCCTTCAAATAATCCTTAAATTCACATGAAACGAACTGTGCACCTTGATCTGATGTTATTGATAATGGTAATCTGAAAGTTGTGAACATTTTATTCAAACAGCTGATGATTTTTGATGACGTAATTGATTTTATAATGGCAATTTCATACCGCCTACTATAATTATAATAATCCACTACAATAAAGACATAGTCTCCCGAAGGGAATGGTCCCATCAGGTCAACTGCAAGGGCCTGCCATGGTCCGTCAGGTAGTTTTGTCCTTGACATAGGTTCTGGTTTTGACGGTTGGCTTACAAGTTGACAAGCATGACATTTACGAACGATTCTTTCTGCATCTCTATCTATTCCAGGCCACAACACAGATTCGCGTAGTTTTGCTTTTGTTTTCACGATGCCTTGATGACCTTCATGTCCAGTATCTGTTACCGTTTTCCTCAGTGATAGTGGTATAACTATTCTTGTACCTCTTAAAACTAGTTTTCCTAATACTGACAGTTCACTTCTAACATGTTTATATTCTGGTACTTCATCCCAATAATTGTCCCAGATAGCATGGCCTGTTTCTTATTTCCGTGTCCTTCACTGACACTTCTTCAATGTCATGTGCTGTAAGTGCGCCAGGTACTGCATTTACTGTCATGAACATAATATAGTCCTTCGTAAAACATGAGATTTTTCAGTTTTAATTTGTGTTAATCTCAAAAGACAGTCTGCTATATTTGTTTTTCCAGATCTGTACTTCACTACAAATCTATATGGTTGCAAGCGCATCACCCATCTTTCAGTCCTTGCTGGTGCGGTTAGATGTTCTTCCATATATTACTTCCAGTGGCTTATGATCTGTTATAAGCTCAAACTCAATACCTATCAGGTAAAACCGAATCTCTCACATGCCCAGACCAAAGCTAGACCTTCTTTCTCAGTCTGAGAATACCGTTTTTCAACATCTGTTAACATACGACTAGCATAAGAAATTACCTGTTACTCTCCTTTCTGTTGTTGGACTAACACACAGCCAAGCCCAACTGGACTCGCATCAACAATCACCATGGTTTTGGCATTCTGATCAAAATAACCAAGAGTTTCTGCATTTGTAAGTTTGTCCTTCAACGTTTGAAATGACCTTCTTTGTTCTGGACCCCAAACAAACTTTACGTTTTTCTTAGTCAATCGCCATAGAGGTTCCGCAATGGTTGCTAGATCTGGTATGAACCTTGCATTGAAGTTTACCAGTCCGAGAAAACTTCGAACTTCTGATACATTTTCCGGTTCTTTCGCATGCAATATTGCTTCCACTTTCACTTCTTCTGGAGCAATACCTTTCCGGGAGAGAACATTCCCCATAAAATCTAATCTGTCCATACAAAATTTCGATTTGTCTGGATTCAAAGTGAGACCTCAATCGTTCAAACACTTGGCATACACGAGTGTTGTGTTCTTGTTTTGTCTGTCCATAGACAATAATGTCATCTGAGATATTTCTGGCTCCTTTGCAGCCCTGAATTACTTGTTCTATTATTAGCTCACCTGAGCTATTGTGCTCACTTTTCGTCCGTCGTCCGTCTGTCCGTGCACCTGTTCGTCAACATTTTCCAACGACTTCTCTGAAGCCCCTTGAGCCAATTTTGCTCATATTTCATGTGGAGCCTCCTTAGGTTGGGGGAACGAAAAATGGTTGCGGTTCATTGACCAAGATGGCCGCCATACCCATATATAGTAAAAACCTTAAAAAAATATTCTCCAGAACCGAGGATGCCTTGGGGCTGAATCTTTGCATAAGTCATCGGGGACAAGAGGTCTACCAAAATTGCTAGAAAAAGGTTGTATATTGACATTTGACGTACGTTGATATTTGACCTTTTTACGGCAAGGTCAAGTTTGCCTCCCTATGCTTTTGTATGGGAAAAACCTTTAAACATCTTGTTCTCCAAAACCGAGGATGACTTATGGCTGAACCTTTACATATATCATTGGAAACAGGAGGTCTACCAAAGTTGCTAAAATAATGGCCGTACATTGACATTTGACCTTTTTATGGTAAGGTCAATTTTGCTTTCTTTATATGCATTTGTATGGGAAAAATGTTCAGAATTTCAAACAACTTCTTCTCTGGAGCCTCTGGGCTAATTTTGCTCAAAATTCATATGGAGTCTCCTTAGGTTAGGGGAATGAAAGATTGCTAAAATGGTTGCAGTTCATTGATCAAGATGGACGCCATGCCCATATATAATAAAAACCTTTAAAAATCTTCTACTCCAGAACCGAGGATGCCTTGGGGCTGAATCTTTGCATAAGTCATTGGGGATGGGAGGTCTACCAAAATTGCTAAAATGAATGTCGTATATTGACACTTGACCTTTTTACAGCAAGGTCTAGTTTGCTTCCCTATGCATTTGTATGGGAAAAACCTTAAAAAAATCTTGTTCTCCAAAACAGAGGATGCCTTATGGCTGAATCTTTGCATATATCATTGGGAACGGGCGGTCCATACATGCCATAAGCTCTTGGCAGAAATTGTGAGATCAGGCTAATTTTTAGGGGAGATTTGACAAAATTCTGTGAGATTTTCATAAAAATCACTTTTAACCTCACATAAATAAGTTCAAAGCCTTTATTTTGATGAATTAAGCATATCAAAAGTATAATGTTGTGTAATTTATAATTAGTTCTTCATAAAATATCCTTTTGGAGGGTCTGAAAATTCTGTGAGATTTGAAATTCTTATGGGAAATAGGTTGCAAAATAGCCAAATTCTGTGAGATTTTGTCTCACAGTATGATGTATGGCATGTATGGCCAAAGTTGCTAAAATAATTCTCATACATTGACATTTGCTTCTGTATGCATTTGTATGGACCCCATACATTTGTATGGAAAAAATGTTGATCATTTCAAATGATTTTTCCTCTGAAGCCTCTGGGCCAGTATTGCTCAAATTTTGCGGAGCCTCCTTGGGCAGGAGAATGAAAGATTGCTAAAATGGGCATGGTCCATTGATCAAAATGGCTGCCATGCCCATATATGGTAAAAACCTTTAAAAATCTTCTTCTCCAGAATCAAATAAGCCCTGGGCCCTAATCTTTGCACAAATTATGGGGGACAGGAGATCTACCAAAATTGCTAAAATGATGGTTCTATGTTGAATTTGCTTCCCCATGCATTTGTATGGGCCATATACATTTATATTGAAAGTATCGAAGTGACTTGCATATCTGCAGTGGTTATGTCACTCAGGTGAGCGAGCCATGGCCCATGGGCCTCTTGTATGTTGATATATTTCACTGGCTGAACTTATTCCAAAATTAAGCCTTTTATAGCGATATAACCCTTTGTTTGTGACAAATGTTGTAATGTCTCTCGAATCTTCTGAAACTTCTATTTGATGGTAACCACCTTTTAAATCTAGCTTAGAGAATATCGTCGCTTCATTAAAATCCTCTAAAAGTTCGTCTACTGTTGGTATAGGATGTCTTTCTCTTTGCACCGCTTCATTTGCTGTCCGCATATCAATACAAATACGTACATCATTATTTGATTTTGGAACTGCTACTAAAGGTGAAACCCAAGGAGTAGGGCTGGAAACACTTTCGATAATATCCTTGGCCTCAAGTTCTCAAGTTCTGGGTACTTTTTCTGAAAATCATTTTCTATTTTCACAGCATTGATAGTCTGCATGCCTGGTCCGATGTGTAAAATTTTCAGTTGTGTAGCGGTTTTACAGCCTAAAAGTGATCCGCACTTTGTGTTCACACCTAAGAATTCAGCTTGCTTTTCTTCATTGTTAATCGAAATATTTGCCTTAAATTTTCCCATGACATTTAACGGCTTTCTTGATCCATAGGCGTATACATTTTTTGTACATTTTTCCAATTTTACTCTTGATTATAGCTTTTTCCAGGTTTTTGAGTCAATAACATTGCAGCTTGCACCACTGTCAATCAGTAAGGGAATCGTTTTCCCACATATTGTTGTGTTGACTGTTGTCAATTTGTTTCCAATGATGAATATTTGTTCTGAATTTGAGTCACTTTCTGAGTCATTTTCATTCCATCTCACACGTGTTTTACGTTGTTGAAATCTTTTGTTCTTTTGACAGTCTTACACATGATTTTAAAATGTCCCTCTCTTTTGCAGCCTTAACATTTCTTCCCCTTTGTTACTATACAATTTTTAGCAATATGATCAGAATGCCCACATCTGAAACAAGGGCTTGTTTCTCTCTGATCTCTGCCAGGGCCCAGGTCTCCGGAAAACCGGAAAAATAGCCGGTCTGGACCGAAATTATGAATTCTGGACCGATTTCAAACACCCCAAAATGCTAATAAAACGGTCCAACAGGTTTGTACCTTGAACCCCATTTTACACCAACCAACCAATTTTCACGAATCAATGATGTTTAAAAAATCACAAACAGTCAAGTCTCCCCAAACTGACGACATCCGCCCACCTTTTTAATGCGATATTATGGTAGTTAAAAGGCTCTAAACGGTGATTTGACATGTATATTGAAGAGACAGATGAATAACGGCAACCTACCGCAGCACAAATTAATTACGTCATTATCCAAACATTGTAAAAAAATCAACATTTCACTGACCTTTCTGCGGTAAACAAGGGATTAACACGAATCATCAGTAACGGTAGTCTGATAATTAATCAGTTTGTGTGACACGTGTGAATACACTGAGACTGCAAAACATCAGGTGCAGTTGGCGTGTCCAAAAGATCAAAGGTCGCTTTAACTGAGTGATAAAAGAATGCACCGCTTGAAGGCACCCGTTTCCTTCCTCTTCTTTTTTGTTTTGATCAACATGGTTTGTCTGTCCCAGATTTGATAAATTAATTCCCGAACCGTGTACGTCCTGATCAGATGTCTCATACAACGGCGTCTGATCTAGGTATTATTGATTGCTTCTTTTTTTTTTTTTGTTGACAGCCGTAACACGCGAGTATAATTCAAGGTAGATTTCACGGTAAAAATAAGTAATGCACCACTTGCGCTAGACAAGTTTGGTCAGTGCTTAAATTAGTCTGGTCAAATCTTGAAACATTGAAAACTGCAAAACCGCCCGTGGCGCAGGCCTTTTTTTATTAGACCTAATTAGGTCCATGAAAGTCGTTTCGTTCCGTCTCTCCTGTTTCCCGCCGTCTTCACGCTTACACAAGACGGGAATCAGTTGTTCATTAATAGTTATCTAGGAAAACCCTGCGGAGGTGGAAATAACAACAAAATTGTCTTTTTTTTTTTTTTTTTTTTTTCTTTCTTTTCACATACCTGACTGTATTTATTGATGGCACCAGCTTTGATCATGCTCGTTATACCCGGACTTCCGTCATATAACAGAGTTGAGGTGTATTATTTAAAAGGAGTTATAGGACTCCCAATTGTCATTAGTTTTCGTGACAGGTGATATTATATATTTTTTTTTTTTTGGAAATGGGCTCATTGATGACGTCAACGTCATTGATGGACCGATTCAGATTTCAGAATTTCCAGATCCCTGCCAGGGCCTATTTCCCTTGATCTCTGTCTGATTGTTTTTCTCTCTGTGATTTTGTTGTGTAACCTGATGATTTTACTCGATTTATTTGTTGTTTTGGGTGTTCCATTTTCTTAGCATGCAAATCTGTGGCTTCATAGCTTCTCCCAATGTCAAGCAATTTTTCCAAAGTTAAATCTTTTGCTCTCAAAAATCGTCTTTTTAATCATTTGATTTACATTTGTCAGTAATTTGATCCCTTATCATGTCATCTTTTTTGTCTTTGAGTTCACAAGTTAAAGCTAACTTTTTCAGTCTGATGGCATACTGATCAACAGTTTCTTCCAAGTTTTGTGAAGATTGCCTAAAAACGTGTCTTTCAAATGGCACATTATCTTTTGGTTTGAAGTATGTGTTGATAGCTCGATCATAATCGTTATCAGCACCCTTGTCCGGTAATGTTTCAAATATCTCCTGTACATTTGTTCCAAGTAAATGTAACAGCAATGCCCTTTTCTGTCGTTTGTCTGTCACTCCGGAGCCAGTAACAGAATAGTTGAAAATTTTAGCCAAGTTTCTTATCTTTGACCTAGACTTGTCTGGTCTCCAGTTATTTCAAATGGTTGAATACTAGGCCATTTTTCACTCCCTTTATTTTCAATATTTCCAGGAAGAATTTAATCCCCTTTTATTAGAATTCAATCATAACAAAATGAATACTGAACGGCTGAATTTAATCACATATCAACAGAATTTAATCCAATATATCCAAATATTAGCAGAATTTAATCAGACTGAAATAACTTCATGGCATTGAATATACGTAATCCAATCCAAGGTAAATACAGTCCCAGAATTTCATTCACGGAATTTTATCCACTTTTAATCGTCTGTCGGAATTTAATTCACAGAATTTAATCCTCTACCAGGGGATGGTCGGTTGATGTGAAGGTGGCGTGTATCTTACGTCACCGGAGCGTCCAACTGATATTGGCTAATAGTTGGGCAAGGCCTGCTATCCTTGTAGCAGGTAAGGGTACAGGGGGAATGTTTTTATTTATTCATTCTTTCACTTTCATTCCTATTCCTCTTTCTTCCTTGTCCCTCTGTTTAATGTCTTCTACTATCTGTTCTATCTCTTTTCTCCCTTTCTCTGGGATACGACACAAAATGACCCATAAGGGTTGACATGTCTTTAAACGGGGGAAGAGGGGAAGGGAAATTTTGGGGGCGGGGGTTATACCAAAGTTTGTTGTATTTTAGTGATTTTACTCTATTTTTATGTACTTCAATGCAATCACTGGGTATCAGAAGTATCTAATAGACGTATTGAAGTAAATTTAGGTATATTAGCAGCAGGTGGGGCGAATGCACCACTTTTTGGGCCTCAAAGGGGCTCCCACGTAGACAAACAATTCTGTATGTACGTTGAGACGCTCCCACGTAGCCAAACAATTCTGTATGTACGTCTAGACGACTTCCTCGGGCGTGCGGCCGTGCTTCGGCTCTTCCTGAGGCCGGAGCCCTTGCAGCCCCCAAGTGAGCATAGTGAGAGCCCCTGGGGACGGCCCTCACCTTCGCTGGCCCAGGGGATCTGAACGCAAAGAAGGGAGGCACTTACCTGATTCACCGATATCCAATTTATCTGGTGCCCACGATATTGCGACGTTATAGGATTATATGCGCTGGAGTGCACAGTAGTAATTTACCTGATTGTGTATTTCAAAGCTCTGAGTAAAAATTTCAGCAGACAACATATTGATATATTTCTCTCAGAAAAACAGGATTTGTTACAGACAGGTGGCTCCCCCCCAGGACTGGGATGTGGGTGTAAAGAATTCTACCCGGCTCCCGGGGTTTAAAGTACCGTGGACCGGCATCTGCTGAATCTGCCCATAAGCATGGTAAGGGTTCTTATAAAATGTGTGTAAAGGTTTACCTGTATCGATTCTCTATTGAATATAACTGGTTTCCTGCTTTGGCATAGATTTCTATTGAATACTGCTGGTTTTCCGCTTCGGTTATTATTGCACAAAGAACTCCAAGCTTTTATATGTTAAATTTACAGATATTTATCGCCCTGCAGGGCACTGTACAGGTTTAAACATAGCGCTACAATCCCATTCCCATTCCCATAACCTCTGCGGGCACTTCTGGTAAGCTTCTAACGACTTTCGTCCCAATCATAGTTAGGTACTGAAGGCAGGAGTGACCGAGCATTGGAAGTATGAGCGGTCCAGGTCAAGAAAAAGCCCCCCAGAGATAAGATTTAAAAAACGAAAAAAATGACCAGTACCCCGGGGGGCTTTTGCTGAATTTTTATGAGTGAGATCGAATCCTGGCGATGGACTTTTATTTTTATTTTTATTCTTCCACTTGGGGAAACTCATCAGCTGCTCAAAGGGTTGGACCAGCCTGCGCTCTTTTTTTTTATTAATGCTTAATAAACTTGTCTGCTGCTCAAAGGGTTGGACCAGCCTGCGCTCTTTTTTAAACGCTAAATAAATTTGTCTGCTGCTCAAAGGGTCCTAACCAGCCTGCTCTCTTTTTTTATTAAGCCCGCGAACAAAATATATTTATCAAGAGGTGCCACTGTTTCCAGCAGCTGGGAGCTCTTCCAAGAGCTTGATGCGGGCCGTTAGCATCACCTCGTCTCTCATGAGGTTCATGAGCTGCTTTTTTTTCGTTCTCGGCCTGATCCCCGCCCTGATTCTAACACCCACAACGAATCTCGGCCTTCATCTGGTCGTACTTGTCGATCTCAGAGAGAATCAGACGAAACTCCTCCTCGGAGATCTTATCGTCTGTCAGCGCGGTCGAAATGCGGTCTGCGATTGTGTTTAGCTTAGATTCAGCTAAAACAGGGATCTGGTCATGTTTCCTAGTTTTGACTCCAAGCCTCCGACCAATGAATTTTTGGCCGGCTCCCAGCAACCCACACACAATCGCTCCAGCTTGTAAGCCAACGGCAACAGGCACCGCGATGATCGTTGACAAGAGTCCAATGCCAGAAGCAGCCAACCCTACGCTAGCCGCTGTGAGCGCGGTGTCTAGTCCGTCTGTGAGATTGGCCCCGTGCCGGTTTTTCTTGTACAGCGAGGCTCTGAAGTCCCGTTCTTTTCGTGCCGGGATCTGACCTCGGCCACGTGCTGAAGTTGGTGATTGTCTCCAGTTATCTCAAGTGGTGGGTAAAGTCCCATCGTGCTTAACTATCACCGCTGTCGGACAAGTTCAAATGGCCAAAGACCACCGAGCTTTGGTCTGAGGTGAGGTCTGCGGGCGTGAACCTCAGCCTTTTGAGCTCAACCGGACCAACATGAATCTTGCTGATATCCAGAAAGCGGTGCTCAGCTTCGTACTGGATTCCCCCCCAAGGTAAAGTGCACCAGAGGTTGCTCCTGAACTCTGATGAAGGCCCCAAGTTCTTTTTGCGCATGAAGTGTAGTGGTCCACTTGAACTTGAAGCCGGGCAAAACTTTGACGAAGTCGTCGGGCGGGTCTCCGAGGATCACCTCGAGGACGATTGTTGATGTGGGGTCTTTTCCCGCGCCGATGATTCCCACTGGAGAGAACTCGGATACCATTTTTATAATCCCCTCCCAGCTGTTGCTCGTTTTCAGCGTGTACTGCCCTCTGACGACCACGTTTTTGGTCTCAGGAATGTAGGAACACAGCCGGGTACCGCTATTCGTCACCTTTCGAACCTTGTGATGCTGCCCCCGTTGCGACATAGGGAGAGGAGATTTGAATGTCGATCATCTAGCCCGTTTCTTGAACGGGGTCTGCGAAGGCAACCCACCTGCTCCGAGTAAATGCCAGCGTATGAAGCCGTCTTAGGGCGGCATATGAGACGTCGACGTCGCTCAACTCTCCGAGCGGTGACCTTTTTTCCTTTGTACACCCCGCCGTACAGCTCGAAAGCTTACAGCTTGCGCTCTTCCCCACCATTTTCGAAGCCCTTCGTGTCCCTGAGATCGGCTAAAGCCACCCCTGGGCATTTCCTGGTGCTCCCTGGGCCACCCGCGTCACCCATTCTTCTTTTGTGTAGGACTGCACTCAAATAGTCGAAATCTAAATTTCTGCCGCCCGTGTCTAATATTGTGAGCGTCAGCTGGGAAAGAGGCCCCGATTCCAGCCGTTTGTACTGCAAGACGGGGAATGTCTCTGTCCGGCCACACCCGCACCTTTCGTTCTCGACGAGGATGGATTTCAGCAGTGTGGAGGGGCGACCATTGTGGAGGTTCTCTGACATACTGACCTCGGCAAGATGCACGCAGATCTCCCGATGGGTGAACAGACAATGAGGCTTGTCTGCAATGTGGCTCTGGCCAGGCTCAAAGTACTCTCGAGAGAACCCTAGGAGGTCGGCCAGCTCGCGATTCAGCACCAGGCGTTTTTTTGATGAAATCTGCAGGCAGCCGGTTGAGGCAAACTGAGTTCAGCACCCAAAGGCTGGAACGCCTCTTTTTCCAGCTCACAGACGTTATAGTACCCTTTGGGTATGCAGAACACGGTGTGCCCATCAAAGATGCCATTCCCTAACTGGGCGCTGATATTGAGCCAGCGGTGGTAATATGTGAGCTCACAGAGAGAGACCTCCAGCCCCCCACACGCAGTGCCGGGAACAGATGCAAGATAGACCGGTTCCCCATTTTGAATGTCAGTGAGTGTGACGCACATAGTAACCCAAAGCATGGACAAGAGGGCCTACTCTTTCAAAAGCTCTGTAACATATTGGGCGGGGGGGCCATTTCAAAGAGAAGCAGGCGTCTCTGGCCAGCCAAAAGATTATGGTTGATGACAAGGGAGGTGACTTTCAGGCCTCTTTCCCAGACATCTTCGCCAACTGTCAAAACCCACCCGCTCACTGGAGACATCAATATGGGAAATAAGGCGTGGGGCAACTGGCAACACGCTCCGATGACCTGGTGGCAGTTTGGTGCGCGACTGCTGGCTGCGGGGTCTCTGCTGATGACCATCTCCAGGCTAAAGACACCCTCCTTGTGAGTCTATATCGCTTCCATGTTTACTATGCGGGGAGGCGTCTGCTTGAGGAGCTAAAAGTCGCCCTTCCTGGAGACCAATCTCATTCTTGGTATCAAAACACCTACGATGCCAGGGCCTACAAGCGGCTCTGCACCAAGTTCGGAGTTTCGCCTGATACAGATTGGAGGCAAAAGCTGGACCACGGGTGCCAACGTCTCGGTTCTTGGAGCACGTACATGGAGCCGTCGGGCACCTACCAGCATGCGCACTTCTCCGATGGCCCCTTCTTCCATCAGATGGACGCCATCTGCCATAACCGGGATATATCAGGGGCGTGGACGATGTTCATTCCCAATAAATCAGAAGGCTACACGCAAGCGGGTGTGGAGCACCTCAACGACAGTATATGGACGTATGTTTGGGCTGTCCTGGGAGCGCAGGCCCAGACGCGCTCGAACATTCTCAAGGCGGGGACGGGATTTGACACTCAAAAGCAGTTCCTAGCCAATGTCGAAGATGCAATTGCTTCTCCAGTCAACCAGAAGACGCTGCAATAGGCCTCTATGCCGCTGGATTATGTCTTCAGGTTAGGGCTCTACCTCGCCCCGAGCGACATGACTCTCCACATGGCAATGTCCAATGCTACAATAACGAAATCGTGATCGCCGGATCTGAAGCAGTCATCAGCCACAACCCGGTGTAACAGTTTATCTTGCCCCCCTGGGCAGCTTGCCCCCCGGGGGGCAAGATACCTCGGGGTATCTTGTCCCCCGCCCTGGGCAGCTTGCTCCCCACCCCAGAAAACCTGGCAAACTCAATTCAAAATGATATTTATTTTTTTTTATACAACAAATTTATATCACACAATTATCAGAACAGTAGTAATGTATGTTTTGCATTATTTTACTTTTTATGGGAGGAGGTTGGGGCTAAGATACTGTCACCTAAGCATTTTCCTCCCAAACTCAGAAGTCCTTGTAGACACAGTTCAGAAAGACATTTTATCACTTTTAATAGAATTTCCCATTGAACAGGTCATTAGAGAATTTCCAGTATCTGATATTACCTATCTTTCTTCTAACAGGAAGGGGCAGGGGTTAAGATACCCTGGCCTGGGCAGCTTGCACCCCTGAGGATGAAGATACCCTGGCCTGGGCAGCTTACCCCTCACCCATGGTAACTTGGCAAATTCCAATCTGAAAAGCTATTTAATCATTTTAAACTTAAAATTCTAATGCACAGACATTAGAATGGTAATAGAACCTGCTTTTACCTATTTTTTCACTTTACGGGAAGGGATTGGGGCCAAAATACTGTGGTCAATAAGTTTCCTCCCAAGCTTAGAAAATCTTGTACACAAAATTAAAGTTCAGAATGTTATTTTTATCTTTCTTAAACATTTTCCCATTTAACAGGCCATTTGAGTATTTCTATTACTTTTTATTATCTATCTTTCTTCTAGTAGGCTGTAGTGGGGGGTAAGATACCCTGACCTGGGCAGCTTGCCCCCCGGGGGTGAAGATACCCTGGCCTGGGCAGCTTGCCCCCCACCCCTGGAAACTTGGCAAACTCCCATCTAAAAAGCTATTTAATCATTTTTAACTTAAAATTCTAATGTACAGATATTAGAATGGTAGTAGTACCTGCTTTTACTTACTTTTTCACTTTACGGAAAGGGATTGGGGCCAAAATACTGTGGCTCAATAAGTTTGCTCCCAAGCTCAGAAAATCTTGTAAACCAAATTAAAGTTCAGAATGTTATTTTTATCTTTTAAAACAATTTCCCATTTAACAGGTCATCTGAATATTTCTATTGCTTTTTATTTTCTATCTTTCTTCGGATAGGCTGGGGTGGGGGTTAAGATACCCTGGACTGGGCAGCTTGCTCCCCGGAGGTGAAGATACCCTGGCCTGGGCAGCTTGCCCCCCCACCCCTTGGAAACTTGGCAAACTCTGATCTGAAAAGCTATTTAATCATTTTTAACTTAAAATTCTAATGCACAGATATTAGAATGCTAGTAGTACCTGCTTTTACCTACTTTTTCACTTTACGGAAAGGGATTGGGGCCAAAATGCTGTGGCTCAATAACTCAGATCAGACAAGCTATTTAATCATTTAAAACTTAAAATTCTAATGCACAGACATTAGAATGGTAGTAGTACCTGCTTTTACTTAATTTTACTGTATCTCTTTTTTCTGTATCACATGCCCCTCTCCTCTACATTGGGATAAAAATAGCATAGGTGCAAGCTTCTAAGGCTCTTAATTTCCTCCTATCCAGTAAAAGATGCGTATGTACATAAAAAATCAGTTTTGCCATGTTTCCGTTATAAGGGTTTTTATTTAAAAGAAGAAAAAACTTACTGAATTAAGTTGTGTAAGATTTTCTTGAGGCGGGGGTCAAGCTGCCCAAGCAAGGGTATCTTCACCTCGAGGGGGCAAGCTGCCCAGGCCACGATATCTTACCCCCCACCCCTTCCTGTTTAGAGAAAAATGGTTAATGGTCAATATTATGAACATTCAAATGACTGTTCAATAGGAAAGTCTATTAAGTGATAAATTATCTTTTTGAATGGAGTCTGTCAGGTTTTCTGGCATAGGTGCAAGCTTCTAAGGCTCTCAATTTGCTCCTATCCAGTAAAAGATGCATATGTAGATAAAAAATCAGTTTTGCCATGTTACTGTTATAAGGATTTTTATTTAAAAGAAGAAAAAAAACTTACTGAATTATGTTGTGTAAGATTTTCTTGAGGCGGGGGCAAGCTGCCCAAGCCAATGTATCTTCATCCCCAGGGGGCAAGCTACCCAGGCCATGGAATCTTACCCCCCAACCCTTCCTGTTTAGAGAAAAATGGTTAATGGTCAATATTATGAATTTTCAAATGACTGTTCAATAGGAAAGTCTATTAAGTGATAAACTCTCTTTCTGAATGGAGGAAGGGGGGATGGGGGCAAGCTGCCCAGACCAAGATATCTTCACCCCCATGGGGCAAGCTGCCCAGGCCATGGTATCTTACCCCCCACTCCTTTCTGTTTAGAGAAGAATTATTAATGGTCCATTTTATGACTATTCAAATGACTGTTCAAAAGGAAAGTCTATTCAGGCGAT
Organism: Anodontia alba; assembly: GCA_964016985.1. Classification (NCBI taxonomy): domain Eukaryota; kingdom Metazoa; phylum Mollusca; class Bivalvia; order Lucinida; family Lucinidae; genus Anodontia; species Anodontia alba. The sequence goes on from OZ024835.1 coordinate 54,963,559, forward strand.
AAGTCCTTCGAAGGAAACATAGCAGCACCAGCCGGGACTGCTCACAAGGGGCCACCAAGTGGCAGACCCGCAGGGCCACCTACGCCAGCTACTGTTGCTCCGCAACAACACGCGTTTTCCGCAGCTGCGACAACCCACGCCGCAGGGGTCGAGGTTGGCCTAGTGGCGCTTTGTTTGTTGTCTCGCTAGCCAGTCCCTTGCGGCCACTAGAAGAAGCGCCCCCCACGCCGATGACCAAGGCCCACACGTTGTCAGCGAGCCAAGTCGAGGCCTTCCCTAACGTGCTCAGGAGCCAAGAGACGATTGATTCCGGGCAGGGCCGCAGCGGCCTTGCCGGCCAAATTGGCCAGGGCATGCCCGAGGGCCTGTAGGTGCTTTTTTACCCACTCCTTGACCCCGCCCTTGTCGGGTGGCCAGGGAGATGGGGGCGGCACTGGCGCATTTCCCCCACCGGAGAGCGCAAGCACGAGTGTCGAGATCGCCATGCCAATTGCTGTGAGATTCGATGCTATGGTGATGCCCTGTTCGCAGAAGAGTGTTCGAATTCGCTCAGCCAGCGTCTTGTTATACCCCCGACATACAAAGTATGTGGGAGTATATAGTTTTTGCTTTTCCGTTCGTTTGTTCCTACTTACGTTCGTTCGTTCATTCGTTTGTTCGTTCGTCTTTCTGTCACAGGGTCAAAGGTTTTGCATTAAAGTTTATAAGACCTCATATTTTGAAGATCCTTAGATGGATTTCGTTCATATTTGGCATGATGGTAGATATAGGTCTAAAGTTTTTATCAGCACCATCCCCATCCCGGGGGTGACCTTGGGGTCAAGGTCACGGACTTAGAATTTTCATAAAAAAGTCACAGGGTCAAAGTCACGGACTTGGAATTTTCGTGAAAAAAGTCAAAGTTTTTTGTGTTTAAGTTTATATAGCTATATCATGTTGGTAGATATCGGCCTAGCCTCTTACTCGGCATGATCCCCACCCTGGATGTGACCGAAGTCAAGATCACGAACTTAGAATTTTCATATAAAAGTAAAAATTTTTGCGTTTAAGTTTATATAGCCCTATCATCAAGACCTTTTATTAATTTCATTATCCCCTAACTGAAAGGTTGAGCTGATATAGCTATCAGCAAGGAATTTGTTTGTCTGTCCATCAGTCCGTTGAAGTATTATTCGTTTATACTTTATTTTTGTCTTAGGGTCAAAGTTTTTGCGTTAAAGTTTATAAGACCTCATATTTTGAAGACCCTTTGATGGATTTCATTCATATTTGGCATGATGGTAGATATAGGTCTTAAGTTTTTATCAGCACCATCCCCACCCCGGGGGTGACCTTGGGGTCAAAGTCACGGACTTAGAATTTTCATGAAAAAGTCTGGGGTGGTCGGGTGGTGCGAAGGTGTCATGTATCTTATGTCACCGGGGCGTCCAACTGATATTGGCTTACAGTTGGGCAAGGCCTGCTATCCTTGTAGCAGGTAAGGATAGTTGGGGAATATTTTTATTTCTTCTGTTTCTTCACTTTCATTCCTGTTCCGTTCTTCCCTGTCCCTCTCTTTCATCTCTTCTACTATCTCTTCTATCACTTTTCTCCCTTTCTCTGGGTGACGACACAAAATGACCCACAAGGGTTGACGTGTCGTTAAACCCCAACACAATCAAATTCATAAAAAAGTCAAAGTTTTTTGTGTTTAAGTTTATATAGCCATATCATCAAGACCCTTGAGGAATTTCATTTATATTTGACATGTTGGTAGATATTGGCCTAGCGTCTTACTACGCATGATCCCCACACGGGTGTGACAGAGGTCAAGGTCACGAACTTAGAATTTTCATATAAAAGTAAAAATTTTTGCGTTTAAGTTTAGATAGCCATATCATCAAGACCTTTTATTAAATTTCATTATCCCCTAACTGAACGGTTGAGCAGATATAGCTATCAGCAAGAAATCTGTTCGTCTGTCCGTCCATTCTTTGAAGCATTATTTGTTCATACTTTATTTTTGTCTTTGGGTCAAAGTTTTTGCGTTGAAGTTTATAAGACCTCATATTTTAAAGACCCTTTGATGGATTTCATTCATATTTGGCATGATGGTAGATATAGGTCTAAAGTTTTTATCAGCACCATCCCCACCCCAGGGGTGACTTTGGGGTCAAGGTCACAAACTTAGAATTTTTATAAAGAAGTGAAAGTTTTTTGTGTTTAAGTTTATATAGCTATACCATCAAGATCCTTTAAGGAATTTCATCTATATTTGACATGTTGGTAGATATAGGTCTAGAGTTTTACTCGGCATCATCCCCATCTCGGGGTATGACCTTGAGGTCAAGGTCACAGAAATTTCATATAAAAGTAAAAATATTTGCATCTAAGTTTGTATAGCTATACCATCAAGACCTTTTGTTGAATTTCGTTATCCTCCTACTGAGAGGTTTAGGAGATATAGCTATCAGCATGGAATTCATCCATTCATCCATCCATCCATCTGTCTGTCCATAAATGCATTATTGTGCACCCCATAACTCCTAACTACCCTTTGAGCTATTTTCAGGAAACTGTCAGGTTGTAGAGGGCATTTGGTAGGGTGTCAGGTACAAGAAAGACAACCCTAACTGACTTGTTCCATGAGTTATCTCCCCTTGTCTCCAGAATTGTAAAAATTTTGTGCAAACCATAACTTTAAAACATGTTAAGATATTTTCATGATACTTCACCAGTATGTATAGGACATTGAGTAGGCATATCACATTCAAGAATGACTTTCTGACTCCATTCTGCAGTTTTCTCCCTTGGTTATTTAAATCTTGTGCGGGCAATAACTCTAAAAATTCTAAAGATATTTTTGTGAAACTTTACCGATATGTAGAGGGCTTTGAGTAGGCAGGTGACCTTAAAATTTTCATTAAAATTTATATAGCTATATTATGAAGACCCTTTTGTTGGTTTCATTAATATTAAGCATGATGGTATATATAGGTCTAAAGTTTTTCTTGGCACCATCCCCAAGCTGGGGCATGGCTTTTAAGTCAAGGTCACAGACTTTTCATACAAATGTCATTTTTGCTTATATTATAAAGACTGATTGATTTCACTAGTATATGGTGATAGTTATAGAGCTAAAGTTTTATTAAGCTCAGTCCCTGCACCTGTGCCTGATTTTTGAGGTCAAGGGCTTCATATTATGTGTGATTGAAGTTTTTCAATGTTATCACATAAAGCATATAACTGCCATCTCCAGAGTCAAAGCTACATACTTTGTGCTCTTTAAAAACCGGCGGTAGTGCTGGTCGGGATATAAGTGCCCCACTGGGCACTTTGTCTAGTCTTCATGGAGGAGCCGCTCGATGGTTTCACAAATTCTGTTGAACTGGGTCCGGAGAGCTGTTTTGTTCGCGGAGGTGGCTTCGAGTCTCACTTGTATTTCAAGCTTGAGGTCGGAGATCTTGCCCTGCCGCCTTTCATTCGGCCTCGAATCTCATCTTGAATTTAGGGGTCATCCGTTTTCTGTCAGTTTTCGACGATCCCTGGCCAAGAGCTTCTCCTCTTGGGATTTCTGGTCCTTGGCATCTTACAGCTTCGCCAGGTTGTTAGCGAGCTCATCTCTCACTCTCGTCATGGCCCCCTTTACTCCAGCGAACTCTCTCGCGGCCTGTGTAACCCAAGCGACGTCAATTTGCGGATAATTAATGGTCTTCAATGCGGTTCCGACGTCTTCTACGCTTTGACTTGTGGTATCAGCCACGCGGGAGAGGTCCTTCAGCTGGATGGATTCAATGTCTTTCGAGAGGGCTTCCTCTGCATTCTGGAGTGTCTCCATGGCCTCTCTGCCGAGCCTCTGCGATACCCCCGATCTATAATCAGTGAGTCCTATTGATCTCAGCAGTGCATATGCGCCATAAGCCCCGTATCTTCGGGCCAGCGTCTCTAGACCCAGAAACCGGAATTTTCCCCTCGTCGCAGCAATGGAGATCTTCTTGTCTTCAGGTGTCCAGTAAAGTGTCTTACCGTCGGGGTGGAACCCGAACTGGCTATAGTCGATCCTGCCTTCGGGGCGCAGCCCATAGGTGCCGCTTACCTCGTTGTAGAAAGTATCAACCAGGTGCTTTTTCTGGGCCTTGAGCCCTTCCTGTCTCAACTCGTTCTGCAAGATTTGTTTGTGTTGAGGTTTTACGGCCCAATCAACCCAATGGGGTCATATCGAGCGCGGTCAGTTTACCTAACCACACGTTTACTAGGCAGGCTTTGTCCTCTAAGCGGTTAACCAGTATTATGCGCATTCTTTCGCCAGAAACTGACAACTGCCCCTGGACATCAAATGGTGGCTCCATAATGGGGGGTCGGGGAGGACTAAATTATAGTCTTCTCCAGGCCCGTCAGGGTCGAACATGGGGTTCTCGAAAGTGGCTTCATCCATCGCGGCGTTGACAGTGTATGCTAATTTGAAGGTTGTTGCGTAGGTTCAAATATACACACGCCATGGCTTCGAGCAAATTCGGATGCAAGCTTAGTCCTTATAGGTGCCTCCGCGAGCCCCAGGGGTCAAAGCGTGCGGCAGTCTGTCGTTATAACCAATAACCCAAGCACGATTGATCAGAATCATCGGCTGCTGGTTAGATTCCCGAACCTCGGCGTGCACAACGTGATCGTTCCAGGGACTGCCTGCCTGGCCTTCAGAATCACGCTGAATAGTGAAAATGCGAGCCGGACCTTGGTTCAGAACCTGGGTCGCGCCATCGTGAAGAAGACTGTGATCAAGATCTCTAGCAACGAGGTAATGTCCGTTGACGACAGTGACGTCTTCAACTGTTACGGCGATCTCTGGAAGACGGCCTCGGAGAGGAAAAATGAGCAGTACCAAGGCATCGATATGTCTGGTAACCAAAACACAACGCGAATTCGCATCGATGCCGGAAACAAAGATGAGACAGTGGCAGCAGACAAGGCCATCACCAATGCCTTCAGCAACCGCTTCTACATCCCGCTCAATTTCGAGCTGCTCAAGGGCCACATGCCGTTCTATAAAAGCAGAGACCGGCTGGAGTACAAACTCACCTTCAACCACTACAGCCGTGCAATTCGGGCCACGGGCAATGCCGACGCCTCATACGACATTGAAAACATCAGTCTAGAGTATGAGATCGTCACACAGCCGGAGCTGGCTCACATGATTGCCAATCAGTACAACGGCCGCCTCGCGATCCTCTATGACCGGATTCTGAGGCACAGAGCGATTCCCTCTGGAATATCAACCTCATCGTGCCCGCCCGCAGCATGAAGGGGGTCTTGATGCTCTTTGAGGACGTTGCCACGCAACAGCCCTTCGCTGGCAACACAGAGTCCTTCTATAACCCGAAAATAACGAAGGTTGAGGTCACAAACGAGGGGATCCCCAACCAGCTCTTTAGTCAGGGGATGCATGCCTTTCAGATGTGGGACGAGGCGAGGAAGCTATTTGCAGCATCCCCAGGCAGGAAACGCCACCCCGAGATGGCAGTAGTGGTGAAAGATCTTGGTCTCGCTGACGTCTCTCTCGGGGAGTTCTTGACCTCCAAGTTCGCTCTGTGGCTTGACCTCAGGACAACCGATGATGACCGGCTTCATGGCAGTGGCCGCCGCATAGAGAATGCGAGCGAAGGAGTGACCATCCAGCTGACTAAGATGGCAGAAGCGGCCGGCGCTTTGAACATCTATCTCTACATCATCGTGGACGCCCAGCTGAACCTCGAAGATGGCCGGTTCGTCTCAGCTGTTTAATAATCATCTGTCCAAGGGCGCCCATTCGGCAATTGTCTGCGGGCAGACAAGATGCGGAAAAAACTTTTTCATCCTATCTCTGCTCGAAGAAGGCCCCTAACGTGTCAGAAAATATATGGTAAATACGGTACTTCTTGAATGGACCTAATATTCGAGGGTGACCATGGTTGTTTTTGGCACTTTGGTACATTACACAGGGTATTTTAGTACACTGAACTCCAATTCACACTACCTTTTCTGTCTGTTAGAAATATCCTTTTACATTTTATATTTAAAGTACTTAATAAGTTCCGTCTTTCATGGAACACATAATTAGAAACGTAACAGTTCTTAATTTTGCACTTGCAAATTAGACAGGTTCCTTCTAAAATGTTTAAAAATGCTTTCAACAGCATGAACTTGCAGCTTATCATTAATGTAATAATTTAATGACTGTCTGCAACTGTATTTATGTTTCGTCCCAGCCAGGTAAAAATACCAGATGTTTCGAACAGGATGCACTGTTTCCCAGTCAAGTGTCACAAATGTCATTTGTTCCCAAACGGGATACACAGAGGTGCAGAAAAAAGCATTGCTTTTAAACCTCAATAACATTTTTTCTAGGCACTTTAAAAAAAATCTGAACTGTCAATAATTAGATAATCTTTTTGTCTTTAAGTTCCCAAAATTTGGTGGAGATTGGTCAAAAACTGTGATACATTTTGTTCATTTTCTGAGGGTACTACTAAAATGATCAAATGATGCCCAGTCGGATATCAAGTTACTAATTGTAGTAACATCTACCATGCAAAATACAAAGGTCACTTAAAGTTATTGATGCCCAATTGGGCATCTTTTACACATTTCTACTGTTTTGAAAGTGTCGAGATCGCTCAGAAAATAATAATGTTCACTTGTTAGTGGACAAAAGCTATTAGTGCTAATGCACTATATACAGTTGTAGGCCACTCTTCTGCTTACAGTGGAGCCTCTATTAAGCAGCCACCTAGGGGAATGGCCAGTTTTGGCTGCTTAAGGGAGGTGGCTGCGTAGCAGAGGTACTCATTCACGGGCAATTTTGCGGCAATATAGCCCATATGGTGGGCTATTAGTGAAATACACACTATGATTATGATACTCCTTTTAGCATAATGGTATCTATATTTATTTATTTATCTATTTATTTATTTGTCACCGGGTATAGGTATATAACACACTTGTACTGCCTTGCGGTACAAGCCAGCTTTTATAGCGACGTGGTAGAGTGTAGGACTTTGAGTCCAGCGGACCGGGTTCGATCCCCGGTCAGGGAAAAATGTTATTTCCATTTTTTCAACTGTTACATTTGGCGCCCAACGTAAATAACCCACATGTGTGCATAAAAACTCCTTGAGTCTCATTTCACGTGATTCTCGGACTCCTAGAAATTCAGGGACGAATTTCAAGTTGGAGGGGGAGAATGTCACAGAGATAATCTAATTAAAATTAGATAGGGTTCAAAGTCTATTTTGAGATATTGTTTCATGAGCAGTACTTGATTTAAGGATTTTTTTTGCTTAAATTGGGATTTGTTTGTTCATATAATTGCGAATTAGCAGACGAAGCCCCATTTACGTATTGTATTTCATATTAAGTCTGATCATAGATTATTAAATATTATCATTAAACAGGGAAATTGCAGTCATAAGGAGTAATTTCATTTACATGGAATTTGTACAGTTGATATTTTCGTATGTCAATGCTGCTGGCAGGATAGTTGCATGTTTGATTCTTATTGATGATACAGTGATCCTGCAATACAATGGAAATTATATGATAAGTCCCAGCAAGAATTGTGAATTCCATTACTGTGACATAAATTGCTTTTAAAATGCGTTTTAATAGAAATTGTCATGCTAGATTGAATCGAAAATGTCAGAAGACATTTTCCCTAGCAGGGGAGAATGTCACAAAGGTGAATTTTTCGTAACTACTTTGTGAAATGGGGTAATTTATTTTCATATTCGTTGTTCTTCCATTCGTTGTTAAACGAACCCTCTTGGAATGGAATTCGACGGTGATTCCTCGTTGCTATTTATAGCTGGTGTTTACGATAGTAATCCAATCAGAGAAAAAGGTGTGTGTGTGTGTGACATAAAAATACTAACAACCAATAATAATGTGCATGTCACTTCACGTGTTTAATTCACGCGCACTTTTCTTTATTATTGTGGTCTTCTGTCTTGAATTAACATCGTCAGTTACCAGGATGAAGTAATTTCATATTACTTTCAAATCTATTTCAGTAATCCAGGTACGATTATGTTTTACACTGAGATGGTAGTTAGTAATTCTATTTATATCTTGTGTTCAGCTATAATTGTCTATCTGGGATTCCAAATAAACGCCGTGTTGTAACTTTGGCCAATTCGGCGAAAACGTTGAAATGGTTAAAGTTTCAATATCCTGGAATATGCTGGCAATTTCTATACATCTCATAAGTTCTTTTAATTGTAGTAATCACTGTCTGATAAATGCTGCAGTCCATTGTCCGTTGTCCGGTTTTCTATGCAGATTGATATTGATATGATAAACATGTAATATGTACATGTGTGGCACTGTGTAAATATTGTTGTATGTTATTTTTAGGATACCCTTTTTGGTTGTAATAAACCTTCTGATCTTCTACTCGTGTTCTACTGACTGATCACTGGGTGACAATTTATTGTCTGTAACATGGCCAAATTGCCCCAAAAACATTATATAATGCTTATACTGATCAATTTTTAGGATAAAATCAGTTTGCTCAAGAAGTATTCAGAAGCATGCTAATTACTGCACCATAATAACACATAGATAGGTCTTTGCAAGCAGTGTAGATCCAGATCAGATGCCGCAGAACACAGCGTCTGATCTGGGTCTACACTGTTTGCAATATTTGGATGTTTCTTGGAATTATGTAGGACCCACACTAAACTCTTCCGTGACTTTTTAGCTCACCTGAGCACGAAGTGCTCATGGTGAGCTATTGTGGTCAGTCAATGTCCATTGTGCGTCATGCGGCGTCAACAATTGCTTTAAAAGCCTACTCCTCCTACACCCCTGGACCAATTGACTTGATACTTGGTAGGAAGCATCGGGGTGACTTGTAGATCAAAAATAGCTAAAATCGTTCTGATCGGAAATCCAAGATGGCCGCCTGTCATGATCTTGAAAATCTATTTTTCGTTTCTTCTCCTGAACCGAAAGGCCAATTGACTCCAAACTTGCTAGGAACCATCAGGGTGACTTGTAGATCAAAAATAGTTAAAATCGTGCCGATCGGAAATCCAAGATGGCCGCCATGGCCGCCATCTTGAAAATCTATTTTTCGCTTCTTCTCCTGAACCGAAAGGCCAGTTGACTCCAAACTTGCTAGGAAGCATCAGGGTGACTTGTAGATCAAAAGTAGCTAAAATTATGCCGATCGCAAATCCAAGATGGCCACTATGGCGGCCATCTTGAAAATCTATTTTTTGCTTCTTCTCCTGAACCCAAAAGCCAATTGACTCCAAACTTGGTAGGAGGCATTGGGGTGACTTATAGATCAAAAATAGCTAAAATCATGCCTATCGGAAATCCAAGATGGCCGCCATGGCAGCCATCTTGAAAACCTATTTTTCGCTTCTTCTCCTGAACCGAAAGGCCAGTTGACTCCAAACTCGGTAGGAAGCATTTGGGTGACTTGCAGATCAAAAATATCTAAAATTGTGCCGATCATAAAACCAGGATGGGCGCCATGGCCGCCATCTTGAAAATCTATTTTTCGCTTCTTCTCCTAAACCCAAAAGTCACTTGACTCGAAACTTAGTAGGAAGCATCAGGGTGACAAAAATAGCTAAAATCGTTCTGATCAGAAATCCCAGATGGCCACCAAGGCCGCCATCTTGAAAATCTATATTTAGCTTCTTCTCCTGCACCGAAAGGCCAATTGACTCCAAACTTCGTAGGAGACATTGGGGTGACTTGTAGATCAAAAATAGCTAAAATTGTGCCAATCGGATATCCAAGATGGCTGCCATTTAGAGTTTGTTCAAATGATCACGCTCAATTGACTGGCATGCCATATATCTTCTTCTTCAAAATAAAGAACTGCTTAAATGATGATCTTTTCATTAGTTGCGATGACAGGATTGGAAAAATGTTGCATAACATCTGCAGATCTGCAGTGGCTATTTCACTCAGGTGAGCGACCTGTGGCCCGTGGGCCTCTTGTCTGGAACTTTTACCATATTCTATCAGCTTGATTTCTTTAATGTGTTCGTCTGGAGTTAGCACTTTACGGGTTTTCAAAGACAGGTTTACGAGCAAGTTCACTGAATAGGAATAGTGAAACTGAAAGCAGAGTTGTTATTTACTCAGAGACACAGGTGTCAATAATCATTTTGAGCAATTCACATTCAGTGATTTGTCGCAAATACCTGTAGGCATAAACATCAATGGTCAGTCATCAGAAGTCCTTTAATCAATTATTCGGTCTTTAATTGTTTGATAAACACAAGCCATGCGGTTGTAATTGACACCGGTTGATCGCGCGCTGACCTTTGAAGGTCAATGTCACGAGGTACTTGAAAAAAAGAAATTCAGACTGTGTAACAGAAGAATTATTTTGCTAATTACATATTTAAAAACAAAAAAAAACAAAAAAAAAAAAAGGTACGCATCAAAATAATTAACTTATTATTTATTGTATTTTTGTCGATAAATAAAAATGTATTTCTCTATTTTTTTTTTTTTTAGCTCACCTGAGCCGAAGGCTCAATGTGAGCTATTGTGATCACTCACCGTATGTCATCGTCGTCATCCGTCTGTCCATCCGTCCATCTGTCCACAATATTTAAACAACATCTCATAAACCACCGTTGGATTTTGACCAAACTTCACAGGAGAGAGCCTTGGTTTGTCTTCTGTCAAAGTTGTTCAAATTGTTCCGGTCTGTTGCATATCTAGGTCACAGGAGCTAAAAATATATTTTTAACTAAAAAAATCTTCTTGTCAGAAACGAATGGACGGATTTCAATATAATTTTGCAGAAATGTTCCTTTGGTGATCCTCTACCAAGATTGTTCAAGCCATTTGAATTCGTCAAAAAACATGGCCACCAGGGGGCGGGGCTTATTTTCTCTATATATCTATATAGAAAACTTTAAAAAGAAACCACTTGACCGATTTCAGTATAATTTTGCAGAAATGTTCCTTTGGTGATCCTCTACCAAGATTGTTCAAGCCATTTGGATTCGTCAAAAAACATGGCCACCGGGGGTGGCGCTTATTTTCCCTTCTTATCTAGGGGTGTGTGTGTGTGTGTGGGGGGGGGGGGGGGGGTAAAAATGGACGTTAAACGGAGGTGACTGCTAGTGGAGGTTCCACTGTATTTGTTTCTGAATATAAAATTCTTATAACCTGCTTTACTTTATACTTTCTGGATCCACAGTTTGTATTAAATCAGATGCTAAAGTAAAAACATATTTGACGATAATCATGAAAGGCCACGATAAAGAAGCAAAGCCCTCCCATGACATAAGACAAGGGTTCAATGACATGAAGCCAGCCTCAGTGGCTCAGTTTGATGAGCATCCGACTGGTGATCAGAAGGTTGTAGGTTCAACCCCTGCCAGGTCAGCAACATTCTTTTGTGGAGATTGATCATGAAATATTTTCTGCTGTCATTCTATCCCTTCCTCTGATCCAAGAAGGACTTTTGTCAGTTTCTGGCAAAGGAATGTGCACAATACTGGTTAATGACTTAGAGGACTAAGCCTGTCCAGTAAAAAGTGTGGTTGGTAAGGTAAACTGACCGGGCTAAACATGACCCTATTGGGCTGATTGGGCCTTAAAATCTCAACGCAGACAATGACAGGAAATGACAAAACAAAGCCAAGCATCTCTTAACCGAAAACAACAAACAAATGAAGTAGCAATGCAACAGACATATCCACCCAGAATGGACAACAACAAAACTGCCTATATACTTGCTAATTTTGGTAATTGTGTACTTAGGTTCCGAGCTTTTGGTCTGGTATGGTCAAGACTATGCAAGAGAGTTAGGAATGATCCGCGACAGGAATCTTCTATTACTGCCAAACTATGTGAATGGAGAAGGTAATGGAATCAAATACTTTCTATGAATATTTAAATTATAAGGAGTATTTAATCAACATATATCCCTATGTAATTGTATAAGTAATGTGGAGCATGACTATTATGAATTCAGGGAGCGGAGTTTTTGAATATCCATAGTCAGGGTGGATAATCACATGTTTTTTTTATGATACACTGCACAGACTAAATGGCGAAATTTTGATTCTGAGCGGAGGTTCAGTTTTATCCAGAGAGTAATACACCATTTTCCAACCCATATTTATCAAGAACTAATGATACCAGGATATTGTCATAAAAATACTCTGTCACAAAATTTGAAGTGGCGTAGATGAGACCAAAATACCGGGATAATATGCACAGATGGTAGCTAATTGTTTTCTGTTTGAGCACACGCAGTGTCGTTTGGTCTAAAACCCATCGTCAGATAACACATTGGGACAACTAGATACCGAAAATATCCACTTAGGACCACTCAGCCCCTGAAAATTTACAAATTAAAAAAAAAAGATAAATGCACAGACAAAATAATTGGGTGGATCTTAATACCACAGATCACCACAGATCTACCACAGACCGCCATTCCAATTATTATACGTCATTAACATTTTAACAAGTAAATTAGAAAAAAAAAGAAGTTTTGACTCGTTTGGAATATGTTGTATGCATTGTCTATTTTTAGCTCACCTGGAGCTTTTCTCCAGGTCAGCTTATGCCATGGCCTGTTGTCCATCTTCCGTCGTTAGCCTTATGTTGTCCGGGCGATAGCGCCTTCAGTTTTAATTGCAACTCCTTCAAACTTGCAGGTATCCAGGAGAGGCATAAAATCTCACACAGGTTCGAATTTGGGCCAGGTCGGATCATTTTCTTTAGAGATACTCACCCTTGAGCGATGAACATTTTCCTATAGACTTATAATGGGGGAAATGTTGTCCTAGACACAGCAACTTTATTGTCTCCCGCCTTTTCGAAGAAAAGCTGAGGGACACTGTTTTTGGCTTTCCGTGGTGCGTGGTTCCGAATTTTTAGTAGGTACCTTGTCCCCTTAACTTCTCCCACAGTTTTTGTCGGATCCTTTTTGAAACTTTACAGGTGCTTTAAGGATGGTCTGAAAAAATGCCTGTGGTTTTTTCAGAATCCTGAAATTATTTTTTATCACATTTTGAACTTAGACATTTTTTGAGTTCTAATATTACAGAAGTCTATAGGGAGTAGGCACCTTGTCCCCTTAACTCCTCCCATAGTTTTTGGCTGATCCTTTTGAAACTTTACGTGGGCTTTTAGGATGGCCTGAAGATATGCATGTGGATTTTTTAAAATCCTGAAGTAATTTTTTATCACTTTTTCTGCATTTTTAACTTGGACATTTTTTGAGTTCTAATATTACAGAAGTGTATAGGAGCAGGTACCTTGTCCCCTTAACTCCTCCCACAGTTTTTGGCCGATCCTTTTGAAACTTTACAAGGGATTTTAGGATGGCCTGAAGATATGCATGTGGTTTTTTCAGAATCCTGAAATAATTTTTATGCATTTTTAACTTAGACCTTTTTTGAGTTCTAATACTACAGAGTAGTTTAATTTTTTATCACTTTTTCCGCATTTTTAACTTAGACACTTTTTTAGTTCTAATACTACAGAAGCATATAGGGAGTATAACTCCTACCACAGTTTTAAGCCGATCCTTTTGAAACTTTACAGGTGCTTTAAGGATGGTCTGAAGATATGCATGTGGTTTTTTCAGAATCCTGAAATTATTTTTTATCACTTTTTCCACATTTTGAATGGACATTTTTTGAGCTCTAATATTACAGAAGTCTATAGGGAGCAGGTACCTTGTGCCCTTAACTCCTCCCATAGTTTTTGGCCGATCCTTTTGAAACTTTACATGGGCTTTTAGGATGGCCTGAAGATGTGCATGTGAATTTTTCAGAATCCTGAAATATTTTTTTGTTACTTTTTCCGCATTTTTAACTTAGACATTTTTTGAGTTCTAATATTACAGAAGTGTATAGGGAGTAGGTACCTTGTCCCCTTTACTACTCCCACAGTTTTTGGCCGATCCTTTTGAAACTTTACATGGGCTTTTAGGATGGCCTGAAGATATGCACGTGGTTTTTTCAGAATCCTGAAATAATTTTTATGCATTTTTAACTTAGACCTTTTTTGAGTTCTAATACTACAGAGTAGTAAGCCGATCCTTTTGAAACTTTACAGGTGCTTTAAAGATGGTCTGAAGATATGCATGTGGTTTTTTCAGAATCCTGAAATTATTTTTTATCACTGGTTTCCTGCTTCAATACTTAGGTCGGTGATACAGGACCAATGGTCCTCTGGTTAACTTACCCATTTTTAACACTTCAAATAAAAATAAGGCGGGGGACATAAATTCCCCAATGAATTTGCTTGTTTTCTATTGAAATTGGATCAAACTTCCTGATAATTAGGCCAGGTATAAAATCTCTGACAAGTTTGAATTTCAGCCATATTGTACAAGTCTTCTTTGAGTTACTTGCCCTTGAGTTATAAAAAAACATATTTGACATTGTCCGGGGCATAGCACTTTCAGTTCTGATCACAACTTCTTCAAACTTGCAGGTATCAAGTATTGGCATAAAATCTCGCCCAAGTTCAAATTTGAGCCAGGTTTGATCATTCTCTTTAGAGTTACTCGCCCTAGAGGGATGAAAAATTTTTCCATAGACTTATAATGGGGGAAAAGTTGTCCCAGGCACAGCAACTTTATTTTCTAATTGAAATTTGATCATAATTCCTGATAACTAGGACAAGCATAAAATCTCTGACATTCGAATTTCAGCCATATTTTACAATTCTTCTTAGAGTTACTTGCCCTTGAGTTCGTCCTTTGTTAGCTTTTCACTTTTTTAACATCTCCTCCAGAACCATAAATTGGATTGAGCATTGTGGCAACATAGATTCAGAATTGCTAAAAATGTTCTAAAAATATCCAAGATGGCAGCCATCTTGAAATTCTTCAGACGATATCTCCTCCCAAATCATAAGTCTGACTGAGCTGAAACTTGATGGGAGGCATCACAGTGACACAGAAATTCAGAATTGCTAAAATCGTTCCATTCCAATGTGGTGGCCATCTTGAAATTCTTCAAACGACATATCCTCCTAAACCGTAAGTTGGATTGAGCTTAAACTTGATGGGAGGCATCACAGTGACATAAAGATTCAGAATTGCTAAAACCATTCCATTCTGATATCCAAGATGGCTGCTGTGGCAGCCATCTTGAAATTCTTCAAACGACAGCTTCTCCCAAACCCTAAGTCAGATTGAGCTGAAACTTGATGGGAGGCATCAAAGTGACACAGAAATTCAGAACTGCTAAAATTGTTCTGTTCCGATATCCAAGATGGCCAATTCTTAAAACGATATCTCCTCCCAGACCGTAAGTCTGATGGAGCCAAAACTTGATGGGAGACATCACAGTGACACAGAGTTTCAGAATAGCTTCAAATGAAGTCTCCTCCTAAACGGTAAGTTCGATTGAGCTGAAACTTGATGGTAGGCATCACAGTGACACAGACATTCAGAATTGCTAAAATCATTTCTTTCCGATATCCAAGATGGCGGCCATGCCATCTTGAAATTCTTCAAACGACAGCTTCTCCCAAACCGTAAGTCAGATTGAGCTGAAACTTGTTGGGAGGTATCACAGTGACACAGAGATTCAGATCCAATTGCTAAAATTGTTTCGTTCTGATATCCAAGATTGCCAATTCTTAAAATGATATCTCGGGGTGGTCGGGTGGTGCGAAGGTGTCGTGTATCTTACGTCACCAGGGCGTCCTACTGATATTGGCTTACAGTTGGGCAAGGCCTGCTATCCTTGTAGCAGGTAAGGGTAGATGGGGAATATTTTTATTTCTTCTGTTTCTTCACTTTCATTCCTGTTCCTTTCTTCCCTGTCCCTCTCTTTAATCTCTTCTACTATCTCTTCTGTCACTTTTCTCCCTTTCCCTGGGAGAGGACACAAAATGACCCACAAGGGTTGACGTGTCGTTAAACCCCAACACAATCAATCATTAAAATGATATCTCCTCACAAATCATAAGTCTGATGGAGCCAAAACTTGATGGGAGACATCACAGTGACACAGAGTTTCAGAATTGCTTCAAATGACTTCTCCTCCCAAACCATAAGTCAGATTGAGCTGAAACTTGATGGGAGGCATCACAGTGACATAGAGATTCAGAATTGCTAAAATCATTCCGTTCTGATATCCAAGATGGCTGCCATGACGTCCATCTTGAAATTCTTCAGATGACATCTCCCAAACTGTAAGTCCAATTGAGCTGAAACTTGATGGGAGGCATCACAGTGACACAGAGATTCAGAATTGCTAAAATCGTTCCGTTCCGATATCCAAGATGGCCAATTCTTAAAACAATATCTCCTCCCAAACCGTAATTCGGATGGAGCCAAAACTTGATGGGAGACATCACAGTGACACAGAGTTTCAGAATTGCTAAATTTGTTCCGTTGCGATGGCTGCCATCTTGAAATTCTTCAAATGACATCCCCTCCCAAACAGTAAGTCTGATTGAGTCAAAACTTGATGGGAGGCATCACAGAGACAAAAGATTCAGAATTGCTAAAATCATTCCGTTCCAATATCCAAGATGGCCACCATGGTGGCCATCTTGAAATTCTTCCAATGACATCTCCCAAACCGTAAGTCCAACTGAGCTGAAACTTGATGGGAGGCAACACAGTGACACAGAGATTCAGAATTGCTAAAATTCTTCCGTTCCGATAGCCAAGACGGTGGCCATTTTGAAATTATTCAAACAACATCTCCTCCCAAACCGTAAGTCCGATTAAGCTGAAACTTGATGGGAGGCATCACAGTGACACAGAGATTCAAAATTGCTAAAATCATTACTTTCCGATATCAAAGATGGCCACCATGACGGCAATCTTGAAATTCTTCAAACGACACCGCCTTCCCAACTGTAAGTCTGATGGAGCCAAAACTTAATGGGAGGCATCACAGTGACACAAAGATTCAGAATTGCTAAAATCGTTCCGTTCTGGCGGCTATCTTGAAATTCTTAAAACAACATCTCCTCCCAAACCGTAAGTCCGATTGAGCCAGAACGATGGGAGACATCACAGTGACACAGAGATTCAGAGTGGCTAAAATGGTTCCATTCTGATATCCAAGATGGTCGCATGAAATTCTTCAAACAACATCACCTCCCAAACCGTAAGTTGGATTTTAGCCAAAACTTGATGGGAGGCCTCACAGTGACATAGAGATTCAGAATTGCTAAAGTGGTTCTGTTCTGATATCCAAGACGGTGGCCATCTTGAAATTCTTCAGACGACGTCTCCTCCAAACCATAATATGGAGCCTCCTTAGGGTGGGGGAACGAAAGATTGCTAAAATGGTCGCGGTCCGTTGACCAAGATGGCAGCCATGCCCATATACGGTAAAAACCTTTAAAAATCTTCTTCTCCAGAACCAAGGATGACTTGGGGCTGAATCTTTGCACGAATTATCGAGGACAGGAGGTCTACCAAGGTTACTAAAAGAATTGTCGTACGTTGACGTTTGACCTTTTTACGGCAAGGTCAGGTTTGCTTCCCTATGCATTTGTATGAGCCCCATACATTTGAATGGGAAATTTGTTGAGAATTTCAAACAACTTCTCCTCTGAAGCCTCCGAGCCAGTTTTGCTCAAATTTCATATGGAGCAACCTTAGGATGGGGAAACAAAAGAAAATCTTCTCCAGAACGGAGAATGCCTTTGGGCTGAATCTTTGCACAAGTCATCGGAGATGAAAGGTCTACCAAAGTTGCTAAAAGAATTGTCGTACGTTGACATTTGACCTTTTTATGGCAAGATCAAGTTTGCTTCCCTATGCATTTGTATGAGCCCCATACATTTGAATAGGAAAATTGTTGAGAATTTCAAAGGACTTCTCCTCTGAAGTCACAGAGCCAAATTTGCTCAAATTTCATATTGGGCCTTCTTAGGTCAGGGGAACGTAAGATTGCTAAAATGGTTGCCTTCAGTTCTGATCACAACTTCTTCAAACTTGCAGGTATCAAGGAGTGGCATATTGACCAAGATGGCCGCCATGCCCATATATGGTAAAACCCTTCAAAAATCTTTTTCTACAGAAGAAGATGCCTTGGAGCTGAATCTGCACAAATCATCGGGGACAGGAGATTTACCAAAGTTGCTAAAAAGGTTGTCGTACGCTGACATTTGACCTTTTTACTGCCAGGTCAAGTTTTCTTCCCTTTGCATTTGTATGAGCCCCATAACATTTTTATGGGAAATTTGTTGAGAATTTCAGAAGACTTCTCCTCTGAAGCCACTGAGCCAATTTTGCTCAAATTTTTAGTCACCGGAGCACAAAGTGCTCATGGTGAGCTATTGTGGTCAGTCAATGTCCCTCGTGGGTCGTGCTGCGTTATCAATTGCTTTAAAAGCCTACTCCTCCTACACTCCTGGGCCAATTGACTCGATACTTGGTAGGACGCATCGGGGTGACTTGTAGATCAAAAGTAGCTAAAATCGTTCCAATCAGAAATCGAAGATGGCTGCCATGGCCACCATCTTGGAAATCTATTTTTCTATTCATTTTCCTGAGCCAAAAGGCCAGTTAACCCAAAACTTGCTAGGAAGTATCAGGGTGACTTGTAGATCAAAATTAGCTAAATTCCTGCTGATGGGAAATCCAAGATCTTGAAAATCTATTTTTCACTTCTTCTCCTGAACCAAAAGGCTTATTGACTTTAAACTAGGTAGGAAGCATCAGAGTGACCTGTAGATCAAAAATAGCTAAAATCGTCCTAATCAGAAATCCAAGATGGCCGCCATGACCACCATTTTGAAAATCTATTTTTCGCTTCTTCTCCTGAACTGAAAGGCCATTTGACTCGAAACTTGGTAGGAAGCATTGGGGTGACTTGTAGATCTAAAATAGCTTAAATTGTTTGGATCAGAAACCCAAGATGGCCACAATTTCTGTTTTTAGCTCACCTGAGCACGAAGTGCTCATGGTGAGCTATTGTGGTCAGTCAATGTCTGTTGTGCGTCATCCGTCATGCGTCGTCAACAATTGCTTAAAAAGCCTACTCCTCCTACACCCCTGGGCCAATTGACTTGATACTTGGTCGGAAGCATCGGGGTGACTTGTAGATCAAAAATAGCTAAAATCTTTCCGATCGAAAATCCAAGATGGCCGCCATGGCAGCCATCTTGAAAATCTATTTTTCGCTTCTTCTCCTGAACTGAAAGGCCAGTTGACTCCAAACTTACTAAGAAGCATCAGGATGACTTGTAGATCAAAAATAGCTAAAATTGTGCCGATCGGAAATCCAAGATGGCCGCCATCTTGAAAATCTATTTTTCGCATCTTCTCTTGAACCAAAAGGCCAATTGACTCCAAACTTGCTAGGAAGCATCAGGGTGACTTATAGATCAAAAGTAGCTAAAATCGTGCCGATCGGAAATCCAAGATGGCCGCCATGGCAGCCATCTTGAAAAAATCTATTTTTCGCTTCTTCTCCTGAACCGAAAGGCCAATTGACTCCAAACTTGCTAGGAAGCATTAGGGTGACTTATAGATCCAAAATAGCTAGAATCTTGCCGATCGGAAATCCAAGATGGCCGCCATCTTGAAAATCTATTTTTGTCTTCTTCTCCTGAACCAAAAGGCCAATTGACTCCAAACTTGCTAGGAAGCATCAGGGTGACTTGTAGATCAAAAGTAGCTAAAATCATGCCGATCGGAAATCCAAGATGGCTGCCATCTTGAAAATCTATTTTTCGCTTCTTATGAACCGAAAGGCTAATTGACTCCAAACATGCTAGGAAGCATCAGGGTGACTTATAGATCAAAAATAGCTAAAATCGTACCGATCGGAAATCCAAGATTGCCGCCATGGCAGCCATCATGAAAATCTATTTTTCGCTTCTTCTCCTGAACCGAAAAGCCAATTGACTCCAAACTTGCTAGGAAGCATCAGGGTGACTTGTAGATCAAAAATAGCTAAAATCGTGCCGATCGGAAATCCAGGATGGACGCCATGGCAGCCATCTTGAAAATCTATTTTTGTCTTCTCCTGAACCGAAAGGCCAGTTGACTCGAAACTTGGTAGGAAGCATTTGGGTGACTTGTAGATCAGAAATAGCTAAAATCATGCCGATTGTAAATCCAAGATGGCCACCATGGCGGCTATCTTGAAAATCTATATTTCGCTTCTTCTCCTAATCCCAAAAGTCAATTGACTCGAAACTTAGTAGGAAGCATTTGGGTGACTTGTAGATCAAAAATAGCTAAAATCGTTCTGATCCGAAATCCCAGATGGCCACCATGGCCGCGATCTTGAAAATCTATATTTAGCTTCTTCTCCTGCACCGAAAGGCCAATTGACTCCAAACTTGTTAGGAGACATTGGGGTGACTTGTAGATGAAAAATAGCTAAAATCGTGCCAATCGGATATCCAAGATGGCCTCCATGGCAGCCATCTTGAAAATCTATTTTTCGCTTCTTCTTTTGAACGGAAAGGCCAGTTGACTCGAAACTTGATAGGAAGCATTGGGGTGACTCGTAGATCAAAAATAGCTAAAATCGTGCCTATCGTAAATCCAAGCTGGCTGCCATTTAGAGTTTGTTCAAATGATCACATTCCATTGACTGGCATGCCATATATATTCTTCTTCAAAATTAAGAACTGCTTAAATGATGATCTTTTCATTAGTTGGGATGACAGGATTGGAAAAATGTTGCATAACATCTGCATATCTGCAGTAGCTATGTTACTCAGGTGAGCTACCTGTGGCCCGTGGGCCTCTTGTTTTGCTTATTTTCTTGAACTAAAGGGCCAGTTGATTTGAAAATTGGTAGGAAGCATCGGGATGACTTGTAAATATAAAAATAGCTAAAATTGTTCCAATCAGAAATCCAAGATGTTGGCCATCTTGAAAATCAGTTTTTCCCATCTTCTTCCGATTTGAAAGGCCAGTTGACTCGAAATTTGGTAGGAAGCATCGGGGTAACTTGTAGATAAAAATAGCTCATCGTTGCGATAAGAAATCCCAAATTGCGGCCATGGTGTCCATCTTGAAAATCTGTTTTGAACTTTTCCTCCTGAACCGAAAGGGCAACTGACTCAGTTCATTGGAAGTATCAAGGTGACTTTTAGATCAACAGTAGCTAAAATCATTCTGATTGGAAATCTAAGATGGCTGCCATCTTGTTTATGTTTATTATATTTCCCTACCACTGAGCTGTTTATATGTATAAAATCATGATTCTTCAGAAACCACTTAGCCATTTGCCACCAAATTTCACATTGATCCTATTGTTGAAATGTGATTGAGAGTTTGTTCAAATGATCACGCTCCATTGACTGTCATGCCATATATATTCTTCTTCTAAGAATTGCTTAAATGATGATCTGTTCATTTGTCGCAATGACTGGAAAAATGTTGCATAACATCTGCATATCTGCAGTGGCTATGTCACTCAGGTGAGCTACCTATGGCCCATGGGCCTCTTATTTATGAAGGTTATGAAGGTTATGAAAGGTTAACCAAGATGAATAATAGGATACATTAAATGTATTTGGTCAATTTCTAGTTCTACAGATTACAACCCAGTCCTAGAGCCTAAATTCTTTATTTTAAAATACATTCCTGTGGTGAAATTGAACCTTATTTGCTGGATTTTACAACAAACAGGCTCTTTAAGTCTCCCTACTTTTCAGTAAGACACTCATTTTTTATTCCCAGAGGTCTTTTTTATGGGCTGTCTCACTGATTTTTTTTCTCTATTTGTTAGCTCCCTGAGCACGAAGTTTATGTTTATTATATTTCCCTGCCACTGTACTGTTTACATGTATAAAATCATGATTCTTCAGAAACCACTTAGCCAATTTCCACCAAATTCCACATTGATCGTACTGTTGAAATGTGATTGATGGTTTATTCAAATGATCACGCTCCATTGACTGTCAGGCCCATATATTCTTCTTCAAAACTAAGAACTGCTCAAATGATGATCTTTTCATTAGTTGCAATGATACGATTAGAAAAATGTTGCATAACATCTGCATATCTGCAGTGGCTATGTCACTCAGGTGAGCAAGACGTGGCTTATGGGCCTCTTGTTTATTCAGAATTCACATATATTTACACACACTATGAAAAAAAAAAAAAAAAGGCAGATAGGGACAAGTTTTTTGGGTTTTTTTTTTTTGCCCGGTGGTGTCATAGTTGCAATTGTTTATTTACTTGTTTAAACTTCTATGCTCGGAGAATAAGTTGACAGTGACGTCACTGATTGTTTATAATGTTAGACCAAGTCCATTTTAATAAATAGGTAAACGCCACCCAAATAGCTACAAATTTGATAAATATTATAAAAAGCGACAACCGTAAATTCGCAGTAGTTCAATGGTAGTTTTCTAAGGCTAGCAATCCAGAGATTGTGGGTTCGAATCTTGGTGTTTCATTATCTTTTTTATTTTATACTTTTAAGTTTAAATTTGAAAGAAAAACACATTAAGAAAGAAAATGTATTTTGCAGTTATAATCAGTTATGAAACAGATTTTTGGTGTAGCGACATTTTAATTTTCTATTTTGCATTTGGTTAAAGTTAAATAAAGAAGAAAACCCGTAAGTCTAAACTTAGAGTTTGAATGATTACCACGTGCTGACAGTCCGTGCAAATGCATATATATGGAGACAACAACGCCATAATTATCTCTGATAAAATCTAACATAATATGTAACATACAAGAATCAAAAGCGAAGTAAAAGTAATTATAAAAAAAACTCAGAGGTTAGACTGTTAGGTTCTTGTGTATTAAACAATCATATATTTGTCCCAAGATATCCACTCTACCAACTGCGCTATTGTATCATACTACCCCAACTCACACTTATAGCTATAAGATTGTATAATACATAATTATTTGTAACGGTTTCCCAATAATTCACCTGCTTTACCCAGGTAGAGTGGTAGCTGCCGTTATGTCACTGTCAGCTTATCCTCCGAGCATTATATTTAATGTATTTTTTTTCTTTATCTGTTATGCTTGTGCAAAATTTGACAATTTCTTATTACAACATCAATGAAAACTAATTTTACCTCAAGTCAATGTTTCCTTTGCTTTGATAACATAATTAAATTTCTGATGTTCTGATGTTCACTACCTTTCACAGACCTCTGTGCTTCTTCTAATTATTTGTCTCTCTTTCTTATGCTGTGGTGAGAATTTTTTTTTTTTTTTTTTTTTTTTTTTTTTTGTTGTGGGGGGAGGGGGGTGCTTTATGGCCCTTTCAAGAATATTTCACTTATATCAAGCCGATGGTTCATCAAAGTTGGGGGAAAACCAGAGAACCCAGGGAAAAACCACCTGACCAAGCAGAACTTGGCTTTCCCACATGTGACCCAAGTGAGGCTGGAACCGCAGCAGTGAGAAACCCTTTGGTGAGTAGTTTTGCAACTCATTTAATAATATTATTGTCTGGTATCCTGTTTTTAAATAAATGACTATAATAATAGTAATAATAACGACTTTACTAAATGCATTGTGTTTTCATCCTGCCTTACATGCCTCTAAATAGCCACTTTATGTTCAGGTATATTACCTTATACTAATTAAATTATTAGTGGAGTAATTTGCTAAATGTTTTGGGATCATTATCATTTAGGACCCTTGTTAACTCCCTATTGACTGTTAATTTTCTTGTTTATGTGCCTAATTAACTCATTAAATTACACTAAAATCTGCCAAGGTCGGCAACATTCTTTCGTGGAGATTAATCATGAAATATTTTCTGCGGTCATTCTCTCCCTTTCGCTGATTCAAGAAGGGCAATTGTCAGTTTCTGGCGAAAGAATGTGCACAATACTGGTTAACTGCTTAGAGGACTAAGCCTGTCCAGTAAACGTGTGGCTAGGTAAACTGACCGCGCTCGACATGACCCCATTGGGTTGACTGGGCCGTAAAACCTCAACACAAACAAATACACTAAAATCTGTAGACAAAAGGACAAAAGGATACTTTTTGCAAAGTCAGGGCGTTCTGCCTCAAATTTGTCAAAAATGTCCTTTTGTCTACAAACTTTCTTGCAAGTTGTTCGTTTTCAATGTCCAAAGAGGGATTTTTTTTTTTTTTTTCAAAAGTTGCTGAAGTTGAGCTGTTGGAGAGAATAATAAAAATAAAATTTCATGGAGTCACTTTTGTTTTTATTTTGATTTTGGAGAAATTAGGGGAGGCTCACCTGAAAACCAAAAAAATAAAGTTCAAGCCTAAACAGTAAAACCATTTTTCACTCATCCTCAGTTATCCTTGCCGAAGTTGTCATCCCCACATGATGATGTGTTACCAAGAAGAACAAGAAAAAGAAAACAAACACTGTTTGCACAGTTTATTTTGCATTGTCTACATGGATTTAAATGTCCTTTAGCCATCTTGAACTTTTTCGTTTCAAAGAAAAACATTTACTTTTGCTAGAACATTTTTGGTTTTTTTTTTTTTTATTACTATATTTTAATTTTGAAAAAACTCTACTGTTATTTCAGTCAGGTTCTATTGTATTTCTTTTAATTACTCAAATCTAGGATGACAAATTGGAGTAGTAATGGGGTACCCACAGAGGTCTACCTTCCCTTTACAAATAATTGGACAATGTAAGTAGCTGTCACATATATATGATTTAAACAACAGGACCATTGTTGATATGAGAAACTCATATTATTTCTGGTGATGAATTGGTACTACTGAAATGGAATAATTTTTTATCCCCCAACCGCTAGTTTCGGGGAATATAGCGATCAGTATGGCGTTCATCAGTCCATCCGTAGACTCATCCTTGTGCGCTCCATAACTTTGAAACCCTTAGACATATTTTTATAGGAATGTAGAGGAGGACCAGTAGGTGCGTCACATGCAAGAGAGACAAGTCACTGTCTTCACTATGTAGCTATCTCCTCTGAAGCCAAAATCTTGTGCAGGCCATAACTCCCATACTGTTTGAGATAATTTGATAATATTTGGTAGGATGAAGTGGAGGACCAGTAGGCATGTCGTGTACAACAGACATTTCTCACTTTATTTGTTATGTAGTTATCTCCCCTGAAGCAGAAATATTGTAGCCTCATCCTTGTGGGCTCCATAACTTTGATACCCTTTCCTTGTGGGCTCCATAACTTTGATACCCTTAGACACACTTCGATAATATTTAGTAGGAATATAGAGGAGGACCAGTAGGCATGTAGACAACTCTCACTGTCTTCATTATATAGTTATCTCCCTTGAAGCCGAAATCTTCTGCAGGCCATAACTCCCATACTTTTTGAGATAATTTAATCATATTTGGTAGGGATAAAGAGGAGGACCAGTAGATGTGTCTCATGGAAGACAAACAACTCTCACTTTATTTGTTATCTCCCCTGCAGCAGAAATTGTACTCATCCTTGTGCGCTCCATAACTTTGATACCCTTAGACATATTTTGGTAATGTTTGGTAGGAATGAAGAGGAGGACCAGTAGGTGTGTTGCGTGCAAGAGAGACAATTCTCACTTTATTTGGTTTGTCGTTATCTCCCCTGAAGCAGAAATCTTGTGCGGGTCATAACTTTGATACCCTAAGACATATTTTGATAATGTATGGTAGAAATGATGAGATGGACCAGTAGGTATGTTGCATGCAAGAATGACAACTCTCACTGTCTTTGTTATATAGTTATCTCCCCTGAAGCTGAAATCTTGTGCAGGCCATAACTCCCATACTGTTTGAGATAATTTGATAATATTTGGTAGGGATGAAGAGGAGGACCATTAGGCATGTAGTATGCAAGAGAGACAAAACTCACTTTCTTTGTTATGTAGTTGTCTCCCCTGAAGCAGAAATCTTGTGCAGGCCATTTCCATACTGTTTGAGATATGATAATATTTGGTAGAGATTAAGAGGAGGCAGTAGGCATGTCACATGCAAGAGAGACAACTTTCACTTTCTTCATTGTGTAGTTATCTCCCCTGAAGCCCAGATCTTGTGCACTCCATAACTTTGATACCCTAAGACATATTTTGATAATATTTTGTAGCAATGAGGAGGAGGACCAGTAGGCATGTTACATGCTAGAGATGTGGGAAAGAAAAAAACAAATAAGAAGAGTAAATAAGTAGATATAATCTGGATGTTCTTCACCACAGAGAAGATAACCACTTATAACAATGCAACAATGATAAATATAAACTCATGTCCATCTTATCTATTAACTCTGTGTTCAATGTTTATCACTGATTCTTCTAAATTTCTGTGTACTTGTATTGAGTTGACTTATCTGTGTCCAGTTCCTTGCTGTCGTTGTCTTGTTATTTATTCTCCGTCCCATATATTTGTCCATTTGTCACTTGTTCCCTACTTTTCATGACCTTTGTTTGTTCCCAAATGTCTACTATTTCTTTGTTCTGCCTGTTTACCCTCTGTGCCTGTTGGCTGTTTTTCTGTAACAGTTCCTTAAGTCCCGAAACCTTGACAATGACATCAGCGATGTCAGTGACGTCAACATCAATTAATTGATTGGGCAAATGTTCTTAAAGTGAAAATATATCAATAAAACGCATTAAAATACAAATAGAACATTCAGACATTGGTTGGGAAATTATATTCATGGTGAATCCACGACACTCCCAAGGCAAACAAAAATTAATACTTTACTTTGCTTTTGTCACCATGCATAAACATATGTGTATAGCATCAATAAACATGAACATTTAAACTAAGTAAACTATTTGTGTCATTATTTTACTCCTACAAAACAAATATTACACGTGAGTCAGCTGCTTTACAATGTTACAAGTGTTGTTTTCTGTTGCTTGTTATTTTGTGCCCATAGACTGAGCAGTTTTATACAAGTGTACACCAGTTTGACATCTGACGCACAATAGTTATATGAAATAAAATCACAGTTTTGTAAATCATGTTTCCTGGTCAATCCTTTGGTTTCTGTTTCAGTTGTAACTTCGTCATCATTATTCATCAAGCCAGTGACCGCTATATTTTTAGTTGATGGCTTCTTATTTCTTGGCTCTGTCGCAATTTGATTTAAATACTTCGCATTTTGTAATCCCTCTTTCAAATCCAATGAATTTGATGCGAAATCATATTTCATTTTCTGTATCCTCCTTGAGTCATCATTGGTATTTTCCAATTCTTCAAGTCTTTCTTTTAACTGTGCTATTTCCTTTGATTATTGGTTTGTTATATCAGAATATTTATTGACTGTTTCTTGAAAAGCGTCCCTATCTGCATCTAGTTTGGAAATGTTTTGCTTCAGCTTTAGATTTTCGTTCTTATACCGTTCTAGTTCTTTCTGCTATTTGCTGTATGGGCAAAGCGTATTCAACTTCTGTATTGGTTTGTGGCACGTAGACATCATATTCTGAATCAACAGCTTGTAATTCACAGCTTGACTGCCTTGAAATTGATTCTCTGTGTTTTGATTTAGTTTCTTGTGATATGCCTTGGCCGTATTTCAAAATTCGCTGCGTCTTTTTTCCCGTCAAATTTCCTAGCTGAGCCTATTTGTTTTTGCAAGTTCCAAACTCCTGTGGGCACAGACTTTGGTGGTGGTGATTTTGCCTTTTACAGTACAAACAAGTCTTATGGCCAGTGCATTCAGTGGCTATATGCCCTGTCATAAGCCATAAAAAACATTTCCCTTTCAGTAAATGTTTTCAGTCTTCTGCTGTTTTGTAATTATCGCAACAGTCATTCCAATGGTCACCTTTGCAGAACCAACTCACACTGGGGCCGAATTTTACTGTAAAGCTCATTGTTATTTATTGTCGCACCTGCTTGTAGTAGGGTGCGATATAGGCATCCGCTTTTCCGTCTGTCAGTCGGTCCGTCCGTTCGTCTGTCAACATTTATGTCGACGTTAGACATTTATGTCAAAAGTTAGTATTCTAATCAACTACAAGACTAAAAAACCATCAAACCTTGCATGAAACATCTCCCTGACCTCCTGACTTTGCGACATAGGCATCCGCTTTTCCGTTCATCTGTCCATCCGCCTGTCTGTCAACATTTATGTCGAAGTTCAACATTTATGTCAAAGTTAGTATTCTAATCAACTACAAGACTAAACAACCATCAAACCTTGCATGAAACATCTCCCTGACCTCCTGACTTTGCGACATAGGTGCCCGCTTTTCCATTCATCTGTCCATTTGTCCATCTGTCTGTTAACAGTTCTGTTATGTCAAAGTTCAACATTTATGTCAGTTAGTATTCTAATCACCTACAAGACTAAACAACCATCAAACCTTGCGTGAAACATCTCCCTGACCTCCCGACTTTGTGACATAGGCACCCCCTTTTCTGTTCATCTGTCCGTTTGTCCGTCCATCCGTCTCAGCATTTATCTTGAAGTTTGACATTTACGTCAAAGTTAGTATTCTAATGAACTACAATTCTACAACAACCATCATACCTAGCATGACACATCTCCCTGACCTCCTGACTTTGCAAGTACATTGACCCAGTGACCTTGACCTATATTTTGGGCTCCAGTGACTTCGACACAATTTACGTTGACGTTCCAGATCTTCTCAACTATAAGGCGTACAACTACTAAACCTTGCATACTGCTTCTCCTAGATGTACTGACTCGGCAGGTACCTTGACCTATATTTTGCGCTCCAGTGACTTCGACACATTTTGCGTCGACATTTGATATCTCCTCAACTGTAAGGCCTACAACAATCAGACCTTGCAAGGTGCTTCTTCTCAATGTACTGACTCAGCAGATACCTTGACCTGGTGACTTTGACCTATATTTTGGCTGCAGTGACTGACAAAATTTACGTCAACTTTCCAGATCTCCTTAAGTGCAAGACCTCTTGCCACCAAACCTTGTTTCTCCTATATGTACTGGCTCGGCAGGTATCTTGACTCGGTGACCTTGACCTATATTTTGTGCTCCAGTGCCTTTTACACATTTTACGTTGTCGTTCATTATCTCCTCAACTATAAGGCCTACAACCACCAAACCTTGCATAGTGCTTCTCAATGTACGGACTCCGCAGGTACCTTGATTCGGTGACCTTGACCTATATTTTGTGCTCCATTGATTTTTACACTTTTACGTCGCCCTTCCATATGTCCTCAACTGTAAGGCCTTCAACCACCAAACCTAGGCCTCGGTGGCTCAGTTGGATGCGCCGTCCGACTGGAGACCAGGAGGTTGCTGGTTCAACCCCCGCCGAGGTCGGCAACATTCTTTCGTGGAGATTGATCATGAAATATTTTCTATGGTCATTCTCTCCCTTCCGCTGATTCAAGAAGGGCAGTTGTCAGTTTCTGGCAAAAGAATGTGCACAATACTGGTTAACCGCTTAGAGGACTAAGCCTGTCCAGTAAACGTGTGGCTAGGTAAACTGACCGCGCTCGACATGACCCCATTGGGTTGACTGGGCCGTAAAACCTCAACATAAACAAACAATTATATAGTGCTTCTTCTCGATGTACTGACTCCGCAGGTACCTTGACCTATATTTTGCACTCCAGTGACTTTGACATATTTTACGTTGATGTTCGGTATCTGCTCAAATATAAGATCTACAACCTCTAAACCTTGCATAGTGCTTCACCTCATTGCACTGGCTTGACCTGGTGACCTTTGGCACATTTTAGGTTGATGTTTGATAACTCCTCAACTATAAGGCCTACAACCACCATATCTTGCATAGTGCTGCTCCTTGATGTACTGAATTAGCAGGTACCTTGACCCGTGACCTTGACCTATATTTCATGCTCCAGTGACTTTTACACATTTTACGTTGATGTTCCATTATCATTGGCTGTATAATACGAAAAGTCAGTGCTGGAGATATAGCCATTAGAGGGAATGACACTGGCCTGGAATATATGTGCCCCACTAGGCACTTTGTCTACATTTTTTTCAACCCAGTTTTCCAACTAAGCACTGCTAAGAATGAAATAAACTTATTTAATAACCACGTTCTGATTGTGGCTCCTGTGACTTTTGCCCCAGCAGGTGCAATGATGCCTTCCACGGAATGCTTGTATATTATTTTGGTTTGTCACTGCACAGCTTAATAGTCTCTTCTAAGTCCCTTGTAGTTCCCGGGTTCCGGCACCACATGTGGCGAAGAAAAAACAAGTAAGGAGAGCAAACAAGTACGAGGGATGTTCGAAATGAATTGTTTATTGTCCTCTAGCTCGATATCCACATGGGGCACGATAAAAACCAATACATACCTGTATAGGGCTATTCAATATCTACACAATGGTGTATAAATGTACATGTTAGACTAAATGTAAGACATAAAATTTGCCATTTGAATACACGCAGTCATTGACCACTGCAGTAAAAATGGTTGGTAGAAGCGTCGACAAAAAAGATGAAATACGGGCTTACATCAAAGCTCGCTCAAAACTTGGTTGTTCTTTGAAGAAGCTGATGACTGAAATTTCTACTGCTTTTGGACCTTCTTGTGTGTCTTATGACACAGTTCGGCAGTGGAAAAAGAAATTTGAGTCTGGTGTAGAGTCCATCAAAAATGCACCGAAATCAGGTAGGCCAAAATCTGCATCTCGTAAAGAAATCATTTCCAAAATAAAGGAAATCATTGAAGGAGATGCCAGATTTATAGTTCGTGATATTGCACGAAAGGTTGGCATATCACTATCAACGGTTCACCTTATTTTGAAGAAGCATTTGAAAGTCAGAAAGATTTCTGCTAGATGGGTGCCACATCTGTTGACTGACGAGCAAAAGAGGCAACGGGTTAAAGTGGCCAAAAAGCTGCTTCAAATGTTTCTAAAATATGACAAAAAGCAGTTTGCCAATGTCGTTACAGGTGATGAAACCTGGGTCCATTATTTTGAGCCCGTCAAAAAGGTTAGCAATAAGATCTGGGCCACTAAACACAGCAAACGCCCAATAATTGCCAAACGTTCTTTGAGTACAAAGAAGGTTTTGTATGCAATCTTCTTCTCTGGTGAAGGAGTCGCAATAAAAGTGCCAGTGAAAAAGGGTAAAAGCATCAACCGGAAAGTACTACAAAGACGTAGTACTGAAGAAACTGAAAAAGTATTATCAGAAACGACGCCCTGTCGCTGGTTTTAAACATGTCCGTCTTCTACATGACAATGCCCCAGCTCATACCTCCGCAATAGTTACGGCGTTTTTGAAGAAAGAAAAAGTAACTGTTTTGCCTCACCCCCCGTATTCCCCAGACCTTTCCCCATGTGATTTCTTTTTGTTTCCGAAAATGAAAGCATTCCTTGCTGGGCGGAAATACCAGTCCCGACAGGCACTTGGATCTGCCATTCATCAGTACCTTATTACTGTGCCCAAATCAGCGTACCGTGACGCCTTCAAGAAGTGGATACATCGGCTGAAACTTTGCATTTCTAGCCACGGGGAGTACTTCGAGGGCATGAAATGAGTACTTTTGGGCTAACTTGAAATTTGAAGTCTCCAGATAGAAATAAGCAATTCATTTCGAACATCCCTCGTAGATATAATTTGTATATTCTTTACCACAGAGAAGATAACCACTTATAACAATGCACCAATGATAAATATAAACTCATGTCCAACTTATCTGTTAACTCTGTGTTCAGTGTTTATCACTGATTTTTCCAAATTCCTGTGTACTTGTATTCAGTTGACTTGTCTGTTTCCAGTCCCTTGCTATCGCTGACTTGTTATTTATTGTCCATCCCATATATTTGTCCATTTGTCACTTGTTCCCTACATTTCATGACCTTTGATCCCAAACGTCCACTGTTTCTTTGTTCTGCCTGTTTTCCCTCTGTGCCTGTTGGCTGTTTGTCTGTAACGGTTCCTTAAGTCCCATAACCTTGACAATGACATCAGCAATGTCACTGACGTCAACCTCAATTAATTGATTGGGCAAATGTTCTTCAAGTGAAAATATACCAATAAAATGCATTAAAATACCAATAGAACATTTAGACATTGGTTGGGAAATGAATCCACGACAAGAGAGACAACTTTCACTTTCTTCATTTTTTAGTTACCTCCCCTGAAGCCAAAATCTTTTGTGCTCCATAATTTTGATACTCTTAGACATATTTTGATAATGTTTGGTAGAAATGAAGAGGAGGCATGTACCAAGCAAGAGAGACAACTCTCACTTTCTTCCTGATTTAGTTATCTCCCCTGAATCTTGTGCAGGCCATAACTCCCATACTGTTTGAGATAATATGATATTTAGAAACGAAGAGGAGGACCAGTAGATGTGTCACATGCAAGATAGACAACTCTCACTTTCTTCTCCATTATGTAGTTATCTCCCCTGAAGCCAAAATCTTGTGTTCCATAACTTTGATATCCTTAGACATCTTTTGATAATGTTTGGTAGTCATTGGTAGAACAGTAGGTGTGTCACATGCAAGAGAGACAACCTCTGCTATGGTTGTTTTCTGGTTTCCTGCCCTGAATGAATTTCTAAGCTAAATCCTCGAGTATGTGGTTTGAAATATTTTGATAATATTTGGTTGGCATAGATAAGGACTAGTAGGCATATCGTGTTCAAGAGTACTCTCACTTTCTCCATTATTATCTCCCCCGATGCCAAAATCTTGTGCAGGCCATAACTCCCACACTGTTTGAGATAACTTGATAGTTTTTGGTAGGGACATATATCATGTCAAGAAGGTGTGTAGCATGCAAGAAGGACAACTTTTGTTGATTTTTACCCCAATAAACATACAGCAAGTTCTTAACCTTTATAAGGCATTTATTTTTGCTATTATATCTGAATATGTACACTCACAAATTCAAAGTATTTGCAAATATTGTGTATCCTGTACAACTTATCACATCAGAAGTAATTATTAGATGATTTTGACAAAAATAAAAAACAAAACAAAAAAAAAAAAAAAATAATAATAATAAATAAAAGAACATGCAAAAATAAAATCATTCAAGTAACCCTATTTTTGTTTCACTTATTATTTTGGTCACATTTCATACTATCTTTGCATCTTTTTACTTTGCTCTCGTTCAGTATGTCCATGTTATTTTATTGAAGTACACAAATTTAGAAATGGCGGTTTGGTCGAGGGATTTGCCATCTCGTCTGATGGCTTTGTTTTTTTTTTTGTTTGTGTCAGTGTCTGCATTTTTATCTTGGTTTGACCATAGTTATATTTTCTACCTTTGTGGCCATCAGGCAGGAAGTGGATAATGATCATTTGGCATTAATAATAGGTGTTAATAGGAGAGTTCGTGGAACGGCTAATATACTATAAATAGAACAAGTCTTGCGCATGGTCACAAAAAAGTAGGACAAGAAAACAATGGAGAACGAAGAGAATCTACAGACTAGCTTACGCTAAAAACAAACTTTAACCATTTTGCCGCGATTCATTCAAACACGACTTTTTTTTCAACAAGTTTCTCCTCGAACATATTTTTCTCGGGACAATCAGAGAAGTTATTGTTAAAATTTTTCATGACTTGAGTAATTACCTATGCCGTACGAGGCAATACTCGGATAAATTTTAGAGAAATATGTCGTCAGAACTGATTTTTAAATCAACAAAATTGTACATGTGAATAAAAGTTGCACTGTGTGTGTGTGTGTGTGTGTGTGTGTGTGTGTGTGTGTCATTATCAAGATACGACATAATGTACATGCATAATGAAATAAAAATAACAGTTGCTACACTTATAAACAAATGATGTAAATATGGTGAGGACGCAGGGTAACCAGCGGGTTTGTCTACTTGAGAAATTCACAAGCTAATCTGTGTCTTCACTGCTAGCATGTGCCTTTTTTAGTTGACAGTTTGAAAGGTCATGCAAAAATCAGGGCTGCGATAAGTAGTTCAAAACACCCGGGAACATATTTTCCTTGGGCAGTCATCTGTAGATACGAAAATCTGAAAACACACACATACACATATATGATAATCATACTTGATGGAGCAATGTGGATTAATTGACTCGCATGGTTCAAGGTGAGAACTCATGTGCCTGGGACGCTAGATACCTGCCTGATCTTCATGAAGAATCAGGCCCCCAAAAAACATTTCCTCTGTCAGAGATAATTAGGATAGGGTCCAAGATCCCAAAAAGGTCCAAGAAATTTTTCCAGCACTCCTAAATTCTCTGAAACCAAGCATTGAGAAAACAATAAACACTGAGTATTTAAAAGCATGTCTTGGACGCAGTTGAAGGAGCATGAAGAAACCTTAAAACTGAAGTCATGGATCCTCAAATAAATCAGAAAAATGAAGAAATTAAAGCCCTTAAAACAGAGATAAGCCTATGTGATGAACAGGTCAATACTCTTATGTCATCAGTTGTTGAGCTTGGAAAGAGTATCATTGATAACAATAGGTCTCAATGATTTAGAGCTGTATGGTAGATGGCAAACTGTAAGACTAAATAATGTTAGGCTTGAGGACGAGGCGAAATGTGAGTAGACAGTGTTAGAAATATTGAATACACACTGCCCCATGGGGAAAATTGGTTCCTGAACACATAGAAAGAAGTCACCTGATACGGCAATGCAAAAAGAAAACCAATAGCCAAGTAATGGTGAAATTTTGAGTGTACAAAACCAAGGTGAATATGTACAATTCTCGATTTAACCTGTATAACGTATATCATGGAAGACTTCACTGTTAGCAACCAAAAAATTATTGTTAAATTACTCCACTCCAAAAGGGAAAGAAAATTAAGAAGTTCTGGACATACAATGGTAAAATATTCACGAAAGCCCATGAAACCCAGCCAAAGTGTCAAATAAGAAGTGCTGGGAATATTGATGAAATAACAGTCGTTTTTGAAAAGGATTGTATAACTGATCTGGCATCTGACAAGAGCTGTTGTAACATGATCAGCTAAACCACGCGCTGTTGGTGATATGACCGGCATCAGTGCTGGCCCATCAAGCTCCATGGACTGAATTAAAATCATAACTTAAAAACAATTCCAAGGTTAACAAGAAAACTTTGATGCAAAGCATCAATACGCCGGGAAACTAATCTATCATGCATTACTTAGCTCCCTATAGATCGTAGTATAGTGAAAAAATGTTATAATTTATGAAAGGTAATTATATAAATTATCGCAATACTCAACAATGAAAAACATTATAGATGTTATCAAAGGTATGTAAAACAAAAATCAACTATGACCGTCTGTTTTCTAGCCTGCATACATAATTACATGTTGCCATCCATAGCCTAGGCCAAACATATTATATCAGAAATCATCTATGTAGCAGTGTTTTGTTCTTTTCTCCACTCATAATGTTTTCTTTTGGCCCAAATCTTTCCATGCTTGAATATCAAATTAAACTGTATTATTAAACTAGCTTATAATCCATTCAGTTTGAGAATGCATACCATATTAGACCTAATTACCTCACTGTGCGCTCAGGTTTTTCACAATTACGTGGTAAAATATGTATCCACCTATACTTAGGGTACACTTAAAAAACGATCAGCGAAGAACTTATCTGATGATTCTTATGTGAGTTTTTTTTTCTGATTTTCTTTATAAAGCATATGTTGTGGGTACTCATTTGAATTGCATTGACAATCAAATGGGTACCCACAACATATGCCTTTATAAAGAAGTAGACAAAAATTACACTGGCTGTAATCTGAAGACTACGGAATTGCTTGACTGCGCGCTTATAGGAGCATGTGTGGTAATTAGGACGAATACGGTATTTCAAATCATAAACAAATCGTAAACAAAGAAAAATGTCTTTTGTTTCTTCGTAGTAGTACAACGAAAAAAAACGAAATGAAAAAATTCAAACGTGTACGAATATTGACAGCAACAAGCTCATTTCAGGTTGAATGGCCAAATTGGGGCTCCTACGTGAAACTGCTCATTTCTCTTTTAAATGAACAAAACCCATATTGCAACATTCATTCTACACATTACTTCCCATTTTTTATTTCACTATGTTACCAATAGCACAGTTCTCTGCTGCAAAAGTCTGACTGAATAATAATAAAAAAAAAGTGGAGGGTGAATAGTTATATATAACCCCACTAAGAACCCCATAAAACTGGAAGAAAACCGATGTTCTCCAATGCATACACATTTTACAAAAACAGCCTCAAATAGATATGGCGGGTTCCAGCCCAGCGTAAACAAGACCTTTTACCAAACAGGATAGCTCCCCAGATTTGCACTTGTCAATCAAATAAAAAATAATAATGAGGTTCTAAAAACGTTGATGTAAAATTTTAACATGATAATTCTATGTCTGTGACCTTGGCCTTGACATGATGGGTAGTGGGGATGCTAATGCGGAAAATGTTGAACCAATATGTATAATCATACCAAAGATGAATCAAATCGTGATAAGGTCAGGAAATAATGAGGTCTTAAAAACAACGCCGAGGGTAGTACAATAGCTCCCCATGAACATTGTTGAGGTGAGCTAAAAACTACTGCTAATAATGGCACCTGTACAAAAATTCTTCAATAATTAACCCATAGGACACACAGCGATGAATCCATGTTTAATAGACACTGTTTCATGGTAGTGTACCTGATGGGAAGATAAACAAATAAATTTGAACAAATTATATACCATTACTGATGCTAACAGATGAGGCCCTTCCAGAGGGGTACCATGTTCCCTTGTTCCCAAAAAATAACTAGCCATGTTTGGAATAATCTGTTTAATAATATTATTCAGTTATAATCAGTTAGTATTATTATAATTATTGTCCCCCGCCTTTTCGAAGAAAAGCACTGTTTTCGGCTTTCCATGGAGCGTGGTGCGTGGTTCTGAGTTTTTAGCTCACCTGAGCACAAAGTGCTCATGGTGAGTATTGTGGTCAGTTGATGTCTGTCGTGCGATGTGCGGCGTCAACAATTGCTTTAAAAGCCTACTCCTTCTACATCACTGGGCCAATTGACTTGATACGTGGAAGAAAGCATCGGGGTGACCTGTAGATCAAATAGCTAAAATTGTTCCGATCTGAAATCCAAGATGGCCACCGTCTTGAAAATCTATTTTTCACTTCTTCTCCTGAATCGAAAGGCCAATTGACTCCAAACTTGCTAGGAAGCATTGGGGTGACTTATAGATCAAAAATAGCTAAAATTGTGCCGATCTGAAATCCAAGAGTGCCGCCATCTTGAAAATCTATTTTTTGCTTCTTCTCCTGAACCAAAAGGCCAATTGACTCCAAACTTGAAAGGAAGCATCGGGTGACTTAGATCAAAAATGGCTAAAATCGTGCCGATCGGAAATACAAGATGGCCGCCATGGCAGCCATCTTGAAAATCTGTTTTTCGCTTCTTCTCCTAAACCCTAAAGCCAATTGACTCCAAACATGGTAGGAAGCATTGGGGTGACTTATAGATCAAAAATAGCTAAAATCGTTCCGATAGGAAATCCAAGATGGCCGCGCGGCCATTTTGAAAATCTTTTTTTGCCTCCTCTCCTGAACCGAAAGGCCATTTGACTCCAAACATGCTAGGAAGCATCGAGGTGACTTGTAGATCAAAAATGGCTAAAATCGTGCCGATCGGATATACAAGATGGCCGCCATGGCAGCCATCTTGAAAATCTATTTTTCGCTTCTTCTAAACCCTAAAGCCAATTGACTCCAAACATGGTAGGAAGCATTGGGGTGACTTTTAGATCAAAAATAGCTAAAATCGTTCAGATAGGAAATCCAAGATGGCCGTGTAGCCATTTTGAAAATCTTTTTTTGCCTCCTCTCCTGAACCGAAAGGCCAATTGACTCCAAACTTGCTAGGACGCATTGGGGTGACTTGTAGATCAAAAATGGCTAAAATCATGCAGATGGTAAATCCAAGATGGCCGCCATGGTGGCCATCTTGAAAATGTATTTTTCGCTTCTTCTCCTAACCCCAAATGCCAACTGACTCGAAACTTGGTAAGAAGCATTGGTGTGACTTATAGATCAAAAATAGCTAAGATCGTTCCAATCAGAAATCCAAGATGGCCCCCATCTTGAAAATCTGTTTTTTGTTTCTTCTCCTGAACCGAAATGCCAATTGACTGCAAACTTGGTAGGAAGCATCAGGGTAACTTGTAGATCAAAAATAGCTAAAATCATGATAATCGGAAATGAAAATCTTTTTTTCACTTCTACTCCTAAACCCAAAAGCCAATTGACTTGAAACTTGGTAGGAAACATCGAGGTGACTTACAGATTAAAAATGGGTAAAATTGTTCTGATTGGAAATCCAACATGGCTGCCATGGTGGCCATCTTGAAAATCTATTTTTCACTTCTTCTCCTGAACTGAAAGGCTTATTGACTTTAAACTAGGTAGGAAGCATCAGGGTGACCTGTAGATCAAAAATAGCTAAAATCATCCCTATCAGAAATCCAAGATGGCTGCCATGACAGCCATCTTGAAGATCTATTTTTCGCTTCTTCTCCTGAACTGAATGGCCGTTTGACTTGAAACTTGGTAAGAAGCATTCCGGTGACTAAAATAGCTTAAATTGTTTGGATCGGAAATCCAAGATGGCCGTCATAGTGGCCATCTTGAAACTTTTTTTTTTTGCTTATTTTCCTGAACCAAAGGGTCAGTTGATTTGAAAATTCGTAGGAAGCATCAGGATGACTTGTTGATATTTGATATAAAAATAGCTAAAATCGTTTCGATAGGAAATCCAAGATGGTGGCCATCTTGAAAATCTATTTTACCCTTCTTCTTCTGAATTGAAAGGCCAACTGACTCGAAACTTGGTAGGAAGCATTGGGGTGACTTGTAGATAAAAAATAGCTCAAATCGTCGCGATAGGAAATCCCAAATTGCGGTGAATCTTGAATCTTGAAAATCTGTTTTGAACTTTTTCTCCTGAACCAAAAGGGCAATTGACTCAAAGTTCATTGGAAGTATCGAGGTGATTTGTAGATCAACAGTAGCTAAAATCATTCTGATTGGAAATCCAAGATGGCTACCATCTTGTTTATGTTTATTATATTTTCCTGCCACTGTGCTGTTTACATGTATAAAATCATGATTCTTCAGAAACGCCAATTTCCACCAAATTTCACATTGATCCTACTGTTGAAATGTGATTGAGAGTTTGTTCAAATGATCACGCTCCATTGACTGTCATGCCATATATAATATTCTTCTTCAAAATTAGGATGATCTTTTCATTAGTTGGGATGACAGATTTGGAAAAATGTTGCATAACATCTGCATATCTGCTGTGGCTATGTCACTCAGGTGAGCGACCCGTGGCCAGTGGGCCTCTTGTTAGTAGGTACCTTGTCCCCTTAACTCCTCCCAGTTTTTGTCCCCTCCTTTTGAAACTTTACAGGTGCTTTAAGGATGGTCTGAAGACATGCATGTGGTTCTTTCAGAAGCCTGAAATTATTTTTTATCACTTTTTACACATTTTGAACTTGGACATTTTTTGAGTTCTAATATTACAGAAGTCTATAGGGAGTAGGTACCTTGTCCCCTTAACTCCTCCCACAGTTTTTGGCCTATCCTTTTGAAACTTTACATGGGCTTTTATGATGGCCTGAAGATATGCATGTGGATTTTTTAGAATCCTGAAATAATTGTTTATTACTTTTTCTGCATTTTTAACTTAGACATTTTTTGAGTGCTAGTATTACAGAATGTATAGGGAGTAGGTACCTTGTCCCCTTAATTCCTCCCACAGTTTTTGGCCGATTCTTTTGAAACTTTACATGGGCTTTTAGGATGGCCTGAAGACATGCATGTGGCTTTTTTTCAGAATCCTGAAATAATTTTTTATCACTTTTTCAGCATTTTTAACTTAGACATTTTTTGAGTTCTAATATGACAGAAGCATATAGGGAGTAGGTACCTTGTCCCCGTAACTCCTACCATAGTTTTAAGATGATCCCTTTTGAAACTTTACAGGTGCTTAAAGGATGGTCTGAAGATATGCATGTGGTTTTTTTCAGAAGCCTGAAATTATTTTTTATCACTGGTTTCCTGCTTCAATTCTTAGGTAAGTGATACAGGACCAATGGTCCTCTGGTTAACTTACCCATTTTTAACAGCTCAAATAAAAATAAGGCAGGGGACATAAATTCCCTATGGAATTTGCTTGTTATTATTAGTATTAACTTTCAGACTAGATTAGTTTCTTTCATGTAATGAACTGTAAAAACCCTGTTAATCTTGTATTGATGGCTAAATGCTGAAAATAACTCCTGTTTTTGCTGATACACATACAAACAATATAATTACCATTAATTAGCATTTGTTTGCCCATTAATGTTACCACAACAAGCTTAAATCAAACAATAGCCCTGTGTCGTTTGGTCATACTTACTAAGTCCAAATCGGACAACAATATATTCACTCTTTCTCTTTTGAAAGCGCTATCAGTCGGCAACATTTGCGTCAATCCTAACTGCAACCATAATGTTCAAGTTCGTTTCCCAAGAACAATAATTTATAAAGGCTACATTGATAATAGTTGTTAGTGTAAGCATACACTCAGGAATGACAGAAAAGGTAAGAGAAAAGCCGAAGGAGTACCACAGTCACAAGGCGCAGCTCTTCCAAGACACCAAGAGGAAGAGGAAACAGACAAAACCAAACAAGGTCAGATTGAACTAACATACGAAAAGCACTAGGATTAGCTCTCTCTTCCCCAAGTGAGGTAATCGCAATTCTCAAAGGACTGAAAAATACAAGAATAAAATAACACAAGGCAAGACTTAAAACAAATCACCTCGTAGAATAAACCACATGGCAACAAAGAGTAAGACTAACACCGGGACCACCGCCCTTTTTAGCTTTTAGGGTTGATCACTAGGCATGCATTCTGCCACATAATATCCAGGCTATAGCCAGTTCTTTTATAACGATTAATTAGTTTTCTGAATTGCTCCGAAAAGTTAGATTTTCCCACACTGTACACTAAGTCGCCATAAAATTCTGGTTCCGATATACCTTGTTGCAGAAGTGTTTTAAATAACGATGGCCCTGCCTAAGAAGTTTGGCAGTAAGGGCTTTATTACGGCATTTAAAGCCACTAAGATTTGAAGAAGCTCTGGCGAATCTAATAACTTGAGATATGTGAGGTACACCGGGGGACATCGGCATCTAGAAAAGGGAAATTGATTATATCAAAATCAAAATTGTTCTGTTCATCATAAATGTTGGTAGAAAATGTACATTTAGATGTACATAGATTCAAAGGTGCCTCTGTATCGAAAGAATTGGCCCTATTTAATTGGAGGTCAGTAGGGTATAGGAGGTCCACCATTTGATCAAAGTAATTATAACTCAGATAGCAGCATCAGTATTTGACCTTGATCTATATTTCACAGTTCACCGACTGTAAGTTTGCGTGGCGGGACATAGTTCTGCAGAATTCTTGTTTTAATACTCAAGGGAAAGCAATAAAAATTGGCAGCTATCTTAAGTGTAATTCATCTTAACAACTATAATAATACATAAAGAAAGCCCTGCATGTATTTTCTTCAAAAGGTCTAAAAAGCTTTGGTCACACTTTTTAAACATGCCCAGTTCTGTAAATTATACTTTATTTTTAAATGTCTGCAAGAAGTCTCTGTCAATTTCATGCCAGTTTGTTTTGGAGGAGTG
Source organism: Anodontia alba (assembly GCA_964016985.1). Taxonomy (NCBI): domain Eukaryota; kingdom Metazoa; phylum Mollusca; class Bivalvia; order Lucinida; family Lucinidae; genus Anodontia; species Anodontia alba. The sequence goes on from OZ024835.1 coordinate 55,005,048, forward strand.
AGTTACTATGTAACAATCTTCAAGCCCAGCATTCATGGTGAAGTGGTAAATATGATGGTTAAGTGACACTTATATTTGGGAATAAACATACATATGTAGTTAGTGTTTTATAACTTAAATGTATATATGTACAAGTAGCTATGTAATTTTTTTTACAAATTTAAAATACATAATAAAAAAAAAAGTACATTTATCTGTCAATCTTCATGCCAGTTTGTTGTGGAGGAGTGATTTACTGTGTAACAGTCTTCCAGTCCAGCATTCATGGTGGAGTGTACAGATGATGGTTAAATGAAACTCGTATTTGGGATTAAATGTACATATGTAATTAGTGTTGAATAATTTAAATGTTTATATATACACGTAGCTCTGTAAATTTTACAACTAAACTTACATATTGTCAGGTTGGTGCAATAGGGTTGTAACTAACATTGTTTGCAAAAATCACTTTTTTGGATATTTTGAATTATTTTCCATCTGTAAATGACCTGCAAAAACCTGTAGCTTGTAGACTATAAATTTATAACAAAAATTCAATATTTGTCATATGGTTGTATCTGGAAGCCATGGTTTTGTTCAGCGCAAAAAAGTATCTTCAGTTACTACAAAGTTGCGCTGTCCTATGCATGTTGTAGTAATGTATACTTATAGTGGAATAGGTTGTAACTTGAGTTGCAATATGATGATTCATCTGTTGTATGAGACCCAGAAAGTTTTAAGTAGTTAAAACCTTTTCCAAAATTTAACGCTCACGATTTTAAATTTTGTTTTGATAAGTTTAATATTTAAAAAAATCCCATGCGAGACAATCTAGGTTTTGTTTTTATCATTCTGAGGCATCTGGTCTGGGTCTACACTGTTTGCTCAGGTCTTTCAGTTGCAATATTTAAGGTTATTATGATGATACAGGATATATAGCTCCACATGGACTGATGCTTTCAACTGAAACTAACAAATATTTTTAGCTCACCTGAGCTATGCACAGGATGAGCTATAGTGGTCACTTTCCATCCTTCCATTAACATTTTCAAACCACTTCTCTGAAGCCCCTGAGTCAACTTTGCTCAAATTTCATATGGCGCCTCCTTAGGTTGAGTGAACAAAAGATTACTAAAATGGTTGCAGTCCGTTCACCAACATGGCCACCATGCCCATATATGGTAAAAACCTTTAATGATCTTCTTCTCCGGAACTGAGGATGCCTTATAACTGAATCTTTGCATAAATCATCAGTGACGGGAGGTCTAGGAGAGTCCTGCAAAAAGTTTTGTCACTGGGTTCGGATTACTTTAGTGCTACGTTTTATCAAACATATTTTTATTACAAACCTTCAAAGTATTCCCCCTTTACTGAAACACATTTTCGTAACCATTTTACCCAGTCGCGAAAAGCAGATATATAGTCTTCTTTTGGTATCTGTTGGAGACACTGATAAATAGCGCTGCCAAGAGAACTTCTAGACGTATACTTATTTCCAGAAAGCATTTTCTTAAGCCTTGGAAATAAAAAGATGTCACAGGGACTCAAGTCGGGTGACTAAGGTGGATGGTTTAAAACTTTCATCTTTTCAGAAGCCAAAAAAGACTTAACAACCTCACACTTATGAGAGGAGGTGTTGTCATGTAAAAGGTGGACTCCTGACCATCCTTTGCTTGGTCATTTCTTATTGAAAAACTCTTTCACTTTCTTCAGTACAGAATTCTTGTAGAATCGGCCAGTGACTGTATGACCAGATGGACAAGGCACTTGACTGACTGGCCCACTTGAATTAAAGAAAATTGCGAACAACATCTTTTTCGAACTTAAGGTTCTCTTGGCAATACATGGGCGTTTTTGATCTTTTCGCTTCCATTGCTTATTATCAGCCCTTCTTTGTGGTTCAAACATGTGCACCCAGGTTTCATCACCTGTTAGCAAGTTAGAAATAACCTGACTATTACAGCCTTTGCATGTTTTCAAAAGTTCACGGGCACATTTAAAGCGTTGCGTCTTTTGCTCCTGAGCAAATGAGGTACCAACCTAGCGCCAACCTTTCTCAGGTCCAAACGCTTTTTCAGAATAGTTTGAACACTGCCTTCTGATATACCAGTACAACTAGCTGTATCTTTGACAGACATTAGCGAACTCTGTTCGACCACAATCTTTACAGCAGTGATGTTAGGTTTGGTAACAGAGGTTTTAGGCCTTCCAGGACGGGTATCAGCTCCAACAGAAAATTTCCCAGCTTTAAAAGCTTTAACCCACCTAAAAATTGTGCGCATTGAAATGGTCTGAGATCCATATATATCACACAATTCATTAAATATCTGCTTTGAATCTATATTAAGCCTAATGCGGCATTTAATATAGCTACAAATTTCAGTCTTCTGGTCTATGTTCCAATGTAACAAGTAAATTGGTCAATGTATATAACTGCATCTGTTTCAATTTGAAATAAATCGGTCAGTTGGAAAGCAATTTGCACGAAATAAACGGGTATTGTTAGCTATTCAACACACCATTCAAGTGCAGTAAAGCATTTTAAGATATACCTGGGATAAAACTAAGGAAGCCTATTAGTGACAGAACTTTTTGCACGACCCTTGTAGCAAAAATCATTAAAATAATGGTCATACATTGGTATTTGTCTTTTTTTTTTACGGCAAAGTCAAGTTTGCTTCCCTATGCATTTGTTTGGGAAAATGTTGAGAATTTCAAATGACCTCTCCTCTAGAGCCTCTGGGCCAGTGTTGCTCAAATTTCATTTAGAGCCTCCCTGGGGCAGGGAAATGAAAGATTGCTAAAATGGTTGCCGTCCATTGACCAAGATAGCCACCATGCCCACATATGGTAAAATTCTTTAAAAATCGCCTTCTCCAAAACCAAGGATGCTTTATGGCTGAATCTTTGCCCAAATTATCGGGGACTAGAGGTCTACCAAAGGTGCTAAAAAGATGGTGGTACATTGACATTTGACTTTTTTATGGGGAGGTAGTTTGCTTCCCTATGCATTTGTATGGGAAAAATGTTGAGAATCTCAGCTGCAGCCTCTGGGCCAATGTTGCTCAAATTTCATTTGGTGCCTCCTGGGACAGGGGAATGAAAGATTGCTAAAATGGTTGCCGTCCATTGACCAAGATGGCCGCCATGCCCATATATGTTAAAAACCTTTAAAAATCTTCTTCAGAACCGAGGTTGTCTTATTGCTGATTCTTTGCATAAATTATCAGGGACGTGAGGTCTTCCGAAATTGCTAAAATAATGGTGGTACATTGACATTTAACTTTTTACGACAAGGTCAAGTTTGCTTCCCTATGCATTTGTATGGGGAAAATGTTGCGAATTTTAAATGACTTCTCCTCTGGAACCTCTGGTCCAGTGTTGCTCAAATTTCATTTGGAACCGCCCTCGGGCAGGGAAATGAAAGATTGCTGAGAATTATTGCACCCATTGATCAAGATGGCCGCCATGTCCATATATGTTAAAAACCTTTAAAAATCTTTTCCAGACCTGAGGACACCTTGTAGCTGCATCTTTGCACAAATCATCAGAGACGGGAGGTCTACCAAAGTTGCTAAAATGATGGTCCTACATTGACTTACGACCTTTTTTACAGTGAGGTCAAGTTTGCTTCTGTATGCATTTGTATGGGCCCCATACATTTGTATGGAAAAAAAGTTGATAATTTCAAATTTCTTTTCTGAGGCCACTGGTCCATGTTGCTCAAATTTCATGTGGGGGCCTACTTAGGTCAGGAGTAGGAAAAATTGCTTAAAATGGGCATGGTCCATTGATTAAAATGGCTGCCATGCTCAAATATGGTAAAAACCTTTAAAAAATCTTCTTCTCCAGAACCAAATAAGCCCTGGGCCCTAATCTTTCCACGAATTATGGGGGACAGGAGATCTGCCAAATTTGCTAAAATGATGGTCCTATATTGACGTTTGACCTTTCTACGGCAAGGTCAAGTTTGCTTCGCCATGCATTTGTATGGGCCATATACATTTATATGGGAAAAATGTTGAGAATTCATATTTTAGACATCTCCTCTATAATCCAGTTGAATTGAAACTTGATGATAAACATTAGGGTGCCTAGTAGACATAAAATATCTAAATGAGCCTATAGAAAATCCAAGATGGCCGCCACAGCCGCCATCTTGAAAATCAGTTGTCGACATCGCTTCCCAAACTTTTGGTCACTTTGAGCTGAAACTTGCTTTGTAGCAACAGGATTTGAAGCAAGCTAAAATTTTATTGATTGGAATTCCAAGATGGCCGCAATGGTTCCACTCCACTGATCAAGATGGCCGCCAGCCCTACAAATAGAAAATCTTCAGACATCTCATCCTTGACCAATGGCCTGATTTCAAAATATTTGCACAGAAGTGTTCCTCACATGACCCTTATTAAAATTGCTAAAATGGTTCTGCTTGGCTGAACAATATGGTGGCCAGAGCTAAAAACAGAAAAACCTTTCAATGACATCTCCTCCACGGCCAGTGGCCTAATTTCAAAGTAATTTCACAGAAGTGTTTCTCTTATGGCCCTACGCCGGCCTCGGTGGCTCAGTTGGATGCGCCCTCCGACTGGAGACCAGGAGGTCGTGGGTTCAACCCCCGCCAAGGTCGGCAACATTCTTTCGTGGAGATTGATCATGAAATATTTTCTACGGTCATTCTCTCCCTTCTGCTGATTCAAGAAGGGCAGTTGTCAGTTTCTGGCGAAAGAATGTGCACAATACTGGTTAACCGCTTAGAGGACTAAGCCTGCCCAGTAAACGTGTGGTTAGGTAAACTGACCGTGCTCGACATGACCCCATTGGGTTGACTGGGCCGTAAAACCTCAACACAAACAAACTTATGGCCCTACACCAAAATTGCTAAAATAGTTCTACTCGGCTGAACAAAATTGCCACCAGAGCTGAAAACAGAAAAAAAAAAAAACATTAAAGGACATCTCCTCCTTTGCCAGTGGCCTGATTTCAAAATGATTTCACAGAAATGTTCCTCTTATCCCTTTTTATTTATTTTTTTATTTTTTTTTTTTTTTTGACTAAATATGGCCCTTTGAAAATTTCAGCATATTAACCTTGTCAGCAAGATATCTCAAAAACTGTTTAAGCAATTGCCTTGAAACTTGACAGGCTGATAGGGAATGATGAGTAAATGACCTGATTAACTTATACTCAGGTGAGCATTGTGGCCCATGGGCCTCTTGTTTTCTTATTTCTCCCCAAATGTATATTACTAAGGTACTTCTAAAGAGTATCCACTTAAACATTACATGCAAATTGTCTTCAAAGGAGAAAAGAGACAATTTACATGAAATCATGTCAAAGCCTACTTAGTGGGAAAAACAGAAAAATATTTCAAAGTGAGCTGCATTATGCGAAAATGTGTCTTCGGACATATGCAGATAGCGAAGGCCCAGATCAGCCTGTGCATCCATGCAGTCTAATCAGGGCCCTCACTGTCCACTAGTAGAATCCTTGGATACTACCAAATGTCGGAATGGAGAGCAAAAGCTTGCATGATACTTTGTACATGCCGTGATGATTTGAACCTGCATATTTTGTGCATGTTCGTAGGCACTTTTTTGATTGACACAGCCAAAATGTATGCTGAAATATTTACCAAGCATGCTAGCCTTAACTGCTGCTATTAAAATGTTGGTTTACCCACTGCAGTCTCAGCTCTTAGAGTTCAGGAAATGTTGAGTTGGTATAGTTTGAAGGATTTTCCTTCTCTGCTTTTAGCTTTAAATGTGAAATACTATCTTGTTCGTCTGTCATTACCAACAATGACCAGTCCTAATCAGCTGTGTGATATGTAATTATTTGTGTGTTCTAAGATGGCTGATGAGACCAATCTTAGCTCTAAACAGCCTGTTGCAGATAGAACAAGAGAGGTCTGAGGAAGAAAGCTTTGTTGGTGATGCCTTAGCTCTGGCTTTCCGCTGTGCACATTTCTGCTCGGCTTTGCTGATTCTTTTTGCTTTGTATTCACCAGCTCTTCTTTTTATGAAGCCTCGCCACTTTGTATGATCTTGTGCAATCTGTTCCCTTGACTATGTTAGTATGTTGAAGGCTTTAAGGGAGCCTTTGAGGGTGTCCTTGTAACTCTTCTTCTGACCACCATGGGAGCGTTTTCCTACTTGAAGTTCTCAATAGAGGATTTTCTTTGGCAAACGTTCATCAGGCATTCTGGTAACAAGGCCTGTCCATCTTAACTGTGCCAAATTCAGAAGAGTATGTATACTCTGCATCCCTGCCCTTTTCAGGACTTTTGTGTCTGGAATCCTGTCTTGCCACTTGATCTTTAGAAGTTTTCTAAGACAGCTTGTATGGAAGTGGTTCAGTCTTTTGGCATGCCGTTGGTAAACTGTCCAAGTTTCGCATGCGTATAAAAGTGTTGACAGCCCTACCGATCTATATACTTTCAGCTTTGTGTCAAGTCTGATTCCACTTTGGTCCCAAATACTTCCACGTAGCCGGCCAAATGCTGCACTAGCTTTGGCAATTCTAGCATTGACTTCATCATCAATGTGCACAACTCTAGACAATGTGCTTCCAAGGTAGGTGAACTTGTCTACCACTTGCAGTCGTTGATCTTTCACTGTGATGGTAGGCTCCTTGTCAGGCTTTCCAGGCGCTGGCTGATATACTACCTCAGTCTTTTTGATGCTGATTGTAAGATCATAGCTGTCACATGAATCAGATACTTGGTCCACACCTTTTTGCATTTTCTCTTCTGTTGGAGCACCCTTTGCCATGTCATCAGCAAAGAGGAACTCATCTAGCACCTCTGTCTGCACCTTAGATTTAGCTTGCAACCTTCTTAGGTTGAATAGTTTCCCATCAAAGCAATACCTAATAGGTATACCATTGTCACCATCCTGGAAAGCATCTGTAAGCATGGCAGAAAACATCATGCTGAACAGTGTTGAAGCTTGTACACAGCCTTGCTTAACTGCATTTGTCACAGGAAATGGATCAGAAAACTCGCCATCATTTTGGACCCTTGCAAGCATACCATCATGGAACTGCTCACCATTGCTATATATGAATTTGGCAGGACAACCAAACTTTGCCATAATTTTCCAAAGTCCCTCACGACTGACTGGTCAAATGCTTTAGTAAGGTCGACAAAGGTCATATAGAGGTCCACATTCTGTTCCTGGCATTTTTCTTGAAGCTGTCATGCTGTGAAGATCATTTACTTAACCACACGTTTACTGGGCAGGCTTACTCCTCTATGGGGTTGATCAGTATTGTGCACATTCTTTCGCCAGAAACTGACAACTGCCCTTCTTGAATCAGCGGAAGGAAGAGAATGACCGTATTTTCTACGGTCATTCTCTCCCTTCCACAGTAAGACTGTGTACATCTGAAGACTAATCTGTACCTTTGCTGTTTTCACGTGTGCCATAATGATCCTAAGTTTACTGACAGACAGGTCTTAAATTTAACAAACAAAGTAGACCCAGATCAGACAGCTCCTTTGCAATCTGTTCTGGACTAGATTCTGTACAGCTTTAGAAAAATTGTAGGAAAATCTAACTTTTCAGAGCAATTCAGAAAACATTAATTGTTATAAAAGAATTGGCTATAGCCTGGATATTATGCGGCAGACTGCATGCCTAGTTGTCAGCCCAATCATTGTTGATGGCTATGCTTCACTCTTTAATTGCACGACGGGGGTTCGGTCCTCAGACTCAATGATGGCCTCTTCGTAAAATTTTAACCAGTATGTTGGGGCTTGATGATATGTCTTTGGCTTGGCCCGCCGTGGTTCAACTATTGGTTTTCATTTACTCTGGCATACAGTAGAATTAGCCATGAGTACTGTCTTGACTGAGTTGGGAGCCTTTATGCAAACCGAATTTTAAAGCATTTCTGTATTAAGAGTAGCATCGGGACCCAGGGTGAAGTTGGCTAGCTGTAAAAGTGCTTTAAATCCCCCGGTGGTTTACTCTACTGACCGTTCTAAGGCAGTGGTCCTGATGTTAGTCTTTACTCTTAGTTGCTTTGGGGTTTATTCTACGAGGTGATTTGTTATGCCCCCGCCTGCCTTTGGCAGGAGTGGGCCATATAGCATTTCGCCGTGATGTTACGTCCATATGTGCATATGTTACGTTCGTAACCAGGTTCAAGTTTACTGCAAGTTTAGGCGTAAATTTACGTCCGCGTTTCTCTTGCAGCTAATAACTTTTATACCTTCTGGGCTAGAAAGATGAAACTTTGCATGACACTTACCTATCTCAAGACCTTTTATTGTATGGTACCGTTGCCCCAGGGTCATGCCCCTGGGCGGGGCTAGGGTAAAAAAATGCCTGCAAGTGGATGAGGATAGCCCTGGGTGGGGGCTTCTGTATAGTATTTACACATTTCTAGTTTTATGTCTTACCTTGTGTCATTTTGTTCTTGTGTTTTTCAATCCTTTTTGCATTGCAATTACCTCGCTTGGGGAAGAGAGAGCTAATCTTAGTGCTTTTCGTATGTTTCTTAAATCTGTGCTTGTTTGGATTTGTCGGTTTTCCTCATCCTTTTGGTGTCTGGGAAGGGCTGCGGTTCAGATTATGGCACTTCCTGGACTTTTCTTTTACCTTGTTCTGGGTCTTTATTGTTTGCTATTGCATCTGTAACTTTTGACCACATTCCTGTATAGTAACACATTGTTATTTAAATTATAAGATAATGAAAGCAATGTATTCCCTATCCGAAATTTTAGGAGTTTCACAGTAATAATGCAGGTTTACTCATGATGCTCACACAGTAATTCAAGCTCTTAGACCAAGCATTCTTTGATCAAATGCACAACATACTATGTGGCTGCCAAACATTTAAGGTAGTCTCCAAAAATAAAATGATTATCTCTTTAGAAGTCTATCAACACCAGCCCTCAATTAAACCACTTTCCAAAAATACACAAAACTGTCTTTGTCAGAGAGAAGGCTTCTTTGCAGATTTTTTCAGTTTTTCATCCAAAACCCTACTAACACCCCTATTAGTCTTAACAAAATCAGCAATTTCTTAGCATTGGCACCCGATCCTCTTTCCTAAAATTAACTGAAATTGGCACCCTCCTTTTCAAATATATGGGCCTGAAGAGCGAAGTATTACAGTAATTTACTTCACGTTCTGATGATACAAGTGCATTATCAGTTGCTTTACCATAATTTCTGTGTAAATAGTGTATGAAAATTATAAAAGACTGACCAAAGCTACAACTGTTTTCCACTGACAGTTATGTAGTATTTTATTATATTTTACAGTTATAACTGTTTTGTGCCGAGTTGCCTTGTACATCTATGCAACATTTCAGAGGGAAAAGGGTTGTGTCACATATTCACAAATATCTCTTTTGAAAATTGAAATTAGTTCAAGATTGCTCATTACATTTTATTTGTCGTTTTACCACACGTCTGGATTATATAACATAACAATCATTTAGAAAATTATAAGAAAGTTTTTTTTTTTTGTTCCCGAAAAATTCTGAAAAATGAAGTTGCAACCCTATTGTGCTGAAGATATATCAACAAAAAGTACATGTATATGGGTCTATTTCAGGTAAATGGAAAAAATAACCTCCATCACACTGAATTATTAAAAAGCTAATTTGAGCCATTTTTTTGTATTATACTGATAAAATGATAATTAAAGTTTCAGAAATTGGCAGAAAAAAGATAGTTTATGATTTTCTTTAAAAATTATGAACAATAATTTATGACCTAGTAAATGTGATGGATGTTACCTGGTCAATATATATGTGAATATATGACATAGTATGTTTTGTTATTTATATAAATAAATTTTTCATTAAAGAGTTAAAAGTGTAGTATTTCTTTTAAACAAATATTTGGAAAAAGAGGGATTTCTGTTTCGCCTTTTTGTGGGTTGTTTTAAAGTGACGGACGTTACTTCTTTTTCCAACGCATTTTACATTTGCGTCAAGTCAGCTTTGTGGAAAGGGCATTAATTATCACTCTGGTAAAAGTCTGGTTTCTACTATTTGAGCTTGACTGCCTGATAGTGTGTAATAATTGTAATACGTTTCGCAATTTATACTATTATTGATGTAAATGTGTTTGGACATTACACTTGACCAATTGACTAATAAAGAAAAGTGACGGATGTTAAACATGACTTGATATTCCATTCATATCTGCTTATCTTGTCTTTCATCAAATTTCGAGAGACTGATGGACTCCGCATCTGATCTGAGATGCAAACTATTAAGTACTAATACCACTCTTACACTCCAGTCAAAGTTAAAAAGCTGAAAAAAAAAAAAAAAGCTGGAACAAGTGAAATGTTGGACATAATGTAAACTTAAGACGCTAGAAACTTAATCATTGCCGCAAATTTCTACTGTTCAATAATGTTATTGGCATACTTATCACATCAAGTAAAACCAGATGATAAATTAACAAACTGATACTGGGGCAAAACATACTGTGATACTGGGGCAAAACATACCAGAACAACTGTATAGTTCTAATTGAAAACATTAAGTAAGAATTCAAAGTAAGTTTTATAAGTATTATAGACTTTATGATTTTAAGAACAGACTATAAAGTTGTCTGGTATGACTTGCTTTTCAGTAATAAAGAAGGCAAGATGAAACATTTAATAAGTGTATTTATTTATTTCCCGCCACTTCACAGAACAAAACAAAAAATCGGACTTCCGAAACTTTGGTGTCCACTTCTTTTAAAGGTTTGCATCAGCTGAAAAGATAAAGTGGAAATGTATAGAATTAAAGCAGGAGGGGGGGTGAATGGACTTTATTTTTGGGGGCCCAAAGGGGCTCCCGCGTAGACAACAATTTGTATCAACGTCGAGACGCTCCCACGTAGACAAACAATTCTGTATGTACGTTGAGACGACCTCCTCGGGTGTGCGGCCACGCATCGGCTCTTCCTGAGGCCCGTGCCCCCTCGGCCCCCAAGTGAGCATAGTGAGAGCCCCTGGGGATGGCCCCCACCCTCTCCGGCCTTCGGGCTCGTCTATTAAAGAAGTGGGTGACTGCTGATATACCACTACAAGCGACATGCCCAAGGGACACAACACATGCAAATGGCTGACCCTGAGCTCAACGGAGCTCTGTGGTAAAAGCTGTCTTACGGACTTTTGTATAGTTCATCTGGTGAGACTCTTAAAGGCTCATGCACTCAGCCCTGCAGGGGTTGTGGGGTAGGGGTTACTAACAAGCAACAGCTCTGTTGTCAGTGCGGGTATAGGAGTGAGTGGCATTGTGCAACAAGAGCGACGCGAAAGGATTTTGAGTGTCTGGGCGCCATCGAGATTTCCATTTAGAGGAAGGTGATACAAGGTATATACCCATCTGACGCCAATGGATGACCTTGACCGAAGAAATACTCGCAGAGAATGAGCCAAGGCCCATCCTCGATGAGCCCATTCCAGAAGCTGAGGAAAGACCCCCCCTCCCTCTCCCCCCCACCCCCCCCACTTCGACCACAGTGGCCATTTACCGACCTGGATGATCGTGTCCCCCACCCAGTAAGACTCCCGGCTTACGAGCCTTAGGCAGAGATACTTAACAATGCCAAAGACGAATTTGAGGTAGATGGCGCCGCCGTGGTCTTCTCTACATCGAGGATTGAAGGAGAAGACCGGCTGGACATCAGTGATGTCGAGATTGCCAACGGCATGCATGCCAGAGCCGACAGGCTGGCACTGGACGCTCGGATGGCCGACGTTAGGGCTACCCAACTTCTGGCGGCTCTCCCAGGGGGGGGCACGGAGTTTCTCCTGCGAATCAAGTTTCTCCAGCAGAAAGCTGAAGATGATTGGGTCTTTGAAGACAAGTTTGATCCAGTCCAGGCTGAGCGAAAGAAGGGCCGGGGGGTCGTCGAGGTCGCTCGGAACACAAGCCCTGGGGTATTGACTGGAATCGACAGTGTGTTCTATCAGAACACCTACCCCTACACCGCAGTTGTCTACGGCCTCTACCCCGTCAGGGATCCGGAGGGGGGGGGGGGGGGTGGGGGCAAAACCCACGCGAGCGATCGAGCTCTTCCATACCAGAAGCCCCCTCGTCTTCACCCCGACCCATCGTCTGGCCAAAGAAATGCGGGCCAGGGGCGTCCAGGCCAAGGCCTATCAAAGCTTCTTCCGATGGAGCGGCCAAACGGACTGGACGCCTGAAAGGATGGGACAGAAATTTGTTCCAAATGTGATCATCTGGGACTAGGTCTGCACAGTGCCCTGCCCCACTATGCAAACCTTCCTCGACTGGCTCGAGGGACGGGGCATCCAGGACATCATTCTGCTGTGGCGATCAGGGGCAGCCGCCCCCAATCGCTGGAGAAATGCCACACGACTGGCTCCGCAGGCATGCCGCCTATTTCGAAGAGGTCGAGGTAGACCACAGAGCCAAAAGGAAATGCAGGCCAGGGGCGTCCAGGCCCAGACCTATCACAGCTTCTTCCAATGGAGCGGCCAAACGGACTGGACACCTGAAAGGATGGGACAGAAATTTGTTCCCCGTGTGATCATCTGGGACGAGGTCTGCACAGTGCCCTGCCCCACTCTGCAAACTTTCCTCGACTGGCTCGAGGGACGGGGTATCCAGGACATCTGCTGTGGCGATCAGGGGCAGCCCCCCACCAATCACCAGAGAAATGCCACACGACTGGCTCCGGGGGCATGCCGCCTATTACGAAGAGGTCGAGGTAGACCACAGAGCCAAAAGCGCTCAAGAAGCGAATCCACCTTCAGCCCGACAGGGTCCAGTGCTGAGAGGTGCGAAAGGCGCTTCCTGGTTGCCTCGGATGGGAACGCTTCATGGAGGCCTGGAAGCCATGTGATCTCAGACCTGGAGGCAGAAGGTTTGCGACCGGGCCCAGAGGCTGCTGTCCGAGCGCCATGAGTATTTCCCGGACACCTCCGTGCCTCTGTTATATCGTCCCAAGGATATTCAGCGGCAAAACATCATGGTCACCATCCCTGGGCCCTTGCTGGATGGCAGGCCAGACCAGCAAGAGCTCGAGGTGCCCTTGAAATATGCCCGCGAGGTCCTCGACGGCAAGTGGGGCCAGGACTGGGCTCTTGGCTAAGCCCTCACGTTCACTCGAGCCAGGGTCTCACAGTTGCCAGTCCCCAGAAAGTCTGGATCATAGACAACTTTCTCCAGTGGCCCACCTGGCTTATCTTGCAGTCTCACGGGTGGAGTATCTCAGCCAGCTCGAGCGGGTAGTATGCTCTCCCACCCCCCCACCCCCCAGAGGAGGGTTCTGAGGGTGCACGCACACTCACCGAGCAGCAGCTCCGCAAAGTCATCCAGAGGAAGCTGGTGGACTATAAGCGACAGGGCCAAGCCACGGGGCTCAGGTTTAGCCTGAAGGTTGATCACATCCTAGCACTGAAGGAGGCCCAGGACAATCGCTGTGCCGCATGCAACATCGAGCATGGGCTTACCAGCCAAAGGACACCCAGCAGTTCGGTGTCGACCGGTTCGACAACGCGGGCCACATCCATGATAACGTCGGGCTGACCTGTCTCAAGTGCAACCGAAAGAGAGGAGCAGCAGCCCACAGCGCTTGAGATCCCCATCCAGAGGAAGCTGAGTGTCGGTCGGCACTACAAGGAGTTCCTTCCTGACAAAACCACGCGGTGGCCCATCCTGCAAGTAATACAACATGGGCTCATTGGGCTTGGTCACCAAGCGTCCGAGCCGGTGAACCTCAAAAGACCACACAGGGTCTGTAGCGAGTCGATGGCCACCTTCCAGCTTGCCAGGTTGGTACAGATAGAGAATGCCAACTCCCAAGGGGACTTCTGCTCCTAGAGACCAACCGGGCGGCCAGGAACTACAGAGGAGGGCTTTTGTGCGCCGCGGAACAGCGTCTTGGCCTTGATGGCATCAGAGGGCTTTTTGCCAGTCAACCTAGTCACTTCGCCGTTCAGAGAGGCTACAACACTAGGCAGCCGAGCCGCCACTCAGTTGACCTCTGACCCGAAGGGAGGTGCATCTCTTGGGCATATTGGTGCTCAAACAACCTCTCTGCGAGGGTCCTGTTCCAGCGCTTCACGACGCCTTGGTCCTTGTGAATACTGACCCGACCGTGCCGGACCTGGACAGAGTGCTTTGCCAGCAGCTGGCTCACCGCACCCATGAACTCGCGCCCAGGGTCAACCTGAAGGAGCTTCAGCCACCGCAAGGGGCTCCGCTTGTAGATCCGAGTCAGGCCATCGTCAACCTCTGCCGCGGTCTTGCTAGTCAGAGACTCAGCCTCTTTGTAGCTCGAGGCCACATCAACGACTGAGAGCGTAGCGGTAGGTTTTCCGCCATACGAGGTCGTGTGGCAGAAAGAGCAGATCCGCCTGGTGGACCTCCTTGGGCACCACAACGTCAAGCTTCGGCCGCGGTACGCGCCGTGGGGCAGGCAGATAGATCTGCCAGATGGCCTGCCTTTTGAGCCAGTCCTTGGCCTGCTGCTCAGTCACCTTTGCTGCAGACGCCAGCTTCTTGATGGCTGCGAGCCCCTTCCAGGAGCCTCGTGGGGCTGTAGTATAGGGCAGAGAGCTTACTGTCGGCCATTGCTACTAAGGTATTCCAGCAGCCCGACCAGCCTCCAACATGCGGACGCCACAGGGTCAGGAATCTGTCAAGTTGTCCCCCGGGTTGGTCGGGCCAGCCAGCACCCCCGTCTCGAACCGAATGGCTGCCCGGTCATCTTGCCACCAGAGCTCAAGCGACTATTTTGTGCAATATCCATCATGGTGTGGGCCAGAGGGCTGGGGATTTTGTGGCGGCGGGTCGTGTGCCCGACCTCGAGCATAGCGAGATACAGTTCGTCGGCCAGCATTGCTAGCATATTCCCAACGTCGGAAAAATTCAAATGCGCAATGGAACATGGATTACTTGGCGAGTCTGTAGGCCACCAGACCGGTCGCGGCCATCCCCAGGATGACGAAGGCGATCTCGCGGTCTTTCTGGCCATCACTCGGGTGACAAAAGTCGGCAAGCTGGGGATCAAGGTTGTGCCCGGTGACCTGCGCATATTCCTGCATTACAGCGTCAACATCCCAGAACATCTTAACAGCATGACCTTGCTGGCGATGTTCCTCGTCGATCCAGTCGAGGCGCTCGGTCCGTTTCCGGGATCATGACACCTGTGAGCCCTGCAGCTGCTCGACTGCTTTATCGTGAAGCTTGCGCTCTTCGTTGACGCCAGAGCTTCTCAAAATGGTGAATAAGTACTTCGATCCGGAGAACGCAAGGGCGTTCACCCGGGCTCCCCCAACGAGCACTGCAATGCTTGCCATTACTTCATGATATCAGCAGGTATGATCCCCTGTGGGTACAACAGAATAAAAAAAATCTGCTGTTATGCATTATAACAAACCAGGGCGGTGCTTTCTTTGCGGTTGCATTTGTTTTGCGTTTGGTGCTGTTTGGCTTGTTGTGTTTTCATTTTAACTTCTGTTGGTCTAGATTGTTTGGTTCAGTGAGGAAAACTGGGTTGCCGCCTGTTTGGGAGGGAGCTGCTAACTCGGCTTGTCGCTTGTGATTTATTGTTTGTTGGAGTGTGTTTGTCCATCTTTCCCTTTGGTGTGGGGGATAGGATTTGGGTTCTAATTCAGTCAGTTCCTGAAGTGTAGTACTCTTTAAATTTATGTTAGGTCAATACAACATTGGACATGTCAAAATGTAACATCCGATTAATATATCTAATTTGTGACATTCATTTTTAAAACTCACGTTTAAATGCATTTTCATATAAGACCAAGAAGTCATTTAAACAAACCAGATTGTATTTAAGTCATCAAACACTGTCTACAGTTCTATAGAACATTGTTATATTTGTTTGGATGTTACTCTTGACCAGCTGGAAAATCCCGATAGTCAATATCACAGGCAAATATTTTAATATTGTCAAAAAGTAACGGTATATTTCTTGCTGACTAGTTTAGTTTATCGCAACCATCATAAAAAAAGTCTTAACTGCAAAACTATCTGGTCAAATATTAGCCTAATGAAAAGGTACATTTTAATAGAAAACAAGTGCACTTTCCCTTGTAAAGAATGGAAACCCTGATCAGCAGTTACTATTGACCCAGGTGTTTTGAGAATGTTTGTCAAATTTAACATAAAAAAAAAAATGTAACGGAATACTCTTACATTGCACAGTTGAACTTGATTTTGCTCCAAAGAAAAAACTTCAAAGACAAAAAAACAAAATCCTGGTAATTTTTCAATTATGATGGATATTAGCTCATGAGAAGAACTTGTGCTGTTGATGAAAACAAACTTTGATCGGACGTTACTATGGACAACTTTTTCATGTCAATTGTTACTTCCAGTCACTGAAAAAGCTGTCAAAATGTTACGGGCATGCGAAAATTTTATAAGTAGAGAATGATTCAGAGAGATACCAATTAATTTGATTAAACCAAACAACTTAATTTAAAAATCACAAATTGGGATAATCATCATAAACTGTATTGATATTTTGTTGCTAAAACCAACTGCTATCTGTTCGGCAGTTACCTCTGACATTCCGGGGTAATACAATCGTGTCAAACAAAACGCTGCATCGGACAGATTCTGTCAAATGTAACAGCCGTTTGTGCTCGTCGAAAGTTTGCCATCTCTAAACAAAATTTCAGCCTTTGTTGAGTAATATTATTAAAAGAATACACACTAGAAACCATTGAACATCAAGTAACAACCAGAACTTAATATTTCATCCACTGGTTGTTATGTGATGGATGTTACAACGGAAAAAATATTTGACCGACAAATCACTTTTTTTGCTATCGTTCATATTGAAGCGGTCTCACAAAAATTGATGACGTAGATCACTAGACGGTGTTGATACAACTTAGTCCAGCGTGAAAATCATCCGAACATTCTTCCACATTACGCGGTATGACGATATGATCGGATGTTATGAAGTTGACCGACAGATACCGTTGTTGTAAAAATTCGGTCTTTTCTTCAAGAACGAATGATCTTTCATCAAGTAAAAATTATAAACCAACAGTATAACAACTGCTCTTGAAATGGATATAATGAATCTGTCCAGTTTTGAGACGAGTTCCCTGTCTCAGATCAAATAAAAAATTTGTTATTTTGACGGACAGCATAACCGGCAAAACGGGTCTTTGTGTAACGGATTTTTATTTGATATATTGCGTAAAAACGTCAAATAAACACAAAGCAATCCGGAAAAATCATTTTGGTATTAAAATATTATAAAAACGTTATGTAGAAGTTCAAGAGGATGCCAATTTTGTTTGCTTTGACATGTCATACTCAAGGCATTGTTATTATGGTGCGGAAAAATAATGACTTTGTTGATCAAAAATAAAATCTTGTAATACTGACCAACAATTTTAATTTGATATTTTTTTTAATATCTGTCTATCATAGGAACTTAATCAATATGCATTAAATTTCCAATATTTTCTGTCAGATTTGTAATTTTGGGGAAAAAAAGTGACGGAGGTTATTTTTTCCATTTACCTTATAAAGGCCCATCTGTCAATCTTCATGCCAGTTTGTTGTGGTACTTTGTTACAATCTTCAAACCCAGCATTTATGGTGGAGTGGTACAGATAAACTAATCAGAGTTTTGTTTCATTATTTTTATGAACAGGGCTGTGGAATTACCATGCCCGGCTTGTCCAGCTTGTCCCATTTTCCTGAGGACAAGTAAGAAATTTCAATTTACTTGTCCTAGGACAAGGACTTCTTAGCTCTACCTGGACTTCATAGCTCTAGCTATCAAGAGTATCCAGATTTTGATATATATTTTTTTCTTATTTCTCAAAGAAAACATGTTTTGAGTACTCAGTAGTAGCACATCAGTGAGGCGCTACTAATGAGTACCGACAATGTATGTTTTTTTTTTGAGAAATAAGAAAAAATGCCAATCTTTGTGCAAGTAAATTTTGTTTGGACAAGTGGATTTTGACCATTTACTTGTCAGTGGACAAGTAATAAAATTTGATATTTCCACAACCTTGTTTATGAAACATCAAAACATTTTGGAATTTAAATGTGCATGTATTATACGTATATATTTAAACGACTGCAAAAAGTATCTGTCAATCTTCAAGCCAGTTTGCTGTAGAGAAGTGAGTTACTTTCTAACAATTCCTGAGCCCAGCATTCATCGCTGAGTGGTACAGGTGTTGTCTTAATGAAATTACGTATGCGATATTCAGGGTCTTCCCTCGGAAATGTATTTAAGGAGACCTATGTCTCTACTGATCCATATTTTAGGGGACATATGGGGTAATTTCAGGGGTTAATGGTTTGAATTTTACAGAAAATACTGCAATTTTAAGGAACATCAATGTCTCTAAGATAAACGTTTAGGAGACATCAGAGTCCAAAAGGGGCCAAGCGTTTTTTGAGGGACAAAGCGGACCTATTATGATCAGTCACCATTCATTGTTGTCCATCCATGTATTCACAATTATTTCATTTAACCCTTCTCTTGCCGGAAATAAAATGAATCAGGCCTGTAAGAGGGGGTACCTCTACTTGAGAAGTCATTACCCCCTGAATTTTACCTCGATTTTCATGAAATTTTCACGTATAATTTGCCGATCCTAGGTGGCCATTTTACCGGAGAAAGGATGGTCACGTGACTAGAAAGTCACGTGAAAGTCATGTGTAAACCGGGAACCGTTTAAGACACTTAAAAAAAAAAAAAAAAAAAAAAAATTACAAGAACCCAGCGCCTACTGTGTACTATTGCGAATGAAACGAGTGACATACATAGGTTCTACTGTTATTTTTACTTCTTCCTCACTGGAAATGATTCAGGTGTTATGGGCTTTTTTTTTTCCAGAAAAGCCTGATCAATTTGTTGAAGTGAGTGCTGAAATTAATGGCAGCTTGAAATTTGGTATTCTCGGTCTTTTTTAGTGTGGGTAAAATCCAGCACCTGACTATCTAATGAAAAGTGGCGTGTTTGTATGAAAGTAGGTTCACTCCTGTATGAGAACACTTGCTCTGAATGGTTGCATGTGGTATATTGTAAGTATGACAGGCTTTTGAGTTGGCAGACCCCCCCAGCGCGACTATTGTCGCGAACGGCAAGATAAGGGTTAACTAGAAAAAAATATAAAATGTGGTTTTGCATTTTTTGTGTCAAATACAACTCCAAAACGTCAAATTCGGGCTAACTTTTTGGGTTTTAATTTTTTGTCCGGCTTTCTGTTAACCCTTCTCTTGCCGGAAATAAAATGAATCAGGCCTGTAAGAGGGGGTACCTCTACTTGAGAAGTCATTACCCCCTGAATTTTACCTCGATTTTCATGAAATTTTCACGTATAATTTGCCGATCCTAGGTGGCCATTTTACCGGAGAAAGGATGGTCACGTGACTAGAAAGTCATGTGACAGTCATGTGTAAACCAGGAACCGTTTAAGACACTTAAAAAAAAAAAAAAAAAAAAATTACAAGAACCCAGCGCCTACTGTGTACTATTGCGAATGAAACGAGTGACATACATAGGTTCTACTGTTATTCCTACTTCTTCCTCACTGGAAATGATTCAGGTGTTATGGGCTTTTTTTCCAGAAAAGCCTGATCAATTTGTTGAAGTGAGTGCTGAAATTAATGGCAGCTTGAAATTTGGTATTCTCGGTCTTTTTTAGTGTGGGTAAAATCCAGCACCTGACTATCTAATGAAAAGTGGCGTGTTTGTATGAAAGTAGGTTCACTCCTGTATGAGAACACTTGCTCTGAATGGTTGCATGTGGTATATTGTAAGTATGACAGGCTTTTGAGTTGGCAGACCCCCCCAGCGCGACTATTGTCGCGAACGGCAAGATAAGGGTTAACTAGAAAAAAATATAAAATGTGGTTTTGCATTTTTTGTGTCGAATACAACCCCAAAACGTCTAATTCGGGCTAACTTTTTGGGTTTTAATTTTTTGTCCGGCTTTCTGTTAAGAATACTGTTTAGATTTCCATCAGACTTGGCAGAAATGATCCATGAAAGGTCTTCTTTGATAGTTGTCTTGCCATATACTGCATTGGTACTCCATATAAGACCACTATGGCTCTCTTGTTTATTGGGCATCAACTTTCCACAAAAATCGAAAAAAGCAGTCCATATGTACTTGCACGAAACTTCAGTATTAACTATGCAAATCTGCTTACATATTTAAAATGAGATGAACCTTTCCTGTTTCAGAATCAACAACCAGAGGTAGAAGCACAAAAACAGTGATGCTTATTTACTATGGTCAGATGCTAACAGCAGGAACCAGTGAAAGTGATTAGAATTAAATGAGATCTTATCTTGCACCAAAATTCAGGTTTTCTCTGCTTGCTAGAATCTCATAGCTTTTGATAAGGAGCTGTTTTCAACCAAAAAGTATCTAAATTTTTGTTATTTCTCAACAATAATATGTTGTGGTTACTCATTAGAAGTACCTTGGCAAGATGCTTTTAGTGAGTACCCACATCATATGTTTTCCTCGAGAAATAAGAAAACTATTTACTTGATACCCACTCTTATTTAGACCTACGTAGATGTTGCCCTCTTGTCATAAGTGTCTTATTGCCATTTCATTCTGTATTAGCATATGCTCCTTCTAAGGATGTAAGGACCTAATTTTCTATCTATTTGTTTGTTCATCTACCAGTCATCAAAATTTGTGTTCAATACAAAGTTGACTCCAATGTTCCAGTCCATTTCTCAATAACAGTAAGAGCTTTATTATTGATACATAAGTTGATACATAAGTACAGTATATTCGCATCTGTCCTTGGTGATGAAGCCACTTTCTCAAGAACTAAAAGGGTTAAAGGAATGGTGTTGATATACACTTGCATCTAAGTATGATTCCCGTATAATTACCAAAATGCATATTTGGCCCCCACAAGCACAACATAGCCTCAATGCCTGCATAGCTTCAACGCCAAGGAATTCTCGCACTGTAGGTCAAGATAAGAGTGGGTATCATGTTATAGTTTTCATACCAGGTCTTAATATACAGGCTTTCAAGTGGGTCCTACTTTTCCCTACTTTTTTTTGTGTTCCTACTTTTCCCTACTTTTTTTCTGAAAATGCCCTACTATCCCTACTTTTTAGTCCAAAAATGTTTGAAGTGACCAAAAATTGTAATTTTTTTCCTCGCTTGCTCGAAGTTTGTAAAAATTGGATCAACTTAATCTGAGCAGTCACGATGCAAAAGTTTATGAAATATTTTTACTTCAGTTGTAACTCCTTTTTTGGAACATTTATTTTGGTATTTCCTTACCATGGTGATGTAGTGTTATTGTTCAGAGAAAACTGTTTTCTTAATTTTATCTTTTTCTAAGTCTGAAAACGCTCAGAACATCCCTACTATCCCTACTTTTCATGATTTAAATTCCTACTTTTGCCCTACTTTTTCAAAATTTTGAGCCCTACTTTATCCCTGTTTTTTCACTGCAGGGCACTAGAAAGCCTGAATATATATTGTGGGTGCGCGTAAGAAGCACTTCTAATGAGTACCCACAACATCTGTTTTCTAGAATACTGGCTGATTTGTAGATTGGATATGGATTCTGCCATCTGAAGCATAAAAATAACTTGAAATACATTCTGAAACTCATATCCTTTGGAAGCAAGGGAATTGCACAAGGCATGAATATGCCCGACTGGGTTTTACCGAGTCTGTTCATGAGAAGTGCGTAAAAATGTGACACTGCCAATGTCCTCTAGCATACATTTAAGCAGAACTGCATATAGTAGGCCAAAAACGAAACACTAGACCTTGGGCCAGCCATAGACCCCCCTCCCCCCCAGGGGGAATTTTGTACACTATAATTTTCTAAAACTACATTATATAAGAAACAAAATGACACATGTTAGCCCTCTGGCGATGGGGGCGTTTACGTGTAACAGCCATGTTACCAACATTACCCTCAAAACAATAGAAATACTTTAGTGTAAATACTGAACTACTCCATATTCTTACTTACTAGCATGCTATTTGCTACTAGTGGATGTCATTTTATATAGACAGGTACTTTGATATGTTGGACTCCCAATTACTTGTGATATAACTGTTACATTCGTTACTAAAAGTCAAAAACGTCATTTATAAGTTTCCTGATACACTGTTTTGGTCGACTATGACCAGTCAGTGACTAGAAATGTAATCTGATGCTGTTTTACAATAGATAAACACAATATATCCTCCTTTGTACATCAAGAAATGAAAACAAGCCAGCTTGACTGAGCAAACGACATAAGGAATGATAGTTTCTTTAAAACAGCCTAAACTTCTAATCTGAAAAGTATTGTTATTTCGAACTTCTTAACATTTAATTGGCTGTGGTTGCAATTAGTTTGATGTATTAAATTATCATGATTGGACTAATGCATTATAAGCTTCGAATAAATGCTTTATACACTTCTTAGTGTTACTTATGTTACTTTTTGAGTGATACTTTATCTATATCATATAGATGGCTGTTGATACTTTGTACATACAGGTGAAGGAACATCAGCTCTAAAAAGTCAATAACAAACAAAGTAAATTATTTATCAGATACCTTTATACTTTTGTGAATTGAGTGAAAATAAAAAAAAACAAACCTCGCCAATCCTCTGCTTGATAATTGTATCTTTAAAATATATAGTAAAATGTACCCTATAACAAATACAGAAATATCCCCTTTTCATACATACTTACATGATATTAGCTCTTCATTGCTTATTGTCCCCCGCCTTTTCGAAGAAAAGTGGAGGGACACTGTTTTTGGTTTTCCGTGGTGCGTGGCGCGTGGTGCGTGGTTCCGAGTTTTTAGTGGGTACTTTGTCCCCTTAACTCCTCCCACAGTTTCTGTCCGATCCTTTTGAAACTTTACAGGTGTTTTAAGGATGGTCTGAAGATATGCATGTGGTTTTTTCAGAATCCTGAAATAAATTGTTTATCACTTTTTCTGCATTTTTAACTTAGACATTTTTTGAGTTCTAATATTACAGAAGTCTATAGGGAGTAGGTACCTTGTCCCCTTAACGCCTCCCACAGTTTTTGGCCGATCATTTTGAAACTTTACATGGGCTTTTAGGATGGCCTGAAGATATGCATGTGGTTTTTTCAGAATCCTGAAAAAAATTTTTATCACTTTTTCCGCATTTTTAACTTAGACATTTTTTGAGTTCTAATACTACAGAAGTGTATAGGGAGTAGGTACCTTGTCCCCTTAACTCCTCCCACAGTTTTTGGCCGATCCTTTTGAAACTTTACATAGGCTTTTAGGATGGCCTGAAGATATGCATGTGGTTTTTTTAGCAGAATCCTGAAATAATTTTTTATTACTTTTTCCGCATTTTTAACTTAGACTTTTTTTGAGTTCTAATACTACAGAAGTGTATAGGAAGCAGGTACCTTGTCCCCTTAACTCCTCCCACAGTTTTTGGCCGATTCTTTTGAAACTTTACAGGTGTTTTAAGGATGGCCTGAAGATATGCATGTGGTTTTTTCAGAATCCTGAAATAATTTTTTATTACTTTTTCCGCATTTTTAACTTAGTCATTTTTCGATTTCTAGTACTACAGAAGTGTATAGGGAGTAGGTACCTTGTCCCCTTAACTCCTCCCACAGTTTTTGGCCGATCCTTTTGAAACTTTACATGGGCTTTCAGGATGGCCTGAAGATATGCATGTGGTTTTTTCAGAATCCTGAAATAATTTTTTATTACTTTTTCCGCATTTTTAACTTAGACATTTTTTTGAGTTCTAATACTACAGGAGTATATAGGGAGCAGGTACCTTGTCCCCTTAACTCCTCCCACAGTTTTTGGCCGATCCTTTTGAAACTGTACAGGTGCTTTAAGGATGGTCTGAAGATATGCATGTGGTTTATTCGGAATCCTGAAATTATTTTTTTATCACTTTTTACACGTTTTGAACTTAGACATTTTTTGAGTTCTAATTTTACAGAAGTCTATAGGGAGTAGGTACCTTGTCCCCTTAACTCCTCCCACAGTTTTTGGCCGATCCTTTTGAAACTTTACGTGGGCTTTTAGGATGGCCTGAAAATATGCAGGTGGATTTTTCAGAATCCTGAAATATTTTTTTATTACTTTTTCTGCATTTTTAACTTAGACATTTTTTGAGTTCTAATATTGCAGAAGTATATAGGGTGCAGGCACCTTGTCCCCTTAACTCCTCCCACAGTTTTTGTCCGATCCTTTTGAAACTTTACAAGGGCTTTTAGGATGGCCTGAAGATATGCATGTGGTTTTTTCAGAATCCTGAAATAATTTTTTACCACTTTTTCTGCATTTTTAACTTAGACATTTTTTGAGTTCTAATACTACAGGAGTATATAGGGAGCAGGTACCTTGTCCCCTTAACTCCTCCCACAGTTTTTGGCCGATCCTTTTGAAGCTGTACAGGTGTTTTAAGGATGGTCTGAAGATATGCATGTGTTTTTTTTTCAGAATCTTGAAATTATTTTTTATCACTGGTTTCCTGCTTCAATACTTAGGTATTTGATACAGGACCAGTGGTCCTCTAGTTAACTTTACCATTTTTAACACCTCAAATAAAAATTAGGCGGGGGACATAAATTCCCCATGGAATTTGCTTGTTTTCTATGCTTTAAGCTGATATTCTAAAACTTAAATCCATCTAGACTGCCAGAAATACTTTACACTTTATACTGTTACACATGTTATATGTCAGTTTAAGTGCTGTGATATCAGAACATTGTTTCCTATAGACAGTGTTTGCAGGAGAAAGCTATTTGTTAGTAAAATACTGTATACTTTTCTAATCTCAACTCAAAAGCATGAATAAAGTGAAAACAAACTTTCTGAGGGCATAAACTATTCAAGGAAAACTATTTCATAATTTAAGTCTACCTAAAAACACAGTGGTAATCTCAATGATAATAACATCACACATAATATCAACACTATACTGCATTTTAAGTCATCTCTAAGATGCAGCCAAATACATAGTATACATACTTTGGCACTTCTCTGTTGCCACAGTGTATAAAATAAAACAGTTTATGCTGGCTAGAAGACAGTTTGCTTAAACAAAATCTGTTTTATTATATAATACCTTGTAAAAGACCCAACACATATAGGCCAGTCATACATTATATAATATTATGACATTAAATAAATGATTACCATATTTATCATCTATATAGTGATAAGAAAACCTTTCTAGATATAAAATTATACAAGAGTCTTGTTTGTCTTTATTATTATTATTATTAGTGATATTAGTAATGAAAATAACACACAACAACATTAATCTTAACGATTGCCATTCTCTTTGTTACTTTATAATGGACCTCCAAAACGTGTAATTGATAATCAAAATGATGATAGTATAAAATAACAAATAGGATTGGTTTTGTTTCTGAGCTTTATATAAATGGGGATAATATAACATAACAGAAAGGACTGGTTGTGTCTCTGGGCCATATATGCCTTACGACTGAATTAGATTTAGCTGCGAAGAAACTATAATGAGGTATAAAAAACCTTCTTTGGCCCCTACCTCTGATATACCATCTATTACTAGATTATTTTAATGCCAAGATAAGGTAAGGTATTTAATTCTCACCTTTTATTTCCATTGCAATTTCAGACATGAAAATGAACTAGTACCTGCTGATTGTCAATGGTACTGTTAAGGTGAATAAATTATTACCAAATATTTTCATTTACCTAACATGTCTGGTAACGTATGTTACACAACTGTGACTGCTATTCTTAATCAGACTCCTTGCATATTTTTACTTTGACTGTTATAACTTTTATTGTGGTTCTAAAGAAAGACCCTATCAAAATAAACAATGGGTTTTCATTACTATTATTAAAGTCCCATGTTCTTTAAGGCCGTTTTCCTTCTGTCCAGACACTGATCATATTTGAGACAAACTCTGGTGCTTACACTACAACTTCTGCTGCTCAGAATAGATATTCTGACACTAAGAATAACTTTTCTAGGTCCTCTCATAGAGTTAAACCAAAGTCATATGTAAGTATGTAATGCTGACTATAGCTAATTATATCCAACAATATTGATCTGAACTTTATGCCCCGCCACCAAAAAGTGGCGGGGTATTATGTTATACCCTCTGAAATTTTGAGTGTCGATCCGTCCGTCCGTCCGTCAGCGCCCCCACCATTCTTCTGCCCGCAACTCCTCCTACAATTTTAGGCCAATCCTTTTCAAACTTTACAGGCGCTTTTAGGATGGTCTGAAGATATGCATATTGTTTTTTCAGAATCCTGAAATTATTTTTTATCACATTTTTTGCTTTTTTAACTTAGACTTTTTTCGAGCGCTAATACTACAGAAATGTATAGGGAGTATGTACCTTCTGCCCGCAACTCCTCCTACAGTTTTAGGCCAATCCGTTTCAAACTTTACAGGTGCTTTTAGGATGGTCTGAAGATGTGCATATTGTTTTTTCAGAATCCTGAAATTATTTTTTATCACATTTTTTGCATTTTTAACTTAGACTTTTTTCGAGCGCTAATACTACAGAAATGTATAGGGAGTATGTACCTTCTGCCGGCAACTCCTCCTACAGTTTTAGGCTAATCCTTTTCAAACTTTACAGGTGCTTTTAGGATGGTCTGAAGATATGCATATTGTTTTTTCAGAGTCCTGAAATTATTTTTTATTACATTTTTTGCATTTTTAACTTTGACTTTTTTCAAACCCTAATACTACAGAAATGTATAGGGAGTATGTACCTTCTGCCCGCAACTCCTCCTACAGTTTTAGGCCAATCCTTTTCAAACTTTACAGGTGCTTTTAGGATGGTCTGAAGATATGCATATTGTTTTCTCAGAATCCTGAAATAATTTTTTATTACATTTTTTGCATTTTTAACTTAGACTTTTTTTGAGCCCTAATACAGAAATGTATAGGGAGTATGTACCTTCTGCCCGCAACTTCTCCTACAGTTTTAGGCCAGTCCTTTTCAAACTTTACAGGTGCTTTTAGGATGGTCTGAAGATATGCATATTGTTTTTTCAGAATCCTAAAATTATTTTTTATCACATTTTTTGCATTTTTAACAGACTTTTTTCGAGCCCTAATATTACAGAAATTTATAGGGAGTATGTACCTTGTATGCGCAACTCCTCCTACATTTTCAGGCTGATCCTTTTGAAACATTACACACATTTTTAGGATGGTCTGAAGATATGCATATTGCTTTTTTCAGAATCCTGAAATTATTTTTTATCACTTTTTATTGCATTTTTAACTTAGACTTTTTGGTGTTTTTTTTTTTTTGTTTTTTTTTTTTTGAGTTATGAAATAACTGTTTATTGCTTCTCTTCATGTTTAACTTAGATTGTTTTCAGCCCTTATACTACAGAAGTGCATAGGGAGTATGTCCCTGTGGCAGGGCATGGTGCATGGCTTGCAGTTTTATTTATTCATGAGTTTCAGTTAAGTACCGGTAGTTTATATTAGAAAAAATGAACAAATATATGCATGAAACAAATGAAAATCAGGTTGCATACCACTTTTGTTTTCAACATGAGAATAAAGTTAATCTCTGAAGATGCTAAAGTCACTGAATTGGAACCGTATATACTTAATTTCATTGAATTATGTATGTTCCTAAATTTGCCCAATGTTACACACTTATCTTTAAGGATAGTTGTTTTCTGTATATTTAAACGATAAAGTAACACTGTTTGTTTTGGAGGAAAATCATATTACGGTTAGGGAAAGTGTTATATGATTTACTTTATATAATCTTAATGTATCAGCCTGGTTGAATGCTCAGTTTGATCAGTCTTAGCAGTCTGCTTGAAAAAAGCTGAGGTCCTTTGCTATTCATTTAGCACACAGGGAAGACATTGACCAGTCATCACTGTGTTAACAGGCTCTATATGTCCTGCAGTAGTGAACATTGATAGTGAACAGTTTGTTTTAATGATAGTGAACATTCTAACACTCCTCGCCTATATAGCCAATGGTTAAACTCAGTGATATATTATGCAATAAATCACTGGGCGGAAACGCGCGACGCTATCTGGCGCCTTTCCGACGTCATTTCGACACGCTGCTGACGTCAGTCTTAGTTTCTACGACGCTAGACTGTGTAACGTCGTCTTTCTCACCTCAGCAACGTAAGAAATGCATGTAAACGTCAGCATTACAGTCAAAACTTTTGGCGGGATTTCTTTATTCGATGGCGGAAAGTTTGAAAAATCTAAAGGATACAATTACCTTTTCGTCGTTTTCTATGTGTTTCGTTTTTTATCAGGACTACATGTTAATGCTACTCTGGTATTAAATCAATGCATTTCTTGGTATGAGACTATGCTTGTACCAATATTGTTTAATCAGAAATAATGTTTTATGCTACATACATTAAACATATAACAGAAAGACTTTGTGGTCAACTGCTTAATGTGCAATGTTTCAATATATAGATTTGAAGGCCATAAACAAAAAAATCATAAAAAAAAAAATCAGTGTAGCAAGCTATGATATGGATCTTCTTAATATACCAATAAAATTCTTGATCTCAATGGTTAGTTAGATTGCAGATGAATGAAATACCTACGTAAACATCTGATAATGTAACAGAATAAATAAGGCGAAAATGCCATTTTTATCCTCTTATTCTGAAAATACGAAGTTACAGAACTTTATTATTCTAAATCTGAGTATTAATTCAAGTGATATAGGTACAGGTAAAGATCTTTACAGAAACAAAAATCCCTTAAAATAAAGACATAAAAGTGTTACATATGTTACCATTGATAAATTATTAAGCAAAGTCATGTGAGGGTCTGACATATGATTCATCTGTAGATATTTTATTTAGACATAATGAAATTATAAGCATTTGCCATACATTAAAACCTTCATGACAGTATTCAGTATTTTATGCAAAAGTGGCCATAATGCAGATAGCAACTTTACTGTCAACAGTATTGAATGTATATCTGATGAATGTATATAACTGACAAAGACTTGCTGCATTAAATTTGGAGTTTTGGAAATGTTTACAAAAACTTCAAAAGGATACAAAACAGAGATATTAAAATCTGATTCAGAGTACCATACAGAAAACCACCAAAGCCCACAATATGTAGATATTTAGATGTTACCTACATTACTATGGAAAGAATAAGATGGATGAGACAGGTTTTAGTGTGCCTATGTATCTCATATCACTAAAATATAATGCTACAAATAAGAATTCACTTTATTTGTACAATTTCTAGGCTGCATTTGGTGTAATAATATATGAAAATGATTTTTTGAATGTTACATTTCACAGTGGGGTGACATTGCTTAACACCCAATAACTGACAAAGTATTAAAGCTAGAGAGATCAGGTTTATAGCTTTGGAAAGGAAATTTAAATACCTTGTCAAGAATTACAAAGTTATGGTCAAAGGGGCAATATACAATCTACAAAAATGAACTGTATGAGTTAAAATACTCATTTCTAAAGGATACCGTAGAAAATGTAACATGTGTAACACCATGTAAGGCCAAAAAGAATTTTCAAACATCACATTTTGTAGCTAATGGACTGCTCTGTAACTTCATATATTTAGTTAGATCATATAATTACTTTTGCTCCAGTTCTCATAGGTTTAATAGTTTCCTATTGTATTATAATTTTTGTAAGGGTAACGAATGTAACAGGCTGTTTCTGGGTAACGCCCCCATCGCCAGAGGACTAACATGCTGCAAAATACTTGCAAGGTAATAGGCTATAAGAAAAACATGGTCTACAAAATTCCCCCTGGGGGGGAGGTAAACCATAGCTGGCCAGCGGCCTACACCGCTCCTCGAATTTGTAGTTTAATCTAGTTAAGCAATATTGTTGTTATATACCAGTACCCAACTAGAATGTTTTATATGGAAGTCATTTGTCTTTTTATACCCCTCCATACAATGGCCTATGGTTTCACATTGGACATCTGTGTGTCTGTCCATCTGCCAGTCATCCGTCCATATTTCGTTTCCGGATGATAACTTGAGTAAACATCAATAGATTTTCACCAGACTTGGTATGTGCATTGATATTGTGAAGATCTGCTTTGGGATTGCTAATGGGTAATTTTCATAAAATTTTGAAAGAGTTATCTGCCCGAGACACTCCCATATTTTTGTTTACGGATGATAACTTGAGTAAACATTAATGGATTTTCACCAAGCTTGGTATGTGCATTGATATAGTTTAGATCTGATTTGGGATTGCTAATGGGCAAATTTCATCAAATTTTGACAGTTATCTGCCAAAGACATGCCCATATTTTTATTTCCGGACAATTACTTGAGTAAATGTCAAGGAATTTTAACCAAATGGTACATGCATTGATATGAAGGAGATCTGGTTTGGGATTTGTAATGGGCAAATTTTTTCAATGTTTGACAGAGTTATCTGCCAACACAACAGGATAATGAAGGGGTATTATAGTTTAACATTTTTATTTGCAGATTAGTGAAATTTCGCTTCTTTAATTCCCTTTAACCAATTTATGCCTAATTAACTCTTCTACCGTCACACTTTGGCATGGTCCATTTCAGTATAAGGGGTGTTTGGTTAGTTTATTACTACCATGTTTTATGGAAAATGCTGTATATAATGCAACCAGTGTAAACCGTAATCATACACAGCAATCTGGGTCTACACTGTTTGACAGTGTCACAGTTGCTATGCATAAATGGGTTAATATTAAATGAATATGGTCACACAAAGTGCACTTACCTTACAAAGATGATTTTTCTTCATTTATACATGTATGTAAGGAGAATTTTACAATTCTGTATAGTTGCTGCTTGAAACCCATTCAATTATTTTGCATCGAAACTTGCATGTTACTGTGCTTTTGGCTCGTCAAATATATTTCCAGCTTCATGCAATATTCAAAAACAGGCTGCATGTGTCTATGGGAAACCATTTTGGTTTTGGGATATGTATAAAGGTTATGAAAATATCAGATAGTCCTTTCCATAGCCCGGTAGATGGAGATGAAATTCCAACAGAAAGACATTGCGAAATCACGCCTATTCAAATATATTGAAAATTTTACCACCAAAAATGAAAATTTTCAGATAAAAAATTCTACTATTTTTCTTATCACTGCTCAAAACTTAGATTGTGGGTACTTGTTAGAACCGCCTCAACAAGGCGGTTCTAACGAGTACCCACAATCTACGTTTTTGAGCAGAAATAAGAAAAATTATGTATACCCCTGTAAACCCCAGTTTTACTTTATAAAAGTGGGGTTTAAGGGGGTCAAAATTATTTAGGCATGTTTTTGTGATGTGTGCTATTTTATCTAAAGTCCGTTCTAATTACCAAAAAAAGTCATGATGTTTCCCATCTTTGGAAATGCACATCCCTTTAACACCAGCTGCATCAGATGTAAGTATACTTACTAAGTTGTAAAGGCAGCGAAGGTAATACTATAAGCCTGCCCGTGCTGCAGAGAAAAATTGCTCTCTTGCAAAAGATCATTGTCCATCCGTGCAACTTGTCTAGTTTGCTTTGTTCATCCATGCAGTTTACCCAGTTATTTTGTCTGTGCAGTTTGTCCATTTTTTCAAAATTTTAAATTTTCAGGTGCTGATTGGTCCTAAGTAAATGACATGGATATATTTGGCATCTAGTTATCTCGATGTGTTATCTGACGACAGATTTGTTGCCAGATGACACTGAGTGCGCTCAAACAGACAAAAATTATCTACAGTCCGTGCATATTTGGGTATTTTAGTCTCGATCTTCACCACTTAAAATTTTGTGACACAGTGTTTGCTCAAAGTACGGATTTTTATGACGATATCCGGATATCATTGGTTCCGGATAAATATGGGCTTGAAAATGGTGTATTACTCTGGATAAAACTGAGCAAACAGAGAAAATGCTGCTTACCTTCGCTCAGAATCAAATGCTCATCAAAATTTCGCCATTTTTCAGTGCAATGTATCATAACAAAAACCGCATGATTATCCACCCTGATTCAGCCGTGAAAGAGAAACTGCTTTCTTGCAAAAGATCATCGTCTGTCCGTGCATCTTATCTCATTTGCTTTGTTCGTCCATGCAGTTTATCCAATTGATCGTGCATTTTATCCTTTTTTTTAAATTTGTAAATTTTCAGGGTTAAGTGGTCCTATGTAAATGAAGTGGATATTTTCTGGTATCTAGTTGTGCCCTGATGTGTTGTCTGACGATGGATTTGCGACCAAATGACACAGTGTGCACTCACACAGACAAAAATTATCTATCGTTCGAGCATATTATCCAGGTATTTTAGTCATGATCTTCACCACTTTAAATTTTGTGACAAAGTGTTTACTTAAAGTACAGATTTGTAAGATGATATCTGGGTATCATTGGTTCCGGATAAATATGGGCTGGAAAATGGTGTGTTACTGTCTGGATAAAACTGAGCAAACAGAGAAAATGCTGCTTACCTCCGCTCAGAATCAAATTCTCATCAAAATTTCACCATTTTTCCGTGCAGTGTATCATAAAAAAACTACATGATCATCTGCCCTGATTCAGCCATGAAAGAAAATCTGCTTTCTTGTAAAAGGTCATCGTCCGTCATTGCATCTTATCTAATTTGCTTTGTTCGTCAATGTAGTTTATCCAATTGTTCGTGCATTTTATCCTTTTTTTTAAATTTGTAAATTTTCAGGGTTGAGCGGTCCTATGTAAATGAAGTGGATATTTTCTGGTATCTAGTTGTGCCCTGATGTGTTATCTGACGATGGATTTGCGACCAAACGACACTGCGTGCGCTCAAACAGACAAAAATTATCTACCATCCGTGCATATTATCCTGGTATTTTAGTCTCGATTTTCGCCACTTCAAATTTTGTGACAGTGTTTACTCAAAGTACAATTTTTTATGACGATATCCTGGTATCATTAGTTCCGGATAAATATGGGTTTGAAAATGGTGTATTTCTCTCAGGATAAAACTGAGCAAACATAGAGAAAATGCTGCTTACCTCGGCTCAGAATCAAAATTTCGCCATTTTGTCCGTGCAATGTATCATAAAAACCATGTGATTATCCACTCTGATACAGATAGTGCGACATCTTTTATATAAAGCATGGGAAAGATTATGTGCTATGCATTATTAGACATACATGTATCTAGGAAATGTCACAGTCACAAAGCACTGTTTTCTGGCCCTTCATGGTTACAAGATACAAAGTGTTTATTCTGACATGGTATAAAATCTGCTCTGACCTCTGTTTTATTATACCCCGGGGTACTAAGTAAGCAGAAAGGGTATATAGTTTTCCTCTGTTCTGTCCATCCATTTGCTCTTCTGTGGGTCCATGATTCTATATGCTATAACCAAGTTTTGCTTCAAATTATGCATATTTCTGCAGCCACTTGTCAGAAACAATTCATATTTATTAAAGGGGTACCTGGGAGGGTTCTCTTCCATTCTTCATCTACGAACTCCTGGAAGGGGCAGGGCTTAAGGTCAAAATCTAGGACTCCTCAATAAAGTAGTACATTGCAGTTTGTTTATACAAACAACTTCTTAATAAAGAAGGTTGGGCATCAGACAAGTCACATCAGCATTTAGTGTAATAAGTTCAAGATCATTGTGACCTAATTTTAACTGCACAATATATTAACCTATAGAAAATATGTTATATTCTATTCTGCCCATACCTTCCACAGAAAAAAATGACAGGAACTTCATCCCATACAGTCTTTAATCCAAAAGTCCCTTAGGCAGTCACCTGTGTGACATCATTCCTCCCGCTCTTTTGATCATGTGTCAGTTTCTTTTCTGTGGACAAAGAAAGTAAACATGGATTTTTTCTCCAGGTGAAAGTAATCTATTTTTCTTCCTTTTTCTCCAGTTGAAATTTAATTCTTTGTTCTTTCTTATGATCCTTTATCATACCTTTCACTTTTCATGCTAAATTTGTGAAAATTGAACTTTTCAATTTCTTGAAATTATCCTTCGCTCATTTGTCATAATGAGTCTTCGCAACTTTTATGACTATTCATTGCGGTGATTGTGGTGATATAAAATTGCATTGGGATAATCATAAAAGATGCATTAATTGTTCTCATTGTTCCAGAGAATCTACTTGCTCCATATGTACAGCTGGTCAAATTCCATTAGGGAACTTGCAGAGAAGAGAAGAATTTACTCTTCCAGAAAGTGGGTCATGTCCAAGAAAAAGAAGAAGTCTCAAGCCTTGTCCACGGGCAGTAATCTCATCACTCATGGCCAATTTGTATGCAAAGAAATAAGTGATGCAAATATCCGAACATGAGTAGTGCAAGCTAAAAAGGTGGGTATTTCAGGTGGGTTGTCGACAATCTGGGGCTTTTGTCATCTAGGAGGGCGTTATTTTAAAAATCTGAGAATGCTATAGTGTGCGAAATTAAATTCCTACAACCCAACGCCAAAATTTACGTCAAAATATAGCTAGGATTCTGAATTTCCTGGAATTTGTTTCATTCTGACAACAATCGCTCCGAATTTGGTACCATTTTGGACGATTTACCTATTAAAATTAATGTTTTTAGCCATATCTGCATCTTGCGTAACGACGAATTGGACAGACGCCGTCATTTGGCATACGTATTACAATCATAACAATGCAAACCATCAATGCAACCAACAAAAAAACGAAAAAAAAAGCTCAAATTGTCCCCTACCCCACTCTACTGAAAAGTGGGAGGGGCGGGGGGGAGGGGGGGGGGGTGCATATTGTTTTTGGGACAGATCGCGTGGGAGTCGGAGAGAGAGAGAGAACAAGAGTTTGAATTTTTTGTCCTATACATCTGCACCTGATCTTATCAGCTCAATTGGGCTAAACATTCAAGGAGAAACAGAGGAGAAAAAGTAAGACAAAAATTCAGGAAATAACACACAAGACCTTACATGGACACATGGAGACCGATGAAAGACAACATCAAATAATACATACAAGACATTAATAAAAGACAGAGCAAGATAAGCTCAATTACAATGAACTCAGGGGCATCACATTGTCCTTTCCAACATAGAGAGAGAGAGAGGGAGTTTGTTTACATATTTTCGTGGCGTCAGATGTGACATAATGTTGAATGGGTGCACATGCACAGTCCCTTCAGCGTGTATGATTTGCCTAAGAATTGATTGGTGCACTACCCATCTTCTTGTTTCCTTATAAATGGGGTGCGTATACATTACGTTTGTGTAAGGGAAGACATTTTAAAATAAGCAAAAGGACAGCCCCTGAGAATGGAAACTTCAGCTCAGTTTTCATTTGGGATGAAAAAATATCAAACTAGCATATCCTCTGTGCTTAATTTTTAAGGGTATTTCCCCTAACCCAACTGCATACTAATTTGATTTCAAAGCATTTGTGGGCATTGTGTTAAACAGAAGAGCCTAACTATATCTATATTGCCTGTGGATAGAGTACAGTGGCGGAGGGTTCAGTCGAATCTCCCTTTGACTCGAAATTTCATTTACATTGGAAATTTTGGATAAATCTGATAGATTTCGAACACTTTTCCTTCTACTTTGCTTTAAAAAGTCAACAAATTTTACTACCAGTAAATGTTTGTAAAATTGCTGGGTTAGTGGCAAACAGTGTTCTGCGGCATCTTATCTGGGTCTACACTGTTTGCTCAGGCCTGTCTGTCCGAATACGCAAAGTATGTACGATAATATGATTAAATCGAACTCCCTCGGAAATTTTCCTGGATCCGTACCTGTAGAGGCATTAAATGCCAAGATAAGTACTCACTTTTTAAAATATTTTTGAAATATGCATTTGTTTTATGAGCTGAAACATACATCTATTTCCAACATCGCTGCTCTCGTCACTCATAAAACATCTCGTCACTCATAACCACAGGCGCTGCTCATTCCGCGCTATAATTTTAGCATTTTTCCATTTTCATAGCGATTGTTGCCAGAATGAAACAAATTCCAGGAACCGTAGCTGTATTTTGACGTAAATTTTGGTGCTGGGTTGTAGGGAATTTAATGCCGAGCAGTATAGCATTCTCTGATTTTTAAAATACGCCTTTAGATGACGAAAGCCCCAGATTGTCGACAACCCACCTGAAATACCCTCCTTTTTAGCTCGCGCTACTCATGTCTGGATATTCGCATCACTTATATCTTTGCATAACAATTGGCCATGAGTGACGAGATTACTAGCCGTATTGTCTGTTTCATCAGACAAAGAAAGAAGAAATTATGGGAACACTGCCCCTCATGGCCCAGCTGCCCTGGCTAAGACCCAGAAAGGTGGCAACTCCCTGGGTACATGTACCCAAGGGAGTACAAGGCCACCGGTCATCTGACCACCAGTCAATCAGCCACCGACCACTCGCCCAATGGACAAGAAGACATCTCAGACCAGCCACCAGACATGACCGGTGACCAGCCACCAGTCACAACTGGCCACCAGTCAAGTGGGCAATACAGAGACTTCTATTCAACCAATCACCGGCCATCCATCCACCGGTCATTGGACCTAGAAAGGTTAAATGCAGGGGAGATTCAAGATTCAATGGTCACCAGTCATCAGAATTTATTTCAGCCTATTACTAGTGAAGCTCATACTTCCGAAAAGTATGGAGTTCACTAATAAGCAACCTAGTGCAACTAGAGTTTTACTTCCCCTGGAACTGGACGTTAGTAATATGTTTGACCCCAGTGTTGTTATAGAATCACCAGACAACAACTGGAGGTTGGACAACAAACCTATTTCTCAGATTTCCCTCTCTGGTCGTAGGTCCTTGAGGGATCAGTCTAGAGATAAACATAGATCCAAGAAGAGGAGGAGACGTTGATCGTCTTCTACATCCTCCTCTTCGAGGTCTACATCTTCAGACTCTCACAAGAGAAAGTCAAAAAGATCTAAACATTCCCACAAGAAGAGAAGAAGGAGATATACATCTTCTTCCTCAGTATCGGATAATCAAGTACATGATTATGGCAGATACCAAAGAAGTAGACACGGTCCACAGGCTGTACAGAACCTGCAAGTTCTACAGCCTGAGGATATACCTAATGTCCAGACAATGACACCTGAACAGACTTTGCAATGCCCTTCAAGGGACTCGAGGGTTCCAATACCGAAATGTTAACCTGGTCCTTTTATAGGGCAATCAATAAGGTTTTTAGGCTTTTGCCTCCGAAGCTA
This sequence comes from Anodontia alba, assembly GCA_964016985.1. Taxonomy (NCBI): domain Eukaryota; kingdom Metazoa; phylum Mollusca; class Bivalvia; order Lucinida; family Lucinidae; genus Anodontia; species Anodontia alba. The sequence goes on from OZ024835.1 coordinate 55,042,178, forward strand.
TGCCTAAGGTCTACCAAGGAGCATGCTCCGGCAAAGCCCTTATCTGGTATTGAACAGCTAATGGAGTCGCAGCTAATGGCGACTCCATTACTGATATTACCATAATCCAAATTGATTGAAAACACTACCAGATTTCTCCTGGACAAAATCCACACGGAGAAATGTGCCAGAGACTGGGTATGCCCACAAAGTTTAGTCTCGTCATAATGAAGCAGACTAAATTTTATAAGAGCAAGAATCAATATTTTCCAACATATAACATTCCTCCCTTAAAATCAGAAGCTTCCCTGCTGGATCTTTTCAGCATAAGAAAATGCTCCATTCAAATGAAGAACTTGGAAATATGGGAAAAAGAGCCTGCATACCTATAGCGATCAACTCGCATGCGGATCTATTTTCTTCTGCTGCAATACTTATATATGCAGCAGCAGACAATGTCCGTACAAGCACTTTCAAGACTGTTAGAAGCCGTAGCAAAATGAATAAAACAGACTACGGCTATGTCTACGATTTTAGCTACGTAAATTTTCCAAGTTAGACCTGATGTGGAACTGACCACATCCAAGATTTTCTTGGAGAATTCCAACCACAAGTTGCGAAACGCTCCAATAAACTCTAAAACCCTATTTGATAACAAAGTTAAGGAAGTTGCCAAGGGCAATTTTGAGGTCCAGCAGCAAAGGTTCTTGGCAACTTCCTCAGTTGCTACTACAATGCAACAACAACAAAAAGTGACTTATCTGGAGACCAGGAGGTCGCGGGTTCAACCCCCGCCAAGGTCGGCAACATTCTTTCGTGGCGATTGATCATGAAATATTTTCTGCGGTCATTCTCTCCCTTCCGCTGATTCAAGAAGGGCAGTTGTCAGTTTCTGGCGAAAGAATGTGCACAATACTGGTTAACCGCTTAGAGGACTAAGCCTGCCCAGTAAACGTGTGGCTAGGTAAACTGACCGCGCTCGACATGACCCCATTGGGTTGACTGGGCCGTAAAACCTCAACACAAACAAAACCTGGCTCCTCCGGCTTTTAAGAAACAGCCGGCTAAACCTTCTAGGCCTCAAAAATGCAATCTTCTAGGTATAAAAGTCAAACAGAGTCATATTCATCAAATAGAAAGGAGTATGCAAAGAGAAGTGGGAAACAAAAGCAGTTCCCCTCCTCTAAGCAAGCCTCATCGTCCACAAAATTCTGGTCCAACCCTTTCCACTGCCACTCCTGTCACGCTCAGACATTCCAGTTGGAGGAAAGTTAGCCTATGGCACAATGGGAAGAATTGACAGACAACAAGTGGGTCCTCTCTATCGTCCAAAACGGGTTCAAGATCCCATTCAAGTCAGTTCCTCCCTTATCGGTTGTTCCGATAAATCTGAGTCAATCTTCCTCCCTGTTATTGCCAAAAGAAATCACGGAGCGTCTGAAGAAACGAGCAGTGGAAAGGGTTCGGAATTTGGGAACTCCCAGTTTTTATTCCCCACTATTCCTAGTGCTCAAAAAGAACGGAAAGTTATGTCCTGTAATAGACCTTTCCTTGCTAAATCATTATCTAGGCAAACAACATTTCAAGATGGAGGCAGTCAAGTCGATAAGACAATCGATAATGGATAACGACTGGGCTGTCTCCATAGATCTGACGGATGCAAATCTTCATGTTCTGATACATCTGATTTCCAGGAAGTACCTACGGTTCATTTACAACCATCAGGTATTTCAGTTCATGGCCTTGCCGTTCGGAATGTCCCTGTCCGTGGATTTTCACAAAACTTATGAATGTAATAGCAGCACATTTATGCCTACATGTCCTAACTCTTTCCCATACCTAGATGATTGGCTAATAAGAGATCTGATTCGCAATCGACTTATCTCTCACACAAAATACACACTTCAAATGGTACAAAATCTGGTTTTCATACCAAATCTAAAGAAGTCAGATTTGATACCAACACAACAATTCACATTTATAGGTATGGAATTTTTAACTCAGCAGAAAATAGTCAGAGTTCCAGCGGATCGAGTAAAAGCTCTTCTTCTGACCATCAAAACAATTCTGTCTCAGAGTCGGGGTTGGGCACGAACTTTCCTTTCTCTTTTGGGCAATCAGTGCAGCAGCAGACTTAATTCTTCTAGGCAGATTGCATTTATGACCTCTGCAAATGTGCCTATTATCAGTCTGGAAACCTCATATTCTTCCTTAGATCATCAGTTTACGATCAACAGTATGATCAAATTCCATTTAAAATGATGGATGAACACCAATTGTTTCATTCAAGGGATGCCCATTCACCTTCCAGATCCCAAAACTTTCCTTTATACGGATGCCAGTCATCAAGGTTGGGGGGCTCATCTCGAACCAATGAGTCTATCCTTTCATGGTCGCTGGTTGAAGACCAATCCCAGCTCCATATCAACATATTAGAAATAATGGCCATTCGTTTCGCACTGTTAAACACCTTGAAATATATTTGCCATGATTTCTACGGACAACACAACAGTGGTCTCATATATGAACAAGCAAGGGGGAACACATTCTCCCAACCCATGCATAGAGGTATGGAAGATACTCCAATGGTGCCTAAAACATCAGATTATCGTCAGGATTTGTCATATCTCAGGCAAATTCAATGTTTTGGCAAACAAGTTATCGAGAATAGACAAAATAGTCAAAACAGAGTGGGCATTGGATTAATTGATTGTGAATTCAATTTTCCAAATGTTCAACTATCCCAATTTGGATTTGTTTAAGACAAGCTTCAATCACAAACTTCCACTTTATGTATCCCAATTCTGGACAATCAAGCCTTTGCAATAGATGCATTCTCCATGAACTGGAACTATCTCCATGCTAACGCATTTCCTCCAACAATACTGATTCCTTCTGTCCTGAACAAGATACAACAATCTCAGTGCAGAATATTCTTATAGCACCTCTTTGGCCGCAACAAACATGGTTCTTGGAGGTGCTATATCTACTTGTCTCAGCTCCAGTTCGTCTTCCTCTTTTTATGTCCTCCCAACATGGGTGGGGGGGGGGGGGGGGACATTTTGTTTTTAGTGCGGATCCCGTCGGCAGAGCCTCTTGTCCGCACTCTATCTCCTTATTGAATAGACATATTTTAGCCGAACTTACATAAATATATCATTGGGAGGGGGGAAAATGCTGATTAGATTTTGGTGACCTTCACCCCATTTTCAAGGTCACAGGAGGGTTAGATTGTTGGAAAATGGCTTATCCACACCATATCTCTTTAAGGAATAATTAGATTTTAACCAAACTTGCACATCTATATTGCTGGGACATGTAAAAGAACTGATTAGATTTTGGTGACCTTGACCCCATTTTCAAGGTCACAGGACGGCTTAGATTGTTGGAAAATGGCTTGTCCGCACCGTATCTCTTGTAGGAATGAATAGATTTTGACCAAACTCACACATCTACAATGCTGGGACATGTAAAAGAACTGATTAGATTTTGGTGACCTTGACCCCATTTTCAAGGTCACAGGAGGGCTTAGATTGTTGGAAAATGGCTTTTCCGCACCGTATCTCTTGTAGGAATCAATAGATTTTGACCAAACTTGCACATCTACAATGCTGGGAAATAAAAGACCTGATTAGATTTTGGTGACCTTGACCCCATTTTCAAGGTCACAAGAGGGCTTAGATATGTTGGAAAATGGCTTGTCCGCACCCTATCTCTTGTAGGAATGAATAGATTTTGACCAGACTTGCACATCTACAATGCTGGGACATGTAAAAGAACTGATTAGATTTTAGTGACCTTGACTCCATTTTCAAGGTCACAGGAGGGCTTAGATTGTTGGAAAATTGCTTGTCTGCACCCTATCTCCTGAAAGAAGGAATGGATTTTGAACAAACTTCTACATCTTAATAGTTGAGGCATGGAAAAGAACTGGTTAGATTTTGATGACCATGACCCCATTTTCAAGGTGACACTAAGGCTTAGATTGGTGGAAAATGGCCTGTCTGCACCTTGTCTCCTGAAGGAATGAGTAGATTTCAACCAGACTTGCACAGCTATATTTTTGGGACATGGAAAAGAACTGATTTGATTTTGGTGACCTTGACCTCATTTTCAAGGCCACACTAAGGCTTAGATTGTTGGAAAATGGCTTGTCTGCACTGTATCTCTTGAAGGAATGGATGGATTTTAACTAAACTTGCACAGCCAAATTGTTGTGGCATGGAAAATAACTAATTTTATTTTGGTGACCATGACCCCATTTTCAAGGTTGCAGGAGGGCTCAGATTGTTGTATAATGGCTTGTCTGCACGCTATCTGCTGAATGAATGGATGGATTTTGACCAAACTTGCACAGCTATTATGTTGAGACAGAGACAAGAACTGATTATATTTTTGTGACCTTAATCCCATGTTCAAGGTTACACAAGGGCTATGATTTTAGAAAATGGCTTGTCAGCACCCTATCTCATTGGGGAATGGATGAATTTTGACTAAACTTACATATAGGTATATTGTGACCTTGAGTTTATTATAGATACAATCTATTTTAACAATATGTCTGTTCAAACTGGTGGGGGGACATACGTTTTCCTCCGAAAACACTGTTCTAGTTTCAAATCTGTTAACACAGGCAAAAGGAAAGTTTCAACATCAAAACCTCCCAGTTCTCAACCTTCACACCTGGGAGTTATCAAGCAATCAATTAGAGATAAAAAAATTTCGCAAAACGTTGCAGATTTTGTCTCCAAATCAAGACGAACATCAACTCAGAAAGTCTATGATGTGAAATGGATCATATATACCCGTTGGTGTCATAGAAGGAAGGTTAATCCGGTCTCGGCCCCTCTTACTGTGATAGCCAATTTCCTCACTTACCTTTTCTCTGAGAAAAAGTATCAGATTAGTACTATTAAGGGCTACAGGTCTATGATATCTAACACTCTCAAATTTAAGACTGGTAATAGAATTGGATCTAACCCTGTCTTGTCAGAATTAATAAGATCTTTTGAATTACAACATCCTGTACAAAGATCTCTTACTCCTAAATGGGACTTATCTTGGGTCTTAGTCTGTCTACAGAAAGCCCCTTATGAACCTTTACATAAGGCCTCTAAGATTCATGTAACGCTTAAAACAGCTTTTCTTCTAGCTCTAGCTACTGCCAGGAGATGTAGCGAAATTCATGCTTTGACAATGGATTCAAATCACTTAAGATTTAATCAATCTGATGGATCTGTATCTTTCATGGTTCAACCTGGGTTTCTGGCTAAGAATCAGCTTCATCCATTTGCCCAGATCCTATTATGATCCCTAATTTAGCTCGTATATGTAAAAGGGAACACCAGGATAGACTTTTGTGCCCGATTAGAGCTTTAAAATTCTATCTTAAAATGACTAAACTTTACCATCAAAATAGAACTAGACTATTTCTACCTATAAAAGGCAAACAAGATATTTCTAAATCCTCCGTCTCGAGATGGATATCTTATACTATTAAGCTTGCCTACAGGAAACTCACCCGTAAAGACTTTCCCTTCTTAAAGATTAAAGCCCATGAAGTTAGGGCTCTATCTTCCTCTTGGGCCTTTTTTGATAAAGTTCCGCTCATTGAGATTCTTAAAGCAGCAGTATGGAATCAGTCCTCTACTTTTGCTAAGTTCTGTCTAAGGGATATGTCTCAGCAACTACAAAACCCTTCAAGATTTGGGACCAATTGCGGTGGCCCAAAAAGTGGTGGGGGCCAAGTCAACAGTGCCTTGGATGCCTAAGAAGACTAACAGCCTCCAAAACAGTACTATGCATATGTTAAGGTAATTAATATCTAACATATATATATATATTGGGATGAGCTTATTCTTAGGAATTATACCAAGAATGAGCGTATTCTAGGAGTTTCCTTGAGCCTTAATCCAGAAGTGGTGGGATCTACTTGGTTTTTTAGCTCACCATGAGCACTTCGTTCGTGCTCATGGTGAGTTATTGTGGTCAGTCAATGTGCGTCGTCCGTCGTGCAGCGTCAACAATTGCTTTAAAAGCCTGCTCCTCCTACACCCCTGGGCCAATTGACTCGATACTTAGTAGGAAGCATCAGGGTGACTTGTAGATCAAAAATAGCTAAAATCATGCCGATTGTAAATCCAAGATGGCTGCCATGGCCTCCATCTTGAAAATCTACTTTTCGCTTCTTCTCCTGAACTAAAAGGCCATTTGACTCTAAACTTGCTAGGAAGCATCAGGGTGACTTGTAGATCAAAAATAGCTAAAATCGTGGCCGCCATCTTGAAAATCTATTTTTCGCTTCTTCTGAACCGAAAGGCCAATTGACTCCAAAGTTGCTAGGAAGCATCAGGGTGTCTTGTAGATCAAAAATAGCTAAAATTGTGCCGATCGGAAATCGAAGATGGCCGCCATCTTGAAAATCTATTTTTTGCTTCTCATGAACGGAAAGGCCAATTGACTCCAAACTTGCTAGGAAGCACCAGGGTGACTTGTAGATCAAAAATAGCTAAAATCGTGCCAATCAGAAATCCAAGATGGCTGCTATGGCCACCATCTTGAAAATCTATTTTTCGCTTCTACTCCTAAACCCAAAAGCCAATTGACTCCAAACTTGGTAGGAAGCATTGGGATGACTTATAGATGAAAAATAGCTAACATAGTACCTATCAGAAATCCAAGATAACCGCCATGACAGCCATTTGAAAATCTATTTTTCGCTTCTTCTCCTGAACAGAAAGGCCAGTTGACTCCAAACTTGCTAGGAAGCATCGAGGTGACTTGTAGATCAAAAATAGCTAAAATTGTGCCGATCCTAAAACCAGATGGGCGCCATGGCAGCCATCTTGAAAATGTATTTTTGCTTCTTCTCCTGAACTGAAAGGCCAGTTGACTAGAAACTTTGTAGGAAGCATTTGGGTGACTTGTAGATCAAAAATAGCTAAAATCATGCTGATCGTAAATCCAAGATGGCCGCCATGGTGGCTATCTTGAAAATCTATTTTTCGCTTCTTTTCCTAAACCCAAAAGTCACTTGACTCGAAACTTAGTAGGAAGCTTCAGGGTGCCTTGTAGATCAAATATAGCTAAAATCGTTCAGATCCAAAATCCCAGATGGCCACCATGGCCGCTATCTTGAATATCTATATTTAGCTACTTCTCCTGCACTGAAAGGCCAATTGACTCGAAACTTGGTAGAAGACATTAGGGTGACTTGTAAATCAAAAATAGCTAAAATTGTGCCAATCGGATATCCAAGATGGCCGCCATGGCAGCCATCTTGAAAACCTATTTTTTGCATCTTTTGAACCGAAAGGCCAGTTGACTCGAAACTTGGTAGGAAGCATTGGGGTGACTCGTAGGTCAAAAATAGCTAAAATCGTGCAGATCGTAAATCCAAGCTGGCCGCCATTTAGAGTTTGTTCAAATGATCATGCTCCATTGACTGGCATGCCTTATATATATTCTTCTTCAAAATTAAGAACTGCTTAAATGATGATCTTTTCATTAGTTGCGATGACAGGATTGGAAAAATGTTGCATAACATCTGCATATCTGCAGTGGCAATGTCACTCAGGTGAGCGACCCGTGGCTCATGGGCCTCTTGTTTTTGTGCTAGAATTGAGAGCTCCTTCCCACCTTTTTAGGCTAATTCTAGCACATTATTTATAGGTTAATGTATTGTGTAGTTAAAATGAAGTTTTCAAAAATAAAACATTTTAACAATCAGTACTTAACCTATAGATAAGAATCCCACCTTTCTATCCCCGCTTAGCTGTATCCTTTTAGGGCTTTACATCAAAGAAACTGACACATGATCAAAAGAGCGGGAGGAATGATGTCACACAGGTGACTGCCTAAGGGACTTTTGGATTGAGACTGTATGGGACGACGTTCCTGTTGTTTTTTCTGTGGACGGTATGGGCAGAATAGAATATAGCACATTATCTATAGGTTAAGTATTGATTGTTAAAATATGTTTTACTTTTGAAAACTTTATTTTTATGCTCCAGCGATTTTGCCTTATATCTTGAAGACTATTCCATGGATAAATGTGATACTTGGGATATTGGTTCTGTATGACACAAGGATTGACATCATAATAAATGTAGGTCACCTTGACCTATATTTCATGGTCCAGTGACTTTGTCTTATATCTTGAATGTTATTTGATTAATGAACATCATTATTTTGGATTATGAATCAGTATGGTCCAGTAGTCGACCTAAAAGTAAATGTAGGTCACTGTGACCTATTTTTAATGGTCCAGTGTTTTTAGCTCACTTGAGCCGAACGCTCAGGATGAGCTATTGTGATCACTCTTCATCCGTTGTCCATCATCTGTCAGTCCACACCCTTGAACAACATCTCTGAAACCCCTGGGCCAATTTTCTTCAAATTTTTCCTGGAGCCTTCAGTTAATGGAGGGTTGAATATTTGTACAGATAGTCTAGGTCCTTTAATCAAGATGGCCACCATGCCAACAGATGGTAAAAAAAAAAAAAAAAACATTTAAAAATCTTCAGAACCAAGAAAGCTTCAAGGCTGAATATTGGTATATAGCATCAGAGACTCAAGGTCTACCAAATTTGTTCAAAAGATGACCCTAGGTAGATATTTGACATTTTTACGGCAAGGTCAAATTTGAGTTCCTATGCATTGCAATGGGAAAAATATTGAAAATTCAGTTTCTTAAAATGTATTAAAGACCAATGGCTGAAACTTACAATGTATGATCAAAGTAGCAAACCCATTCAGTTACAATCAAAATTTTCCCCCAGGGTTTTCTGCCCTTGCCCCTGGGCTATATACATGTATAAAATCTGATAATCTTTAAACGTCTTCTCTAAAACAGCATGACCAATTTTCACCAGATATCACATTGGGCATTCTGTTGAAGGCGTAATCAATTTGTTCAAACAGTCTGCATCACGAAACAAGATGGCCACCATTCCCATATATGGTGAAAAACACTTAAAAATCTTCTCCAGAACCAAGAAAGTTTCAAAGCTGAATCTTATTACAGAGCATTGGGGACTGAAGGTTATCAAAGTTTGTTCAAATGATGACCTTAGGTTGACATTTGACCAGGTTAAATTTGTGTCCCTATGCATTTGTATGGGGAAAATATTGAATATTCAGTTTCTCAAATTCATTGAAGACTGATGGCTGAAACTTACAGTGTATGATCAAAGTAGCAAACCCTTTCATATATAATCAAAATTTTGTACCCCAGAGTTATCTGCCCTTGCACATTGGCTATATACATGTATAAAATATCATTATCTTAAAACTTCTTCTGCTAGGTTGACATTTGATCCTTTTACTACAATGTCAAATTTGCATCCCTGTGCATTTGTATTAGGAAAAAAATATTGAAAATTCAGTTTCTCAAAATGTGTTAAAGACCAATGGCTGAAACTTACAATGTATGATCATAGTAGCAGACACTTTTAGTTACAGCATAAGTTTTTTTCCCAGGGTTTATCTGCCCTTGCCCCTGGGCTATATGCATGTACAAAATATTGTAATCTTTAAACGCCTTCTTTTAAACAGCATGACCAATTTTCTTCAGTTTTCATTTGGGTTTTCAGTGGAAGGGGTATTATCAGTTTGTTCAAACGGTTCTGCATCATTAACAAGATGTTCACCATGCCTATATATGGTAATAAAACACTTTAAAATCTACTTCTCCTGAACCAAGAAAGCTTCAAGGCTGAATCTTGGTATACAGAATCGGGGACTTAAGGGCTACGAAGTTGATTCAAATGATGATTCTAGGTTGACCATTGACCTTTCTATGGCAAAGTCAAATTTTCATCCTCATACTCTTGTATGGAGAAAATATTGTAAAATCATTTTCTGAAAATGTATTAAAGACCAATGGCTGAAACTAACACTGTGCGATCAAAGTAGCAAACACTTAGGTACAATCAAAATTTCGTCCTCCTAGGTTATCTGCCCTTGTCACTAGGCTATATCCATGTATAAAAATCACATAATCTTTAATTGTCTTCTTCTCTGTAACAATTTGACCAATTTTCACCAGATTACACTTTGGGCCTTCTGTCGAAGGCATATCCCATGCAAAAATTTTAGGCCTTTAGATCATATAAATGGAACACATCAGAATCATGTTCTGAGTATGATTATAATATGATTAAATTTCACATGCAAATGAGGCTCTGGCTCACAAATTAATATTCATGAGACAACAAGATACAGGGAAAAAGTTCTTTTAGTTTGTAAGTAAGATATATAGTAAGCATATCAAGATCATATTAAGATTACTTCTAAATCATATTAAAACCACTCCGCTAAATCATATCAAGATCAGTACAATTCTAAATCATATTACAGTCGCTCCCCAAATCATGTCAAAATCACTTGAAATCATATCATAATCACAAAACTTAATTACATCAAGATCACTACTAATTTCTAAATATAGCTCTGCAGGGACAGGGTCACACCTGACAGGGCCAAGGTCAAGGACAACAGTCAAAAACACATTACTAATGGTCGATTTTGGAATCACATGGAACTAATGTCCCAGGCACCACATTCCTCTATCAAATAGTCTTCGAGATATAAGGATAAATCACAGGACCTAAATGAAGTAGGCTACATTTTCGCAAATTAAGAGGATTTAAATATAAACCTGGGTCGGCCAGTAAATAAAAGAACATCCTTTTTGTAATTAATATTAAAGAATATTGCTTTCCCTTTTTGGGACAATAAATGATTTTCTCGAGTGAAGTTTTTACTCATTACTCCCCATTGATTACAGATGAACAGATACATTACTGCAAGAAACTGCTTTTGTTCTCATTTTTTCATATGAGTGGAGAATTATAAACAGTTATAATAAATGATTTTAAACATGCTGCAGATCTCGATGACATGCATTTAAATCCCTATAACCTAATTAAATAAATCCTATAAACTCTCATAAAAGAAAAACTTTATCAAAATTACTTACTGTATCTAAAGGGTATGAATTTAATCCAAAAGCATCACAAAGAAATGAAAAAATGTTACAAGCATGTTTCCAATTTTCCCTCCAAGGTTGGATTTACAGGAAATGAGTCGGCAAAACTGAGCATGTGCAGTGATGCCTTTCCGGTGTAGCGGTTTATCTTGCACCCTGGGCAGCTTGCCCCCTGGGGGTGAAGCTGCCTCTAGGCAGCTTGCCCCCCGGGGGTGAAGATACCCTGGCCTGGGCAGGTTGCCCCCCACCCCAAGAAAACCTAACAGAACTTAATGCGGAAAGATTTTATTTTTTTAAAATAAAAATCCTTACTGTAGAAACACGGGAAAACTGATCTTTACATGTATGTGCATATGCATCTTTTTCCTGATAGGAGGAAATTGAGGGCCAGAATATAGTGGCCTTAGAAGTTTGCACCTATGCCAGAAAACCTGGCAGACTCCATTCAAAAAGACAATTTATCACTTAATAATTGACTTTCCTATTAAACAGTCATTTGAATATTATTAATATTGACCATTAACTATTTTTCTATGGCTGGAGGTGAGGTGGGGGGTAAGATACCATGGCCTGGGCAGCTTGCCCCCCATCCCTAGAAAACTTTATTCAGAAAGGTTTTATTCCTTTTGAATAAAACTTTTTATGATAGAAACATGGAAAAATATGTTTTTTATGTGCATATGCATCTTTTACCTGATAGGAGGAAATTGAGGTCCAGAATATAGTGGCCATAGAAGCTAGCAACTATGCCAGAAAACCTGGCAGACTCCATTCCAAAAAATAGTTTGTCACTGAATAGACTTTCCTATTCAGAACAGTCAGATGAATAATCATAAAATGGACCATAAACCATTCTTCTCTAAACAGGAAGGGGTGGGGGGTAAGATACCGTGTCCTGGGCAGCTTCCCAGCAAGCAAAAGATATAGGACCCACATGGGCCACAAATGGGTATTTATATGGGTCCTATATGGGCAACCCATAAGGGACTCATGAGGGATTTGCAACATGGTTCCACGTTGGACCCACATGGGCAAAGCCATATGGGAACTATATGGGTTCAGTATGGGAAAATCAACCCACATTTATCTTCCAGAAAAAAAAAAACAAAAAAACTTTTAGACATTTTTATACAAATGATTATAAGTCCCTAGTCCCAGCCCATATGATGGACTGGTAAGGTCCCAACAGAGAGAGACCTTCGTACATGTGCAAGTTATTGCACATGCGTAGAATCAAGAGGCCTTAAAGATATAGGCGTCCTTTTTAATAGTTGGACATGGTGGTCTCATGCGTATTTATATATACCTCAATTTTAAAAGTAATAGAGACATAGAAGTTAAAATAAAAATATGACCATGAATCAACGTCCATGTCGGAAAAATTGTCAAGATAAATTTAGTAAATGCATTCATTTTGTAATGAACAAACTATTATTTTTATTTTCTTATTATCATTATTATTTGCATCTATATCAGAAAATTTACTATTTTTTTTTAATATTTTGTTTAAATAGTGGTACAGTTGTTCCCCTTAATGCCCATATTGACCCCGTATGGGTCCCATATAGTAATGGGAGGTCAACATTGGAACCATAGAGGTCCATAAGAGCCATTTGGGCCCTAATTATGTATCTTGAAATTATCATTTTTCCATGATTATTTCAGTTTTATCTCGGGGTTCCACAGATTAGAATTTATTTTTATAGTTATCGAATTTTATCAATATGCGACCTGTATGGGTCTAATATGGGCAAAAAAGCCTATATAGGGCCCATTTAGGACCCTAATGGGATAAATGCCCAGAATCTGCTCATATGGTTCCCATATATACATGTTTGTTGGCCAAATTTTACCAATATGGGACATATATGGGTCTTATATGGGCAAAAAAGCCTATATGGGGCTCATGTAGGACTTGAATGGGATAAATGCCCAGATTCTGCCCATATGGGGCCAACATATACATGTTTGCTGGGTTGCCCTCCACCTCAAGAAAATCTTACACAACTTAACTCAGTAATTTTTTTCTTCTTTTAAATAAAAATCCTTATAACAAAAACCTGGCAAAACTGATTTTTGTTTAATGTACATATCCATCTTTTACTGGATAGGAGGAAATTGAGAGCCTTAGAAGCTTGCACCTATGCCAGAAAACCTGACAGACTCTATTCGAAAAGATAGTTTATGAATAGACTTTCCGATTGAACAGTCATTTGAATATTCATAATATCGACCATTAACCATTTTTCTCTAAACAGGAAGGGGTGGGGGTAAGATACCGTGGCCTGGGCAACTTTCTTTTAAATAAAAATCCTTATAACAGAACATGGCAAAACTGATTTTTTATGTACATATGAGACTCCATTCGAAAAGATAGTTTATCACTGAATAGACTTTCCTATTGAACAGTCATTTGAATATTCATAATATCGACCATTAACCATTTTTCTCTAAACAGGAAGGAGTGGGGGGTAAGATACCATGGCCTGGGCAGCTTGCTGCCCCGGGGTGAAGATACCCTGGCTTGGACAGCTTGCCCCCCGCCTCAAGAAAATCTTACACAACTTCATTCAGTAAGTTTTTTCTACTTTTAAATAAAAATCTTTATAACAGAAACATGGCAAAACTGATTTTTTATGTATATATGCATCTTTTACTAGACTGGAGGAAATTGAGAGCCTTATAAGCTTGCACCTATGCCAGAAAACCTGACAGACTCTTCAAAAAGATAGTTTATCACTGAATAGACTTTCCTATTGAACAGTCATTTGAATATTCATAATATCATCCATTAACCATTTTTCTCTAAACAGGAAGGGGTGGGGGGTAAGATACCATGGACTGGGCAGCTTGCCCCCCAGGGGTGAAGATACCCTGGCTTGGGCAGCCTGATCCCTGCCTCAAGAAAATCTTACACATTTCAGTAAGTTTTTTCTTCTTTTAATAATTTTGTTTACAAGATTTTCTGAGCTTGGGAGCAAACTTCTTGGGACACAGTAATTTGGCTTCAGTCCCTTCCCGTAAAGTGAAAAAGTAGGTAAAAGGAGGTAATACTACCATTCTAATGTCTGTGCATTAGAATTTTAAGTTTAAAATGATTAAATAGCTTTTCAGATCAGAGTTTGCCAAGTTTCCAGGGGTGGTGGGCAAGCTACCCAGGCCAGGGTATCTTCACCCCCAGGGGGCAAGCTGTCCAGGCCAGGGTATCTTACCCCCACACCCCTGCCAACCTGAAGAAAGATAGACTATAAAAAGTAATAGAAATATTCAAATGACCTGATAAATGGGATATTGTTTTAAAAAGGTAAAAAATACCATTCTGAACTTTAATTTTGTTTACAAGATATTCTGAGATTGGGAGGAAACTTCTTGAGCCACAGTATTTTGGCCTCAGTCCTTTTCCATAAAGTGAAAAAATATGTAAAAGCAGGTACTACTACCATTCTAATGTCTGTGCATTAGAATTATAAGTTTAAAATGATTAAATAGCTTTTCAGAACAGAGTTTGCAAAGTTTCCAGGGGTGGGGGACAAGCTGCCCAAGCCAGGGTATCTTCACCCCCATGGGGCAAGCTGCCCAGGCCAGGGTATCTTACCCCCACACCCCCCCACACCCCTGCCAATCTGAAGAAAGATAGATAATAAAAAGTAATAGAAATATTCAAATGACCTGATAAATGGGATGTTGTTTTAAAAAGGTAAAAATAACATTCTGAACTTTAATTTTGTTTACAAGATTTTCTGAGCTTGGGAGGAAACTTCTTGAGCCACAGTATTTTGGCCTCAATCCCTTTCCATAAAGTGAAAAAATAGGTAAAAGCAGGTACTACTACCATTCTAATGTCTGTGCATTAGAATTATAAGTTTAAAATGATTAAACAGCTTTTCAGATCAGAGTTTGCCAAGTTTCCAGGGGTGGGGGACAAGCTGCCCAGGCCAGGGTATCTTCACCCCCAGTGGGCAAGCTGTCCAGGCCAGGGTATCTTATCCCCGTCCCCAGCCAGTCTAAAGAAAGATAGATAACAAAAAGTAATAGAAATATTCAAATGACCTGATAAATGGGATATTGTTTTAAAAAGATAAAAGTAACATTCTGAAGTTTAATTTTGTTTACAAGATTTTCTGAGCTTGGGAGCAAACTTCTTGGGCCACAGTAATTTGGCCTCAATCCCTTCCCATAAAGTGAAAAAAATAGGTAAAAGCAGGTACTACTACCATTCTAATGTCTATGCATTAGAATTATAAGTTAAAAATGATTAAATAGCTTTTCAGAACAGAGTTTGCAAAGTTTCCAGGGGTGGGGGACAAGCTGCCCAAGCCAGGGTATCTTCACCCCCATGGGGCAAGCTGCCCAGGCCAGGGTATCTTACCCCCACACCCCCCACACCCCTGCCAATCTGAAGAAAGATAGATAATAAAAAGTAATAGAAATATTCAAATGACCTGATAAATGGGATATTGTTTTAAAAAGGTAAAAATAACATTCTGAACTTTAATTTTGTTTACAAGATTTTCTGAGCTTGGGAGGAAACTTCTTGAGCCACAGTATTTTGGCCTCAATCCCTTTCCATAAAGTGAAAAAATAGGTAAAAGCAGGTACTACTACCATTCTAATGTCTGTGCATTAGAATTATAAGTTTAAAATGATTAAACAGCTTTTCAGATCAGAGTTTGCCAAGTTTCCAGGGGTGGGGGACAAGCTGCCCAGGCCAGGGTATCTTCACCCCCAGTGGGCAAGCTGTCCAGGCCAGGGTATCTTATCCCCGTCCCCAGCCAGTCTAAAGAAAGATAGATAACAAAAAGTAATAGAAATATTCAAATGACCTGATAAATGGGATATTGTTTTAAAAAGATAAAAGTAACATTCTGAAGTTTAATTTTGTTTACAAGATTTTCTGAGCTTGGGAGCAAACTTCTTGGGCCACAGTAATTTGGCCTCAATCCCTTCCCATAAAGTGAAAAAAATAGGTAAAAGCAGGTACTACTACCATTCTAATGTCTGTGCATTAAAATTTCAAGTTGTAAATGATTAAATAGCGTTCCAGATTGGAGTTTGCCAAGTTTCCAGGGGTGGGGGACAAGCTGCCAAAGCCAGGGTATCTTCACCCCCGTGGGGCAAGCTGCCCAGGCCACTGTATCTTACACCCCACCCCAGCCTATCTGAAAAAAGATAGATAATAAAAAATAATAGAAATATTCAAATGACCTGTTAAATGGGAAATTGTTTTAAGAGGAAAAAATAACATTCTGACCTTTAATTTTGTTTAGAAGATTTTCTGAGCTTGGGAGGAAACTTCTTGTGACACAGTAATTTGGCCTCAATCCCTTCCCATAAAGTGAAAAAATACGTAAAAGCAGGTACTACTACCATTCTAATGTCTGTGCATTAGAATTTTAAGTTGTAAATGATTAAATAGCTTTTCAGATTGGAGTTTGCCAAGTTTCCAGGGGTCTGGGGCAAGCTGCCCAGGCCAGGGTATCTTCACCCCCGGGGGCAAGCTGCCCAGGCCAGGGTGTCTTACCCCCCACCCCAGCCTATCTGAAAAAAAAAATAGGTAATAAAAAGTAATAGAAAATGACCTGTTAAATGGGAAATTGTTTTAAAAGGATAAAAATAACATTCTGAACTTTAATTTTGTTTACAAGATTTTTTGTGCTTGGGAGCAAACTTCTTGGGACACAGTAATTTGGCCTCAATCCCTTCCAGTATAGTGTAAAATAGGTAAAAGTAGGTACTACTACCATCTAATGTCTGTGCATTAGAATTTTAAGTTGTAAATGATGAAATAGCTTTTCAGATTGGAGTTTGCCAAGTTTCCAGGAGTGGGGGGCAAGCTGCCCAGGTCAGGGTATCTTCACCCCCAGGGGTGGGGGGCAAGCTGCCCAGGCCAGGGTATCTTACCCACCACCCCAGCCTATCTGAAGAAAGATAGATAATAAAAAGTAATAGAAATATTCAACGATCTGTTAAATGGGAAATTGTTTTAAAAAGGTAAAAATAACATTCTAAACTTTAATTTTGTTTACAAGATTTTCTAAGCTTGGGAGGAAACTTCTTGAGCCACAGTATTCTGGCCTCAATTCCTTTCCGTAAAAAGTAATAGACATATTCAAATGACCTGTTAAATGGGAAATTGTTTTAAAAAGATAAAAATAACATTCTGAACTTTAATATTGTTTACAAGATTTTCTGAGTTTGGGAGCAAACTTCTTGGGACACAGTAATTTGGCCTCAATCCCTTCCCGTAAAGTGAACAAATAGGTAAAAGCAGGTACTACTACCATTCTAATGTCTGTGCATTAGAATTTTACGTTGTAAATGATTAAATAGCTTTTCAGATCAGAGTTTGCCAGGGGTGGGGGGCCAGCTGCCCAGGCCAGGGTATCTTCACCCCCAGGGGGCAAGCTGCCCAGACCAGGGTATCTTACCCCACACCCTTGCCTATCTGAAGAAAGATAAGTAATAAAAAGTAACAGAACTATTCAAATGACCTGTTAAATGGGAAATTGTTTTAAAAAGATAAAAGTAACAGTCTAAATTTAATTTTGTTTACAGATTTTCTGAGCTTGGGAGGAAACTTCTTGGGCCACAGTATTTTGGCCCCAATCCCTTCCCGTAAAGTGAAAAAATAGGTAAAAGTAGGTACTACTACCATTCTAATGTCTGTGCATTAGTATTATAAGTTTAAAATGATTAAATAGCTTTAAAGATCAGAGTTTGCCAAGTTTTCAGGGGTGGGGGGCAAGCTGCCCAGGCCAGGGTATCTTTACCCCCCACCCCTTCGTGTTAGAAGATAGGTTGTGGTTGTATCAAATACTGGAAATTCTCTAATGACCTGTTCAATGGGAAATTCTATTAAAAGTGATAAAATATCTTTCTGAATTGTCTCTGCAAGGACTTCTGAGTTTGGGAGGAAAATGCTAAGGCTACAGTATCTTTTCCAACCTTTTCCCATAAAGAGAAAAATAATGAAAAACATACAGTACTACTGTTCTGATAATTGTGTGATATACATTTGTTATAAAAAAAGAAAATAAATATCATTTTGAATTGAGTTTCCCAGGTTTTCTGGGGTGGGGGACAAGCTGCCCAGGGTGGGGGGCAAGATACCCTGGGGTATCTTGCCCCTGTGGGGCAAGCTGCCCGGGGGGGGGGGGGGGGGCAAGATAAACTGTTACACCGGTTTCACTGGATCATACTTATCATTTGATCAATGAATAAAGTGGGTTTAGATTCGCAAATACTAGATTACATTGAAATCATTCTGTCAGTGAATGAAGTGAATTTAGATTACATAGAAATCACTTGGCTACAACAGAATCATACTGCAGTCATAGTTTCCCAAGCAAATAAAGTTATATAGATACAAAAGATCACACTTGAAATATTCATTCAGATTATAACAAAATCACTGCTTTCCGCAAGTCAGTGATTTTGATATAATCCCTTTATCAGATTACTCTTGAATCATACTTACAGATCACAAATCTATGATTCAAAAGTAATTTTGATATGACTGTGACATGATTTGAAGAATAAACTTTTGTATGGGATATATTATCAATTTGTTCAAACCATTCTGCATCATTAAACAAGATAGCCGTCATGCCCATTTATTGTAAAAAAACACCTAAAAATCTTCTTCTCACAAACCAAGAAAGCTTCAAGACTGAACCTTGGTACATAGCATCTGGGACTTAAGATCTACTAGGTTTAGTCAAATGATGATCCCAGGATGACCTTTGAACTTTCTTTGGCAAGGTCTGATTTGCAGCCCCATACTCCTGTATGGGGAAAATGTGGCAATACTGGAAGAAAGTTGTCTGGCATATGAAACCAGATATGTTTAACTGAGGTGAGCAAATCCTGCCCCATGGGCCTCTTGTTATGTTACATCTTGAAGACAACTTAATGTATGACTATCATAGTTTGGGATTATGGGTCAGTATGACACAGCATTTTACCTCAAAATAAATGTAGGTCTTTGTGACCTATATTTCATAACTCATTGATTTTGTCTTGTATCTCCCACAGCTTTATGCGTAAGTGTCATATTTACAGATAATGACAGTGTTACCCAGACTTTGACCTTAGAGTAAATATAAATCAGCATATATTTCATGGTCTAGTGATTTTGCTTAATATCTTCTAGATTATTTAATGGCTTAACATCATAGTTGGTATAAAGGATCGATGTGACACATCAGATTGACCTCTCAAGTACATGTAGGTCAGTGATTTGTATTTTATGGTCTAGCAATTTGGCTTTATGTCTTGAAGACTATTTACTCGAGAAAAGTTGTACTTAGGATGATAGATCAGTATTTCTCAGAGATTGACCTTGTAAACTAAATGTGGGTCAGTGACCTATATTTTATGGTCCATTGATTTAGCCTCATATCATTGTCATTGACTTAAAAATATTATTTTATGATTAAGGAATGGTGCCTGCCCAGGGTATTCTTGACCCTCTGGGCACTTGCTCTAGTTATTATTGCGCAAATTCCAGGACTATGGAAATTTATAAGGGTCACTGGTGATGCCTAATTAGCTGAAACTTAGCCCAGAAAACACTGCTTGCAAGTGTTTTTGTCAGTTGTGTGTGTGTGTGTGTGTGTGTGTGTTATTGCTCTCAAAGGAGAGTCTGTTAAAGATTTTAAGTTTGAATTTATTAACAACAAGAGGCCCACGGGCCACGGTTCGCTCACCTGAGTGACATAGCCACTGCAGACATGCAGATGTTCCCAATAATATATGCAAAGATTCAGCCATAAGGCCATAAGGCATCCTCGGTTTTGGAGAATAAGATTTTTAAATGTTTTTCCCCATACAAATGCATAGGGAAGCAGACTTGTATGACCATTATTTTAGCAACTTTGGTAGACCCCCTGTCCCCGATGACTTAAGCAAAGATTCAACCCCAAGGCGTCCTCGGTTCTGGAGGAGAAGGTTTTTAAAGGTTTTTACCATATATGGGCATGGCGGCCATCTTGGTCAATGAACCACAACCATTTTAGCAATCTTTCATTCCTCCAACCTAAGGAGGCTTGATCCATATGAAATTTGTGCAAAATTGGCCCAGAGGCTCCAGAGAAGAAGTCGTTTGAAATTCTGAACATTTTTCCCATACAAATGCATAAGGAAGCAAAATTGACCTTACCATAAAAAGGTCAAATGTCAATGTTTGACCATTATTTTAGCAACTTTGGTAGACCTTCAGTTTACGATGATATATGTAAAGGTTCAGCCATAAGGCATCCTCGGTTTTGGAGAAAAAGATGTTTAAAGGTTTTTCCCATACAAATGCATAGGGAAGCAAACTTGACCTTGCCGTAAAAAGGTCAAATGTCAATATACAACTTTTATTTTAGCAATTTTGGTAGACCTCCCATCCCGATGACTTATGCAAAGATTCAGCCCCATGGCATCCTCGGTTCTGGAGAAGAAGGTTTTTACCATATATGGGCATGGCGGCCATCTTGGTCAATGGACCGCAACCATATTAGCAATTTTTCGTTCCCCCAACCTAAGGAGGCTCCATATGAAATTTGAGCAAAATTGGCCCAGAGGCTCCAGAAAAGAAGTCGTTTGAAATTCTGAACATTTTTCCCATACAAATGCATAAGGAAGCAAAATTGACCTTACCATAAAAAGGTCAAATGTCAATGTTTGACCATTATTTTAGCAACTTTGGTAGACCTTCAGTTTACGATGATATATGTAAAGGTTCAGCCATAAGGCATCCTCGGTTTTGGAGAAAAAGATGTTTAAAGGTTTTTCCCATACAAATGCATAGGGAAGCAAACTTGACCTTGCCGTAAAAAGGTCAAATGTCAATATACAACTTTTATTTTAGCAATTTTGGTAGACCTCCCATCCCGATGACTTATGCAAAGATTCAGCCCCATGGCATCCTCGGTTCTGGAGAAGAAGGTTTTTACCATATATGGGCATGGCGGCCATCTTGGTCAATGGACCGCAACCATATTAGCAATTTTTCGTTCCCCCAACCTAAGGAGGCTCCATATGAAATTTGAGCAAAATTGGCTCAGGGGCTTCAGAGGAGAAGTCGTTTGAAAATGTTAACGGACGGACGGATGCACGGACGACGGACGAAAAGTGATCACAATAGCTCATCCTGAGCTTAGCTCAGGTGAGCTAAAAATATGTGTATGCATACATGGTGAAGATGTTGTGTACTTGAGGGACTTGTTGAATGTTGGTTTCAGCATATCCACTATTCCCCTGTGTCCAAGCTGCTAGATGCTCGTTATGCCCCCAACTTCAAAGAAGTTGGAGGGGCATATTGCTTCTGGGTTGTTCGTCCGTCCGTCCGTCCGTTCGTCACGCTTTTTGATGCATAGCATAACTTTAGAACCATGAATACTACTGTTTTGAAATTTCTTATATCGATTCCTCATGAAAAAATAGCTGACAATTATTTTTTTTCTTAACAGAATTATGCCCCTTTTCTGAGTTATCGCCCTTTGAAAAAATATGGATGCAGTCTTGTCAGCAAAATATCTCAAAAACTATTGAAGCTAGAGCCTTGAAACTTGATGAATAGACTGGTAGTGATGAGTAGACAACCTAATTAACTTTTGAAGAAATTTTGAAAAATACTTCTTGAGTTATGGCCCTTTGTAATTTTGGGCATTTATACCTTGTCAGCAAAATATCTCAAAAACTCATTGAGCTAGAGCCTTGAAACTTAGTAAATGAATTTGTAGTGATGAGTAAATGACCTGATTAACTTTTGAAGAAATTCTGAAAAATACTTCATGAGTTATGGCTCTTTGAATTTTTGGGCATTTTTACTTTGTCAGCAAAATATCTCAAAAACCATTGGAGCTAGAGGCTTGAAATTTGACGAGTAGACTGAAAGTGATGAGTACACAACCTGATTAACTTCTGAAGAAATTTTGAAAAATACTTCTTGAGTTATGGCCCTTTGCAATTTCGGGCATTTTTACCTTGTCAGCAAAATATCTCAAAAACCATTGGAGCTAGAGCCTTGAAACTTGATGAATAGACTGGTAGTGATGAGTAGACAACCTGATTAACTTTTGAAGAAATTTTTGAAAAATACTTCTTGAGTTATGGCCCTTTGTGATTTTGGGCATTTTTACCTTGTCAGCAAAATATCTCTAAAACTGTTAGAGCTAGAGCCATGAAATTTGGTGAATGGATTTGTAATGATGATTGGTAGACAGCCTGATTAACTTTTGAATAAATTTTGAAAAATACTTATTGAGTTATGGCCCTTTGTAATTTTTTACATTTTTATCTTGTCGGCAAAATATCTCAAAAACTGTCAGAGCTAGAGACTTGAAACGTGGTGAATCGATTGATAATGATGAGTAGATGACCTGATTAACTTTTGTGTAAATTCGTAAAAATATTTCATAAGTAATGGCCTTTTGTAAATTTGGGCATGTTTCCCTTGTCAGCAAAATATCTAAAAAAAACTATTGAAGCTGAAGCCTTGAAACTTGATGAATAGATTGGTAGAGATGAGTAGATGACCTGATTATGCCCCCAGTTTCGAATGATATTGATGGGGCATATTATTTTCCTTCGTTTGTCCATCTGTCCGTTTGTCCGTTCGTCAAGCTTTTTTGTGCATGCCGTATCTTAAGAACACTGCATGCTAGGGTTTTGAAATTTTATATTTGGGTTCCCAATGAAAAAAATAGCTGACCCGTATTTTTTTCCTTGTCCAGCATGTTTGTTTAGAGTTATGCCCCTTTGAAAAAAAATCAGAATTAAATCTTGTGAGCAAGATATCTTGAAAAGTATTTAAGCTGGGTTCTTGAAATTCGATATAATGAGTGGGAATGATGTGTAAATTACCTGATTATATTTTGAGAGAATTTTAGTTATTGCCTTCTGTAGTTCTAGGCATTTTGACCTTGTCAGCAAGATATCTCAAAAAGTATTTAAGCCAGAGCCATATTTGGTATACTGATTGGGATTGAGGAGGAGATCACCTGATTAAAGTTTGAACCAATTAAATGAAATATTGGCCCTTTGCAATTTCTGGCCATTTAATGTCGTTGCTTTATTGTGTATAGCATAAGTTTAGAACCATGTATGCTAATGTTTTGAAATTTCATATTTTGATTCCTCATGAAAAAATAGGTGACCCATATTTTTTTCTTATCCCAATTATCTCCTTTTTTTAGAGTTATTTCCTTTTGATAAAATAACATTGAAATCTCATATATTTGTACTGTTGTTACCGTCATAGACAAGCAGTGTTGGAGTCAAGCAGTGTTAGAGTCAGGCAGTTGGTGGCATAGTGTTTTACAAACACCAGCTCTAGTTTTAATTTAAGTACCCTGTTTCGTTTCATAGCAAAAAATCACAGTAAAAATAATTTGAACATACTATAGTTTGAACCTGGTGGTTTGTGAGAATTATGCCCATCAATTGCACAAATGTTAACACCTTTGCATACTGTTGTCTGAAAGAAGACACATATTCTCACAATCATTTTCTGTGGGGACAAGGTGTTAACACTGTACAAATAATGTGCTTTGTTGAATACTAATTTTTCTTACCGTTATTAAAAAGTATGCAAATAAATGTTGTAAAAAAGTCCTTAAGATACTGGTTTAAACCATTTTTTCCCCCGACCAAATAAGTTCAGGGGATATAGCGATCAGCCTGGCATCTCTCCATCTGGCCGGCCCATGTGTAGACACATATATATATAATCAGGTCAATTTGAGGTTTGGCCTGTAGGAAGCACAACTCCTTCTTTGGTCTTCTGGTTATCTCCCTGAAATCATTTCTTAGCAATTTTTTTCTGCATGCCATAACTTCTCAATGGTTTGAAATATTTTTATTATAATTGATATAGGCATAGGTAAGGACCTGTAGGCCTGTGATGTATAAGAGAGACAACTCCCTTTGTTATGTATTTATGTCCCCTAAAGCTGAGGTCTTTAGTGGCCATAACTAATACTGCTCGAGATAATTATGCCCCCAGCTTGGAAGAAGATGGAGGGGCATATTCTGGGGTGTTTGTCCATCCGTCCGTCTGTTCGTTCGTTTTCTTATATGGATTTCTCATGAAAAAATAGCCGACACGGATATTTTTTACTTGACAGTATTATGCCTCTTTCCTGAGTTATGACCTTTTGAAAAAATATGGATGCAATCTTGCCAGCAAAATATCTAAAAAAAAAACCTATTGAAGCTAGAGCCTTGAAACATGATGAATAGACTGGTAGTGATGAGTAGACAACCTGATTACCTTTTGAATAAATTTTGAAAAATACTTCATGAGTTATGGCCCTTTGTAATTTTGAACATTTTTACCTTGTCAGCTAGACCTAGAGCTTTGAAATTTGATGAAACCTTGGGTAATGATACGTAGATTATCTGATTAACTTTTGAATAAATTCTAAAAAATGTTTCATGAGTAATGACCCTTTGTAAATTTGGCCATTTTTCTTTGGTCGGCAAAATATCTCAAATAATGTTGAAGCTAGAGCCTTGAAACTTAATGAATAGATTGGTAGTGATGAGTAGATGACTTGATTAACTTTTGAATGAATTCTGAAAAATACTTCATGAGTTATGGCCCTTTGTAATTTTGGGCATTTTTACCTTGTCAGCAAAATATCTCATAAACTGTTGGAGCTAGAGACTTGAAACTTGGTGAACTGATTGGTAATGATGAGTAGACAACCTGGTTACCTTTTGAATAAATTTTGAAAAATACTTCATAAGTTATGGCCCTTTGTAATTTTGAACATTTTTATCTTGTCAGCTAGAGCTAGAGCTTTGAAATAAGATGAATTGATTGGTAATAATACGTAGATTATCTGATTAACTTTTGAATAAATTCTAAAAAAATGTTTCATGAGTAATGACCCTTTGTAAATTTGGGGATTTTTCTATGATCTGCAAAATATCTCAAATAATGTTGAAGCTAGAGCCTTGAAACTTAATGAATAGATTGGTAGTGATGAGTAGATGACCTGATTAATTTATGAATGAATTCTGAAAAATACTTCATGAGTTATGGCCCTTTGTAATTTTGGGCATTTTTTACCTTGTCAGCAAAATTGCTCATAAACTGTTGGGGCTGGAGACAATGTTTGAGAGTAATGGTCCTTTGTAAATTTAGGCATTGTTTCCCTTGTTAGCAAAATATCTCAAAAAATATTGAAGCTAGAGCCTTTAAACTTGATGAATAGATTGGTAGTGATGAGTAGACGACCTGAAATTCTGAATAAATTTTGAAAAATACATCATGAGTAATGGCCCTCTGTAAATTTTGGCATTTTCCCTTTTCAGCAAAATCTCTCAATACCTATTGAAGTAGATGACCTGATTAACTTTTGAATAAAATTTTGAAGAATACTTCATATGTTAATACCCTTTGTAATTCTGGGCATTTTTACCTTGTCAGCAAAAATCTCAAAACCTGTTGGAGCTAGAGCCTTGAAACTTGGTGAATTGATTGGCAATAATAAGTAGATGACCTGGTTTACTTTTGAATAAATTCAGAAAAATATTTCAAGAGTAATGGTCCTTTGTAAATTTGGGGCATTTTCCTTTGTCAATAAACTATCTCAAATACTGTTGGAGCTAGAGCCTCACAACTTGATAGATAGATTGGTAGTGATAAAAAGGAAGTTGGAGAGGCCTATTGTTTCTGGGCATGAGTAATATCCCTTTGTAAATTTGGGCATTTTCCCTTATCAGCATAATATCTCAAAAACTGTTAAAGTTTGAGCCTCTTAACTTGAAAAACAGATTGGTAGTGAAAAGAAGATGGCCTGATTAACTTTTGAATAAATTCTGAAAAAATATTTCAGAAGTTATGGCCCTTTGTAAATTGGACCATTTTAACCTTGTATTATCTTTAGAAGCAAGCATATGGTTGGGGGCATAGTGTTTTACAAATACAATTTCTAATTTGAAAATATTGGATGAAGACATATCAGGTCATGTAGAAGTGTCACATGCAAGAAGGAAAAGTCTTTCTTAGTTCTTTTTCTAAGTATCTCCTCTGACTGAATTTCTAAGCCAAATTCCTGTGCACTCTATAACTTCTAAGTGGTTTGAAATATTTTGATAATAACTGCAGGGATGAGAATCTTCAATATTTGGCAAAGGGCATCTTTCATTTCTGCCCACGCATGGATTTTTCTGAAACTTTGTATAATAATAACTAGGCATATGCAACCTATGAAAATGTGCTTATTAAATTATATAATAAAAAGTTGGACTCAGGACGCAACCTTGACTCACTCCAACCATGAGCTGATACCTGTCTCCAAATAAGTATGTCATACATCTTAAGTTTAATTTAGTTTTAAGATTTTTGCACTGTGCTGAATGATGAACACCATAGTAATTCTGTTGGTACCATAAAACATTTATATTTAATTAAAGTTAACATTTTCTGATAAATTGATTATAAAAAATCTGAATTTTTTACCAACAAATGAAAAAAATATCAAAATTAAACTCAAAATTAATATGTTATAGTCTTTGTCAAGATTTCATACTATCAGGAAAAATTGCTACATATATCCTCTATAGCTGTGCCAAATTTCATAAAAAATCAAAACCGGTAACATTGTCATTTTAGGCCTTGAATGGATATAGGTCGATTTTTACAAAATTGACTATTTTGTTACATTGATAAAAAACAGTAGAGAAAGGCAGTGTTATCAAACACTTCTAACACTTAACAAATCAAAGAGAGTTTAGACAACTCGGAATGAATATATCTTGAGCTACCCATTAAATTTTCATGACTTTCTATTACTTGCCTTCTATGTATATGGACTCTGACTAACCAACTATTACAAATGTAGACAGCATAACAAATTAAATCTGAAGAAATTCTAATTAACAAGTTAGGCTTAACAAAATCTTAACGCTTTAATTCATATCAGCAAATCAGTGAGCATTTTGTATAATTACTTCCCAAAAGGCATAAAACTAAAATAGGTGTAAAACAGGGGTATCCATTCTAACCATTACAAAAATAGGCATAAGACAGGGAGATCCATAATCTCCATTGTCATATTAAGAAGATGTGCAAACGTACTATTGCAAGTAGTTGTTGCTTGTTTGTTTGTTTGTTTGTTTTGAAGAAGGATTTGCATCCCCATCAACAGATTTTAGGATTTTTGGAGATTTGCTTCTGGACTGGTGAACTCTAACCAAACTAAGAACGCTTGAAAAGAAAATAATACCTATAGACTTAACTTCTGATATATCTATAGCTTGCTTGCAAGCCTGTATTGTATTTTGAAATTATGAACACTGAATTTCTTGTCCTGTAATATGTTCAAATGTGTCACTTCAATCGGTATTTCCTGCGATCGAATTGACACTGACACTGGAGTTTTTCTCTTTGTTTCAACAGTTATCTGATGACAGCAGCACAGAATACTGTTTATGTGGTCTTAACTTTTGCTATCAGAAAAGCAGATCTATCCTTTCTTCCTTACAGTAAGCATATGTGAAATTGTTTCTGTTCTGCATAAGTTTTATTCTAGTGCACATAGTTTGACTTAAACAGTAAATTGATGTTCTGTAGTTCTTCATGTTAAAGCTCTAAGATTTTTCCAAAGGTAAGAACCATTGGCATGTGCGCTTACACAGCTAGTATCCTTTACTTTCTGGGGCATTTGACTTATCAATCAAAATTTCAACCACTACCACAGGCCAAACGTTTCAAGTCAACAATGCTATCATAGAATAAACCACTGTGTAGGCACAAAAAGGAATTCAACATAGATCTAAATACACATGAAGTGTATCAGTTAAATAATGAATGCGGTTAGCCGTTTAAAAGAAATACCAGTTTTGTTTTTCAGAAGCAATAAATATCTAGATTTAAACTAGGTAAGGTATAGTACCAAAGCATTCATCCAAACTCATAAATCCATTGAAGATTGACAATTCTGAATGTTGAAATCAACAGACATGGACCCTGAAGATTTTAATCAGGTGTCCTGGGATAGTAATCATTACTTGGTAAGCAAGTTGTGCCCACCATGCCTAGCTGCCTGAACGAGTAACTTTAAAGCTAGACCCAGGTTTCATAATCATCATCATCATCAGTTACAAGACTATTATCTGCTTTTTATTATCTGATAAATACTTCCACAGTCAAGTATTTGAAGTGGAACCCTATATATACAGATACAGAGAACTTGGACTTAGTGTAGGCATGGTCCAGATCATGTAAACGAAAAGTTGTTTTTTTTTGGACATGGTGTTCAACAAGGTGCAATTCAGTCAACTGGTTATAAATGAATATGTACAATTATGGTATCAACTTCGTATACAAATCATACTATATCATGGTAAACCAAACTGAAAGCTATTGATAAGTTGACTTTACATAATACTACTTATACATGAGTATTGGGTAATTCCATATTTTGCCGACTCAGGACTATATGTATTCAGGCTGTTCAAATAACATGTTACCGGTCTTCAATTTTTATGAAATTTCATGTGTTTATTCCTAATACAGACGAAAATTTTTTATGCTGAAATGATGTCTTGACAAGAATCGGAACATGGTAAAATTGCAGATAATATCTGGATGAATACATAACCTGCAGCTGAAATATGGGGCTACCGTTCAACTTACGTTATTGCTTCAACACTATTGCTAAGTACATGAAGCCATCCATAGTATCAAAACATGTACTAATGATGGCCTTAATTAATAAAACATTCCAGCATCTGAAAAATGAAATCCTGTTTACTGTACGAAGGTTAATATTAGGGCACCCCCTGATTTGGTAGTAGCCGCGTACAAAACACCATAAATTTACAATGGAACTACATTTAAAAGCCAATGCCTCATAATCATCAATGTTATACCCTAGGCAACCATTGTGCAGAATTTCATCCAATTCCAAACGTGGGCAGAAACCAATGTAAATTTCCTATACCGTGTAAGAGCCCTTTCAATTTTCATACCCTGCCACACGATAGTGGCTGGGAATTATGGTTTCACATTGGACATCCGTATGTCTCTCTGTCCATCTGTCTGTCAGTTGGACGTCCGTCCGTCCACCTGTATTTTGTTACCAGATGATAACTTGAGTAAACATAATGGATTTTTACCAAACTTGGTATGTATATTGATATTGTAGAGATCTGGTTTGGATTTGCCAATGGGCAAATTTCGTCAAATTTTGACAGATTTATCTCCCCGAGACATGCCCAAATTTTCATTTCTGGACAGTAACTTGAGTAAATATGAGGGATTTTAACCAAACTTGGTACATGCATTGATATTAAGGAGATCTGCTTTGGGATTGCTTATGGGCAAATTTCGTCAGTGTTTGACAGAGTTATAATGGGGGGTATTATAGTTTAACATTTTTATTCTCATCAATTTTCGAATCTCCAAAACAATGCAGATTCAGTCTGATTTTTTCAGATCTGGTGTTTTAAGAATGGGGTATAAAGGATCTCAGATTTTTCACTACAAATGATTCGCATCCCTGTAGAGGCATAGGTACCAGTAGGCGTGTCGCATGTAAGAGTACTCTTACTTTCTCAATTATGTACTTATCTCGCATAAAGCCAAAGGCTTGTGCAGGCCATAACTCCCATACTGTTTGAGCTTTGAGAATATGTAGTAAAGACATAGATGAGGATCTGTAGGTGTATCAAGAGCAAATATGACAAAAATCCTCTTTTCTTTTAGCTCACCAAAGCAGGAAGTTCTCAAGGTGAGCTGCTGTGGTCAGTCAATGTCCATGCAGCTTCAACAATTTGCTTTAGAAGCCTACTCCTCCTACATTCCTGGATCAATTGACACAACGCTTGGTAGGAAGAATGGGAGTGACTTGCAGATCAAAAATAGCTATAATCATTCAGATCGGAAGTCGAAGATAGCCGCCATTTTGAAAAAAACCTATTTTGCACTTCTCCTCTTGAACTGAAAGGCCAATTAACTCACAACCTGGTAGGAAGTATTGGGGCAACTTGCAGATTAAAATAAGAAGCTAAAATGATTCCATTCTGAAATCCAAGCTGGCTGCCATGGTAGCCATCTTGAAAATCTATTTTGCACTTCTCCTGATCCTAAAGGCCAGTTGACCCGAAACTTGGAAGGAAGTATTGAGGCAAATTGTAGATCAAAAATAGCTAAAAACAGTCCAGTCTCATTGCAGCTATCTGGAAAATCTGTTCTGCCCTAAAATTGCTAAAATTGTTCCATTCTGAAATCCAAAATGGCCATCTTGAAAATCTATTTTGCTCTTGTTTTGCTGAACCAAAAGGCCAATAGAATGAAACTTGATAGCTAGGAAATATTGGGTCAACTTGGAGATCACAAAAATAGCTAAAATTGTTCCATCAGAAATCCAAGATGGCTACCATGGCCACCCTCTTGAAAATCTATTTTGCACTTTGAACCGAAATGCCAATTGACTCTAAACCTGAAAGGAAGTATGGGGGCAACTGTAGGTAAAAAGTAGGTATAGTTATTATTAAAATTGGCCATGCCTGGGATGTGAGGGTGTGTGTGTGTGTGCGGGGGAGGGGGGGGGGGGGGTGGATGGGTTATTTATTCATATAGGCCTATATAGCTAAAAACTAAAGAAAAAACTTCTCTGAAACCAAAGGGCTCTATCTTAGCAGGTGCATTCATCATGAGTCATGCTCAAAATGTTTGTCTTGATAATTTCTGGGTCAAGTTTGGACCTGGGTCACTTATGAGCTATATTTCACGTCTAGTGACTTTCTTAATTTATTCTGTTTAGGTCAGTTTCTCAGTAACTGTTTGTACTACCAGTGCAGTGATACTTGGCCCTTGCAGACATCTTAGGTATGCCTAATGCAGCCGTCTATATTTGACCTTGACAACACAAACTGATATTGGCTTAGAGTTGGTCAAGGCCTGCTATCCTTGCAGCAGGTAAGGGTAGAGGGGGAATGTTTTTATTTCTTCTGTTTCTTCACTTTCATTCCTGTTCCACATTTTCCCTGTCCCTCTCCTTCATCTCTCCTACTATCCCTTTTCTCCCTTTCTCTGGGAGACATATAACCCAACTCCATCTGGGCTACTTAAATTTTAATGAGTTATGGGGAATTAGCTCATTATACATAATTTAAGTCCAAGTTCATTTTCAACATTTTAATTTATTTAGTTTCTTTTCTTTTCTATATTTCTCAAATGTTCCCACCTGGCAGTTAAACTATTTACAAACATATCTAAAAGGTTTATTTCACTTCTCTCTACATTCTTCTATTTCACATTTTGGCGCCTAAACTTATTTAAATTCTTCTTAACACATATATCAGTCCTTATCATTCAACATCTAAATCTCAACTCCCTGCAGCCTTGCAACTTTCCCATCATGCTCTCTTTCCCTCCTTTTTTGCTAACCAATCAAAATACCCCTTTTAAACCATTTCTCCCATCATGCCTTCTTTCATTCCCATGATGCTCCAGCCACTTTCAAACTACCAATCATAATCTCTCTTACCAACCCTACAATCTGTGTAACTGATATCTACCCCAAGAGTTTGCCTAATATGGGAGACCCTACTGATAACAATAATCAGAAGGAGGCTGTCATGCTGCTGCTGCATGATCACAGCTTCCTCTTGCAGAACACATTCCAGGGCCTCCCAGTTAGCCATTCTCAGAGGGAGTGCAAGTAATCTGATATGACCACTTCATATCAACACACATATTAATTAACTGACTCTTTCAGACTGCTGATATTCACTAATATTAAAATTATTAAATTTGAAATTAAATAAATTCTAAATAAAATATTATGGAATTTAATTACATTAATTAAAGTAATTAAAACTTTAATTAAAGTAATTAGTACTTTAATTACCCTGGTGATAGACAACACAAAATGACCCACAAGGGTTGACATGTCATTAAATCTCAACACAATCAATCTCTTAAGTGCTATGATACTCAGATGAGCATTACAGGGCTATCATGGCCCTCTTGTTTCAAATGATGATCCTAACAGACATTTTACCTTTTAATGGCAGTTACTGTCCTAATTGCTGTGGCAGTGCTGCAGATAGGCAGTGGCTGTTTTACTCAGATGAGAGAATCATGGCTCATGGGCCTATTGTTATTGATGCACCTGTCCCGGTGAGCAATACAGGATCCTTAAATATGCTCATCTTGTTTTATTTTACAGAGATCTACATCTGTTATTACTGCAAATGTGGCTTCTCAGCTGCTAAATATTATGTTCACCATCTGCTGAAGAAGCATAGCTCTAATAAACTCGACCAAAGAGACATACAGCTATTGGATTCTTGGATTAGGCAACATGAATCAATATGCCATGGAAAAAAATGTTCAGCTAAAGGTGCCCTAATACAAAATAATTTAGTCAACATGGATACCATTGATACATATGGCTTTAAAGCAGACAAAAATGCCAAAGACTTTCTGAATGTGAACAAGCCAGTATCAGTAAGTTTTGAAGAAAAACAGAATTGCTTTTGCAATGTTGATGCCACATTAAAAAGTCACGTTGATTTACAAGATCTTAGAATGCATAATGGTCATAATTCTCACAAATGTTATCCTTGTGATCATGATTTTTCACCATGTTGTAAGTTACAGTGTCGTATCGAAATTCATAGCAACAGGAAAGGCTTCAAACCCCATGCTATACCAGTCGGTGGTGACAAACAGAAACATACCAGAAAACATACAAGAGAGAAGTCTGACAAATACAATACTTTTGATCAAGCTTTGACAAAAAGTAATAATTTACAGCTGCATCTTAAAGTACAAACAGGAGAAAAGCCCTACAGACATGAAACTTATGGTCATGCTTTCCTGCAAAGCAGAGATTTACAAAAACCTTTCACAATACATACTGGAGAAAAGCCGTACAAATGTGTTTCTTATGGTGAAGCTTTCACCCAAAACTGCTATTTAAAAACTTGTCTAAGAATAAATGCTGGGGAAAAACCCATCAGATGTGTTACTTGTGGTCAAGCTTTCAACGAAAAGTGCTATTTAAAAGAGCATCTCAGAAAACATACTGGAGAAAAGCCCTACAAATGTGTTACTTGTTTTCAAGCTTTCTCCCAAAACAGTAATTTAAAAACTCACCTCGGAATACAGGCTGGAGAAAAGCCCTACAAATGTGTTACTTGTGGTGAAGCTTTCTCCCAAAACAATAAGTTAAAAATTCACCTCGGAATACATGCTGGAGAAAAGCCCTATAAATGTGTTACTTCTAGTCAAGCTTTCACCCTTGATAGAAATTTAAAAAGTCACCTCAGAGTACATACTGGAGAAAAGCCCTATAAATGTGTTACTAGTGGTCAAGCTTTCGTCAAACAAGATGGTTTGAAGTGTCACCTAAGAATACATACTGGAGAAAAGCCCTATAAATGTTCTACTTGTGGTCAAGCTTTCACCACTCGGGGTAATTTAAAATGTCACCTAAGAAAACATACTGGAAAAAAGCCCTGTAAATGTGTTACTTGTGGTCAAGCTTTTGCCCAACCGAGATATTTAAAATGTCACCTAAGAATACATACTGGAGAAAAGCCCTATAAATGTTCTACTTGTGGTCAAGCTTTCACCAATCAGGGTAATTTAAAACGTCACCTAAGAATACATACTGGAGAAAAGCCCTATAAATGTGTTACTTGTGGTCAAGCTTTCACCAGTCGGGGTAATTTAAAATGTCACCTAAGAATACATACTGGAGAAAAGCCCTATAAATGTGTTACTTGTGGTCAAGCTTTCGTCCAACAAGGTGCTTTAAAATGTCACCTAAGAATACATACTGGAGAAAAGCCCTATAAATGTGTTACTTGTGGTCAAGCTTTCGTCCATCAAGGTGCTTTAAAACGTCACCTAAGAATACATACTGGAGAAAAGCCCTATAAATGTGTTACTTGTGGTCAAGCTTTCGTCCAACAAAGTGCTTTAAAACGTCACCTAAGAATACATACTGGAGAAAAGCCCTATAAATGTTCTACTTGTGGTCAAGCTTTCACTCAACAAGGTAATTTAAAATGTCACCTAAGAATACATACTGGAGACAAGCCCTAAAAATATGTTACTTGTGATCAAGCTTTCACCCGGAACAGGGATTTAAAAACTCACCTCTGAGTACATACTGGAAAAGTCCTTTAAATGTGTTACTCGTGATCAAACCTTTGCCTGACACAGTCATTTAGAAATAAATCTCAGAAAACATGCTGGAGAAAAGCCCTAAAACTTTGTCACTTGTGGTCAAGCTTTCACCCAAAACAGTCATTTAAAAACTCACCTCAGAATACATGCTGGAGAAAAGCCTTATAAATGTGTTACTTGTAGTTTAACACAACACCTCAGAATATATACTGAAGAAAAGCACTATAAATGTGTTACTTATGGTGAAGCTTTCACCCAAAACAGTAATTTAGGGAATACATTCTGGAGAAAAGCCTTATAAATGTCTTACTTATAGTTTAAAACAACACCTCAATACATACTGAAGAAAAGACCTATAAATGTGTTACGTATGATGAAGCTTCCAAGGGAAGCAGTCTTAAAAACATTTCTGAATACATACTGGATAAAGTCCTAAAATGTGTTACTTTTATAAGTTTTCAATCAAAGCATTGCTTTAAAACAGCATCTCAGAAAGTATAGTGGAGAAGAGCCTTACAAATGTGTAACTTGTTCAAGCTTTCAAGTGGGCTATGTGCTAGATGTAGTCGCCCTGTACCATACCACAGGCTACTTTTTAGCTCACCTGAGCACAAAGTCGTATCATATATCATATCATAATCGGATTTTTGATTAACATGAAGGTACAGGGGCCACATCCACATCAGTGAGCCCCCTTCCAGATAGCTGGCTTGCTGCACGCATGGCAGATCTCACTCCAGATCTCCAGGTATGTCTATCATGAGGGTTGATACCCGAGAGCTGGGTGGTGCGAAGGTGCTGTGTATCTTACATCACTGGGGCGTCCAACTGATATTGGCTTACAGTTGGGCAAGGCCTGCTATCCTTGTAGTGGGTAAGGGTAGAGGGGGAATGTTTTTATTTCTTCTGTTCTTCACTTTCATTCCTGTTCCTCTTTCTTCCCTGTCCCTCTCTTTCATCTCCTCTACTCTCTCTTCTATCTCTTTTCTCCCTTTCTCTGGGAGATGACACAAAATGACCCTCAAGGGTTGACGTGTCGGTAAACCCCAACACAATCAATCAAAAACCACTCTCTGCAATCCCTCTCTGTCAGCTGCTTGGACCATGTCATTTTGGGCCTCCCAGGCCCACACTTTGCATCAACCTGTATGTCAAAGGCTGTCTTGACTGCACCGTCCACATGTCGATACCATCAGAGTCTCCTCTCCTTCAGAATGAGGTCCAGATCCTCAATGCCAAGCCGCGCAAGTAGCGCATTGAACCTGGTGGTGACGGTGTCTTGCCGCCTGGCATTGCAGATCTGTCTGATCATTGCCCTGTCATTTCGCTGCAGACGCTAGAAGTTTGGCTTTGTCAATGGTCTCCCTGGCATGGGGCATTGTGCTCCGCACACAAGAGGTGTACACACAACCACGTGTTTTGAAAGAGAGGTGGTGCGAAGAAAGAACTTGTAGCAGTACCTTGAACTTCTTCCAGGCGGTTTTCACACGTGTTGTGGTTGAAAGTTCACAGCCACCTGCTGCTGAGAGCATGTCTCCTAGGTAGCAAAAGGAAGCTACCACCTCATTCTTTCGTGGAGATTGATCATGAAATATTTTCTACGGTCATTCTCTCCCTTCCGCTTATTCAAGAAGGGCAGCTGTCAGTTTCTGGCAAAATAATGTGCACAATACTGGTTAACCACTTAGAGGACTAAGCCTGCCCAGTAAACGTGTGGTTAGGTAAACTGACCGCGCTCGACATGACCCCATTGGGTTGACTGGGCCGTAAAACCTCAATACAAACAAACCTCAAGCTTGTCAGGTCCAACCTGGTCTTCTGTGGTCTGCCATCCAAGGGGCGTGCAGTTCCCCAGCACCTTGTACATCTGTAGTCAGGGTCTTTTGTCATGCCCTTGAGCCCACTGCATTTCTTGTGCACCCAGTGCTTGCAGACATTGCAGAAGATGCTGTTGCTGCCCACTCCAGTGCAACAGATGGTGCATGGAAATTTGCCTGAACTCTGCAGGAGGTCTAGTCCCGTACTGCAGATCATGATCTTTGTCTTTCCTGCATTTACTCTCAGTCCTTCTTCATTGCTTCTTTCCAAGTCAAGAGCCTCCTGACACATTCCTCAAGCGATTCAGCGATGATAACAAGGTCATCCCATAGAGGTCCTCCCAGTGGACCTCAGAGCAAAACTCTCGTGATAAGGCTTCAAGCACAATGATGAAGAGCAGCGGGCTAAGTACTGATCCTTGGTGAACACCAACCTTCACTTCAAACTCTTCACTGTATCCCTCACCAACATGGATACTGCTCCGCGCATTTGCATACATCCCCTGCACCAGTCGCACAATCCACTCCTCCACACCAAGTTTTCTCAGCACCCACCAGATGACCTTCCGAGGTACTCGATAAAAATGCCTTCTCCAGGTCTACGAAAGCCATGTAGTCTCTTGTTGGCAGCTACATACGTCTCTTGCAGCTGCCTGACAACAAAGATTGCATCTGTAATGCCTCTGCCTGGGACTAAGCCAAACTGGGAATCGTCGATTGACACCAACAAAATTGCTAAAAGGTTCTGTTTGGCTGAACAAAATGGCCATCAGAGCTATAAAAAAAAAAAAAAAAAAAAAAAGGGCATAGACTGTCAACCATCTATCAACAATTTACTTAAGAGACATCTCTTCCAAAACGGGTTAATGGATTTTGAAAATTTTACAGTAATGTTCCTTGAATGAGTCTCTACCAAAATTGCTAAAATGGTCCTGCTCGTCTGAACAAAAAGGCGGCCAGAGCTAAAATTAGAAAAAAAATTTTAAAGGTCATCTCTTCCCAGGCTAATGGCCCAATTTCAAAATAATTTCACAGAAATGTTTCTCTAATGCCCCTTTACCAAAATTGCTAAAATGGTTCTGCTCCGCTGAACAAAATAGCAACCAGAGCTAAAAATAGAAAAACCTTTAAACAACATCTCGTAGGCCTATGACCATATTTCGAAATAATTTCACAGAAATGTTCCTCTTATGTCCTTGACCGAAATGGTTCCCTTTGGCTTAACAAAATGGCCACCAGAGCTAAAAATAGAAAAAGGGCGTAGACTGTCATGCATCTGACAACAATTTACTTAAAACACATCTCCTCCTAAACTGGTTAATGGATTTTGAAATAATTTTACAGGAATGTTTCTTGAGTGACCCTCTACCAAAATGCTAAAATGAAGTTTTTTAAAAGTAAAACATATTTTAACGAGTAATACTTAACCTATAGATAATGTGCTATTCTATTCTGTTTTCACACCTTCCACAGAAAAAACGACCTTTCAGTCGTTAATTAAAGTCTTAAACCAGAAGGTCCCTTAGGCAGTTACCTGTGTGACGTAACTCTTCCCGCTCAATTGACCACGTGTCAGTTTCTTTTATGTGTAAAACAATAGACACAATTAGGAGAGATAAGCGAGGGTGGGCGGAGGGAGATAATTGATTATCTATAGGTTAAGTATTACTCGTTAAAATATGTTTTACTTTTAAAAAACTTCATTTTAACTTCATAATACATTAACCTATAGATAATGTGCTAGAATTTGCAGAATAGGAGGGAGGTGCTCTCCTAATTCTAACACCAATAATATCTCACCACTTCTGGTTAAGACTCAGGAAACTCAAAGGAATCAGATACATTCTAATTCTATATTTAATAGAAAGAATGGTCTAGATTCACAAAATAGCTTTAAGGTGTTATGATCTAACAACCTTATATATATTAGTAGACTCTAGAGGAAGCCAGTTCTTAAGTCTCAGAGACCTAACATTGCCCCCCCCCCCCCCTCTTTTTTTCTTTTTGGGAAACAACAATTGGCTTCAAAAAGAAAAGGGAGTCATTGAGACATAACATAAATATTCCATCGCAAAGTAAGCTAGGAATATAGAAAATTTTGAAAACAAAATTTGTAAAACAAAAAGCCAAGACCATACACTGTAAGTAGTCTATGTAGGATCTTGAATAAATAAGGAAAAGTCTACTCGGTGGAGTTTCCTATAGATAACTGACATATGTAGATATTTTGGATAAAATTCTAGATATGTGAAGCTATGTAATTGTAATAGTCTAAGCTATTAGAATTATAAACTAATTAAATTCTGTTAATTGGAGCGACAGGACAGTTTCCAATGAACAGACACAGACTTAAAATAACCATAATGTGTAATTATTTCCCTTGATCAAATTAAAGAAGGGGAGATAATAAAAGTAGATGGAGTTAACTTAACTATAACTAAGTTATCCATCAGAAGAAAAAAAAAGTATAGACAAACATAATGGTTAAAACTATTGCTAGACTAATTGTATAACGAATTTTTAGTCAAGCAATAAAATAATACAGAGTTTGCGTATAACTGCTGGGAAGAAAAAACAACCTAAACCACTGATAATTAGTTTTGTCGTAGACATATAAAAGCGTTTGATGTCCTGACAAAAAATAAAGAATAAACTGTCAACATCATAACTAAAGAGTTTGACAGAGAATAAGAGAGATAAGAATAAGGTTGATCGCAGCAAACTGTATGACGGTCATAGTTTGGCTAAATCTTACCGTATTGATAAGATTAAACAATAATAAATAAGCTGGATAGAATCTTTCTATACCAGAAGATTGCCATGAAAAGTACTCCTGAGTAAATAATCATGGAAATCAAGAAATGTTAAAAATCCACTTTGATACGAATCAAAATGTTCATAAAAAGAGAAGGACTCAGAGAAAAAGTAATAGTGTGATAATCTCTGAAGAAAGATTATACAATAATACTGATTATTAATCTCAAAAAACACTTAATTTAAAAGTTAAGAGATAGTATTACTATTCTATACGCATATTTAAGAATAGTAAGAAATATATTAATACTAAATAAAAATTATACTACTGAACAAAATTCCCGCTATAAATCATAGGTTAAGCGTAACTATTATTTAAGCAAGGAATTATTAAACATATAACTCTCTATAAAATTACTGCCCGGAAATTTTATAGATAAACATTCAATCAAATTTTTTTAGAATTGAATATTAATAGAATAAAATCTATGTCTTCATAATTGGTAATTCCTGAAATATCAAATTACGTACTCGCAAATGAGTTCAGGAAGAAAATACATATATATACTCTCGAGATCTATGTGTAAACCATAGAGAGTAATAATATTATTACCGCGATCCCTGACGGAAGGGTAAAAACATGTATATGAAAGAGATAATAATTAATTTAACGTCATATAGGTTTAAGATAAAATTTGATTAATCTTTAACCAATATGCAGCAACAGTGACTCGATATTCTGTATTCGTACGTAGAAAAGGAGTACTTAGACATTAGAATTTTGAATGATTGAAATAGAGATAATGGGATCTAAAAGGATGTATCTCCATGAACTGAATCGAAGGATAATATCCATTCTAAAAAACTAGGGCTTGTTTTAGGCTTAGTTTAACAAGCGTAGAATTGAATTATTTTCAAGTATTCATGAAGTCGTTATGCTCTGAATACTGAGAAAAATGTTAAAATATTGTTTAGGAAATAAAAAAGTGACTGTTCCACAATGTTAGCTAGATTTAAACCTGGAACGTAGCGAGAAGGTCAATCTAATTTAAAAGTAAGATGAGAAAGATAAATAATGAAGATAGATATATAAATATCGGAATAATATATTATCTCCAACAATTATCAAATAATCTGAATGTTTAAAGGCATAAATACTACTCGAAAGTTTATTTACCGAATGTATAATCGGAGAAAACTTTCAGTATGTTCAAAAACGTATCACAAAAGTAAGATCTGACCAGGAACGTAGGTGCAGCACTTACTAAGTTGTGAAGTTAATATAAACATATTTTATATTATAAATTGAAGCAGTGCATTTCAAAATCATCGACATCTTGAAATGACTTATTGTGTGGAAAAATAAATAAATATCCAGTTTCGGAAAGATATTTATCTATATATATAGACCAT
Source organism: Anodontia alba (assembly GCA_964016985.1). Taxonomy (NCBI): domain Eukaryota; kingdom Metazoa; phylum Mollusca; class Bivalvia; order Lucinida; family Lucinidae; genus Anodontia; species Anodontia alba. The sequence goes on from OZ024835.1 coordinate 55,082,280, forward strand.
TTTTGATGCGGACTGGAAATCAAGATATTAATCTTTGCATTATTCGCAAACTGAACTTGAACTCTTAGCGAGAATTACTATGATCCCTTTAACGAATGTAAACATAAAGGAGGGGTAAAGAGATAATTAAGAGTGTCTTAATTCTTTACCGGCTCGTATACTAATAATTAAGGATGTTTTCCCTTTTGTCTAAGCCTAGACTATAGACTGATTAATATAATTATAATAATATCTGCTATTATGAGGTAAACTCTCGTTAATTAACCTCTAAGCATATATCAAAAATATATATCAACATAATCTAGAGCTTCGGTAAGTTTAGAGGAAGGAAATGATTGACTTTGGCAGTTTCTGAATAGATACAAAGTCAATAAAACAAAATATCAAAAGGAAAATATTGTATATAAAATCTAATTTAGGCAATAATAATCTGTCACGTACTGAATAATTAATGCCTTTACTAAATATGTATCCATTGTCGATACCAAAGTGCAAGAAAATTTTGATTGACATGGACTCTAGTTATAAATAAAATATTAGAGGTATAGAGCTAGTCGAAGCAAAACTATTCCTCAATAAGATAAAGTAGACCTATAATATACGAGGATTAATTGGGTCTAGAATTATAATCATAATAAAATTATTATTCCAATATGAAGAATCTTCAGCGTAATAGACTCTTACTGAGGCAAAAATATCTGGTATATTGCTATCGTAGTCTTAAATGATCCAGAAGAAAAAATAAAACAGGCAAAGTAAAGAACGTATCGAATTATATCTATGCCTAAATATAAGATTTTTTTCTTATTTATTATTTTATAGCAGAGTTTAGACAGAGCACGACTGACCTAGACTCTAATATAATCAATCAAAAGATAGTATAAAATAGAATAATAGCTTATCAGATCAACTATTTTCCATGTAGAAAAGGCAAAAGGAAAATATGTACCTCAACTAGAATTTTAAATCGTAGTAATCTAGAGAGGTAGCGAATAAATAAATAAACTGTTAATTTATTTATCTGGTTGGTGTAAATTTCCGATACCTTAAGAATGAAATATTAATAGAAAGTAGAAAAGATCGATTGCTACTTTCTTGTCAATTTACTCCTTAGATTACATGCTGATTACATATCGGAGCATGTAGAAGAAAAACAGGGGAGGAAAGAAGAAAAATTTTTTTATATTTCGTGTATATTTTTCTTCTTATAAATAACGATAGTTTTATAGTTCACCTTTGCCCTAGAGCCGAATAAGGTGAATATGTAAGAAGTTAATCTCTTTGTAGCGAATAAAAGAGATATAATTATAGCTGGAAGTATCTTCTACACTTAGTGAATGAATTGCGAATTTGATCGTAACCGATAATTCTTAATTCATTTTCAATAATAAATATATATATAGAATTTAAGTCAAGTTCAAAAGTGACTGGACAGAATTCAACAATATAAATGGCTACTAGGTATTAGAACCCATCGCTGTCATTCAATAACCTATAATCCAAGACTATAGATGTCTATAGTGGTTATATATGAATATATGTTGAGCGAGTACTAGTGACTACTACTCGCACACTAGTAATCCGACACAAAGTCTACGAAACTACTGCCCGGTGGAATTTCGTTAGAATGACCTGGCACTACTCTACGAAGTGCCTCCCGATGAAATTTTCGTTAGAGCCGGAATTTAAACGCTTTCTAGCGAATTAAAGAGATAAAACATCATTTGAATGACCTGGCACTAGTCTACGAACTGCTGCCCGGTAAGAATTTTGTTATAGTCGGAAGTTTAACTCTTTCTAGCGGATAAAAGAGATAAAACATAAGTTAATTTAAAATATTAATGGAATTACACACCTATAATAAGTCAATGGAATATTAAAAAATTCTAGTCTGATTTGGGAAAGACTACAGAATTTTTTTGTACAAAAAGTTATTATGTATTTCACTTAATAACCTATATCCATTGACTTAAACGTGAATGGAGCTCTATGAACGATAATAGATTGTTCGGGAATTAGTAATCATTATTTTGACACTAGTTACCCGACACAATGACCGGACACTAATATTCGTAACACAGAAAGTGAAAGGAGTGATAAATAAACAAAAGAAACACAAGGATACATAAATTTATCCGTGAGGAAAGAAATAATCCAAATTTCTATCACAGGTAAATAATCCTTGTTGAATTTCTTTGTCCACAGAAAAGAAACTGACACGTGGTCAATTGAGCGGGAAGAGTTACGTCACACAGGTAACTGCCTAAGGGACCTTCTGGTTTAAGACTTTAATTAACGACTGAAAGGTCGTTTTTTCTGTGGAAGGTGTGAAAACAGAATAGAATAGCACATTATCTATAGGTTAATGTATTATGAAGTTAAAATGGTGCCGTTCTGCTAAACAAAATGGCATCCAGAGCAAAAAAAATCTTTAAACAACATCTAGAACAAGGGCCCGATTGCAAAATAATTTCACAGAAATGTTCCTCTGATATCCCTTTACCAAAATTGCAAAAATGGTTCTGCTCTGCTGAACAAAATGTCCACCAGAGCTAAAAATAGTAAAACCTTTAAACAACATCTCCTAGGCCTATGGCCTGATTTCAAAATAATTTCACAGAAATGTTCCTCTGATTAAGTCATATTCTCATTGAATGCTATGATAATGATACTCAGGTGAGCAATATAGGGCCATCATGGCCCTCTTATTATGTATTTCTGTATTAAGAGTAGCATGGGACACGGTAAAGTTGGCCGGCTGTAAAAATGCTTTAAATCCCCCGGTGGTTTATTCTACTGACCGTTCTAAAGCGGTGGTCAAGGTGTTAGTCTTACCCTTTGTTGCTTTGTGGTTTATTCTACAAGGCGATTTGTTTTTGTTTTACCTGGAGTTATTTTGATCATGTGTTTTCAGTCCCTTATAGCATTGCGTTTACCTTGCTTGGGGAAGAGAGAGCTAATCTTAGTGTGTGTGTGTGTGTGTTGTTTCTTTTTTTTGTTTGTTTTTTAGCTCACCTGAGCTCTGCTCAGGATGAGCTATTGTGATCACTTTTCGTCCGTCGTCCGTCCATGTGTTCGTCCGTCCGTCCGTTAACATTTTCAAACGACTTCTCCTCTGAAACCGCTGAGCCAATTTTGCTCAAATTTCATATGGAGCCTCCTTAGGGTGGGGGAACGAAAAATTGCTAAAATGGTCGCAGTCCATTGACCAATATGGCCGCCACGCCCATATATGGTAAAAACCTTTAAAAATCTTCTCCTCGAAAACCGAGAATGCCTTGGGGCTGAACCTTTGCAGGAATCATCGGGGACTAGAGGTCTACCAAAATTGCTAAAAGAATTGTCGTACGTTGACGTTTGACCTTTTTACGACAAGGTCATTTGCTTCCCTATGCATTTGTATGGGAAAAACCTTTAAAAATCTTCTTCTCCAAAACAGAGCATGCCTTATGGCTGAATCTTTGCATATATCCTGGGGAACAGGAGAGCTACCAAAATGGTTAAAATAATGGTCGTACATTGATATTTGACCTTTTTACGGTAAGGTCAATTTTGCTTCCTTGTGCATTTGTATGGGAAAAATGTTCAGAATTTCAAACAACTTCTCCTCTGGAGCCTCTGGGCCAATTTTGCTCAAATTTCATATGGAGCCTCCTTAGGGTGGGGGAACGAAAAATTGCTAAAATGGTCGCGGATGGCCGCCACGCCTATATATGGTAAAAACCTTTAAAAATCTTCTCCTCCAGAACCGAGAATGCCTTGGGGCTGAACCTTTGCAGGAATCATCGGGGACAGGAGGTCTACCAACATTGCTAAAAGAATTGTCCTACATTGACGTTTGACCTTTTTACGGCAAGGTCAAGTTTGCTTCCCTATGCATTTGTATGGGAAAAACCTTTAAAAATCTTCTTTTCCAAAACCGAGCATGCCTTTTGGCTGAATCTTTGCATATATCTTTGGAAACAGGAGGGCTACCAAAATTGCTAAAATAATGGTCGTACATTGGCATTTGACCTTTTTACGTTAAGGTCAGTTTTGCTTCCTTATGCATTTGTATGGGAAAAAAATGTTCAGAATTTCAAACAACTTCTCCTCTAGAGCCTCTGGGCCAATTTTGCTCAAATTTCATATGGAGCCTCCTTAGGTAGGGGGAACAAAAGATTGCTAAAATGGTCACAGTTCGTTGACCAAGATGGGCGCCATGCCCATATATGGTAAAAACCTTTATAAATCTTCTTCTCTAGAACCGAGGATGCTTTGGGGCTGAATGTTTGCATAAATCATCAGGGACAGGGGGTCTACCAAAGTTGCTAAAAAAATGGTCATACATTGACATTTGATCTTTTTACGGCAAGGTCAAGTTTGCTTCCTTATGCATTTGCATGGGAAAAAACATTTAAAAATCTTATTCTCCAAAACCGAGGATGGCTTGTGGCTGAATCTTTGCATATATCATCTGGAACGGGCGGTCTACCAAAGTTGCTAAAATAATTGTCATACATTGACATTTAACCTTTTTACGGCGAGGTCAAGTTTGCTTGTGTATGCATTTGTATGGACCCCATACATTTGTATGGAAAAAATGTTGATAATTTCAAATGGCTTTTCCTCTGAAGCCTCCGGGCCAGTGTTGCTCAAATTTCATGTGGAGCCTCTGTGGGCAGGAGAATGAAAGGTTGTTAAAATGGGTATGGTCCACTGATCAAAATGGCTGCCATGCCCATATATGGTAAAAACCTTTAAAAATCTTCTTCTCCATAACCAAATAAGCCCTGGGTCCTAATCTTTGCACAAATTACGGGGGACAGGAGATCTACCAAAATTGCTCAAATGATGGTTCTATGTTGACATTTGACCTTTTTGCCTCCAAGGTCAAATTTGCTTCCCTATTTATGTGGGCCATATACAGTTATATTGAAAGTATCGAAGTGACTTGTAGGTCAACAGTAGTTAAAATTGTTCTGATTGGAAATCTAAGATGGCCATCATCTGGTTTATATTTATAATATTTCCCTGCCACTGTGCTGTTTACATGTATAAAATCAGGATTCTTCACAAACCACTTAGCCATTTTCCACCAAATTTCACATTGATCCTTCTGTTGAAATGTGACTGATAGTTTATTCAAATGATCATGCTCCATTGACTGTCAGGCCCATATATTCTTCTTCAAAACTAAGAACTGCTCAAATGATGATATTTTCATTAGTTGCGATGATAGGATTGGAAAAATGTTGCATAACATCTGCATGTCTGCAGTGGCTATGACACTCAGGTGAGCGAACCGTGGCCCGTGGGCCTCTTGTTTTTTTTTTTTGTTTTTGTTTTTTTTTTGTTTTGTTTTTTGTTGTTTTTTTGTTGTTTTTTTTCGTTTGATTTGCGCCTGTTTGGTTTTGTCTGTTTCCTCTTCCTCTTGGTGTCTGGGAAAGGTTGTGGCTTGTAAATGTGGCACTCCCTGGACTTATCTCTACCCTTTTTTGGGATTGCTAATGGGCAAATTTCAATAATTTTTGACAGTTATCTGCCCACCAAATGTCCGTATCTTTTGTTTTTGGATGATAACTTGAGTAAATATCTTTGGATTTGCACCAAACTTTGTATGTGCATTGATAATGTAGAGCTCTGGTTTGGGATTCCGAATTGGAAAATTTTATCAGTTTTTGAGAGAAATCAGCCCGCCACACCTCATTTCCAGACAGATACAAGTAAATATTTATGGATGTTCACCAAAACTGGTATGTGCATTAATATTGTAAACATCTGCAAGCGAACCCTACTTTTCCTACTATTCCTACTTTCCCCTACATTTTTGTGCTCCTACAGTTCCCTACTATATGCCAGCTCAACAGGGCTGAATAAAAGCAAATACATCTTGACAGTAACTGTCAAAAATTGCAGGTATAACTGGTAGTTGATTGACGGCTTTACCAAGAAAGAAAACTACGACTAATAATAGGTCAAAATGTGTTTTATTATAACAGTAGAACTGATTTGTAGTCATTCACATACCAAAATCAATGCAATGTAGATAAGTTTTAAATCACCGTGTATAACTTGTTAATCACAGTGCAGATTTCGCATATATAAGGCACAGAGGGCTACTTAAGAAAAATCACTGATTTTTTAGGGACATAAAAAAATCCGCCATAATAAAAATCCGCCAAAGAAACCGCCAAAATTTGCTGGCGCTAAATTTACATGTTTTATTGTATTAAATTGGACTTTTGTAACGTAATGGTCACAAGACTTTTTTAACCGGTGATTGTATAGTGATTCTTTTTCATAAAGTGCCTTGTGTTTTCCTTTCAAAATAAAATTCAATTCTGTAATATAACTTTTACATCTTTTTTATTTATGACAACCCCTAACCAGAGAACACAGTTCTCTGCAACAGGCTGAAAAGCCTCAGACTCAACGAAATGAGCTCGGTGCAAAAACGAAAACCGGACTGCAACCAAAACCGAACTGAAGAGCGCAGTCCAGTCTCTGGTATTTATAAGCTTCATGGCATTTCCCAAAATGTCATTCCCAGGGTTACTCCCAGCCAAAAGCAGCTAACTGCGAAATATTAAATGTCATATAACCATTACGAGGGTATTTTGCAATATGTCAGTAAAGTGCTAGTCACCAAAAGAATGTTGCAGTTGGACATAGGCAACACATGAATTCCACAAATCTTGATCAACTGTCATCCAAACAAGAAGGATCAACTTCATAACATTTTATAAATGTTCTGTCTACAAAATGGTTTCAAGAATGTTAACCATTGATACTTATGCCCATATCTATTGTTTCACAATTGTTACTATAGAAATCTTTAGGTCCCTTATAACCAGTGCATAAAATGCATATGACTCCACACAAACAGCACCTGCTGTTTAGTCGGCAAATACTTTCAAATGTTAACAAATGTCGCAGTGTTTTGGTAATTGGTACAATCACATGTATACTAGGTGGTTAAAGTACATTTCAGCATTTTAGCTGCAAAATAACTTTTAATATTTATGCACTATAAAATCGCCTCAGAATAACTGTAAAAGATTCAGATATTACGGCTCTATTAACAACTTTAAGGTCATATCAAATATCATTTTCCGACCCATCAACCCTGTTTTACCCATAAGCAACCTAGGTAGAGCGTGACTATGTTATACTTGTAATGTGTATGGTTCCTTAGCATGGTACATTTGACATTTGCTTTCCATAGCTGTAAGCTGTTTGGATTTATTAATTACACCCCTGATTCAAATTTTAGGAGACATATGACAGAGTGCTATGGCATCCGAATACTTAGGGCAAATATGACATAATTAAGCCAATATGTGAGCAGTATGTAGGGTTATAGGCTTCTTTTTTATAAAAGGCATATGAGATAATGGCACAAATATTGGATTTAGCAATGTATGCTACTTCTGACACTTCATTATTTTGAGAACACTGTTTCAACATCTGCACTGATGTACAGAATTGTTCATAAATAAAAGAATCACAATATATGATACCCGCCTCTGCCGGTCCCCAAAACATCCAATTTTCAGATATTTGCAGGGTCGTTTACCAGCTGAAAATCACAAATTCATTTTTCAGGGGGGGGGGGGGGGGGGGGGGGGGGGGGGGGGGGGGGGGGGGGGCATATAACACCGAAAATGCAGCAGACAGGGTTACAGTCCTTGAACACAGTATTAATATTTGTATTATTTTCTATAGTGATGGTGCTATAGACAAAAGTTTGTCAGTGGAACTGAAGTGGAGACTGATCCCATGGAATTGTATAAAATAAAGTTTTTAAAAGTAAAACGTATTTTAGCAAGCAATACTTAATCTATAGATAATGTGCTATTCCCTTCTGTGTTTCTAACCTGCCACAGAAAAATCGACCGTTCAGTCGTCTTAATAGGTCTTAATCGAGAAGGTCCCTTAGGCAGTTACTTGTGTGACACAACTATTCCCACATTTGTAAACGTGTCAGTTTTCTTTCAGGATCAAACCATAGAACTGAGCTAAGCGGGGATTGGGAGGGGGGAATAGTCTTATCTATAGGTTAAGTATTGCTTGTTAAAATACGTTTTACTTTTAAAAACTTCATTTTAACTGCACAATACATCAGCCTATAGATAATGTGCTAGAATTAGCATAAAATAGTGGGAAGTAGTTCCCTTATTCTAACACAATAAAATTGAGCCATTGAGACAGAAAAAATGCCCAGAATGATAGCTGTCTATCTTTAAGAGACAAATATTAAATAAGGAAATGTCTCGGATGAGTTTACTGTTGATACTCTACATATCTGGAGGTTTAATAATAAATCCTAGATATGTAAAGATATCAAGTTATTAAATGGTCTAAATTATTTATTAATATGAATAAACGTGAATCTGGTTAATTAGCCGAATTTAACTGTTGCCAATAACCAGTTCATAATACTTAAATAATCGTGAGGCTTTATAATTATTCCCTTGCATTTCAAGCTAACAGGAATAATCATAATAATAAGAATAATAATAATAATATTCTGGGTAAATGGACTAATCTTTTTTTTTTTTTTTTTTTTTTTTTGATTTGGGTTTTACGGCCCTTTCAAGAATATTTCACTTATATCGAGCCGATCGTTCATCGAAGGTGGGCGAAAACCGGAGTACCCGGAGAAAAACCACCTGACCATCCGTAAGCAGAACTTGGCTTTCCCACATATGACCCGAGCTAGGCTCGAACCACAGCGGTGAGAAACCTAATGGATTAAGAGTCAACTCTCTTATCCACTAGGCTACGGGGGCCCGCCAAATGGACTAATCTAATTCTTGCCGAATACCAACTTGATCTGTCAATGATAGCGAACATATGACTGATAGTTTTATATTTTTATCTATTGCCAGTTAGACTGCGATAACGAATCTAATCAGGGCAAAAAGATGCTAGAAGATATTGTCTATTTCTTCACATGAAGATGGACAATCGGAATAAATTAAGACTTACTTTACCAGAGGAGATTTAGGAAACGTTTCGTACCTTGATAAAGTTAACAAAATGAAAACTGCTAATCTCATAGTGAAGAGTTTGGCAGTTTTAATTTTAATAAAGGCTGACAGCATAGCGTACTGTATAACAGCCTCCTTACTTCAAAGATCTTACAATATCAATACCAGATCTAAGTAAGTTAAGAAGAACTGACTAGAATCAATTCTGTTACCAGATCTCATATTTTTTGTCAAATTTCGAAGGTATATCGGTAATCTGACTAGAACGGAAAGAGAAGGCAATCCTGATTCAACCTTTCTCTATACTGTAGAGGCTTTCAAGTAGGCCCTACTTTTCCTACTATTCCTACTTTTCCCTACTTTATTTTTGTGCTCCTACTTTTACCTACTTTTTTTCTGAAAATGCCCTACTATCCCTACTTTTTCATCCAAAAATGTTTGAAGTGACCAAAAAACTATAATTTTTTCCTCGCTTCTGAAAATCAGATCAACTTATCTGAGCAGCCATGATGCAAAAGTTTGTAAAACATTTTTACTTCAGTTGTAACCTTTTCTGGAACATTTATTTTGGTATTTCCTTTCCAAGGAGGGGGTGGTCGGGAGTGGCAATGGTGTCGTGTATCTTACGTCACCAGGGCGTCCAACTGAAATTGGCTTACAGTTGGGCAAGGCCTGCTATCCTTGTAGCAGGTAGAGGGGGAATGTTTTTATTTCTTCTGTTTCTTCACTTTCATTCCTGTTCCTATTTCTTCCCTAATCGTCTCTTTCATCTCCTCTACTATCTCTTCTATCTCTTTTCTCCCTTTCTCTGGGAGACGACACAAAATGACCCACAAGGGTTGACGTGTCGTTAAACCCCAACACAATCAATCAAAATCCTTTCCAAGGTAATGTAGTGTTATTGTTCAGAGATAATTTTGCTTGCTTATTGTCCCCCACCTTTTCGAAGAAAAGTGGAGAGACACTGTTTTTGGTTTTCCGTGGGGCGTGGTGCGTGGCGCGTGGTTCCGAGTTTTTAGTAGGTACTTTGTCCCCTTAACTCCTCCCAGTTTTTGTCCGATCCTTTTGAAACTTTACAGGTGTTTTAAGGATGATCTGAAGATTTGCATGTGGTTTTTTCAGAATCCTGAAATAATTTTTTATCACTTTTTCCGCATTTTTAACTTGGACATTTTTTTAGTTCTAATATTACAGAAGTCTATAGGGAGTAGGTACCTTGTCCCCTTAACTCCTCCCACAGTTTTTGGCCGATCCTTTTGAAACTTTACATGGGCTTTTAGGATGGCCTGAAGATATGCATGTGGTTTTTTTCAGAATCCTGAAATAATTTTTTATCACTTTTTCCACATTTTTAACTTAGACATTTTTTGAGTTCTAATACTACAGAAGTGTATAGGGAGCAGGTACCTTGTCCCCTTAACTCCTCCCACAGTTTTTGGCCGATTCTTTTGAAACTTTACAGGTGTTTTAAGAATGGTCTGAAGATGTGCATGTGGTTTTTTCAGAATCCTGAAATTAATTTTTAATACTTTTTAGACATTTTGAACATAGACATTTTTTGAGTTCTAATATTACAGAAGCGTATAGGGAGTAGGTACCTTGTCCCCTTAACTCCTCCCACAGTTTTTGGCCGATCCTTTTGACACTTTACACTGGCTTTCAGGATGGCCTGAAGATATGCATGTGGTTTTTTCAGAATCCTGAAATAATTTTTTATCACTTTATCCGCATTTTTAACTTAGACATTTTTTGAGTTCTAATACTACAGAAGTATATAGGGAGCAGGTACCTTGTCCCCTTAACTCCTCCCACAGATTTTGGCCGATCCTTTTGAAACTTTACAGGTGCTTTAAGGATGGTCTGAAGATATGCATGTGTTTTTTTTCAGAATCCTGAAATTATTTTTTATCACTTTTTACACGTTTTGAACTTAGACATTTTTTGAGTTCTAATATTACAGAAGTCTATAGGGAGTAGGTACCTTGTCCCCTTAACTCCTCCCACAGTTTTTGACCGATCCTTTTGAAACTTTATGTGGGCTTTTAGGATGGCCTGAAAATATGCAGGTGGATTTTTCAGAATCCTGAAATATTTTTTAATTACTTTTTCCGCATTTTTAACTTAGACATTTTTTGAGTTCTAATATTACAGAAGTGTATAGGGTGCAGGTACCTTGTCCCCTTAACTCCTCCCACGTTTTTTGTCTGATCCTTTTGAAACTTTACAAGGGCTTTTAGGATGGCCTGAAAATATGCATGTGGATTTTTTCAGAATCCTGAAATAATTTTTTACCACTTTTTCTGCATTTTTAACTTAGACATTTTTTTAGTTCTAATACTACAGAAGCATATAGGGAGTAGGTACCTTGACCCCGTAACTCCTACCACAGTTTTAAGCGATCCTTTGAAACTTTACAGGTGGTCTGAAGATATGCATGTGGCTTTTTCAGAATCTTGAAATTATTTTTTATCACTGGTTTCCTGCTTCAATACTTAAGTAATTGATACAGGACCAATGGTCCTCTGGTTAACTTTACCATTTTTAAACCTCAAATAAAAATAAGACGGGGGACATAAATTCCCCATGGAATTTGCTTGTTATATCTTTTTCTAAGTCTTAAAAAATTCAGAACATCCCTACTATCCCTACTTTTGATGATTAAAATTCCTTCTTTTGCTCTACTTTTTCAACATTTTTAGCCCTACTTTATCCCTACTTTTTTGATGGAGGGCACTTGAAAGCCTTTATACAATAATTAGAAAATAGTAAACTCTGACTCCGTTAATGATCAAACTTCCTGCATGAGACGAGAAACTAGGTAGTTTATCATACAGACTTCTACTAATTGTAGCAGAATTTATAAGTATACCGACTGAGTCAAAATAATACTAATTTTTAATATCTCTAATAACCAAAGATGAATCGGTTCAGAGACATAATTAACTATTCTGCACATATATAACTGGAATAGTGAGGCTAGATAATATTATGAGAGAGAAATTAGTCTTAAACATTTAAGAGGTACTTTTTAAGACATTTCTTTACAGTTGAAAGCTTCCTGAAATATAACTATTTTTGATACTAGTATCACTTTTTTTAGAAAGGAAATGGTACTCCCATATTTCTATGCATAGGTTGGGAGACTTATAGTATAACCCCATTGTGTTATCAATTCTTAACACCAGGGTGAAGATGTATTGATGGCTTATTTATTCGCTAAATTATACGCCATACTAGTTACAGATAGATGAAGATCGAACTTCTATCCTAAATGTAAGAATGGAAACTCATTATTCCTCTGTTTGAAGATAGAAAATGAGTGCTTTATCGATAATGACTGAACTGATGAGAATACTGTAGTAAGTGGAACCAAATGGATGTATGCTCCCTAGACTGAACGATAGGAGTGTATCCATTAACATAAATTGGAAGACTGTAATAACTGCGGCTTTACAATCCCATGACACATGAAAGGTTCCCGACAGACTAATCAGACACAATTGATTCTAACTGAAGTCTGGTTCAATAATACGTTGAAGTATAAAACGATACTTTAGCTAGTTCAATGGCATAATTTTATCAACAAGATTTTGAACCTATAAAAATGAATCATAAATAGGTCAAAATCTAACTGTAGGAATCCACTCTAATAGACAAAGTGCCCAGTGGGGCACATATACCCCCGACAAGCGCTACCGCCACCTTTCAAAGAGCACAAAATATGTAGCTTTGACTCTGGAGATGGCAGTTGTATGCTATATGTTATAACATTGAAAAAATTCAATCACACAGTAATATGAAGCCCTTGACCTCAAAAGTCAGGCACAGGTGCAGGGATTGAGCTAAATAAAACTTTAGCCCTATAACTATCACATATACCAGTGAAATCAGTCTTTATAATATAAGCAAAAATGACATTTGTATGAAACGTCTGTGACCAAGTGACTTAAAAGCCATGCCCCAGCTTGGGGATGGTGCCGAGAAAAACTTCAGACCTATATATACCATCATGCTTAATATTAATGAAACCAACAAAAGGGTCTTCATAATATAGCTATATAAACTTAGATGCAATTTTTTTTTTTTTTTTTTTTTTTTTTTTTACTTTTATATGAAATTTCCAAGTCTGTGACCTTGACCTTAAGGTCATACCCCAGGATAAGGATGATGCTGAGTAAAACTACACCTATATCTACCAACATGTAAAATATAAATGAAATTCCTCAAAGGGTCTTGATGGTATAGCTATATAAACATAAACACAAAAAATTTGACTTATTTATGAAAATTCTAAGTCCGTGACCTTGACCCCAATGTTATTCCCCGGGATAGGGTTGGTGCTGATAAAAACTTAAGCCCTATATCTACCATAAGGCCAAACATGAATTAAATCCATCAAAGGCTCTTCATAATATAAGGTCTTATAAACTTTAACGTAAAAACTTTGACCCTAAGACAAAAATAAAGTATGAACAAATAATGCTTCAACGGATGGATGGACAGACAAACAGATTCCTTGCTGATAGCTATATCCACTCAACCTTTCAATTAGGGTATAATAAAATTTAACAAAAGGTCTTGATGATATGGCTATATAAACTCAAAAGCAAAAACTTTAACTTTTAAATGAAACTTCCAAGTTCGTGACCTTGACCTTGGTCACACCTGGGGTGGGGATCATGCGGAGTAAGACTCTAGGCCAATATATAGCAACATGTCAGATATAAATGAAATTCCACAAGGGTCTTGACGATACAGCTATATAAACTTAAACACAAAAATTTTGACATTTTTATGAAAATTGGAAGTCTGTGACCTTGACCCAAAGGTCACCCCCAGGGTGGGGATGGTGCCAATAAAAACTTTAGAGCTATATCTACCATCATGCCAAATATGAATGAAATCCATCAAAGGGTCTTCAAAATATGAGGTTTAATAAACTTTAACGTAAAAACTTTGACCCTAAGACAAAAACAAAGTATGAACGAATAATGCTTCAACGGATGGACGGACAGACCAACAGATTCCTTGCTGATAGCTATATCCGCTGGCCTTTCAATTAGGGAATACTGAAATTTAACAAAAGGTCTTGATGATATAGCTATATAAACTTAAATGCAAAATTTTTTTACTTTTATATGAAAATTCTAAGTTCGTGACCTTGACCTCGGTCACACCCTGAGTGGGGATCATGCGGAGTAAGACTCTAGGCCGATATCTAGCAACATGTCAAATATAAATGAAATTCCTAAAGGGTCTTGATGATATAGCTATATAAACTTAAACACAAAAAACTTTGACTTTTTTATGAAAATTCTAAGTCCGTGACCTTGACCCCAAGGTCACCCCCGGGGTGGGGATGGTGCTGATAAAAACTTTAGACCTATATCTACCACCATGCCAAATATGAATGAAATCCATCAAAGGGTCTTCAAAATATGAGGTCTTATAAACTTTAACGCAAAAACTTTGACCCTGTGACGGAAAGACGAACGAACAAACGGACGAACAGACGAACGGAAAAGGGAAAACTATATACCCCCACATACTTGGTATGTCGGGGGTATAAAAATTATTGATGACAATATGAAGATATATCTTATCGTAAATAATACCTCTAATGATTGTCAAGTAATTCTTTAATGGTCCGTTAACGTAGTTTCGTAACGATAACGTTCATTTGTCATATGAGGAAATGCACATGTTGAAGTACATTCCAATTGTTATAACAGAACTAGGACGATCCGACAGTAAAAGGTAAGTCCAGAACTTTATGTAAATTTTAAACGTAAAATAGACCCATTATAATATTTTTGATTCAGTTCAGTCTTGGTACGCTATAGATATGCTCTGACTCAGTTGTCTATATTTAATTATAAATATCTGTCATCGGATATTGCAACGTTATCTTAGGGGACAATAATTCTGGGAGATACTGTGACTTCCAACTTGTAACTTTTCCATAACTCGATAACTAAGACATCCTGTTTTCCTAATAACTTAGGAAACTGGTTCGTATTATCGAAACATATGAAGATGGAGAATAATAAAAAATTTGTCCTGAAGTATTATCGAATAATGTACAAGACTTTATTTTCTTTACTGCTTCGTACGTATACAAGTCTTCTCCCATTAATATCTGTTGACGTGCGAAGACAGACAATAGAAGAATTGTTTTTTATGACTTATCTTTGTCAGAATATTTACCTCTATTAGATTTCTATACGAATTAAATCTATAGAGGCATTATGTAATAATAATTTATATTACACATAATAAGTGAAAAAAAAACTTTGACCTTGATGTGTATAAGAAGACAAGTTTATCCTTTATGATTTGGATATACTTGAAAAATTATTAGATAAAACAGAACTAATAAGGAATTAACGGGATCCATACATAATTCTATTTCTGATAGTAATATATATATATAGTGAGTATGATCTAAATTTTGCGGAAATATGACCGGTACTTCTTTAGATGATCGATAAATATATTATCAAGGGATCAAGAGACTCTTCGAAGACTGTTTCTGATTAGATTTACCAATTTATCAACTATAAAGTAGGAATCTTGATATCATTCTATCAGGTTGCAATATTATTCAAATGTCAACAACCTAGTAAACTTAATTGTTTTCTACCAACTTGTTAGGCTGTAAACTATCTGAACCTAAACAACCTTTAAAAGTTAGTTACTTTCAAAAACGCTCTATCCCGTTGTCCGTAACAACCTGAGAGAAATTTAGATTTTGATATAATGATCCTAACTATGTACCTAAGAAAGAAAGAAATCGGTAACTTCTTGTTAATAATTATACCAATTTCCGTTTCTTCCGAAAGAGAACAAAGAAATTTAGAAAAAGGAGAAGTAGATAAATGATACATTTATCTTCTCTTCTTATATTATCAAGACACAGCATGGAGCTTATTCCTTGCCATAAACTCTGACAGTGTAAAGATCCTTTTCCTGTTATTTAAAAGACCAACGGATCTACAATCTTCAAGTATTGTTAGAGTCCGATAACAAATACTATCAGATTGTAATTACCAATATCTCGAATTCCGAGTCTAATTCGATAATGACTGCATAGAATTCCTTGATAAAAATATCTACTCGTTATTCTAACCAATGTTGTCAATTGATAATCTGTACCCATTAGTTTGACTCATCTCTGATGCTCTGTGAGTAAAAACTAATTGTTCGGGAACTAGTGACTGTTATTCCATCACTAACAGTCCGGCAAATGACACCTAACTTCTATAACCGGTGATTGGTACCCGGTAATTGTTGCTTGGTGAAAAAATGCCTGGTAATTAATTGTTAGGTAGTAATTTTGACCAATGACGGGTGACCCGTGACCGGTGATTTTTGGACAGACTTTATTGAGTACCTCTAGCACACATAAAGACAGTGTCTATATAAAAGACCAGTGACTGGTATTGACCGGTGACCAGTCATCATGACCAGTGACCAGTCATCATTATCGGTTTGGTCATCATCACCGGTGACCAGTCACTGGTCAGGAATGGACTAAAGAGTGCCTAAACACTCATGATGCCACCCAGATGGGCCCTATCCCAGGCAGCAGGGCCTTGTGGGGTGGTGTCCAATCAGTAAAGAATTGTCGTATAACCTTAAGGTTGACAAATTCTTTACTAACAACTTCTCAACCATAGTAATCATCATCACATCTTCGTTGTCTGAAAGGTAGATGGATGTCCGGGTAGTGGTGGACTTAGACTTTGTTGAGTACTTAAAGTGCCCATAAAGATGCCACCCAGATGGGTCCTACCCCACGCAGCAGAGCCTTGTGAGATGGTATCCCATCCATAAGAATTGACTAATAGCCCGAAGGTTGACAATTCTTACAATCCTCTTCTTCACCATAGAAATCTTCTTCAGATACCAATAGTAGTCCAGTTATTACAGAACTAGTCAATGAATAACCTGGAACAAACAAAATATTTTAATTATTATGCATGACTTCCGGAACGAACATAGAGTTGTGCTGATAAATACGAGAGTCACGAAAATGCATGACGCAAAACGACAATCAACAAAAACAAAATATAGAAAATCAATTTAATGAAAATAATAAGATTTTCCATGAAAGGAATAAGAAAGGAACAAAGAAAACAGGAATTAAGAAAATACACCGGAGAAAAAGAAGAAAATAGATTTTTTATCATCCGATAAAAAATCCTGTTTATTTTCTTTGTCCCACAGAAAGAAAACTGACACGTTATTTAAAGTGTGGGAAGAGTTAATTCACACGATAACTGCCTAAGGGACCTTCTGCATTAAGACCTCTTAAGACGATTGAACGGTCATTTTTCTGTGGAAGGTTTAAAATACGGAAGGGAATAGCACATTACCTATAGGTTAATGTACTGTGCAGTTAAAACAACAATGACAAATGCAGTCAGGTCTGTTTGTATATCCTGCACAGCTTATATATGGAAAGGCGTGGTCACTTCTGTACTTTAATTGGTTCATGGGAGAAAGCAATGAAAGCTTTTTCTGTTTATGGTATAGGACACAAAATGAGGATTCTGAATGACCAAACTGGCAGAACATCTTTGAAATCAGTTCTGTACTTACTAGCATAATATTGCTTTGAAAATGTAATGCTGGTATATTGCATGCACACTGTGTGACAGTCAACCCTGGCTCTTCATTTGAACAGACCTGGTGGACCTGCCATCCCCTGTGCTATGTATGTGGCTCCAAAGCGCAGTTGGTACTATGGGGAATCACGTCAAGATTTATCATGAAATCATTTCTAGTTTTTTCTCCCCTTTCTGCTAATTCAAGAAGGGCCTGTGGAACTGTTTAGTTGCCCTTCTGAAAAGGGGTCTACTTTGAAAAGAACCCCTGGGTATTAAACTTTAGGGGCTCAATTCCCACTGGGAACGTTGCTAGCTTGGTGAGCAGTAATGTCCCCTTTGGAAAGAGCGAAGAGGAAATACCACCTGTTTGCCGTGGGTGGTGTCCCGTAAGCTGGAAGAAGGAGTCCTGGGGGTTGAAGGTTATCTGGAGTACGGTATTTCAGCTGCCTAACAGACCTCCTTGGCCTGGATTTCGGTGTATACAGGTGATCGTGTGGCCCGGCACGATCAGTCGGTTGGTCATGCCAAGCCCTAGGAATAATTCTTTACTTTCTCTTCTTTGTCTTTTGTATCACCCTGATACATACCGTTTGCTCATCAGTCTTAATCACAACCTTTCCATTCCTAGAAAGCGGTGGCTTAACAGGTCAATCGTGCGACTGCTTAATCGTGCGACAGCTTAATCGTGCGAGTTGCTTAATCATGCGAGTATATCTGTAGTGTATCTCTAACACTTAAGGAGATTGGAAAGCCACTCCTTTATAGTGTTCCCTAGTAGGGCTCCACGGTTGGCGGAGAGCACGGGGGATGAATTCTTTTTTTTTTCTCTTCATGGATACTTACAATAAACGAAAACGGACTGACCAAAATATCTCAGATGAAGATCAATCAGACAATGATTATTCTTCCAAAACCCCATCTGAAAACAACCCTCAACATTTTCCGCGTTTCATAGTTATCAAAAGTTTACAAGAAATAGAGGAATATAAAATATAAATATGTCTAAATATTGTAAATTGTAATTATTATGTAAATGTTTGAAATGCTTAAATAAAAAAAAAAGAAAATAGAAGTATAACCTCACTATCTCCTTTTCTCATTCAAAAAGCCATTCACAGTATATCTGGTGAACTGGAAAGTATAAAGAAACTGCAAAGGTCAGATCAACTCCTCAATGAAGTTAAAAAGAAGGCACATGCCGAAAATCTCCTGCGTACGACGACTTTCACAACCTAAAAGTACGCGTGTATCCCCATATCTCATTAAACACATCCAAAGGGGTAATTCGCTGTGCAGAATTACGAAATTGCAGCGATCAGGAGATATTAGACGGCACTTAAAATCAAGGAGTCACAGCAGTAAAAAGATTTAAAATTAAACGAGACAGTAATCTAAAAGATACTAATACTTTCGTTTTTACTTTTAATACACCAACTCTGCCAAAAACTGTAAACGAAGCAGATTTTAGAGTCAGTGTAGAAATTTACACACCAAATCCACTGCGTTGCCACCATTGTCAAAAATATGGACATCATGAGGACAGGTGTTCTAAAGATCCAGTATGTCCAAACTGTGGCGAAACAACAAGTCACAGTAAAAAAATTAAAAAAAAAAAAGAACCAAAATGCATAAACTGTGGACAAAATCATAATGCTAACTCAAAAGACTGTCAAATTTGGCACAAAGAAAAGGAAATTCTAAGGTTAAAATTCACCAGAAATATCTCTTTCACAGAAGCAAGGAAAATTGTTGAAGCTCCTTCGCCAACTCCTGGAATAAGCTATGCAAGCATCACCCAGTCATCAGTAAAATAGGTGTCTGTGGTTGATGCAGTTACTCAAACTGACCCCATTCCTGGTCTAGAGACACTAGAACAGCTAAAAACGAAAAACAAGACCGAGACACAGCAAAACTTGAATACGGAACACTCACCAAACAAGAGGCCCACGGGCCACAACTCGCTCACCTGAGTGAAACCGCCACTGCAGATATGCAGATGGCATGCAACATTTTTCCAATACTCTTATGACAAGGCAATGGCTTAAACAGTTTTTGAAATATCTTGCTTACAAGGTTAAAATGCTGAAATTTTCTAAACGTTACAAGTAAAATAAGTCACCCCCAATGCCTCCTACCAACTTTTGAGTCAACTGGCATTTCGGTGCAGTAGAAGAAGCAAAAAATAGATTTTCAAGATGGCTGCCATCTTGGATTTCCGATCGGAATGATTATAGCTATTTTCTGATCTACAAGTCACCCTGATGCTTCCTACTAAGTTTCAAGTCAATTGACTTTTAGTTTTAAGAGAAGAAGCGAAAAATAGATTTTCAAGATGGCTGTCATGGAGGCCATCTTGGATTTCTAATTGGCACGATTTGAGCTATTTTTTATGTACAAGTCATCCCGATGCTTCCTAGCAAGTTTGGAGTCAATTGGCCTTTCGGTTCAGGAGAAGAAGCGAAAAATAGCTTTTCAAGATGGCTGCCATGGTGGCCATCTTGGATTTCTAATCAGCACAATTTTAGCTATTTTTGATTTATAAGTCACCCCAATGCTTCCTAACCAGTTTGGAGTCAACTGGCTTTTGGGTTTCGGAGTAGAAGCGAAAAATAGATTTTCAAGATGGCTGCCATGGTGGCCATCTTGGAATTTGGACCGACACGATTTTAGCTATATTTGATCTACAAGTCACCCTGATGCTTCCTAGCAAGTTTGGAGTCAATTGGCCTTTCGGTTCAGGAGAAGAAGCGAAAAAGATTTTCAAGATGGCGGCCATGGTGGCCATCTTGGATTTCCGATCGGAACGATTTTAGCTATTTTTTTTATCTACATTTCACCCTGATGCTTCCTACCAAGTATCGAGTCAATTGGCCCTGGGGTGTAGGAAGAGTAGGCCTTTAAAGCAATTGTTCACGCCGCATGACCCATGATGGACAACGGACATTGACTGACCACAATAGCTCACCATGCGCACTTCATGCTCAGGTGAGCTAAAAATCTGAGCAAATTTGGCTCAGTGGCTTAGAGAAGTCGTCAAATTCTCAACAATTTTCCCATATAAATGTTATGGGGCTCATACAAATGCATGGGGAAGCAAACTTGACCTTGCCGTAAAAAGGTCAAATGTCAACGTACGATAATCTTTTCAGCAATTTTGGTAGATCTCCTGTCCCTGATGATTTGTGCATAGACTTAGCCCCAAGGCATCCTCAGTTCTGAAGAAGAAGATTTTTAAAGGGTCTTACCATATATGGGCATGTTGGCCATCTTGGTCGACCTACCGCGACCATTTTAGCAATCGTTCGTTCCCCTGACTTAAGAAGGCACAATATGAAATGTGAGCAAATTTGGCTCAGTGGCTTCAGAGAAGAAGAAATATAAAATGCTTAACAATTTTCCTATTCAAATGTATGGGGCTCATACAAATGCATAGGGAAGCAAACTTGATCCTGCCGTAAAAAGGTCAAATGTCAACGTACGACAATTCTTTTGGCAACTTTGGTAGACCTCTCCTTCCCGATGATTTGTGCAAAGATTCAGCCCCAAGGCATTCTCGGTTCTGGAGAAGAAGATTTTTAAAGGTTTTTACCATATATGGGCATGGCGGCCATCTTGGTCAACGGACCGCTACAATTTTAGCAATCTTTTGTTTCCCCACACTAAGGTGGCTCCATATGAAATTTGAACAAAATTAGCTCAGAGGCTTCAGAGGATAAGTCGTTTGAAACTCTTAACAATTTTCCCATTCAAATGAATAGAGCTCATACAAATGCATAGGGAAGCGAACTTGACCTTGCCGTAAAAAGGTCAAACGTCAACGTACGACAATTCTTTTAGCATCTTTGGTTGATCTCTCGTCCCCGATGATTCATGCAAAGATTCAGCCCCAAGGCATCCTCGGTTATTGAGAAGAAGATTTTTAAAGGTTTTTACCATATATGGACATGGCGGCCATCATGGTCAACGGACCATGACAATTTTAGCAATCTTTCGTTCCCCCACCCTAAGGTGGCTCCATATGAAATTTGAACAAAATTAGCTCAGAGGCTTCAGAGGAGAAGTCGTTTGAAACTCTTAACAATTTTCCCATTCAAATGTATAGAGCTCATACAAATGCATAGGGAAGCGAACTTGACCTTGCCGTAAAAAGGTCAAACGTCAACGTACGACAATTCTTTTAGCAACTTTGGTTGACCTCTTGTCCCCAATGATTCGTGCAAAGATTCAGCCCCAAGGCATCCTCGGTTATGGAGAAGAAGATTTTTAAAGGTTTTTACCATATATGGGCATGGCGGCCATCTTGGTCAACGGACCGTGACAATTTTAGCAATCTTTTGTTTCCCCACCCTAAGGTGGCTCCATATGAAATTTGAACAAAATTAGCTCAGAGGCTTCTGAGGAGAAGTCGTTTGAAACTCTTAACAATTTTCCCATTCAAATGTATAGAGCTCATATAAATGCATAGGGAAGCGAACTTGACCTTGCCGTAAAAAGGTCAAACGTCAACGTACGACAATTCTTTTAGCAACTTTGGTTGACCTCCCGTCCCCGATGATTCATGCAAAGATTCAGCCCCAAGGCATCCTCGGTTATGGAGAAGAAGATTTTTTAAAGGTTTTTACCATATATGGGCATGGCGGCCATCTTAGTCGTCGGACCGCGACCATTTTAGCAATCTTTCGTTCCCCCACCCTAAGGAGGCTCCATATGAAATTTGAGCAAAATTGGCTCAGCGGCTTCAGAGGAGAAGTCGTTTGAAAATGTTAACGGACGGACGGACGGACGGACGGACGGACGCACGGACGGACGCACGGACGGACGACGGACGAAAAGTGATCACAATAGCTCATCCTGAGCAGAGCTCAGGTGAGCTAAAAATAGTCAAACTGCACCACCTTCTAATGAAACACAAAAGCAAGAGAAAATTCTGAAAAATGCTACAATTGAGATCATCAAGAAAGATCTAAAGAAACAAACACAAGCAAAATAGAAAAGTCAATCATATCTCAAAAACAACAAACGCATATCACATGGGACAGACATCGGAAAGAGACCAAATTAAACATTACAACAGGTTCGGGTCACTGAGTGACAGTAGCGATATGGAGTATCTTGATGCTCCAACGCCACGAACTACTACTAATAGATCGAGGTCGCCAATAACAGCGCCTTAGTTTCTAGTCTATCAAAAATCTCTCCATATAATGGATTTAAAATACAAAATTATACAATGGAACTGTCGAGGTCTTAAACTATAATGAGCTTTTATTACTTCTAACATAATTAAATCCATCAGTTTTTTGTTTACAAGGAACATTTTTAAAAACTGATGACAAAATCAATATCAAAGATTTCAATGTCCATAACTATACATACTCAGACGGTCAGAAACCATCTGGTGGAAGTTCAGTTTTTGTAAGGTCTTGTTTGCCACAGATGTTAGACACTCCAGTATCAGGCAGATGAGCCATCATTATGGCTAAGCAGAGAAAAACTCTCCCTTCAGTATGCCATTAGACTTGCTGCTAATCCTTCTAACCCTGCTTTTGAAGTCACGTTTCCACCACAATTTCAGGACTATTATGGTGCATTATTAAACTAGCTATTGTGTTTGACTTACACAACAGCAAGAAGTCACTTTCTGGTTCACAGCTTATAAAACAAAACTTCCAAGAATTACAATCGCGACCTTCAGACTATCAACACATCTACACTGATGGCTCCAAAGTTGAAGATAAAGTTGGCTGTTGGTATGTATCGGGCAGCCACCATGAAAAGATCCGTCTTCCTGATGGCTCCTCTATTTTCACTGCTGAATCCAAGGCTATTAATTGCTTTGGATCACGTTAGGAATAATTCTTTAGAGAACAAATTCGTTATTTTCTCAGACTCCCTTTCTGTTTGAAATCTCTAAACTCCACATCTTCAAAGAATCCCAAAATTCAGAAGCTGATAGAAAAACATCATGAATTATCGAAAACTATGGAAATTTTGTTCTGTTGGCTCCCCAGCCATGTTGACATAAAAGGTAATGAAGCTGCCGATGTAAAAGCAAAGGCCTCACTCGATCTAGAAATTTCAAATTTAAAAGTTCCATGTACAGACTTTAAACCTTTTATCAACAGGTACATCTTATCCAAATGGCAGTCATGGGACAGAGCAACATTCAATATACTACATGAAATAAAACCGGTTCTTAGTAAAAATAACATTTATCGATCATTAAGGCGAGAAGAAGTGGTTCTTACTCGTGTACGTATAGGTCATACTAGACACACATTCTTATCTACTCAAACGAGATCAGCCACTTTGTATCAGCTATAATGAACCTTTTACAGTTAAACACTTTCTGATCACCTGCATTGAATTCTCTCATGTGTGACGTCAGTTCTTCCAAATAAATGACCAGAGATTCCTATTTGAAGATGTACCAGCTGATAACATTCTTATGTTTTTAAAACACATCAATCTTTTTAACAACGTATAACTGATTTAATTTTTAATTCGTTCTAGTTCTACATTTAACATCATTATAACCGTTTCATTACAGAACCGAGTTAGTACACCATTTTGACACAAATGACCCTTACGAGTTGAAGTGTCCCTTAGTTGAACTGAACTCGTCGTCGTCGACGTTAAAAAGAAAGATTTTTGCTCCCTTGGGAGCAAATTCTTTCCTTTTAGAGTAAACCCCTTTCCTGAACAGAATTTTGGTATGGGGGACAGCAAACAGAGGACAGCAAACAGAAGGTCACAAATCCTTCCATGTGAAACAAGAGGCCCACGGGCCACGATTCGCTCACCTGAGTGACATAGCCACTGCAGACATGCAGATGTTCCAAATAATATATGCAAAATTCAGCCATAAGGCATCCTCGGTTTTGGAGAATAAGATTTTTAAATGTTTTTTCCCATACAAATGCATAGGGAAGCAAACTTGTACGACCATTATTTTAGCAACTTTGGTAGACCCCCTGTCCTCGATGATTTAAGCAAAGATTCAGCCCCAAGGCGTCCTCGGTTCTGGAGGAGAAGATTTTTAAAGGTTTTTACCATATATGGACATGGCGGCCATCTTGGTCAATGAACCGCGACCATTTTAGCAATCTTTCATTCCCCCAACCTAAGGAGGCTCCATATGAAATTTGTGCAAAATTGGCCCAGAGGCTCCAGAGGAGAAGTTGTTTGAAATTCTGAATATTTTTCCCATACAAATGCATAAGGAAGCAAAATTGACCTCACGGTAAAAAGATCAAATGTCAATGTACGACCATTATTTTAGCAACTTTGGTAGACCTCCAGTTTCCAATGATATATGTAAAGATTCAGCCACAAGGCATCCTAGGTTTTGGACAACAAGATTTTTAAAGGTTTTTCCCATACAAATGCATAGGGAAGCAAACTTGACCTTGCCGTAAAAAGGTCAAATGTCAACATACAACATTTATTTTAGCAATTTTGGTAGACCTCTCGTCCCCAATGACTTATGCAAAGATTCAGCTCCAAGGTATCCTCGGTTCTGGAGAAGAAATTTTTAAAGGTTTTTACCATATATGGGCATGGCAGCCATCTTGATCAGTGAACTGCGACCATTTTAGCAATCGTTCATTCCCCCAACCTAAGGAGGCTCCATATGAAATTTGTGCAAAATTGGCCCAGAGGCTCCAGAAAAGAAGTCGTTAAGGAAGCAAAATTGACCTGATGGTAAAGAGGTCAAATGTCAATGTACAACCATTATTTTAGCAACTTTGGTAGACCTCCAATTTCCGATGATATATGTAAAGATTCAGCCACAAGGCATCCTCGGTTTTGGAGGACAAGATTTTTAAAGGTTTTTCCCATACAAATGCATAGGGAAGCAAACTTGACCTTGCCGTAAAAAGGTCAAATGTCAATATACAACATTTATTTTAGCAACTTTGGTAGACCTCCCATCCCCAATGACTTACACAAAGATTCAGCCCCAAGGTATCCTCGGTTCTGAAGAAGAAGAAGTTTAAAGGTTTTTACCATATATGGGCATGGCGGCCATCTTGGTCAACTAACCGCGACCATTTTAGCAATCTTTCATTCATTCCCCCAACCTAAGGAGGCTCCATATGAAATTTGAGCAAAATTGGCCCAGAGGCTCCAGAGAAGAAGTAGTTTGAAATTCTGAACATTTTTCCCATACAAATGCATAAGGAAGCAAAATTGACCTTACCATAAAAAAATCAAATGTCAATGTACGACCATTATTTTAGCAACTTTAGTAGACCTCCAGTTTCCATGATATATGTAAAGGTTCAGCCATAAGGCATCCTCGGTTTTGGAGAACAAGATGTTTAAAGGTTTTTCCCATACAAATGCATAGGGAAGCAAACTTGACCTTGCCGTAAAAAGGTCAAATGTCAATATACGACATTTATTTTAGCAATTTTGGTAGACCTCCCATCCCCGATGACTTATGCAAAGATTCAGCCCCAAGGCATCCTCTGTTCTGGAGAAGAAGATTTTTAAAGGTTTTTACCATATATGGGCATGGCGGCCATCTTGGTCAATGGAACGCGACCATTTTAACAATTTTTAGTTCACCCAACCTAAGGAGGCTCCATATGAAATTTGAGCAAAATTGGCTCAGGGGCTTCAGAGGAGAAGTCGTTTGAAAATTTTAACGGACAGACGGACGGACGAAAAGTGATCACAATAGCTCATCCTGAGCATAGCTCAGGTGAGCTAAAAATGGCAGAAAATCTACTGAGTGTATCAAGTCCCTTCAAAGTATTTTACTGTAACAAGTTAACAACCCTAAAGTATTGAGACAGAAAGGAAGGGAATAGCACATTATCTATAGGTTAATGTATTGTGCAGTTAAAATAACACCTACAATGTTTATAATGTAAAGATAACACCGTTTTTGATTGAGATTCTACCATTTATCTACAGCTTATACGGATAAAGTCTGTTTCTGTCTTACGAAAAGAACGAACATGTAAAACAGAAAGGTCATATAAGCATGCATGTTTTACTGGCTTACAGGGAGTTGGGGTTTAGGTCCCATTTCCTCTATCTTGCCAAAGCGAAAGCGCAAGAAAGAAAAAGTTTGAATTGTACCATCTGTTACAAACCACTATAATTTGGCTGCCTATCAACTTATCAGATAATAAAAAAATATTATCCAAATACCCCAGGGATTGATCTGGAGCAATGAATAAGTACCTGGAAGAGGGCTAAATTAAGAGTAAATATATTTTCTACATTCGATTATTAATCGATGATCAGTCGGGTACAAAACCGATGATCGACTATGAAATTCTGGCCAGTTCCCAACACTAGTGATCACAATAGCTCACTTTGAAGGCTGAAGTGAGGTAAACAAGTTGCCTTATCAGGAGCTATGAGATCTTGACAAACAATACACAAATACTGAATATACATATGTATATACACAACACACAATAATGCCAAAAAAATTTCATGGTCTTCCCAGTAGCGACAATCCAGGCACAGATTTCACACCAGGCATAAATTCTTAGCAGCCTCATTTTGTCCACAAGTTGTCTGTAAAAATAAAAATTAAAACAAATTGTGAGCAATGCTACAGAAAAAACATATCAGCTTGTGGATCCATGCAGACGGATCACTCCTCTTTTAGGATTCCTGATGGAATGTTCATTACGAAAACATGCCTATTCAAATATACTGAAAATTTTACCACCAAAAAAATGAAAATTTTCAGATAAAAAAATTCTGATATTTTCCTATTTCTGCTCAAAACATAGATTGTGGTACTCGTTAGAACCGCCTCGACGAGGCGGTTCTAATGAGTACCCACAATCTATGTTTTCGAGCAAAAATAAGGAAAATAATGTATACTCCTGTAAACCCCAGTTTTACTATGTAAAAGTGGGGTTTAAGGGGGTCAAAATTATATAGGCGTGTTTTCATGATGTCATGCATACAGCAAAGAATGATCAGTCTGCATCAAATAAGCATATGCCTTTTGAAAAGTACTACTTGACACTGGGCAAACAACAATGACGAATGCAGTCAGGTCTGTTTGCATATCCTGCAAAGCTTATATATGGAAATACATGGTCACTTCCTTGGAATTTCAGGTGTACTTTGGTTCATGGGAGAAAGCAATGAAGGCTTTTTTTTAGCTCACCTGAGCAAAAGCTCAGGGTGAGCTATTGTCATCACCCTATGTCTGTCGTTCGTCGTCAACAATTAGTTTGTTAACACACTAGAGGTCACAGTTTTGATCCAATCTTGATGAAACTTGGTCAGAATGTTTGCTTCTATGAAATCTAGGTCAAGTTCGATACTGGGATACTTGGGGTCAAAAACTAGGTCACCAGGTCAAATCGAAAAACTTGTTAACACTCTAGAGGTCATAGTTTTGACCCAATCTTGATGAAACTTGCTCAAAATCTTTGCCTCTATTAAATCTAGGTCAAGTTCAAAACTGGGTCACTTGGGGTCAAAAACTAGGTCACCAGGCCAGATCAGCAGAAAACCTTGTTAACACTCTAGCTGTCACATTTTTGAAGCAATCATCGTGAATCTTGCTCAATATGTTTGTCTTGATGATTTCTAGGTCAAGTTCGAAATTGGGTCACCTGGGGTCAAAAACTAGGTCACCGGGCCAGATCAGCAGAAAACCTTGTTAACACTTTAGCAGTCACTTTTTTGAAGCAATCATCATGAATCTTGCTCAATATGTTTGTCTTGATGATTTCTAGGTCAAGTTTGAAACTGGGTCACTTGGGGTCAAAAACTAGGTCAATGGGCCAGATCAGCAGAAAACCTTGCTAACACTAGCGGTCACATTTTTGAAGCAATCATCATGACTCTTTCTCAATATGTTTGTCTTGATGATTTCTAGGTCAAGTTCCAAACTGGGTCACCTGGGGTCAAAAATTAGGTCACAGGGCCAGATCATTAGAAAACCTTGTTAACACTCTAGCGGTCACATTTTTGAAGCAATCATCATGAATCTTGCTCAATATGTTTGTCTTGATGATTTCTAGGTCAAGTTCGAAACTGGATCACTTGGGGTCAAAAACTAGGTCACCGGGCCAAATCAGCAGAAAACCTTGTTAACACTCTAGCGGTCACATTTTTGAAGCAATCATCATGAATCTTGCTCAAAATGTTTGTCTTGATGATTTATAGGTCAAGTTCGAAACTGGGTCACTTTAAATCAAAATCTAGGTCACCGGGCCAAATCAGCAGAATACCCTTGTTTACACTCTAGCGGTCACATTTTTGAAGCAATCATCATGAATCTTGCTCAAAATGTTTGTCTTGATGATTTCTAGGTCAAGTTTGAAACTGGGTCACGTGGTGTCAAAAACTAGGTCACCAGGCCAAACCAGCAGAAAACCTTGTTAACACTCTAGCGGTCACATTTTTGAAGCAATTATCATGAATCTTGCTCAAAATGTTTGTCTTGATGAGTTCTAGGATATGTTTGAAACTGGGTCATGTGGGGTCAAAAACTAGGTCACCAGGTCAAATCAGCAGAAAACCTTGTTAACACTCTAGCAGTCATATTTTTTAAACAATCATCATGAATCTTGCTCAAAATGTTTGTCTTGATGATTTCTGGGTCAAGTTCGAAACTGGAACACCTGGGGTAAAAAACTAGGTCACCTGGCCAAATCAGCGTAAAATCTTGTTATCACTCTAGCAGTCACATTTTCCAAGCAATCATCATGAATCTTGCTCAAAATGTTTGTCTTGATGAGTTCGAAACTGGGTCGCTTGGAGTCAAAAACTAGGTCACCGGGCCAAATCAGCAGAAAACTTTGTTAACACTCTAACGGTCACATTTTTTAAGCAATCATATTCATGCTCAAAATGTTTGTCTTGATGATTTTTAGGTCAGGTTCGAAACTGGGTCACCTGGGGTCAAAAGCTAGGTCACCTGGCCAGATCAGCAGACAAGAGGCCCACGGGCCACGGGTCGCTCACCTGAGTGACATAGCCACTGCAGATATGCAGATGTTATGCAACATTTTTCCAATCCTGTCATCGCAACTAATAAAAAGATCATCATTTAAGCAGTTCTTTATTTTGAAGAAGAAGATATATGGCATGCCAGTCAATTGAGCATGATCATTTGAACAAACTCTAAATGGCAGCCAGCTTGGATTTACAATCGGCACGATTTTAGCTATTTTTGATCTACGAGTCACCCCAATGCTTCCTACCAAGTTTCAATTCAACTGGCCTTTCAGTTCAGGAGAAGAGGCGAAAAATAGATTTTCAAGATGGCTGCCATGGCGGCCATCTTGGATATCCGATTGGCACGATTTTAGCTATTTTTGATCTACAAGTCACCCCAATGTCTCCTACAAAGTTTGGAGTCAATTGGCCTTTCCGTGCAGGAGAAGCAGCTAAATATAGATTTTCAAGATGGCAGCCATGGTGGCCATCTGGGATTTCTGATCAGAACGATTTTAGCTATATTTGATCTACAAGTCACCCTGATGCTTCCTACTAAGTTTCGAGTCAAGTGACTTTTGGGTTTAGGAGAAGAAGCGAAAAATAGATTTTCAAGATAGCTGCCATGGCGGCCATCTTGGATTTACGATCGGCATGATTTAGCTATTTTTGATCTACAAGTCATCCAAATGCTTCCTACCAAGTTTCGAGTCAATTGGCCTTTCGGTTCAGAAGAAGAAGAAGCGAAAAATAGATTTTCAAGATGGCGGCCATGGCGCCAATCCTGGTTTTACGATCGGCATGATTTTACCTATTTCTGATCTACAAATCACCCCGATGCTTCCTACCAAGTTTGGAGTCAATTGGCCTTTCGGTTAAGGAGAAGAAGCGAAAAATAGATTTTCAAGATGGCTGCCATGGCGGCCATCTTGGATTTCCGATAGGCACGATTTTAGCTATTTTTGATCTATAAGTCACCCCAATGCCTCCTACCAAGTTTGGAGTCAATTGGGTTCAGGAGTAGAAGCGAAAAATAGATTTTCAAGATGGCGACCATCTTGGATTTCCGATCGGCAAGATTTTAGCTATTTTTGATCTACAAGTCATCCTGATGCTTCCTAGCAAGTTTGGAGTCAACTGGCCTTTCGGTTCAGGAGAAGAAGCAAAAAAATAGATTTTCAAAATGGCTGCCATGGCGACCATCTTGGATTTCCCATCGGCACGATTTTAGCTACTTTTGATCTACAAGTCACCCTGATGCTTCCTAGCAAATTTGGAGTCAATTGGCCTTTCGGTTCAGGAGAAGAAGCAAAAAATAGATTTTCAAGATGGTGGCCATCTTGGATTTCTGATCGGCATGATTTTAGCTACTTTTGATCTACAAGTCACCCTGATGCTTCCGAGCAAGTCTGGAGTCAATTGGCCTTTCGGTTCAGGAGAAGAAGCGAAAAATAGATTTTCAAGATGGCGGCCATCTTGGATTTCCGATCGGCACGATTTTAGCTATTTTTGATCTACAAGTCACCCTGATGCTTCCTAGCAAGTTTGGAGTCAACTGGCCTTTCGGTTCAGGAGAAGAAGCGAAAAATAGATTTTCAAGATGGCGGCCATCTTGGATTTCCGATCGGCACGATTTTAGCTATTTTTGATCTACAAGTCACCCTGATGCTTCCAAGCAAGTTTGGAGTCAACTGGCCTTTCGGTTAAGGAGAAGAAGCGAAAAATAGATTTTGAAGATGGCGGCCATCTTGGATTTCCGATCGGCACGATTTTAGCTATTTTTGATCTACAAGTCACCCTGATGCTTCCTAGCAAGTTTGGAGTCAACTGGCCTTTCGGTTCAGGAGAAGAAGCGAAAAATAGATTTTCAAGATGGCCGCCTTGGCGGCCATCTTGGATTTCTGATCGGCACGATTTTAGCTATTTTTGATCTACAAGTCACCCTGATGGTTCCTAGCAAGTTTGGCGTCAATTGGCCTTTCGGTTCAGGAGAAGAAGCGAAAAATAGATTTTCAAGATGGTGGTCATGGCGGCCATCTTGGATTTCCAATCGGAACGATTTTAGCTATTTTTGATCTACAAGTCACCCCAATGCTTCCTACCAAGTATCAAGTCAATTGGCCCAGAGGTGTTGGAGGAGTAGGCTTTTAAAGCAATTGTTGACGCCGCACGACGCACGACACACAACGGACGACGCACGACGGACATTGACTGACCACAATAGCTCACCATGAGCACTTTGTGCTCAGGTGAGCTAAAAACCTTGTTAACACTCTAGCGGTCACATTTTTCAAGCAATCATCATGAATCTTGCTCAACATGTTTGTCTTGATTTCTAGATCAAATTTGAAACTGGGTCACTTGGGGTCAAAACCTAGTTCACCTGGCCAAATCAGCAGAAAACCTTGTTAACACTCTAGCGGTCACATTTTTCAAGCAGTCATGAAACTTGCTCAAAATATTTGTCTTGATAATTTCTAGGTCAAGTTTGAAACTGGGTCACATGGGGTCAAAAACTAGGTGATCTGGCCAAATCAGCAGAAAACTGTTAACACTCCAGATGTCACATTTTTGAAATAATCATCATAA
Organism: Anodontia alba; assembly: GCA_964016985.1. Classification (NCBI taxonomy): domain Eukaryota; kingdom Metazoa; phylum Mollusca; class Bivalvia; order Lucinida; family Lucinidae; genus Anodontia; species Anodontia alba. Next base: position 55,114,387 of record OZ024835.1, read on the forward strand.
ATATTGCTCAAAATGTTTCTCTTGATGATTTCTAGGTCTAGTTTAAAACTGGGTCACTTGATATCAAAAACTAGTTCACCTGGCCAAATCAAAGGAAAACCTTGTTGATGCTCTAGAGGTCACATTTTTGAAGTGATCATCATGAATCTTGCTCAAAATGTTTGTCTTGATGATTTCAAGGTGATGTATAGTTTTCTGTCCAGTGACTCTCTTAAGTTTTTCCATTTAGGTCAGTTTCTCAGTAATTATTGGTCCTACAGAGTGATATTTGGTACTTGTGAAGTGTTTGTGTTTAGGTCAGTTTCTCGGTAACTATTGCTCCTACAGCCAGTGATACTTAGTACATGCATACATCTTAGCATGGCCTCTTGAGTGCAGTCATCCATATTTGACCTTGACCTTTATTTCACAGTCCATTAGACATGCTACATTGTCTTACTTGTTAATATAATCATTTTGAACTTTGATCAGAATGTTTGCCTTGATCAGTTCTAGATCAGGCTCTCAAAGTGCTATGTTGCTCAGGTGAGCGTTACAGGGCCATCATGGCCCTCTTGTTATTTATGGTATAGGATACAAAATGAGGATTCTGAATGACCAAACTGGCAGAACATCTTTGAAATCAGTTCTGTACCTACTAGCATAATATTGCTTGGAAAATATAATGCTAGTGTATTGTATGCACACTGTGTGACTGTCAACCCTGGCTCATTTTTGGAACAGACCTGGTGGCCCTTCCATCCCCTGGGTTATGTATATGGCTCCAAAGCCCATTTGGTAGCAGCCGAATCACGTCAGGATTTATCATGCAATCGTTTCTACAGTTTTTTCTCCCCTTTCTGCTAATTCAAGAAGGGCCTGTGGAACTGTTTAGTCTCTCTTCTAAAAAGGGGTCTACTTTGAAAAGAAACACTTTGCTCCCTTGGGAGTAAAGTCTTTCCTTGAGTAACCCCTTTCCTGAAGAGGGTTTTGGTATGGGGGACAGCAAACAGAGGACAGTAAACAGAAGGTTACATTCTTCCATGTGAAAAAATGGCAGAAAATCTACCGAGTGTATCAAGTCCCCTTCAAAGTATCTTACCGTAACAAGTTAACAACCCTAAAGTACTGAGACAGAAAGGCCTGTGCAAACAATGTAGACCCAGATCAGACACAGCAGAATACAGTACTTGATCAGGGTCTACACTGTTTGCCACCCACCCAGCAATATTTTAGACGCATCGAGGTAGTAGTGCTCTTTCAAAGTTTATGACATGGTAAATACTTTTTAAGATGTCCCAAAACTTATAGTAAATATATAGTATGTAGGGCTATGGATAGATATTTCGCGATTGTCACTGTCACTAAAACTATTAACAAGAGTGATCAGAAGACAATGCAGCTCACGGGAAAGGGCTAATCGGATAAGCAAACAATCTTTATTAAATATTAATGATTAAATGCAGAACTTAAACTTGTATGACAGAGTATGACCTGACTTTGATGTCTGAAGAATGTCACAACTGAGGGTTGGGATATATGCCATTGAAAATATGAAAGCTGTATCTTACATGCTGAATCCATTAGGTTGGTGAGGATGAAATATGAAAGCTATATCTTACATACTTCAATAGTTATGTACTTTTCAAAACTTAAAACGGCTGCTAATGAAAAGTATGACTTGACCTTGATCTAGGCAAAAGGTCAAACTGAGGAAGGGGTGTGTACTATTGAAAGGTCTTACCCTAAGGTAGGTGTCAGCCAAATATTAAAGCGGTATCTTGAATATTTCAGCAGTTACGAACTCTTTTCAAAACTTAAAACGCAGAGCTCAAACATGGGTTTAAATGACAAAGTATGACCTGACCTTGACCTAGGCAGGTCAAACTGAGGAAGGGATGTGTGACATTGAAAGGTCTAACTCTAATATTGATGTGGACCAAATATTAAAGCGGTATCTTGAATACTTCAGCAGTTACAAATACTTTTCAAAACTTAAACGCAGAACTCGAACATCGGTTTAAATGACAAACTATGACCTGCCCTTGACCTAGGCAGAAGGTCAAACTGAGGACAGGGTGTGTGCTGTCGAAAGGTCTTACCCTATGCTATCGAAAGGTCTTACCCTAAGGTGGTTGTGGGCCAAATGTTAAAGCGGTACCTTGAATACTTCAGCAGTTACAAACACTTATCAAAACTTGCACGCAGAACTCCAACATGGGTTTAAATGACAAAGTATGACCTGACCTTGACCAAGGCAGAAGGTCAAACTGAAAAAGGAGTGTGTGCTATTGAAAGGTCTAACCCTAAGGCTGGTGTGGGCCAAATATTAAAGCTCTATCTTGAATACTTCAGCAGTTACAAACATTTTTCAAAACTTAAATGCAAAACTTAAACATGGGTGTAAATGACATAGTAAGAACTGACCTTGACCTATATAACTGAGGAAGGGATGTGTGACATTGAAAGGTCTAACTCTAATATTGATGTGGACCAAATATTAAAGCGGTATCTTAAATACTTCAGCAGTTACAAATACTTTTCAAAACTTAAACGCAGAATTCGAACATGGTTTTAAATGACAAACTATGACCTGCCCTTGACCTAGGCAGAAGGTCAAACTGAGGAAAGGGTGTGTGCTGTCGAAAGGTCTTACCCTATGCTATCGAAAGGTCTTACCCTACGGTAGTTGTGGGCCGAATGTTAAAGCGGTACCTTGAATACTTCAGCAGTTACAAACACTTATCAAAACTTGCACGCAGAACTCCAACATTGGTTTAAATGACAAAGTATGACCTGACCTTGACCAAGGCAGAAGGTCAAACTGAAAAAGGAGTGTGTGCTATTGAAAGGTCTAACCCTAAGGCTGGTGTGGGCCAAATATTAAAGCTCTATCTTGAATACTTCAGCAGCTACAAACACTTTTCAAAACTTAAACGCAAAACTTAAACATGGGTGTAAATGACATAGTAAGAACTGACCTTGACCTATATAAATGGTCTAACTCGGAACTGGGGTACATGTTATTGAAAGGTCTTACCCTAAGGTAGGTGTAGGCCAAATATGAAAGCAGTACCTTAGATAATTAAAAACAACTATGGACACCTTTGAAAACTTAACCAGTGTTCTAATGCAGACACCGATGCCAACGCCTGGGTGACAACATAAGCTCTCCGGGGACATAGTCCCAGCGAGCTAAAAATCTTCTTACCATTAGTTTTTAGATATTTGTCCAAGGATCCTCACCTGAAATACAAACCATAAATTGCCAATAAGCAGAGCTTATTAGATATCCTCACCAGGATTACAACATAAGGGACAGATGGACAGACAATGTGAGAACAGTATACCCATTAACAGTGTGAGAAGGGGAGGAGAAAAATATTATAGAATAGTTTCTAGTCATTCTATACTTCCCCTAATTCAAGATGTTTTTTTTTTCATTGTTAGGATTTAACCCTTGTGGGTCATTCTGTTTCATCTCTCAGAGAAAGAGAGAAAACAGACAGTAGAAGAGAAGAAAGAGAGGAACAGGGAAGAAAGAGGAACGGGAATGAAAGTGAAGAACCAGAAGAAATAAAAACATTCCCCCTCTACTTTTACCTGCTACTAGGATAGCAGGCCTTACCCAGCTGTAAGCCAATATCAGTAGGACGCCCCCGTGACGTAAGATACATGATACCTTTGCACCACACAACCACCCCACCCTGATTCAAGAAGGCAGATGTCAGTATACTGGTGAAAGTAAGTGCCCAGTGTAAGTGTCCAAAATACTGGTTAATTGCTTACAGTACTTACTAAGCCTACACAGGACATGTTTGTTAACTGAACTGCTCAACATGACTTAACAGTGTTGACTGGGTCATAAGACTTCAAAAGCTAATGCATTTGGGCTGTAACAAGCAATACATGTATTTGAGTAAAACCAGCTAGACAAAGTGCCCAGTGGGGCACGTATACCCCTGAAAAGCGCTACCACCACTTTTTAAAGAGCACAAAGTATGTAGCTTTGACTCTGGAGATGGCAGTTGTATGCTATATGTTATAAAATTTAACGAATTCAATCGCACATAATGTGAAGCCCTTGACCTCAAAGGTCAGGCACAGGTGCAGGGATTGAGCTAAATAAAACTTTAGCCCTATAACTATCACCATATACCTGTGAAATCCATCAGTTTTTTGATAATATAAGCAAAAATGACATTTGTATGAAAAGTCTGTGACCTTGACTTAAAAGCCACGCCCCAGCTTTGGGATGGTGCCGAGAAAAATTTTAGACCTATATATATCATCATGCTTAATATTAATGAAACCAACGAAAAGGTCTTCATAATATACCTATATAAATTTAAATGAAAATTTTAAGGTGACCTGCCTACTCTATGTCCTTTACATATTTGTAAAGTATCACAAAAATACTTTAAAGAATTGTTAGAGTTACTGCCTACACAAGATTTAAATAACCAAGGGAGAAAACTGCAGAATGGAGTCAGAGTGTCGTTCTTGAATGTGATATGACTACTCAATGTCCTCTGCATACTGGTGAAGTGGTGAAGTATCATGAAAATATCTTAACGTGTTTTAAAGTTATGGTTTGCACAAATTTTTTACAATTTTTGGAGACAAGGGGAGATAGCTCATGGACCAAGTCATTGACATTCTTGTACCTGACACCCCAACCACATGCCCTCTACAACCTGACAGAGTTTCGAGAAAATAGCTCAAAGGGTAGTTATCGGGTGCACAATAATTCATTTATGGACAGACGGATGGACGGATGGATTCCATTCTGATAGCTATATCCCCTAAACCTATAGGTAGGAGGATTATGAAATTCAACAAAAGGTCTTGATGATAGAGCTATAAAAACTTAGATGTAAATATTTTTACTTTTATATGAAAATTCTAAGTCTGTGAGCTTGACCTCAAGGTGATACCCCTTCATGGAGATCATGCTGAGTAAAACTCTAGATCTATATCTACCAACATGTAAAATATAAACCAAATTCCTCAAAGGGTGTTGATGGTATAGCTATATAAACTTAAACACAAAAATTTTGACTTTTTTATGAAAATTTCAAGTCTGTGATCTTGACCCAAAGGTAATCCCCCAGGGTAGAGTTGGTGCTGATAAAATTTTTAGACGTATATCTTTGTTTGTTTTGAGGTTTAAAGCCCAGTCAACCCAATGGGCTCATGTCGAGCGCTGTCAATTTACCTGACCACAAGTTTACTGGGCAGGCTTAGTCCTCTAAGCGGTTAACCAGTATTGTGCACAATCTTTCGCCAGAAACTGAAACTGCCCTTCTTGAATCAGCGGAAGGGAGAGAACAACTACAGAAAATATTTCATGATCAATCTCCACGAAAGAATGTTGCCGACCTCGGCAGGAGGTTGAACCAGTAGGACGGCGCATCCAAATGAGCCACCGAGGCCGGCTGACGTATATCTACCATCAGGCCAAATATGAATGAAATCCATCAAAGGGTCTTCCTAATATAAGGTTTTATAAACTTTAACGTAAAAACTTTGACCCTAAGACAAAAATAAAGTATGAATGAATAATGCTTCTATGGACAGACGTACAGACGAACAGATTCCTTGCTGATAGCTATATCTCCTCAACCTTTGAAGGTAAGGGATAATGAAATTCAACAAAAGGTCTTGATGATATGGCTATATAAACTTAAACGCAAAAATTTTTACTTTTATATGAAAATTCAAACTCAGTGACCTTGACCTCGGTCACACCCACGGTGGGGATCATGCTGAGCTAGACTCTAGGTCTTTATCTACCAACATGTAAAATATAAATGCAATTCCTCAAGATTCTTGATGATATAGCTATATAAACTTAAACACAAAAGAAAATTTGACTTTTTTTATGAAACCTTAGTCCGCGACCTTGACCCCAAGGTCACCCTACGGATGGGGATGGTGCAGATAAAACCTATAGACCTATATCTACAACCTCAGGCCAAATATGAATGAAATCCATCAAAGAGTCTTCAAAATATGAGGTCTTATAACTTAAATGCAAAAACTTAGACCCTTTGTCCACGAACTTGACAGAAAGATGAACAAATGTATGTACAAACAAACGGAAAAGAGAAATCTATATACCCCCGCATACTTCATACGTCGGGGGTATAATAAGAGTGGCTGAGATCATTCTGTGTATCCTTGCTTCCATTAATACATTACAAAGTATATGAGCCAGTGCACTACAAAACCTACAATAAGACCCATGTAACCAGCAAAGACTCAGATCAGCCTGTACATCCCATCACGAAAACATACCTATATAATCTTGACATCCTTAAACCCCACTTTTATATAGTAAAAGTGGGGTTTACAGGGGTATACATTATTTTTCCTATTTCTGCTCAAAACATAGATTGTGGGTACTTGTTAGAACCGCTTTGCCGAGGCGGTTCTAACAAGTACCCATAGTCTCTGTTTTGAGCAGAAAAAAGAAAAATATCAGACTTTTGGAGGAGATGTCATTTAAAAAAAAAATAATAATTTATGTTGCCATGGAAACCAAACAAAATAGCCACTTGTCATGAAACGCAGATTGGGAAGACAATTATCAAATGATCATAACTGCCAAATATGGTTACAAAGAAAAAGCAATTTAATCATTTTTCCTTTATAAGTCCATGGGAGTGTTCTCGTGGCAACCAAACCAAGAGGAAGATCACCATAATTTTAGCTATTTTGAATTTTCCTAAATCAAGCATCATTTGTACAAAAGTAGAGTCCTACTGCTCCAGTGGTTTTGGAGGAGATGTCAATTAAAAAATTCCTCTTTTTTCAAATTTAATGTTGCCATGGCAACCAAACAAAATGGCTACTGACCATAAAACACACAAACTGGGTAGACAATTATCCAGTGATCATAACTGCCAAATATGGTTCACATCACTTCACTGGTTATGGAGAAAATGCAATTTAATTATTTTCCCATTATAAGTCTATGGGAGCTTTCTGTTGCCATGGCAACCAAACCAAGAGGCAGATCACCATAATTTTAACTATTTTGAATCATCCTTATCCAAGCAATATTTGTACAAAATGAGACATACTACTTCAGTGGTTTCGGAGGAGATGTCACTTAAAATGTTCTTTTTTTTTTTTTTTTTTTTTTTTAAAAAAAATTGATGTTGCCAAACAAAATTTGTCATCAAACAGAGGAACTGGATAGAAAATCATCCAATGATCATAACTGCCAAATATGGTTCACATCACTTCACTGGTTATGGAAAAAAAAATGCAATTAAACCATTTTCCCATTTTAAGTCTATGGGAGCCTTCTGTTGCCATGGCAACCAAACCTAGAGGCAGATCACCATGATTTTAGCCTTTTGAATTGTCCTTACCCAAGCCACATTTGTGCAAAATTAGAGTCATACTGCTTCAGTGTTTTTTGGAGATGTCATTTAAAAAAATCCTTTTTTAAAACTCAATGTTGCCATGGCAACCAAAAACAAAAAATCCGCGGAAAGCGTTGTCGCACCTGCAGGGATTAAGTCATACAAGTTCCTATTTGTATTGAAAAAAAATCTATTTTGCAGTATTCAAGAAATTGATGGGTTAGAAAAATGGACAAAGTAGAAAATTTGGAATATTGGCTTGCAAAATTTTATCTAAACCTGTCCATTATTTCACAAGATATTGATATTGAGCGGATATCATTTTTGCTCATTAATCAAGGCCAGTAACTCAGCTGAAAATTGACGAAAAATGTCATGTGACAATCCCAAGCTAGGTATTGTTAACAACAATATGTATGCAAAATATGATCCTAATCCATCAATTCTTTCACAAGATATTGAGCGGAAACCAATTTTGGGCATAAATCAAGGGCCCCTAACTCTGCTGAAATGAATCTGAGATTTATGTGCAAACAATATGCACATCTTCAGACCATGACCTAATCATCTGTGAAGTTTCAAAGCTATTGGCCTAAAACTGCAGGAGGAGTTGCGCTCACGGAACGCCCACTGACTATAAGGGTTTTAGGCAAAAACTGACTAAGTTAACAAAGCAAAAAAAGTTGAAAAAAAAAATCTGAGATTAATGTGCAAACAATATGCAAATCTTCAGACCCTGACCTAATCATCTGTGAAGTTTCAAAACTATTGGCCTAAAACTGCAGGAGGAGTTGCGCTCACGAGACACCCACTGACTATAAGGGTTTTAGGTAAAAACTGACTAAGTTAACAAAGTGGAAAAAGTTGAAAAAAAAATCTGAGAATTATGAGCAAACAATATGCGCATCTACACACCATGGCCAAAACATCTGTGAAGTTTCAAAATGATTGGCCAAAAACTGTAGGAGGAGTTACGCTCACGAGACACCCACTGACTATTAGGGTTTTAGGTAAAAACTGTCTAAGTAAACAAAGCGAAAAAAAAATCTGAGAATTATGAGCAAATAATATGCGCATCTACACACCATTGCTAAAACATCTATGAAGTTTCAAAATGATTGGCCAAAAACTGTAGGAGGAGTTGCGCTCACGAGACACCCACTGACTATTAGGGTTTTAGGTAAAAACTGACTAAGATAACAAAGCGAAAAAAGTTGAAAAAAAAAATCTGAGAACTATGAGCAAAGAATATGGACATCTACACACCATGGCCAAAACATCTGTGAAGTTTCAAAATGATTGGCCAAAAACTGTAGGAGGAGTTGCGCTCACGAGACACCCACTGACTATAAGGGTTTTAGGTAAAAACTGACTGTGTTAACAAAGCGGAAAAAGTTGGAAAAAAAATCTGAGAATTATGAGCAAACAATATGCACATCTATACACCATGGCCAAAACATATGTGAAGTTTCAAAATGATTGGCCAAAAACTGTAGGAGGAGTTGCGCTCACAAGACACCCACTGACTATAAGGGTTTTAGGTAAAAAAACGACTAAGTTAACAAAGCGGAAAAAGTTGAAAAAAAAAAATCTGAGAATTATGAGCAAATAATATGCACATTTACACGCTATGGCCAAAACATCTGTGAAGTTTCAAAACGATTGGCCAAAAACTGTAGGAGGAGTTGCGCTCACAAGTCAATTGTTGACGAACGGACGGGTCACGGCACGCCTGTATCGCACATGCGTGCTAACGCAGGCGTGACAAAAAAGGACTTTGTTCAATACATGAATTGGGTAGACAATCATTCAGTGATCATAACTGCCAAATATGGATTATATCACTTCAATGGTTATGGAGAAAATGCATTTTCCCATTATAAGTCTATGGGAGCTTTCTGTTGCCATGGCAACCAAACCAAGAGGCTGAACACCATAATTTTAACTATTTTAATAGGCCCTAACCAACATTCTTACCAAATTAGGGATAAATCGCTTCAATGGCTTTGGAGGAGTTGTTATTTGAAAGTGTTAATAGACAGACAGACGATGAACAAAAAGTGATCACTATAGTGCATCCTGAGCATACCCAGTAGCTCAGGTGAACTAAAACGCTGGTTGTTTTGGAGAAAATGATTTTTATGCATCATACTTCATGAGTTTGTCTGTAATGAGTCTGTGAAGTATCAGATTGCTTCAATAAATACTTAGAGATGAGTTTATTTCACCCTACATGTACTATATAATATATATAATTATGCCAAAGCAACGTTTCAAGGAATTGACTCCTGGGCCCTTATTTTTCTCAAACAGCAACATATCATTTATGCAAGATCTGAAAAGATTCCTCAACTTGTTTAGTAATATGAGGAGCAGAAACTAAAACCTGATGGAAAGACGCACATGAAAACAGTATACTCCCCCTCTCCACCCCCTGCCACCCCCACCGCCCTCAACCCTCTTCCAAAGAAGAATGTGAACTGTAAAAGGAGTAGAACTCAATTACTATCTTACCCACATAGGGGGAACCAGAACTACTCTGATTTCCAACTTTTGGAACTACCAACTGAGGAAAAGCAGGATCTGCAATAGAAAAAAAAAAACATGTTAACACTTCAAGTGAAAACAAGATTTTGATTTTTTTTTTTTTTTTTTTAAGAGAAAATAACTCTTGGTATTCATATAGATCTTTTGCTAATCACAAATGCAAACAACATTTTGAAATTTTTCAGAGAAAAATAAGACTTGGCATTTCATGTGAATTGTCTGCTTTAGCCTTTTGGTTCAGGAGAATATAAAAATAATTTTTTAAGATGGCTGCCATCTTAGATTTCCAATCTGGTCTATTTTTTGTTGTCAAGTTACCTCGATATTTGCTACAAAGTTTTATTGGCCTTTCCATTTAGGAGAAAATCAAAACAGATTTTCAAAATGGCTGCCATGGTGGCAATACTGAATGATGTTGGCTACTTTTCAACTACAAGTCATGCTGATACAAGTTTCAAGTCATTTGGCCTTGTGGTTCAAGAGAAGAAGTTCAAAATAGATTTTCAAAATATCCACCATCTTAGATTTCCAATCAGATTGATGTTAGCCATTTCTTACCTACAGGTTATCCCTGATACTTACTACCAAGTTTCAAGTCAACTGCTTTTTGGTTCAGGAAGATAAGTTCAAATAGATTTTCAAGATAAAGGCTCTGGCAGCAATCTTGGATTTTCTGTTGAAACCATTTTAGCTATTTTGGATCTAAAGTCACTTCCTACCACGTTTGGAGTCATTTAGCCCTTCTTTTCAGGCAAAAATCAAAACAAGACCTTCAAGATGGCATCCATGCTGCCCATTTTAGACTGCTGATGGATCCGTTTTCAATATTTTTGACCTACAAGTCACACCAATGGTTCTTATCAAGTTTTGAGCCAACTAGCTTTTCAATTCAGGAGAAGAAGTTCAACATATATTTTCAAGACGGCAGCCATGTCGGATTGGATTTCAAACTAGAATGATTTTAGCCATTGTTATCTACAGGTATTTCCTACCAAGTTTCAGTAAATTGGCCTTTCAATTCACTACAGGAAGTTTAAAGTAGATTTTCCAGGTGGTCTCTGTGGTGGCAATCTTGGACTAGCAATCGTAACAAATTTAGCTATTTTTGAGTTCCAGACTTCATACAAAGTTTCTCGTCAAATGGCAATTTGGCTCAGGAGAAGTTCAAAGTAGATTTTCAAGGTTGTGGCCATCTTGGATTTCTGATGGGAATGACTTAAGCTGTTTTTGATCTATAAGTCAGTCCGATACTTCCTACCAAGTTTCGAATCAATAGTCGTTTTCGTAGCAATGCCGTATTTTTTTGTAAACCACTTGTCATTTAAGTCACATGGCACTATGTCACATGACTCAGTCAACCAATAGATTTCTGGCAGGGAAAGTGGGGACTGTTTCAGTCAGCAGCCGGCTGTCAAACAAATTCTGTGGGTCATTTAGAGTTGAAGGAATCATATTCCAAAGCTCATTTGCCCAGTCATGAAGAAGTTCAACATAACAACTATTCTAACCTATTTCATTCAAACCAAAGCGGACTTCAAAGCCATTCGTGAAAACAGTTTTGAATTGTTTACAGCGGGACACGGTCATGTAAGTGAAAACCTGTGTTATAGTAAATATTTCACCGCTGATTTTTTTCATTAAAAAAATGTGTTTTTTTTTAAAAGTGAAAAGACACGCATTTCAGCCAAGGAAACAGCAAAAATATGTCACATTCACAATCTTTGCATACTTTGCTTCAAATGAAACTATCAAATATGCTTGAGTTTCCTTCTCTGAGCCTCTTTTATGACCGCAACCATTTTGTTTACTGCCAGCATTTGACTGATTGATATTTTTATAACATAATTAGCTCTGGAATCTGGTTGTCCATTTCCGTAGCGACTCAGGAATTTTTGTAGTGAAATTGACTATTGGGCTTTTGGTTCAGGAGGAGGAGGTCAAAATAAATTTTTAAGATGCTCACCTTGGCGGCCATCCTGGATTTTCGATCGGAACAATTTTAGCTATTTTTGATTTTAGGTCGCCCACATACTTCCAACCAAATTTCGAGTCAGTTTGCCCAGGGATATAGGAGATGTCATTTATAGCAAATTGTTGATGCCGCACGCTGGATAACGAATTTTGAAACTCTGTGCTCAGGTGAGCTGATAAAAACAAATAGCATTTAAAAATTCTTTTTCCCAGAAAAAGAGACTTCATCTTTTACTGAAATTGTCTGCATTACTGAATGAAATGTTGTTTCATCTTAAATGAAGGGTTTTACAGTTGACTCTTCATATCTCAAAGCCTAAGGGATTCTCTGAAACACTGCCGAGATCTGTACCTCAACATTATCAGATTTGAAGAATTAAGGAAAAAATAAAACGAACAGCTTCATTTCACAAATAAATGTAATTTGGCCCCTGAAGAGAGATATATTGAAAATATTGTGGAAAAGAGGAGACATTGCTCCCTAGGATTTTTTGTGTTTTTTTTTTTTATTTGGATTTTACGGCTCTTTCAAGAATATTTCACTTATATCGAGCCGATCATTCATCGAAGGTGGGGGAAAACCGGAGAACCCGGAGAAAAACCACCTGACCATCCGTAAGCAGAACTTGGCTTTCCCACATATGACCCGAGCGAGGCTCTAACCACAGCGGTGAGAAACCTAATGGATTAAGAGTCAGCTCTCTTATCCACTAGGCTACGGGGGCCCGCTTGCTCCCTAGGAGCAATGTCTCCTCTTTTCCACAATATTTTGTTACCTGTTGTTAGATTTCTATATTAAAACAGGGACCAGATTTTCACTTCAAGATAACCCATTCTTAAGCGAAGTCGAGGTAACTAGAGTGGACTGTATTTTGAATGAATGCCTTATTTTCTGAGAATTCATTCACCTGCTATTCCTAAAGTGCTAGCTCTTCCTCTGCTTCCAAACCCTGGTGGTGGTGGAACAATGCTCATCCCCATGGGGGATATTCCACGACCCAGGCCTGCTACCATTGCACGTCCTCTTCCAGGTACTCGCTTAGGGAAATTCTCATACTGAACTGCTGGGGACTCCCCATGGCCATTCACTATGCCATATTCTGCAAATACAAAAATATAAAAGAATAATACTGATATAAATAAATTACAAAGAACAAACACTGAAAAACATATTATTATTTATTTTTGAATCTAGGCCCAGTTGTTCAAAGCATCGTTAGCTTTTACTAAGTCTGTTTGGCTATCCTTAAATGTGTCTAAAAAGCACTGAAAGAATAGCAAACAGTGTAGACCCTGATCAGGTCAACAATGTATGGACAGAGCAGATGCCAGTTCCGGACAAGGCGTTTAATTCAACTAAAAGCCATCAATATTTTTTCTTTTTCCTCCATGAAAATGTTCTGTTATAGGCACTCATTAGATTACCTCATTGAGACAATTCTAATGAGTACCCATGACATGTTTTCATGGAGATATTAGAAAAATATTTACTTGATATTCAACTCTTATCTAGATAAATCTGAGCTTTCACTCGGTGCTCATGTTCTAAAGTACATTTTCTTTGCTGCATCTTATTCTTCTGTCTTTTAGTATACTTGTGTTAATTGCAGGTCATTTTCCCACGGAAAAATGCACTGTAACGTACAAAAATGTATCATTACAGTAAATGTCATAAATTTCAAACACATTATTTATACTTTTTTTTTCCTAAACTTTGCTTTTTATACATTGTTTCTTCAAATAGTGGAATGGCAAACAGTATAGACTGATCAGACTGCTCCTTAATGAAAAGAGTTGATAATTTTCTTATTTCTTTCAAAAATATATGTTGTGGGTACTCAAGTTCTGATCTGGGTCTGCACTGTTTGCACATGCCATTCTGTTAAGAAATGGTATACAAAATTTTACGTCATTTACCATAGTATTCTATCAAGCATTTTGAAATTCAGAACAATCTTACCAGAATTATTTGTGCCATTTTCAGCATCTCTGGTCTGCACACCATTCAGCTGAGCACCACCACCAATATTCTGTCCCCTGCCACGACCACGGCCACGTGCAACAGTATATGCAAAAACTGATGAAGTTGGCTGCTCTCTAGGTCGCAGCTCTGGTCTGTTAGCCATGGCAGCATATGAAGTTGTCTTAGGCAATCTCAGTGCATCCTCATCTTCTGCGACTTTTTCCTCTCCATTGATTTGCATGTTAGTAAACATGTTTTTGCTGAAAGTTTAAACAAAAATGTGAAACGATAATGCCATGCCACTATCATAATGCGGGCAAATACCTGTGAAAACTTCATAAAATGCAGATCTCCACAATTTCAATGCACACAGCAATTATGGTGAATATCCATTAACAGTTACTAAAGTTACTGTCTGAAAATGAAAATCCAGACGTGTAGTGGGCAGAGAACAATTATGTCAACTATCATATTGCAGGCAGATAACTCTGTCAAAAATTGATAAAATTTGCACATTAGTTATCCAGAACCAGATCTCCACATTATCAATGCACAAAGAAAGTTTGGTGAAAATTCATTGCTATTTGCTCAAGTTATCATCTGTAAACGAAAATATGTACATGTTGCGGCAGATAACTCTGTCAGCAATTGACGAACTGTGCTGATTAGTAATCCAAAACAGATCCTCACAATATCAATGCACATACCAAGTTTGGTGAAAATCCATTTACATTTACTCAAGTTATCATCCGGAAACCAAAATATTGACGGATGTAGGATGGACAGACAGACAGATGGACACGGACAACCGACGTGATACCATAATACCTTGCCACTGAAACGTGGCAAGGTATATAAAAAAAATCCTCAAGACTGTCCACTAGAAAACTAACTGTTCTGATATAATGATCATGAGGATTTGGTGTTTTAAATCCCTTTCCATATTATTTAACCTATTGTAGACTGAATGACCTCCCCACACTATATATTATAAGATTCTAATTTTCATTTTAGGTATGTCATGTGATTTAAATACTCATAAAGAAATATGGCTAAACAATTTGCTAAACGTGGAGACCATGATCAGATGCTATGTTCTGCAGCATCTGATCTGGGTCTACATTGTTTGCTAATTACCCTTTTAGGGGTCTCCAGACTACAATGGGTTAAGTCATATTGAGAAAATGGAAGAGTGATAATGAAAATCTCTCAGCAATAAATCCCCATACAGTTATCAGCTGAAGTCAAGGGTTAACTATTTGGCGACCTGGGCCCAGTTGTTCAAAGCTAACGATGTCGTTAGTTAATGATTCGTTAAAATTTACATCAAGTGATACGCAAATATGCTGAAATTTTTTGCTGAAAAAATGTGAGTAGCTTTTGCAGTGCAAAAGCTACTCACATTTCTTCAGCAAAAAATTTCAAAATATTGTATATTGAATCAGCTATAACAGTTAACGAAATAACCCTTAACGAGCTCGTTAAGCTAACGATGCTTTGAACAACCGGGCCCTGGACACTTTAACAGCTCTGTGGAGATACGGCTAAATAAAAAAATATGTGTGTTTAGGTTAATCTTACCCTACCTAAAAAGGGTAAGAGAAAAGTCCAGGGAGTGCCACAATCACAAACCGCAGCCCTTCCCAGAGCCCAAGAGGAAGAGGAAACCGACAAATCCAAACAAGCACAAACCGAACAAACGTACGAAAAGCACTAAGAGTAGCTCTCTGTTCTCCAAGCGAGGTAATCGCAATACTAAAAGGACTGAAAAACATAAGAACAAAAAGACATACAACAAATCGCCTCGCAGAATAAACCACAAAGCAACAAAGAGTAAGACTAACACCGGGACCACCGCCTTAGAACGGTCAGTAGAGCAAACCATCGGGGTGAAACCTAGCAATTTTTTTTCCTATTTTACTTGGATAAAATATTTATGCTAAATATTCAGACAAGTAGATGTAAGCAAACAGTGTAGACCCAGATCAAACTGCTCCTACAGGGTCTACACTGTTTGCTTATCTGTCAGTACTTTAAGATACATCTAACGATAGCCAAACAGATTTAATAAAATTTTATGTGAAGTATGTGCGAAGTCCAAATATATTTGATAATCATGGTATAATTCTACACACAAAATGAAAAAAAAAAAAAGATTTCCCACCTACCCAACTTATTATGCCCCCAACTTCGAAGAAGTTGGAGGGGCATATTGCTTCTGGGACGTTTGTGCGTGTGTGCGTCCGTCCGTGTGTCCGTCTGTTACACTTTTTGGTGCACAGCATAACTTCTGAACAATGCATGCTAGGGTTTTGAAATTTCATATATGGATTCTTCATGAAAAAATAGCTGACCCGTATTTTTTTTCCCATCAGGATTATGCCCCTTTCCTGAGTTATGGCCCTTTGAAAAAATATAGATGAAATCTTGTCAGCAAAATATCTCTAAAGCTATTCTAGCTAGAGTCTTGAAACCTGGTGAATAGATTGGTATTGACGAGTAGATGACCTGATTAACTTTTGAATAAATTCTGAAAATTACTTCATGAGTTATGGCCCTTTATAACTTTGGGCATTTTTACAATTGCACACTTTTTGATGCATAGCATAAGTTTTGAACTGTGCATGCTAGGGTTTTGAAATTTCATATATGGATTCCTCATGAAAAAATAGCTGACATGTATTTTTTTTCTTATCAGGATTATGCCCCTTTCTTGAGTTATGGCCCTTTGAAAAAATATGGATGAATTCTTGTCAGCAAAATATCTCAAAAGCTATTGAAGCTAGAGCCTTGAAACCTGGTGAGAAGATTGGTATTGATGAGTAGATGACCTGATTAACTTTTGAATAAATTCTGAAAATTACTTCATGAGTTATGGCCCTTTATAACTTTGGGCATTTTTACAATTGCACACTTTTTGATGTATAGCATAAGTTTTGAACTGCGCATGCTAGGGTTTTGAAATTTCATATATGGATTCCTCATGAAAAAATAGCTGACAAATATTTTTTTTTCCATCAGGATTATGCCCCTTTCCTGAGTTATGGCCCTTTGAAAAAAATATGGATAAATTCTTGTCAGCAAAATATCTCAAAAGCTATTGAAGCTAGAGCCTTGAAACCTGGTGAGTAGATTGGTATTGATGAGTAGATGACCTGATTAACTTTTGAATAAATTCTGAAAATTACTTCATGAGTTATGGCCCTTTATAACTTTGGGCATTTTTACAATTGCACACTTTTTGATGCAAAGCATAAGTTTTGAACTGTGCATGCTAGGGTTTTGAAATTTCATATATGGATTCCTCATGAAAAAATAGCTGACACGTATTTTTTTTCTTATCAGGATTATGCCCCTTTCTTGAGTTATGGCCCTTTGAAAAAATATGATTGAATTCTTGTCAGCAAAATATCTCAAAAGCTATTGAAGCTAGAGCCTTGAAACCTGGTGAATAGATTGGTATTGATGAGTAGATGACCTGATTAACTTTTGAATAAATTCTGAAAATTACTTCATGAGTTATGGCCCTTTATAACTTTGGGCATTTTTACAATTGCACACTTTTTGATGCATAGCGTAAGTTTTGAACTGTGCATGCTAGGGTTTTGAAATTTCATATATGGATTCCTCATGAAAAAATAGCTGACATGTATTTATTTCTTATCAGGATTATGCCCCTTTCCTGAGTTATGGCCCTTTGAAAAAAATATGGATGAATTCTTGTCAGCAAAATATCTCAAAAGCTATTGAAGCTAGAGCCTTGAAACCTGGTGAGTAGATTGGTATTGATGAGTAGATGACCTGATTAACTTTTGAATAAATTCTGAAAATTACTTCATGAGTTATGGCCCTTTATAACTTTGGGCATTTTTACGTTGCACACTTTTTGATGCATAGCATAAGTTTTGAACTGTGCATGCTAGGGTTTTGAAATTTCATATATGGATTCCTCATGAAAAAATAGCTGACACATGTTTTTTTTTTTCTTATCAGGATTATGCCTCTTTCCTGAGTTATGGCCCTTTGAAAAAAATATGGATGAATTCTTGTCAGCAAAATATCTCAAATGCTATTGAAGCTAGAGCCTTGAAACCTGGTGAATAGATTGGTATTGATGAGTAGATGACCTGATTAACTTTTGAGTAAATTCTGAAAAGTACTTCATGAGTTATGGCCCTTTATAACTTTGGGCATTTTTACGTTGCACACTTTTTGATGCATAGCATAAGTTTGAACTGTGCGTGCTAGGGTTTTGAAATTTCATATATGGATTCCTCATGAAAAAATAGCTGACACGTATTTTTTTTCTTATCAGGATTATGCCCCTTTCCTGAGTTATGGCCCTTTGAAAAAATATGGATGAAATCTTTTTAACAAGCTATCTCAAAAACTATTGAAGCTAGAGCCTTGAAATTTGAGGAATAGGTTGGTAGTGATGAGTAGATGACCTGATTAACTTTTGAATAAATTCTGAAAATTACTTCATGAGTTATGGCCCCTTGTCATTTTGGGCATTTTTACATTGCACACTTTTTGATGCATAGCATAAGTTTTGAACTGTGCATGCTAGGGTTTTGAAATTTCATATTTAGATTTCTCATGAAAAAATAGCTGACACATATTTTTTTTTTTTTTTTTTTTTTTCTTATTAGGATTATGCCCCTTACCTGAGTTACGGCCCTTTGAAAAAGATATGGATGAAGTCTTGTCAGCAAAATATCTCAAAAACTATTGAGGCTAGAGCCTTGAAATTTAAGGAATAAATTGGTAGTGATGAGTAGATGACCTGATTAACTTCTGAAAAGTACTTCTTGATTTATGGCCCTTTGTCATTTTGGGCATTTTTACATTGCACACTTTTTGATGCTTAGCACAGGTTTTGAACTGTGCATGCTAGGGTTTTGAAATTTCATGTATGGATTCCTCATAAAAAAAATAGCTGACACATATTTTTTCCCCCGTCAGGATTTTACCCCTTTCCTGAGTTATGGCCCTTTGAAGAAATATGGATGGAATCTTGTCAGCAAAGTATCTCAAAAACTATTGAAGCTAGAGCCTTGAAATTTAAGGAATAGATTGGTAGTGATGAGTAGATGACCTGATTAACTTTTGAATAAATTCTGAAAAGTACTTCTTGAGTTATGGCCCTTTGTCATTTTGGGCATTTTTACATTGCACACTTTTTGTTGCATAGCATAAGTTTTGAACTGTGCATGCTAGTTTGAAATTTCATATATGGATTCCTCATGAAAAAATAGGTGACCCATATTTTTATTATCTCCCATTTTAGAGTTATTTCCCTTTTAATAAAATAACATTGAAATCTCGTATATTTGTACTGTTGTTACCGTCATGGGCAAGCAGTGTTGGAGTCAAGCAGTGTTAGAGTCAGGCAGTTGGGGGCATAGTGTTTTACAAACACCAGCTCTAGTTTTTTTCTAACATGCTACTCTAAGCACATCTTTTTTTTATTCGGGCCTAATGTTTTATATTGTACATAACAATTAAGCCTAACAGTCAGAAAAGGTCAATATGTCATCTAAAAAGTGATGACAGACCGTAGCTCCGGATAAGAGTTTTAGTTTTTGAGAAATTTATAATTCTCCAGAATCTCACTGACAACATATATTGTAATATCTCATCCAAATCATCTTAGCAAGATGATTTGAATGAGAAATTACAACATACGTGTTTAGAGTAGCATGTTAGAAAAAAATAAGTAGGGTAGATGGGAAATCTTTTTTTTTTTTTCATTCTAATGAGTACCTACCACATAGATTTTGTGTAGCAAAAAAAAAAAAAAAAAAATGAACACATTTTGGTTGAAAAAAAAATTACCTCATCTGGATCTATTTGACACTAATCAGACTGTGCATCTATTCCAGACACTGCTCTGCATAAAAAATTGCTATAATCCTGGCAGTGAAGAAAAAGTTTCGAACTTTATTTACGCATACCAACACTGGCTGCACCAGACTGAATTTAGGGGCCATTGTAACTCTTGATAAAAGCATAGCTCCAGCTTTTTCAACCAAACCAGACTGATATTTTTCTTATTTCTCCACCAAAAACACACGTTGTGGGTAGTCATTAGAAGTGTCCCTCTTATTTGGAGCTGTGTCATCGGAAATGCCCCAGCAAGGCAATTTCAAATGAGTACTGAGACAGATATTTGCCAAATGGCTGACAACAACTGCTGGTGGTGTTCAAGAAACCACTAATTACACTGACTAAACATTGCTTAGGCAAGTGTAGAAAGTAGGTCAAGGTCAGTAAGGGCACTGGGCAGGCTTCATCATGGCTGATGTTCGCATTAAGTTTCATTAGCCTAGAAGCCTTTTGTTCATTTGTGTTGAGGTTGTACGGCCCAGTCAACCCAATGGGGTCATGTGGAGCGTGATCAGTTTACCTAACCACACTTTTACTGGGCAGACTTAGTCCTCTAAGTGGTTAACCAGAACCTGACAACTGGTCTCCAGTTGGATGCGCATCCAACTGAGCCATGGAGGCCGGCCAGCCTTTTGTTTGAGTAACAAAGCTAAACACACAACACCAAGCTAATGCGAACAACACCAAGGGAAAGTGATTTCGATGTTGCTACTGCTTCCTAAAGCAGTCAAGACAAAACCTAATTATCTCAATCAGCTACACCAATGGTCACAGCACTCAAGACAAGATAAGGTTTGTTACAATGAGTATCAAAGTATTATGATACATGATACAGTATCGTGTCCAGCACTTGATATCATGATACTTCGTAGCTCTTGATAATACGTTTTTTCGTTGTTTTTTTTTTGTTGTTTTTTTTTCAATCCAAAAGTATTAATATCTTTTTAATTTCTTGAAGAAAACATACATTGTGGGTACTCATTAGAAGCGCCTCAGCGAGGCACTTCTAATGAGTACCCACAACATGTTTTCATAGAGATATAAGATAAAAATTTACCTGACACCCACTCTTATGTAGACATGTTTACTTTTTTTTGTGATACCCTTTATTCCCTATTATCTAGAGCTACAGGTATGGTCAAAATTTATCTTACATTTTCTCTTCATTTGGTAGGTTGCCATCTTTTTTCATCTGCTTCTTTTCTCCAGTAGACAGTCTAAAATGCATTTATAACAGAAAAAAGAAATACACTAAACCTGCTTTATAACAAGACTCAATATAACATGGTTTTGGATACAAGTCTTGGAATGGACCCAGGGTCAAAGCTGGCCCAGAAATTTAGGAAGAAGTGACTTCTACCTCCTGGGAAAACAGGGAGAAGTTTGCTAAGTCTAGGGAGAAGTGGCTTCTGATGGAGAACAGGAGACAGAAGCTTGGCTATACTATAAGCTCATATGAGCCTTTGGCTGATTTGTCCTCTAAAAAAAATGCAGCAAGAAATCTTGCAAATTTTTGTTTTTAAGAAGGCAACACAGAAGTGTATTTAAAAAAAAAAAACAAAAAAAAAAACACAAGTTTTGGTATTAGACAAGCTCCTTTATTCAATATCATTTAATAAATTTATATATATACAGATTTAATATTGGCAACATTTCTGTGCTCTAATGAAAAAAGATTAAAAAAAATACATAAATAACTTGCCCATAACTTCATTTTCAAAGCTATACCTATTATAATAAGATTGCATTCTATTTTTTTTTCTGCTTCCTTATGTGAATTTTGCAAAATGCTGCTTGATCAGTGCTCCAGCTAGCCCTATATGGAAAGGTGGGCCGCCCCTCTTGCCCTCTATTTCTGCCCTTCTTAAGCTGCCCTCTGTCTTATTTCAACTCCAAACATAAAACCCAACATTTTGGTGAAACTTTCATGAAAATTGGACCAAAATTAAAAACGTTATCAGTGTTTAAAGGTTAATTTTATATGTACTCTATTTTTGAGGAATTTATTGTGGAATGGGATTATATTTTGTAACATGTCTTGATACTAAGCGTATCAAATGACACATGGTGCCCTCATTCTTGTATGACTGTGCGAAAAGTGTCCTACCCCGTGCCCCTCTGCCCTCAAATCCTAGCTGGAGCACTGTTGATGCATGTATTTTCTAAAGAACTGACCATAACAGAGTCGGCAAAATTTAAACGGTCAGCTGATATGTCAGAAGACTTGATTATTTACTACTTATCAGAATAACTTTACAGGTGTCCTATCAATACATTTTATCATTATGTTTTTAGCTACAGATGTATAGGTAATATGATGTTTTGGTACTGACTAGACAGCAGTAATCTCTCCAAGGTTAATCTGACAGAAAATTGTCGCTGTAAGTAGAAATGGTCAGTTGGAGAAATATACCAATGAAAAACTTCTCATGAAGAGATTTTGCTTCCTGACCAGGAGTTTGTACAATTGGGAGAATATGGCAAAATTGCGAACTATCACAAGAATGATTCACCAGAATTCCATGTTTTTTGCAGCCAAAATATGTCGGCATATTCAAAACATCAGCTCGAAACACATTACACATGCAATTATTTCCTCTTAGTTTACACTACAGTTGATAGCATGTGGTATCCTAATCTGGTGTCGCTAACCTGTTGAAAATCCGTTTTCATTGGATTAATAATGGCGATAGGTGGAGCATGGGGATGTGGCCCCAGTCAGTGACTGACAAACAAGTGCTGTTTAGCATCGTTGTGACTTATTCATGCGGGGATTAATTTATGTTATTGATGCATAATCGACTGTTAATTACAACACTACTCAGCAGCAAAATGATCAGTTGATTACAGGGATCAGGCTGGGGGGGCAAATAGTGGCCCTCAAGGGCTCTAAGTCTCCCTAGGAAGCCCAGAGGGCGACAAAAACTTTGCCCTCGAATTTTGCAACTATTTAAAAAGCTAGTACTCGTGCAAAACAAACTTTTTGTTAGGAGAAATCCAGTAAAAAATGAGCAAACACTCAAAGGTAAAATTCTTCTGAAAAGTGTTAGATGTATCAGAAATGCTACAGAATAAAAGTCTGATGTTGTTTGACAGTTTTGGAAGAAAATTGTTTGCCTTCTAAGTGACCAAATGATTGTTTTCTTCAATGTCATTAGTTTTCGTGGGTGTCCCATTTTTTCATAAATGAACCATTTACATGCTGAAAATTGGTCAGAAACTGCATTAAAAGTGCTAAAAACTAAGTTTAAAACTTGAAAGACATTTCAGTTAACAAATTTCTTTTTATCATTATGTTTATATCTTACTTATCAAGCCAAAGATCTTGATAAGATCTTGATGTTTTGACTGGATCTACTCAGAAGATCAATTTCCAAAAAGATATGGGTCCAGATATGATGCATTTGCCCTACTCATGTCTGTGTTCCTGTTGATCATTTAATTGGTTTAGAAGTAAGAATGAAGAGGTCTACAGTAGAATTGTTTCCTTTTTTTGTTAATTTCCAAGACAATGCGGTTAAGCGAGTTGAGAGTTCTTTTTTGTTATGTTTTCAGTAAGGTAATAGGTTAACCGAGTCTTGTCTTTTTTCTCACCCAATAAAATTTCTCCCTGTTTTGTCTGGAGGGAGAAGTCACTTCTCCCTGAATTTCTGAGTCAGCTTGAACCCTGTTGATTATAGAATCATTGGCACCTGTGTGTCGTTTTACCGTAACTATTCACAAGGAGGGGAGCGGCAAATATTTCGGGGCATTTTTTTTTTTCACTTTCTGAGCCCAAGTGGGCGAAGTGAGCTCTGACAGCAACTTCTTCACCTGTGTCACCCTCTAACTTATGCCCTGAATGGATCCTAGAGCTCTAGATGAGACTCCTTTTTTACCAAAAAGTATTGATATTTTTCTTATTTCTGCATGAAAACATATTATTGCATAAAAAATAGTGTCCCACGTTATTAACAGCCGTGCATTAACTGGCAAAAGCCATGTATTAAAAAGGCAATTCACGCGCTGTTAATGCACAGCTACGCAACTTTCAATATGATCGTACCGGGGCCACAGAATTGCTGGCATCACGAGATGTGTACTGCCCTGCCCCAGTATGAGCATAGTCTGTGCAAATAGCGTTCGCGCGACATCAGTGAAAAGGCAAAACAAAATATAGTGCGAGAAATAACGCAAAAAGTAGCAAATGTTTTCAGTTTTTATGCAATAATTGCGATTGAACATGGTCTGACATTCGCCAGGTCCCTTGGGAGGTGTTGAACACCGCGGCCTTCAGACCTGGCAAATGTTAATGAATGAAAAACCATGTTTGATCCCTATATTGTGGGAACACAAATAGAAGCATTTCAAACATTTTACTGAGACACTTCTAACTAGAACAACATTTACATGCACTTTGATTTTCCTTTTACTGAGCTCCAAATAAAAGAGGGTATCAACTAACCATTTTGCTAATTTCTCCATAAAAAACATATCTTGTGGGTATTCATTAAAAGCATCTCAGCGAGGAGCTTCTAATGAGTACCAGCAACATATTCATAGCAACAGATAAGGCGCTTTTTTTTTCATCCGAAAAATGCTGATATCTTTCTTATTTCTTCACGAAAACATATGTTGTGGGTACTCATTAGAAGCGCCTCGCCTAGGCGCTTCTAATGAGTACCACAACATGTTTTCGTGGAGAAATAAGAAAAATATTATGTGGATACCCCCTCTTATCTGTAGCTATGCATATTATGTTTTGTGGAAAAAGAAGAAAAATATCTGTCCCTTTTGTGCTTTACCTGGAGCCACGCCCTTATCAAGAGTTACAATGTCCCCTAAATGATACATTATGAGTCATGTCATAAAACCAGAGGACCATGATGGTCCTATATGGCTCACCTGAGCAAACAGATTTACACACAATCAACCCTCTTTTTTTTTTTTTTTGGTGTTGAGGTTTTACAGCCCAGTCAACCCAATGGGGTCATGTCGAGCGCGGTCAGTTTACCTAACCACACGTTTACTGGGCAGGCTTAGTCCTCTAAGCGGTTAACCGGTACTGTGCACATTCTTTCGCCAGAAACTGACAACTGCCCTTCTTGAATCAGCGGAAGGGAGAGAATGACCTTAGAAAATATTTCATGATCAATCTCCACGAAAGAATGTTGCCGACCTCGGAATCAACCCTCTTTATACAACACTCAATACAACCACAAAATTTGTTATAATGACAATCGGAATGTCACAAAACCTTCGCCCAAGAGGTGACAGTTAATATTATGCAAGAATATTGCATTAAAACTTCAAGCAACATATGTTTTGGATATTTGTTAGATTCACCACACTGAGGCAATTCTAACAAATATCCATAACAAATATTCTACAAGGAAATAAGACTAAAACATGGTCTTTCTTATCATTCTGTCCATTAAGGATTCTTTATAACAGTAAATTCATTTTAATGGCAACATCTTTGGGAATAAATGCTGTCATTGTAATGAGGATTCTCTGTATTTACTATTGAAGTGTCATCCAAGTTCACTGCTTTAAGATTTTTGTAAGTGTTTTATGTTCAGGAGTGACATGATGGTCCAACACAACAAAGAAGCAATGCCAAGTAGTGCCTAATCATCACGAAAACATACCTATATAATATTGACCCCCCCTTAAACCCCACTTTTATATAGTAAAACTGGGGTTTACAGGGGTATACATTATTTTTCTTATTTCTGCTCAAAACATAGATTGTGTGTACTCATTAGAACCGCCTCATCGAGGCGGCTCTAACGAGTACCCACAATCTATGTTTTGTGCAGAAATATGGAAAATATCAGAATTTTTTATCTGAAATTTTTCATTTTTTAGTGGTAAAATATTCAATATTGTTGTATAGGCGTGTTTTCGTAATGGCCTAATTTTTTATCCAATCTTCAAAATTTCCTGGTGGCCACATTTCTGATGAATAATAATGGCTTGTACAATCTTTGCAGCGGGTCACCGAAGAAACATTTCTGCCAAATTTTTTTTTCAAATCAGTTCAGTGTTTTCTGACATGAAGATTTTTGAAATTTTCTATATAGATATACAGGGAAAATAAGCCCCACCCCTGGCAGTCAAATCATGATGAATTAACAAAAGCTTTGTAGAGGATCACAAAGGAACATTTCTAGCCAATTATATAGAAA
The DNA here is from genome assembly GCA_964016985.1 of Anodontia alba. NCBI lineage: Eukaryota > Metazoa > Mollusca > Bivalvia > Lucinida > Lucinidae > Anodontia > Anodontia alba. Next base: position 55,140,282 of record OZ024835.1, read on the forward strand.
TTGGTCCTGTGGTTTACGACAAGAAGATTTTTAAGCTTTTCTATGTAGATATACAGGGAAAATAAGATCCACACCCTGGAGGCCATGGTTCTTTATGAATCATGATGGCTTGAACAATCTTGGTAGAGGGTCACCAAAGTAACATTTTCTGCCATTTATATTGAATTCAGTCCAGTTAAGATTTTTTAAAGTTTTCTATATTGATGTTTAGGGATAATAAGCCCCACCGCTTCATGGCTGTGTATCTGACAAATCATGATGGCTTGAATAATCTTGGTAAAGGATCACCAAAGGAACATTTCTGCCAAATTATATTGAAATCAGTCAGTTGGTTTCTGACATGAAGATTTTTAAACTCCTCTATATCGATATATTGGGAAAATAAGCACCACCACTGGCTGCCATGTTTTTTGAGGAATCATAATGGCTTGAATAATCTTGGTAGAGGGTCACCAAAGAAACATTGCTACCAAATCATACTGAAACAGACTGAGCAATGTCTCATAAGAAGATTTTTAAAGTTTTCTATATATGTATTGGGGAAACTATGCCCTGCCCTTTTATGGTCATGTCTTTTTACAAATCAAGATTGGTAGAGAGTCATCAAAAAACATTTCTGCTGAATTATATCCAAATCAGTTCAGTGGTTTCTGGGAAGATTGTTTTTAAAGTTTCCTATATACATATATAGGGAGAATAAGTCCCGCTGCCCAAGGCAGCCATATTTTTTTTATGAATCATGATGGCTTGAACAATCTTGGTAGAGGGTCACCAAAGGAACATTATTGCCAAATTACATTGAAATCAGCCCAGTGGTTTCTGAGAAGGTCTTTAAAGTTTACTATACAGATCTATAGGGAACATAAGCCCTGCCCCTTGGTGGCCATGTTTTTTCACTAATCAGGAGGACTTGAACAGTCTTGGTAGAGGGTCATCTTGGATATCTGAATGGAACGATTTTAACAATTCTGAATCTCCATTTTGCCACAATGCCTCCCGCTAAGTCAGCTCAATCCAACGTCTGGAGGAGATGTCGAAAATGTGAAAAGCTAATCCTGGATGACGGACAACAGACCATAAGCTGATCTGGAGCAAAGCTCCAGCATAGCTCTTGATAAGGCGCTTTTCTCAACCAAAAAGTATCTGTATTTTTCTTAATTCTAGACGAAAACATATGTTGTGGATACTCATTAGAAGTGCCTCGAATTATATCAAGACAAACATTTTGAGCAAGATTCATGATGATCACTTCAAAAATGTGACCATTAGAGCATCAACAAGGTTTTCCTTTGATTTGGCCAGGTGACCTAGTTTCTGATATTAAGTGACCCAGTTTTAAACTAGACCTAGAAATCATCAAGACGAACATTTTGAGCAATATTTATGATGATTATTTAAAAAATGTGACCTCTGGAGTGTTAACAGTTTTCTGCTGATTTGGCCTGGTGACCTAGTTTTCGACCCCATGAGACCCAGTTTCAAACCTGACCTAGAAATCACCAAGACAAACATTTTGAGCCAGATTCATGATGATTGCTTCAAAAATCTGACTACTGTGTGTTAAAATTTTCTGCTGATTTGGCCTGGTGACCTAGTTTTTAACCCCAAGTGACCCAGTTTCGAACTTGACCTAGAACTCATCAAGACAAACATTTTGAGCACGATTCATGATGATTGCTTAAAAAATGTGACCACTAGAGTGTTAACAAGGTTTTCTGCTGATTTGGCCCGGTGACCTAGTTTTTGATCCCAAGTGACCCAGTTTCAAACTTGACCTAGAAATCATCAAGACAAACATTTTGAGCAAGATTCATGAGGATTTCTTTGAAAAATGTGACCACTAGAGATTTAACAAGGTTTTAGCTGGTTTGGCCCGGTGACCTAGTTTTTGACCCCAGGTGACCCAGTTTCAATCTTGACCTAGAAATCATCAAGACAAACATTTTGAGTAAGATTCATGATGATTGCTTAAAATATGTGACCGCTAGAGTGTTAACAAAGTTTTCCGCTGATTTGGCCTGGTGACCTAGTTTTTGACCCCATGTGACCCGGTTTCAAACCTGCCCTAGAACTCATCAAGACAAAACATTTTTAAGCAAGATTCATGATGACTGCTCAAAAATGTGACCGCTAGAGATTTAACAAGGTTTTACCTGGTTTGGCCCAGTGACCTAGGTTTTGACCCAAAGTGACCCAGTTTCAAACTTGACCTAAAAACCATCAAGACAAACATTTTGAGCAAGATTCATGATGACTGTTTGAAAAATGTGACCGCTATAGTGATAAGGTTTTCCGCTGATTTGGCCAAGTGACCTATTTTTTGACCCCAGGTGACCCAGTTTCCAACTTGACCTATGCCATCGAAACAAACATTTTAAGCAAGATTCATGATGATTGCTTAAACAAGTCACCCGATGCTTCCTAGCAAGTTTGGAGTCTTTCGGTTCAGGAGAAGAAGCAAAAAATAGATTTTCAAGATGGCTGTAATGGCGGCCATCTTGGATTTCCAATTGGAACAATTTTAGCTATTTTTGATCTATAAGTCACCCAAATGCTTCCTACTGTGTTTGAAGTTAATTGGCTTTTGGGTTTAGGAGAAGAAGCAAAAAATTGACTTTCAAGATGGCTGAAATGGTGGCCATCTTGGATTTCCGATCAGCACGATTTTAGCTATTTTTGATCTACATGTCACCCCGATGCTTTCTAGCAAGTTTGGAGTCAATTTGCCTTTCGGTTCAGGAGAAGAAGCGAAAAATACATTTTCAAGATGGCGGCCATGGCAGCCATCTTGGATTTCTGATTGGCATGATTTTAGCTATTTTTGATCTACAAGTCACCCTGATGCATCCTAGCAAGTTTGAAGTCAATTGGCCTTTCGGTTCAGGAGAAGAAGCGAAAAATAGATTTTCAAGATGGTGGCCATGGCGGCCATCTTGGATTTTCGATCAGCATGATTTAGCTATTTTTGATTTACAAGTCACCCTGATGCGTCCTACCAAGTATCGAGTCAATTGGCCCAGGGGTGTAGGAGGAGTAGGCTTTTAAAGCAATTGTTGACGCCGCACAACGGACCATGGACATAGACTGACCACAATAGATCACCATGAGCACCTCGTACTCAGGTGAGCTTACAAGGCAAACAGAAGAAAAATAATCACCCTCCTATATTCATGAATCTCACACTTGAATAATGGCTTGGATCAACACCGACTCTCACTGGACCTTCAGCCTCTGAAAAAAAAAAAAAAAAAAAAAACAGAATCAGAATCAGAAAATCAGAAAAATAGTAAGAAATCTGCAGCTGTGAACTGTCCCAATTTTAAATTCTATCTAATATTATATTTTTTTTTTGTGAATTTTAAATTTTCAACTTTATGCAACATTTTCATTGAATTTTGCCCATTTTCAACTTGATACTGCATTTTTTTTTTTTTTTTTTTTTTGTGAATCTTCCCTATTTTATACTTCATGCTCCCGTTTATATTTATTATTATTACTATTTTTTGTTTTTTGTTTTTTTGTTTTTTAATTTTTTTTTTTTTTTTTTTTTCGAAAAAATTCCCAATTTTCAACTTAATGTCACATTTTTTCTTGACTGTATCCATAGCATTCTGAAATTATGCAAAAACTTTTAAATGACAATTTTGAAATATACTACAGTTTGTTTGAGCATATATGTAACAGCCCTGTCAAAGCATCAACAATATTTTGTCACACTGCAAAGAGATTTCTTGGCATGTAATTGGATACCAAACTGTAGACATATTTTATGTACATGTATACATCTCTTTAAAACTTCAGGGGTCACTTTACTTATTTTCCACCACATCAGTGAATAATGTTTAAAAGCAAAAAGCTCATGTTTTTGTCTTTTATTTCAATCTTATTTTCAATTTTACATTATCGGTCAGTTTGAAAATGGGAATAAAAATGACATAATGAAACCTTAAACCTTGTCATTCTGAATAAATTAAATACTTCATAATCAATCTCCACAAAAGAATGATGCAATCTCCGGATCACCATTCAGACACGCATCCAATTGAGCCATCGAGGCCAGCATCAGGTAAGTGCTTTTCTTATTTCTCCATAAGTGGAGGTGTCAGGTAAATATTTTTTCCTACATGTATTTCTTCACAAAAAATATATACTGTGGGTACACAGAAGCGCCTCGCTGACACACTTCTAATCAGTACCACAACGTACATGTACATTTTTGTGAGGAAATCATTAAAATATCAATTTTTTTTTGTCGAAAAACATACCTAACCTGAAGCTATGTTATCGGGTGAAAAGCAAAAATGCTGGTTGGACTATTTCCAAATTGGTAAATTTTCAACTGAAAAGTACTAAAATTTTTCTTATTTCTCCATGAAAACATGACCTGTGTAATGATGAGAAGTGTCTCAGTGAGGTGCTTCTAATGAGTACATAGACTATATTTTGTGGAAAATTATAGTACAACACAACCTCTTTATAACACTTTTGTTGGGGTTCATAACATAAATCGTGTTAGTTAAACAACCGTGTTGTATCCAAACAAAAATGTATAGATTATATTGAAAAATGACCATTTATGGTCATTTTTCTATATAATCTATACATTTTTGGGATCCATCTTTGAATCGTGTTATATCCAAAACCGTGTTATAACGAACCATGTTATAAAGAGGTCGTAATGTAACGTCAATGGAACATCTTTGGGAGCATACAAATTTGTTCAAGATATGGGTTGCTCCAACCTCTGAGGGTCAATCATGGTGCCAGGTCAGAAAGTAAATAGCAATAATTTAGGGAAATATTTTTCAATTTGCTAAGATTTAATTGTATGTTGAGTGTACTTTTTAGAATTGCCTTAATGAGGCAATTCTAAGGAGGAAAATCAACATACAATTTCATGATAAAATAAGAAAATTTCCCTAAGTATTTGTTTTCTTGAGCTATTGAAAGAAATTTGTAGGGACTTTTTATGATTTCGAATTAACCATGGTCAACAAGCCATCGGTGTTCAAGCTGCTGAGATTCAACTGCGCTGAGAAAAAAAATTATCCCTCTAATCTGACTTACAGCTTCACTGCCTGGTTCAGTTGGATTCGCGTCCGACTGGAGACCAGGAGGCCGTGGGTGCTACCCCCGCCAAGGTCGGCAATACTCTTTCGTGGAGATTTGATCATGAAATATTTTCTACGGTCATTTTCCCCCTTCTGCTGATTCAAGAAGGGCAGTTGTCAGTTTCTGACAAAAGAATGTGCAAAATACTGGTTAACCGATTAGAGGACTAAGCCTGCCCAGTAAAAGTGCGGTTAGGTAAACTGACTGCACTCGACATGACCTCACTGGGTTGACTGGGCCGTAAAACCTCAACATAAACAAATACGGCTTCACTGTTTGCATGTGTATTAAGCCCCCTTTTGCATGTGCAATCAAACTCAACATGCTGGGTAAAAATTTCAGCAGACAAAACTTTGAAATATGTTTTCTTATTTTTTTCTCAGAAAACAGGCATTGACATTTCATGCAAACTATCTCCTGAGAATAGGCTTTGACATTTCATGCAAACTGTCTCCTTATTCATGTAAAATGTCCCTAAGGAGAAAGTTTTCATGAAATCATATATCATATCATATCATAATCATGTTTTTGATTAACATGCTGGTACAGGGGCAACATCCACATCAGTGGGCCCCCTTCCAGATAGCTGGCTTGCTGCACGCATGGCAGACCTCACACCAGATCTCCAGGTATGTCTACCATGAGGGCTGATAGCCGAGAGCTTCCACTCTTTGCAATCCCTCTCTGTCAGCTGCTTCCATGCCATCTTGGGCCTCCCAAGTATCAAAACTTATTTTCTGTGAAAAAAAAGAAGGAAAATATCACCAAATCGCCATCTGCTGAATTTGCCCAGAGAGTGCTGAATGTCATTGATTTGTTTTCAAGTTGTCATTACCATCATCCCAATTCTCTGTCTCGGGTACAACCATATCACTATGGGTGGGTATTTCTGTGTATCCCTTCAATGTGGAATCATCCCCTTCTTGCTTCCTCGCCGCTGGAAAAAAATTAAAAAATACCATATTTCAGACTGCTTTCAAAAAGTTTCTTACAAAAACGCAGAATAGCTGAGTCTCAGTTGTTCCAAATCTATATCACACCCTCTCAAAAGACAGACCTGCTTATACTGACATGGTTGAAAACCACATTTTCAAAGTTTTAGGGAATAAAAAATACCCACTGGTTTCAAAGGAGCAGTTGTTTAAAGATTTCATGCTGATATATACAGTTAACCCTCATTACAATGACAGAATTTGTTCCCAAAGATGAATTTGCTGTTGTAAAAAGCCCTTGTTTTATTCTTGTTTCCTCACAGAACATATGTTTTGGATATTTGTTAAAATCGCCTCAGTGAGGTGATTCTAACAAATATTCAAAACATATGTTGCTTGAGGTTTTAATGCAATATTCTTGCATAATTTCTCATTAACTGTCACCTCTCAAACGAAGGTTTTGTGACATTCAAATTGTCATGATAATGAATTTTGTCATTCTAATGAGTTGAGAGTTGACTGTCTATAACCCAAGGGCAAGAGCAGATAATCCCAAATGGTGTAGGCCAGAGGATAAATTTTTTATTGTAACTTTCAGGGTTTTGCTGCCTTTTAAATTCAACCCCTAAGTAACCACACAACTTCATAATAACATCGATTTGACATCAATGCGATGTTATGATGGCACAGTGACTTCCAAAAGAGGTTATCATGCCCTTGTGTGTTTGCTGGTTTATACATTTAAATACATTTCCCCATATAAATGTATGGGTAAGTAGGTTTTTGAATGCCATAAAAGGGTCACAGGTTGAACTAGCAACATCATTTGAATAAATTAGGATACCCCGATGCTGTATATCAAGAGTCAGCCTAAGAGCTTTCTAGGTTCTGAAAAGAAGCTTTAATATATGGCTGCCATCTCAGTCAACAGTTAATGAACATTTAACCACTAAAATGCTAATCAAAACTGCATCAGACAGCATTATGATTTTTTTTTTCTTTTTTTTTTTGGCTTTTTTTTTTTTTTTTTTTTGCATTTTTTCAGAGAAAAAATAAGGCTTGACCTTTCAAGTGAATCATCTGCCTAGCATACCATTCACAAGAAAGGCCAAGTCTTATTATATCTGAAAACCTCTTGAACAGGAAGTTGCAAAAGTTGTCTTCCTTGTATGAATAACTTAAATAGAGCTGGTGTTTGTAAAACACTATGCCCCCAACTGCCTGACTCTAACACTGCTTGACTCCAACACTGCTTGCCCAAGACGGTAACAACAGTACAAATATACGAGATTTCAATGTTATTTTATTAAAAAGGAAATAACTCTAATACGGGAGATAATTTGGATAGGAAAAAAAATATGGGTCACCTACTTTTTCATGAGGAATCCATATATGAAATTTCAAACTAGCATGCACATAACTCAGGAAAGGGGCATAATCCTGATAAGAAAAAAAAAGGTGTCAGCTATTTTTTCATGAGGAATCCATATATGAAATTTCAAAACTCTAGCATGCACAGTTCAAAACTTCTGCTATGCATCATAAAGTGTGCAACGTAAAAATGCCCAAAGTTATAAAGGGCCATAACTCATGAAGTACTTTTCAGAATTTATTCAAAAGTTAATCAAGTCATCTACTCGTCAATACCAATCTATTCACCAGGTTTCAAGGCTCTAGCTTCAATAGCTTTTGAGATATTTTGCTGACAAGAATTCATCCATATATTTTCAAAGGGCCATAACTCAGGAAAGGGGCATAATCCTGATAAGAAAAAAATTATGTGTCATGACGAATCATTACATAAAATTTCAAAACCCTAGCATGCACAATTCAAAACTTATGCTATGCATCAAAAAGTGTGCAATTGTAAAAATGCCCAAAGTTATAAAGGGCCATAACTCATAAAGTACTTTTCAGAATTTATTCAAAAGTTAATCAGGTCATCTACTCATCAATACCAATCTATTCACCAGGTTTCAAGGCTCTAGCTTCAATAGCTTTTGAGATATTTTGCTGACAAGATTTCATCTATATTTTTTCAAAGGGCCATAACTCAGGAAAGGGGCATAATCCTGATGGGAAAAAAAATACGGGTCAGCTATTTTTTCATGAAGAATCCATATATGAATATTCAAAACCCTAGCATGCATGGTTCAGAAGTTATGCTATGCATAAAAAAGCGTAACAGACGGACGCACGCATGCACAAACGTCCCAGAAGCAATATGCCCCTCCAACTTCTTCGAAGTTGGGGGCATAATTAGCCACACCCATTTCTGACTTTCAGCCAATCAGATTACATCATGTGATGTTTTCGTTCAAGTTCACAAACTGAATGACAAACAGTGTAAATCCTGATCAGTTGGTTTCTTCAGAAGCCATCTGATCTGGATCTACACTGTTTACAAAGGCAGAGGTTGTCATGAACAGCAGGATAAGGGTTAAATGTGAAAACATTCACTTTATTTAGCTCAGTGAGATAAAACAATCAGTGACATGAAACCAACTGTAAAGTTTTACAGCTTGCAGATTTCATTTAGGGTGAACTCTAGGGTGGTTGCTAGGGTGGTCGCTAGGGTATATGTAAGTGCATGGACAAAATGATGGAAAAACGCCTAGGTCAACCATATCAAAGCAGATGCAACAAAAATAGCAGAAAATCATTCGGGGGGGCCTGGTCAGACCTACAATCTTTGCCTAGTCCTATCTGGTCCAATACTTAGAGTAATCATGGTACATGTTAGGGTGTAACGATACATATCAACGCATCATGATACTAATTGCCATGACAGTACAATCGTCACAGTGTTTTCAACTGTTGATAACTATTGCCGTTAGTCTCTTCAACTATCAATAGCTTTGCTAGTTTTTGTCTTTGCAGATTTTCTCCTTAATACCACTCTGAAGCCTTTTTTTGTCTGCATTAAGTATGAGAACAAGAAGGATTTCTGGTTTGCTAAAAATGTTTGTTAAAGTGGTAGCAAAGCTGATATTTAAGGGAACAGTTTGTTTGTTTGTGTTGAGGTTTTACAGTCAAGTCAACCCAATGGGGTCATGTCGAGCGCAGTCAGTTTTACCTAACCATATGTTTACTGCGCAGGCTTATTCCTTTAAGCAGTTAACCAGTATTGTGCACATTCTTTCACCAGAAACTGACAACTTATTGAGGGAAAAGTAATGTTAGGTATCTTTACAGGTAGTCTGGTAATATAAAATCAACAAAATTCATTAAAATACTTTATGATCTAGAAATAGTGATAGTATCGTGATTCATCATGATATCAGACCCTTGATAGTGATAGTATCATGATGGAGATATCTCTGATAGTGATAGTATTCTGATAGTCATAATTTGACATGACAGTCAGCCCTTGTTTTTAACTGATACCAACACTGTGGTGACTGCTACAGCTGAGCTCTACCTGTACTTTCATATAGACACGCTATAAATAAACAAGAGGGCCATGATGGCCCTGTAACGCTCACCTGAGTATCATAGCACTTTGGGAACCTGACCTAGAACTGATCAAGGCAAACATTCTGATTAAAATTCATTATGATTATATTAACAAGTAAGACAATGTAGCATGTCTAATGGACTGTGAAATAGAGGTCAAGGTCAAATATGGATGACTGCACTCAAGAGGCAATGCTAAGATGTATGCATGTACTAAGTATCACTGGCTGTTGGAGCAACAGTTACTGAGACAAACACTTCACAAGTGCAAATATTACTCTGTAGGTCCAATAATTACTGAGAAACTGACCTAAACGGAAAAACTTAATAAAATCACTGGACTGTGAAACACACATCATAAAAGACCTAGTTCCAAACTTCACCTAGAAATTATCAAGACAAAAATTTTGAGCAAGATTCATGATGATCACTTCAAAAATGTTACCTCTAGAGTGTCAAAAAGGTTTTCCTTTGATTTGGCCTAGTTACCTAGTTTCTGATATCAAGTGACCCAGTTTTCAACTAGAACTAGAAATCATCAAGACAAACATTTTGAGCAAAGTTTATGAAGGTTATTTAAAAAAATGTGACCTCTGGAGTGTTAACAAGTTTTTCCCATTGATTTGGCTGTGTGACCTAGTTCTTTACCCCAAGTGACCCAGTTTCAAACCTGACCTAGAAATCATCAAGACAAACATTTTGGACAAGATAAATGATGATTGCTTCAAAAATGTGACCACTAGAGTGTTAACAAGGTCTTCTGCTGATTTGGCCTGGTGACTTAGTTTTTGACTCTAAGTGACCCAGTTTTGAACTTGACCTAGAACTCATCAAGACAAACATCTTGAGTAAGATTCATGATGAATGCTTTAAAAATGTGACCGCTAGAGTGTTAACAAGGTTTTCCGCTGCTTTGGCCAGGTGACCTAGTTTTTGACCCCACATGACCCAGTTTTGAACTGGACAAAGAACTTATCAAGAAAAACACTTTCAGCAAGGGTTATAATGATTGCTTCAAAAATGTGACCACTAGAGTGTTAACAAGGTTTGCTGCTGATTTGGCGAGGTGACCTAATTTTTGACCCCACATGACCCAGTTTCGAACTGGACAAAGAACTTATCAAGAAAAACATTTTCAGCAAGGTTCATAATGATTGCTTCAAAAATGTGACCACTAGATTGTTAACAAGGTTTTCTGCTGATTTGGCGAGGTGACCTAATTTTTGACCCCAAGTGACCCAGTTTTGAACTTAACCTAGAACTTATCAAGAAAAACATTTTGAGCAAGATTCATGATGATTGCTTCAAAAATTAGACCGCTAGAGTGTTAACAAGGTTTTCAGCTGATTTGGCCTGTTCACCTAGTTTTTGACCTCAAATGACCCAGTTTTAAACTGGACAAAGAACTTATCAAGAAAAACACTTTGAAGATGATTCATGATAATTGCTTCAAAAATGTGACCACTAGAGTGTTAACAAGGTTTTCTGCTGATTTGGCCTGGTGACCTAGTTTTTGACCCTAAGTGACCCAGTTTCAAACTTGACCTAGAAATCATCAAGACAAACATTTTCAGCAAGATTCATGATGATTGCTTCAAAAATGTGTCTGCTAGAGTGTTAACAAGGTCCTCTGCTGATTTGGCCTGGTGACCTAGTTTTTGACCCAAAGTGACCCAGTTTTGAACTTGACCTAGAAATCATCAAGGTAAACATTTTGAGCAATATTCATGACATTTACTTCAAAAATGTGACCTCTACAGTGTTAACAAGATTTTCCTTTGATTTGACCTGGTGACCTAGTTTTTAATCCCAAGTGACCCAGAATCAAAATTGACCTAGATTTCATAGAGGCAAACATTCTGAGCAAGTTTCATCAAGATTGGGTCAAAACTGTGAACTCTAGAGTGTTAACAAGTTTTTCCTTTGATTTGACCTGGTGACCTAGTTTTTGACCCCAAGTGACCCAGTATGGAACTAAGACTGAGTCAAAACTATGACCTCTACAGTGTTAACAAACTATTGTTGACGACAAACAACGGACGACTGACAGAGGGTGAGCACAACAGCTCACCCTGAGCTTTTGCTGAGGTGAGCTAAAAACAGCATTACTCTTAACCTTTACTATTTTATGGGCAAATTTTTTCAGCAGACAACAAATTAATGATATTTTCCTTTAATTTTTCAAAGAAAACAGGCTTTGACAATTCATGCAAACTAGGCCTTGACAGTTCATGCAAACCGTCTCCTCAGTGCTTGCATTAAGGGAAGTCTGGGAGTCAGAGACTCCCAAAGTTGCCCTGGGACTTCCAAAAATCAGTGCCAGGAAGTCTGGGACTCCCAAATTTTAATGATATCTGACCATTTATAAAAAAAATTTAGAAAGAATTTGTATGTTTTTTTAGCTTAAAAATGGCAGTTTTACTCCATAAATGAGAGTTTAAGAATATGGAGGTTAAATGTTTGGAAGTGAGAGAAATGATTTGATTACCAGTGCCTGGACTTACAGATATTAGAATAAGGAAGTCCTGGGACTTCCTGAATTTGACAGTGCAAGCACTGCTGTCAAAGCCAATTTTCTTGGAAAAATAGGGAAAATACTTCAAATAATCATCTGCTGAATTTTTTTTACCCATCAGACAATATATTAGTATTTAGAGTATTACAATGAGGCACGATTATGAACATTATTATGTCACTGACTCACAGACAAAACCGCTGAAATAAATTGTTTGGCAAACAGACAATAATATATTTGTTTGTTACCATATTTGAAATCTTGGTCTAAGACTGCCCTGTCTGGACAGTTCATTTCGTGGTGACGCAGTTCTGGTCTTGGCATTTCATGTTTTGCGTTGAATCGACAGTTCACATATTCTTTTCCTCTGTAATTCTGAAAAATATTTATATTATTTTAGGATGTCAGATGGTTACTAGGCAATAATTCAAAGATGTTCTAGCCAGTAAGTTCCACTGCATATGTACATGTGTATGTTAACCCTTGTCATGCGAGTACATTGTGTAAATTAAGATGCCATGCCCACTTCTAATTTCCAATCAGATTACTTGATCCGGGTTTTTGACAGAAATTCATATATTTAATAACAAACAGTCCAGATCCAACTGATCTAGATCTACACTGTTTGCTAAGACAGGGCATCATGTCGTGTTCAGCAAGGGAAGCGTTATTTTTTTCTTTCTCACCACAATGTGGAACCCACAAAATTGATTGAGTGACATGATCCGAACTCCAGACAAGCAGGGATATCCACACAAATAGGGTTCTCTTATATTTCTCCACAAAAACATATATTGTCGGTACTCATCAGAAATTCCTTGATGAAGCACTTCTGATGAGTAGCCACAACATGCAATTTTGTGATGAAATCTAGAAATGAGCCAGCGCCCAACAAAACCTACAATAAGACTTGTCCTACAAGCGAAGTCTAAGAATAGCCTGAGCATTCTGATCAGAGATCTTACTGATCACGTGCCTTCTACAACCTACAAGCTAACCAAAGAGGGAGAGACAAGAACCCTTGTCATACTGGGTGGATGTACAGGCTAATCTGAGTCTTTGCTGGTCACACAGGTCTTATTGTAGTAATTAAAGTAAACAAAGGAGGAAAAAGGGTGCATGATGCAGGAGTCAAACCTGCAACCCCCTGCTTGCAAACCAGGTGCTCTACCAACTCAGCTAACCAGGCTGACAGTCCCGCCAGTCACCACACTATTCCCCCTTTTAACTTTTTAAGTGCCAGGCATCAACTGAACATACTATCAGTTTCTAGCCTCTGCCTGCAACCTATCAACACCGACCCGTGGGTTATTCAAGTTGGGCACCATTAAAGTAAACTAATGAGGAAAAGGTATGCCCAATGCAGGAGTTGAACCTGTGACCCCTGCTTGCAAGTCAGGTGCTCTACCAACTGACTAACCAGGCAAACAGTCCCGCCAATAACTACACTAGGTTTTATTGTGTGCTGGCTCAAATATCAATATCTCATAATCTGGCTGAAAAAAAAATAATAAAAAAAACCCTATCAGGAGCTTTGGCAGAATTCTGGTTTCTTGTACATGTACGGTGTTTACTGTAAGTTTTCTGGCGAAAGAATGCGCACAATACTGGTTAACCGCTTGGAGGACTAAGCCTGCCCAGTAAACGTGTAGTTAGGTAAACTGACCGCGCTCGACATGACCCCATTGGGTTGACTGGGCTGTAAAACCTCAACACAAACAAATTTACTGTAAGTATTTAGACACCTCAACTCCTTACAATACTTTTTTCTAAAATTTGAACAAGTACAATTTACTACCCGATGTTGTGTCTTAACCCTTAAAGCACCAAGAAAAACTGCATCTGAAAATGTCGTCTGTTTATGTCGTCTGCTGAATATTCTTGCAAACTTTTCAAACCTATTTTTTTGCATACAGGCAAACAGTGTGGACCCAGATCAGACTGCTCCTAAAGAAGCAGTCTGATCTGGGTCCACACTGTTTGCAAAAATGACTTTTAAAACCATAAGCAGATGACAAACCAGACGACACTAGTTATGATTGCCGCTTTAAGGATTAATATTGCTGGATGAGTGGCAAACAGGATAGAATATCACATTAATCTGAAATTTCTTTTTAACTTATCCTAAGAAGAATTTTTTCTTACTGAGACACTAAGGCAGTTTCAGTTCTCATTAAGAACCATCCTCAGACTGTGACTTTGACCTCGTGATGTTACTGGACTTGGACTGCTTACCACTAGACTGATTCTCAGTAGTAAACAAGGCATGTAGATAATGCTTAGGTTGTATGTCTCCTGTCCCAGTTCATGATGTGGAGACTGACCAATCCTGATACATGTAGCTTCTCTGAGTTGTCTGAGTCTCTGATTATTCTCCCTGTCTACTACTTTTGCCCCCTCCCAATCAATGACATGGTTAGCCTTACCCTGGCTATAGAATACCACTTTAAAAAGCTGCTGTATGAACCTTAAGTATTTTGAAACATAAGTCTGAGCAAGAAGTACAGACCCAGATCAGACTCCAAAGAATGCAGCATCTGGCCCCGAGGTTATAAAACTTTTTTCATGCTCATGTCAGCTGAGCATGAAATTTTTCATGCAAATAAATCACAAATTACTTAAAATGCCAAATTCTTTCTTGCTAAACATACATGTAGCTGAGCATGAAAATTTCTCTGCTAGTTGGCATTTTCATATTTATTAGCAGAGCAAATTTCATGCTCAGCTGAATTGAGCATGAAAAAAGTTTTATAACCTCGGGGCCACTCAGCTAACACAAACAGAAAGTACAATGGACACGTTCAAAGTTTAGGGCAAATCTGCTAAGAAATTAAGACAATTTTTTTTTTTTTTTTTTTTTTTTTTTTAACTTTTGGATAAATTTCATTCAAATTTTCCTCAAAGAGGAAGACAATTTACATGTAGTGTTTAAATTTAGCATTATAAATATTTCATCCAAGTAAAACAGGAAAAAAATTTCTAGGTTTCACCAGGAAAATTAGGTGAGGTAGGGTTACCCTGAACACATTATTTTACTTTTTTTTTTACCTCAACAGGTTGTAAAATGGACTTGTTCAAAATTTAAGTTAAGTACGGAAAGGAGAACTTTACAATGCATAACTACATGTAGATAAGGCACTTTTTTTCAACATAAAAATATTCATATTTTCCTAATTACTTCACAAAAACATATAATGTGGGTACTCATTAGAAGCACCTTGCTGAGGCACTGCTAATGAGTATCTACAACATATACTTTGGCTGAGAAATACGAAAAATATGTACATTTGTACCTGATACCCCCCCTCTTATCTTGATCTATGTAAGATGTGCCACTGTTTAAGGTAAGTAGGATATACTCACATTTCTACACTTCATTAAATGATACTGAAACCTCTTTGCTCTAACCATATGTGTTTTGTCATATGGACATTCGAGGTAAGTCTCACTGTCGGGAACATAATACTGAGCCATCTTCTGGAAAAAAAAAACAAAAAAAAACATAAATGTACTGAATAAGTGACTTAAAAACTATATTATCACTTTACCACTGTAACCAAGATGGAAAGAAGTTCAAATCAAAGAGCATAAATAAGAGGGCATCAGTTTGTATGTAAGTGTTGGGAATTAGCCGGAATTTCATAGGCGATCATCAGTTTTGTAAGACTGACTGATTATTGACTAATAATCTACACTGACTGATTATTGACTAATAATATACTTGTAAAAAATATTTTAATTCTTATTTAAGCATAATCCTAGCCTTCTCCGGTGTTAAAAAAGCCTTTTTAATTTTCTAATTTGGCGGTAGAAAAGTAATAATTTTCACAGCCAATGAAACTCGGATTAATTTAATCCTTAAAGCGCCAATCACAACAATTGTCGTCTGTTTGTCTTCTGCTTGTGATTTTAAAAGTCATTTCTACAAACAGTGTGGACCCAGATCAGACTGCTCCTTCAAAAGCAGTCTGATCTGGGTCCACACTGTTTGCCGGTATGCAAAAAAATAGCTTTGAGAAGTTTGCAAAAATATTCAGCAGACGACATAAACAGACAACATTTTCAGATGCAGTTTTTCTTGGCACTTTAAGGGTTAAGCCCTCATCCAGGTATTTATTCATAGTTCCAAGAAGATGACTGGTATCCCCATACATGTAGTGCTTTTCCTATTCTCCATGAAACTACATGTATATGTTGTACAGTACGGCTCAGGAGAAAAAAACAAAAAAAAAAAACAACATTTTTTTTTCAATCCGCGGACCAATTTACAATCAGTTATTTTCCACCGAATGGTTTGGAATATACCATTCCAAGTAAAAAAGGTTTACTCAAAGCTATGTTCTCGATATTCTAAGGACATTCTGCTGCCCTCAGTGTACCTATGATATTCGGAGTGTTTGCGAATATTTGCTGGTGGCGATAGATTATTCTGTATAGCTAAGATTGACCACTTGGAACATTCTCTCTCACGAAAATTCTCTCTCAAACAAAAATTGTAACAACTGCGAATACAATATATACCCTCTAAACTAGTGCTGGCAGCAGCAGGATCAGACTGCACAAATGTGAACACTTAAGGGTACCTAAATATTTCTGTGGCTACATGTTATTCTGCATGATTTTTTTTTCAGCTGCTAATATCAAAGAGTACATGTATATCTGAACAACAGCTGGTAACCCCAATGCGCAAGGCTGGCGATGTATCATATTTACCCTAAGTATTCGGACACCTCAACTCCTTACCATAGTTGCCCTAAATTATAAATAAGAACAATTTACTGCCCGACGTTGTGTCTAAAAATTGCTGGATGAGTGGCAAACAGTGTAGACCCTGATGAGACGCCGCGTTCTGCGGTGTCTCATCTGGGTCTACACTGTTTGCTTAGGCTTGTCTGTCCGAATACTTATGGTAAATACAGTATTTGGACAAAAGCCTCAGATGATTTCTATTCGCCCAGTTTTAGTTTTGGTGCTCACCATTTTTTCCCCCGTGTCATTTTAGCAGCAGAAATGTCCCTTTTCATGTTATTGTTTATTTTTTGTTTCTGTTTTTTACCAGTTTATCATGTTTTTCTTCCTAAGTTAAAAAGTCCCCGCCTAGCTACAGATAAGAGAGGGTATCCACATAATATTTTTCTTATTTCTCCACGAAAACATATGTTGTGGGTACTCATTAGAAGCGCCTTGGCGAGGTGCTTCTAATGAGTACCCACAACAGAGCAACAGATAATTTTGGGGGCATTTGGGTATTTAACCCCTCCAAAATTGAGTCAATTTGGTAAAATCGTATTTTCATTGTTTGGTTTGAGTAAAGGTACCCTGCAAAATGAAAATTAATTGGGTAAAACTTATAAACTGAAGGAAGAGCACAAAAAGCCTGATTTAGGTATTTAAAACATGGTATTTCATTATACCCTATTAATTTTATGGTTATATGTGTCATATGGAGAATAAAAACACATATTATGTGCAGTAATCACACTATAAAATAGTAATCATGTGCTTTTCTGGCCTTGAGACTTTTAATTTTCACCCTTGAATTTGGAAATAATTGAGTACTCTGTCAAATCAATTGGGGATCAATACCCAAGTTTTTGAAAATAATTGAGTAATTGCTCAAAACATATGGGTATTTTACTCAGATACTCTTCTTATCTCTTTCCCTGCCACAACATATGTTTTTGTGGAGAAACAAGAAAGATACATGTATCAGCATTTTTCGGATGAAAAAAAGAGTCTTATCTGTTGCTATGCCTTTCAAATCATTATTTTCAGCACATCGAGGGTTGAGCGCAAAACTAGTGTAAGTCAGACGGTTGTTTTTCCCCAAACCTAATCTCCTCACCATGAAGGCATTATGAAGATTACAACATTTCTTTCTGTAAACAATGAAAATTTAGGTGCCATTGCTCGTATGAGCAATGGCACCTAAATTTGCATTGTTTACAAAGGGGTCCAAGTTGCCCCTAAACAAGGGTTTCAAAAATATGTTTGAGTTACAATAGTCTTGCGCTCAACCCTCGACATGCTGCTGCTGCCAAGAAAATAGTTTGAACCCCTGAAGCGCTGCTAAAAATTCTAGAGCAGGTGCCACTCTAACTGTTTTAGTAGGCTATTTTACAGCAAAAATACAGCTAAACTTTTCTTGTGAATCATCTGCCCAGCAGACTATTCACATGTAATGTCACGCCTTTTTTACACTGGAAAATAAGAAAAGAAGAATGAAAATGCTGTCTGCTGAATGTGCTAAGCACTTCAAGGGTTAAGGGAGACCTTAAGGAGTATGGATACATTTTATTTGACATGGGAGACAGAAATGGACAGGCTGAAATGTATCTACACTGCTCGGATCGAGGCCTGGACGGTTGATGATTGGACTAGGGTTAGTTTGTTTGTTTGTGTTGAGGTTTTACGGCCCAGTCAACCCAATGGGGTCATGCCAAGCGCAGTCAGTTTACCTAACCACACGTTTGCTGGGCAGGCTTACCGGTATTCCTCTAAGCGGTTAACAAGTATTGTGCACATTCTTTCGCCAGAAACTGACAACTGCACTTCTTAAATCAGCAGAAGGGAGAGAATGACCGTAGAAAATATTTCATGATCAATCTCCATGAAAGAATGTTGTCAACCTCGGCAGGGGTTGAACCCACGACCTCCTGGTCTCCAGTCAGACAACCCATCCAACTGAGGACCAGGGTTAGGGCTGTCCATTTAAATCACCACAACGATGATGGTGATTAAGTGTCTTATGTCTCTTTCAACATAAATTACTGAAGTCATATCTAGATGATAAAATGCGGCATCTGATCAGGGTCTTCACTGTTTTCAAAAACAGTTTAAAAACAGTTTAGCCATTTTCCTCTAGGAATATCTAAATCTCATAGCCGGATGTACCTAAAATGGAAGAACCAGATTCTTATTTATAAGTTTTGCAAACTCTCTCTCTCTCTCTCTCTCTCTCGGTCTCTCTTTCATGCTCTTTCTTTTTACCCTCATGCAAATATGATACATTGTATGTCTCCTTTCAAGCTATAAGTAAGTTGTTGGCACTGACATTATTGGAAAGAAGGTTATAGCACTGGCAGGAACGGAACATGAGACTTGATCGAGGATTAGATCCCCAGAGATTATTTATCATGAAACACACATGCATTTGCTATGGTCATTCGCTCCTTCCACTGCTTCAAGACTGGCAGTCACTGACCTACATATAATTGAGAAATTAATCTGATGTCACACTGACGCATTATACCAACTATGATGTTAATCCATTAAATAATATAAAAGATATTAAGCAAAATTACCAGACCATGAAATTTAGGTCATACTGATTTATATTTACTTTAAGGTGAAAGTCTGGGTCACACTGTGTCATTATATGTAAATATGACATTTAGGTATCAAACAGTGGGATATAAGACAAAATCACAGGGCTATGAAATACAGGTCACATAATCCCAAAATATGATAATAATACATCAAATTGTCTTCAAGATGTAACATAAAATCACTGGACCATGAAATATAGGTCACAGTGACCTACATGTACTTTTAGGTCAACTATTGGATCATACTAATTCATAATCCTGAATAAATTATGTTTATAACAAGTTGTACATGTATGTATAAACAAACTTCAACATACTACTTTATTGTGGCATTAATCCAAGTAATAGGCTTCCAAATATAAGTCAAAATCACTGAAGCATGAAAATAAGGTCAAAATGACCGTGACCTTATTACACTGAATGTTGATGCAATAAACATGTCTGATGCCCATCCTTCTTTAATAAGAGGTTGTTTGTATAAACAAACTGCAATATTCTACTTTGTATCCTAGATTTTGACCTCAAGCCCTGCCCTGGGGCATGACCCAGAGGTCCATAGACATAGAATAGAAGAGAACCCTCCCAGGTACCCCCATAACAAATATGAAAAGTTTTTTATCAGTGGCTGCAGAGTTATAAGCAAATGAAAAAAACTTCAGGTAAAACTTTGACATAAACATCACACTATTTTCTAAGTCCGTGACCTTGACCTTGGGTCAGCAGTATCTGCAGATTGATGTCACTACATGTATTCTGTAATCATCTAGTAGAAACACTAACCACTCATCAACATCCTAAAGTGTAAGCTTTCAAAAATATATGCAAAAGGAAAAAACTTCACACAAAACTTTGACGCAAAATGTTAACATTCGACCGGACGCACGCACGCACGCACACACAAACAGACGGAAAGACGAAATCTATATACCCCTCAACATACTTTGTATGCCAGGGGATATAATTATGTTGTTATTCTCGTGTAGTACATACATTTAGAACATTATATTGGTCGGTTTACACAGCAATCCTCAGAACTTTTGTTTCCATGTAAAGTGTTCTGTTTTTGTGTCTTTAACATTTGATATGCAAAACCATGACCATAATTTATTTAACAAGTGAAAAAAGAGATGCATGTATAAAGCTAGCATCGATGGGAAAGCGTCTTTAATTTGTTTTAATTGTCATATGCCCTCACGGACTTTCTAGGAAGAGTCCTGGGTTGCAACCAATACTAATTTATGAGGATAAAGTCTTGCTCAAGGACACAACACTTGGTGCTCGCGGGTATCAAACAGGCAACTTCTGGATTACCACTCTCTGGGCTAATTCAGCAGACGACAAATTTGTTATTTTGTTATTGGAAGTGTCTGATGACAACTGGCTGTCAACAGACTTTTAGGTCTGGTGACAGCCGGTTGTCACCAGACCAAAAAGTCTACTGACAACCAGCTGTATTTTTTCCAGTAATATTGCGTAATAATTATTGGTTTCACTTAATTCTACAATTTCAGACATCTTTTTTTAACCCTTGTCATGCTGAATAAATTAAAATGCCACGCCCACTTCTAATTGCCAGCCTATCAGATTACTTGATCTGGACTTTTGTTAGAAATTTACATATTAAATGACAGTGCAGATCCAGATCAGTTGGCTTCTTCAGAAGCAGAAGCCAACTTAACTGGATCTACACTGTTTGCTAAGACAGGGCATGACGTGTTTAGCATGAGAAGGGTTAAAATGTATTCATATAAGATTTTTTCTTCAAATATATAAGAACAATTGATATAAAGTAACAATTGCACAATGCTTAGTAAAGAGGGTTAATTAACTAATCAAAAGGTATTTATGAAAGGAAAGTGTGGACTGTGGACTCTTCGCAGTTGCAAACAGTGTTACCCTTTGCTTTAGACATGAACCAAATAAATTAATTTTCCAACAAGATAAATTGTGAAGTCATCTAGTTTTTTGTCTAGACTCTGGACAATTCACAATGTTACCTTTTGATGTGAATGTGCAACAGAAAAAAAAACAAGAACTCCACCAAGCCGGGCATTATACGCCCATTGCAAGTAATAAGATGTAGCACATAAACTGGCTCCTGTATAATTCAGTGCTCCGGATAGATATAAACTATAAGTGGAATTACAAAAAAAAAAAAAAAAAAAAAAAAAAAATTAAAAAATTTCACTGGGGCATATCTCTGCTGATATTTGGTGAAATGTAACCTAAGGGTCCAAGCTGGCCCAGAAATTAAGGGAGAAGTGACTTCTCCCTCCTAAGAAAACAGGGAGAAGTTTGCTGCTTCTAGGGAGAAGTGCTGTATTATAAGCTCATATGAGCCTTTGGCTGATTTGTTTTTTCCTATACTTCAATATCGGACCAAACAATAACAAAACAAAAATAAACAACCAAACAAAAAAATGCTGCAAGAAATTTTTTTGTAAACCTTTAATTTGTTTAATACTGACTTTATTTTTGTTCTTCAAAGGAGCCAAATCAGAAGAGTATTAAAAAAAAATACAAAAAGAATTATGTATTTATAAAGATTTAATAATGACCTTTCCTTGCAAATCTAATAAAAGAAGATGTTAAAAAAAATTAAATAAATAAATAAATATCTTGCCAATATGACCAAAACTTTAGTTATTCGTTTGCAAAAAATATATCTGTTATAAAACAAGCAAATTCCATGGGGAATTTATGTCCCCCACCTTTTTTTTATTTGAGGTGTTAAAAATGGGTAAGTTAACCAGTTGACCATTGGTCCTGTATCACTCACATACCTAAGTATTGAAGCAGGAAACCAGTGATAAAAAATAATTTCAGGGTTCTGAAAAAACCACGTGCATATCTTCAGACCATCCTTAAAGCACCTGTAAAGTTTTAAAAGAATCGCCTTAAAACTGTGGTAGGAGTTACGGGGACAAGGTACCTACTCCCTATACGCTTCTGTAGTATTAGAACTCAAAAAATGTCTAAGTTAAAAATGCGGAAAAAGTAATTAAAAATTACTTCAGGACTCTGAAAAATCCACATGCATATCTTCAGGCCATCCTAAAAGCCCATGCAAAGTTTCAAAAGGATCGACCAAAAACTGTGGGAGGAGGTAAGGGGACAAGGTACCTACTCCCTATACACTTCTGTAATATTAGAACTCAAAAAATGTCTAAGTGCAAAATGTGTAAAGTGATAAAAAATTATTTCAGGATTCTGAAAAAAACATACGCATATCTTCAGACCATCCTTAAAGCACCTGTAAAGTTTCAAAAGGATCAGCTTAAAACTGTGGTAGGAGTTACAGGGACAAGGTACATATTCCCTATACGCTTCTGTAGTATTAGAACTCAAAAAATGTCTTAGTTAAAAATGCGGAAAAAGTGATAAAAAAATATTTCAGGATTCTAAAGAAACCACATGCATATCTTCATGCCATCCTAAAAGCCCAAGTAAAGTTTCAAAAGGATCGGCCAAAAACTGTGGGAGGATTTAAGGGGACAAGGTACCTATTCCCTATACACTTCTGTAATATTAGAACTCAAAAAATGTCTAAGTTAAAAATGCAGAAAAAGTAATAAAAAATTACTTCAGGATTCTGAAAAATCCACATGCATATCTTCAGGCCATCCTTAAAGCCCACGTAAAATTTCAAAAGGATCGGCCAAAACTGTGGGAGGAGTTAAGGGGACAAGGTGCTTACTCCCTATAGATTTCTGTAATATTAGAACTCAAAAAATGTCTAAGTTCAAAATGTGTAAAAAGTGATAAAAAATAAATTCAGGATTTTGAAAAAAAAAACACATGCATATCTTCAGACCATCCTTAAAGCACCTGTAAAGTTTCAAAAGGATCGGACAAAAACTGTGGGAGGGGTTAAGGGGACAAAATACCTACTACAAATTCAGAACCACGCACCACGCAAAGCCAAAGACAAGTGTCCCTCCGCTTTTCTTCGAAAAGGAGAGGGACAATAAATTTGCACACTATTACAGTCAAACCTGTCCTAAAGGCCACCTGTATTAAGCAAACACCCGTCTTTAAAGGCCACCATTTCAGATCCCAATAAAGGCAAAGAAGTGAAAATTTACCTGTATTAAGCAAGCACCTGTCTTAAGCAACCAGTTTTTGGCTTTCCCTTAGGTGCTTGCTTAACACAGGTTTGACTGTACCTCTAAACAACATGCTGTGAAAAGTTCACAAAAACTTTCACAGGGGCATAAATCTGCAAATATTTTGTGCACTGAAACCTCGAAATAATATGTGCTGCTCCATATCATTGTGTAACTATGAAGTTTCAGCTTGACCGGATGTAAACTGTAGGAGGATTTAGCGGAAACAAAAAATTAATAGAAATTTTCAAAGGGTTTAACTCTGCTAATATTTGGTGGACTGTAACCTTGAAACAATAAGCACTGCTCCACATCATGGTCTAACTACAAATCAAGTTTCAGCTTGATAGGATGTAAACTGCAGGAGGATTTAGCCGGAAACAAAAAGTTTACTGAAATTTTCAAAGGGGCATAACTCTGCTAATATAAGGTGGACTGTGCCCTCAAAACAATATGCACTGCTGCACATCATGATCTAACTATACATGAAGTTTCAGCTTGTTTGGATGTAAACTGTAGGAGGATTTAGCCAGAAACGATATAATAGAAATTTTCAAAGGGGTATAACTCTGCTAATATTTAGTGGACTGTAACCTTGAAACAATATGCACTGCTCCACATCATGGTCTAACCACAAATCAAGTTTCAGCTTGATCGGATGTAAACAGTAGGAGTTAGCCGGAAACGAAAAGTCTACTGAAATTTTCAAAGAGACATAACTCTACCAATATTTGGTGGACTGTAACCTTGAAATAATATGTGCTGCTACACATCATGGTCTAACCACAAATCAAGTTTCAGCTTGATCGGATGTAAACAGTAGGAGTTAGCCGGAAACGAAAAGTCTACTGAAATTTTCAAAGAGACATAACTCTACCAATATTTGGTGGACTGTAACCTTGAAATAATATGTGCTGCTCCACATCATGGTCTAACTGTACATGAAGTTTCAGCTTGATCGGATGTAAGCTGTGGGAGGAGTTAGCCGGAACTGAAAAAATTTATGGACGGACGGGCAGACGGACACCATACCCCGTAACATAATACGTCCCGTTTTTCAAAAGGCGTATAAAAACTAGAAATGGTCAGTATGACACAGATGCCCCCCCCCCCCCCGCCCAGGGCCATCCTCACCCACACAGCAGGCAGTTGCAAAAAATGAAGTTGAAAAAAGGGCCATAAGTCTCATAATAATTGGCAGATTTTACCCTAAATCGAACTTGACCATATTTTATCATTACATGTATATACCTGTGTATAAAATATACACAAACCCACAAAAATCATAAAGAGAATCAAACATCTCTCCCCAATCGACGCATTACGTATCTGTGTTTGGTATTCCAGTAACTGCTTTTTCCTATGCAACAACCGCACGCACTCAATATAAATGACATACTGTGGTAAAAGACCTGGAAATTCTCACTCCAGTGCAGCAACTGCATGTGTCAATATAAATTTTATTAAAGGGGCACTTCTGCTGAATCAATAAGACAGCCCATATGAAAAGCGTGTCTGTCACATAAAAAAAAAGCATGTAAGGGGGGCCATAGAAGCTAATGACAATTCAAATGAGAGTGAGTGTTTTAACGTACATCCCACAAACAGGTAGGTCTAACGGAGATGTGGACCTTGGTTTAAAGTCTGATATGAAAGACTGGAGATCTGATATGAAAGACTGGAGAAGCCCCTGGGATCAAACTCATGACCCCTGGGTTACAAGGCGAGCAGCTTTACACTACACCATCGAGGTACCCTTTCCCAATATTTCATACTGTTAAATATCTAATAAAAGGACTGCAGACAGTGCACCATGTACCGCAGCTGCTCTTACATCAAGTGTGCCATAACTGTTAATAAAATAATAAAATTTCAAGAAGACATCTCAAATAGTGTTCAGTTAACCAGGTGTGTGGAATTACCAAATTTTATTGTCCACAGACTAGTAAATGGTCAAAATCCACTTGTCCAACCAAGATTTACTTGCCCGAAAATTGTCCTTTTTTCTTATTTCTCAAAGAAAACATATGTTGTGGGTACTCATTAGAAGCGCCTCACTGAGGCGCTTCTAATGAATACCCACAACAGATGTTTTCTTTGAGAAATAAGAAAAATTTATATCTTATAATCTGGATACTCTCCTTAGCTAGATCTATGAATTACTTGTCCCAGGACAAGTAAATTAAAATTTCTTACTTGTCCTACGGGAAATGGGACAAGCTGGACAAGTCGGGCATGGTATTTCCACAGCTCTGAGTTAACAGAGCAGACACAAATATATAATAGAAATCACTATAATATTTTCGATGTTCAGAATGCCTGAAGTCCTGGGC
Organism: Anodontia alba; assembly: GCA_964016985.1. Classification (NCBI taxonomy): domain Eukaryota; kingdom Metazoa; phylum Mollusca; class Bivalvia; order Lucinida; family Lucinidae; genus Anodontia; species Anodontia alba. The sequence goes on from OZ024835.1 coordinate 55,166,064, forward strand.
TCACTCGTTAAAGTATATGAAAGAAAAGGAGGGCAGTTGTCAGTTTCTGCTGAAATGATTAACAGCTTATGTATAAGCCCGCCCCGGAAGAGTGTGTGGGCTCGACAAGACCAAAATACATTATGTAATTATATGCTTGTGTATAAAATATGAATCCAATTCACTTATCTTTTCAAAAGTTATGGAATGGAAACCATTTTTCAAAGTTGAAAAAAGGACATAACTCCCAAAATACATGTAATTTTTAATTGGTGAATTTTACCCTAAATCGAACTTGATCTACATGTTATGATTATATACCTGTGTATAAAATTTGAATCCAATACACTAATCTTTTCAAAAGATATTAAACTGAAACCATTTTTCAACTAATTTTCAACACTGAAAAAGGGCCCGAACTCAAAAAATAATTGGTGGATTATACCCTAAATCAAACTTGACCTATATTTTATAATTATATGTTTGTGTATGTGTATAAAATAAGAATCCAATACACTTATCTTTTCAAAAGTTATGGAACGGAAACCATTTTTGTGGCTCAGTTGGATACGCCGTCCGACTGGAGACCAAGAGGTCACGGGTTTGACCCCCACCGAGGTCAGCAACATTCTTTCGTGGAGACTGATCATGAAATATTTTCTACGGTCATTCTCTCCCTTCCGCTGATTCAAGAAGGGCAACTACCACAGTCTCAAGCTGACAGAGCAGGTTATGAAAATCCTGGAGAGGATTGTGGACTGCGACATCAGACAGTTGGTGTCCATCGACGATTCCCAGTTTGGCTTCCTCCCAGGCAGAGGCACTACAGACGCAATCTTTGTTGTCAGGCAGCTGCAGGAGAAATATCTAGCTGCCAACAAGAGACTCTATATGGCTTTCGTAGACCTGGAGGAGTTTGATCGAGTACCTCGGAAGGTCATCTGGTGGGCACTGAGAAAACTTGGTGTGGAGGAGTGGATTGTGCGATTGGTGCAGGGGATGTATGCAAATTCATGAAGCCGTGTCCGTGTTGGTGAGGGGTACAGTGAAGAGTTTGAAGTAAAGGTTGATGTTAACCAAGGATCAGTACTCAACCCGCTGCTCTTCATCATTGTGCTTGAAGCCTTATCACGAAAGTTCCGCTCTGGGGTCCCCTGGGCAGACCGCTATGCCAATGATCTTGTTACATGTATCATCACTGAATCGCTTGAGGAATGTGTCAGGAGGCTCGACTTGGAAAGAAGCAATGGAGAAGAAAGGACTGAGAGTAAATGCTGGAAAGACAAAGCTCATGATCTGCAATACGGGACTGGACCTCCTGCAGAGTTCAGGCGAGTTTCCATGCACTGGAGTGGGCAGCAACAGCATCTTCTGCAATGGCTGCAAGCACTGGGTGCACAAGAAATGCAGTGGGCTCATGCGCTTGAAAAAAGATCCTGACTACAGATGTACAAGGTGCCAGGAAACTGCACGTCCCTTGGATGGCAGACCACAGAAGGAAGTCCAGGTCGGACCCGACAAGCTTGACGTGGTACATGTAGCTTCCTTTTGCTACCTAGGAGACATGCTCTCAGCAGTAGATGGCTGTGAACTTTCAACCACAACACGTGTGAAAACATCCTGGAAGAAGGTCAAGGATCTGCTACCGGTTATTTCTTCATGCCACCTCTCTTTCAAAACATGTGGCCGTGTGTACAGCTCTTGTGTGCAGAGGAATCTTTGTCTTTCCTGCATTTACTCTCAGTCCTTTCATCTCCATTGCTTCTTTCCAAGTCAAGAGCCTCCTGACACATTCCTCAAGCAATGCTCCAGACTTGGACATTGACAAAGCCAAATCTGCAGCGAAATGACAGGGCAATGATCAGACAGATCTGCAATGTCAGGTCACAAGACATTGTCACCACCAGATCCAACGAGATACTTAAGAAGCTTGGCATTGAGGATCTGGACCTCATTCTGAAGGAGAGAAGATGGATGGTATGGACATGTGGCACATTCAAATGGTGCAGTCAAGACAGCCTTTGACATACAGGTTGATGGAAAGCATGGGCCTGGAAGGCCCAAGATGACATGGAAGCAGAGAGGGATTGCAGAGTGGAAGCTCTCGGCTATCAACCCTCATGATAGACATACCTGGAGATCTGGTGTGAGATCTGCCATGTGTGCAGCAAGCCAGCTATCTGGAAGGGGGCCCACTGATGTGGATGTTGCCCCTGAAACTGCATGTTAATCAAAAATACGATTATGATATATATGATATTAAATAAATGTCCATGCCCAACCCACTTGTGTGGCCAGACCTGACTAAGCCATGTAGAATCAGGTACTTTTTCATATGGAGCTTTGTTGAGGCCCATGTTACATGCCCGATAAGTGAATGGGGTTACCCGTGTTTTCTGTGGAACAAGGGAACACCCAATTATTTTAGAGCACAAGGCATCAATGGTAAATATATTAAGAGAACAAGGGAATGAACCTAATTTTGGGGGACAGAACGAGGCCATTTGGAAAACACTTTTGGGAGAACAAGACCTTTGTGACCAATGCAGAATCGGATCAACCTGCACATCCACATGCATGTGGATGATATAACTTTCAGGCTGACTGTACTATATGATGGAAAAGTAAACAAATAAAAACTGGACAGATTATTCATCAATTTACTACAAGGAACCTTGCATAACTTCTCAAGAAATATTGCCTCCAGTTACAATAATACAATTCCAAGTAACTACGCAAAACTTCACATACCGCATTCTTTATGCGGAACTAGTGAGTGTTTTTCAAGGTTGTCTGCTGAGTATATGGGTTACTAGGAATGATTCTGAGTGTTTTGGGAGGTCAGCAAACTGACAAGATACAATTTTTTTTTTTTTTTTTGTTATTTGTTTTTACCTGAGCTGTACTGTAGGTACTAATTACTGAGGTGTTTCTATTGAGACCAACACCATATGTTTTCATAGAAATGATATATATAATTTTAGCCAGACCTCTAGCCTGTCCGATCCTACTAGTAGTAAGAATGGCTATGGATCATGTACCTTTGAAATACATTGTAGCTGTTTGCAGAGGCCTCTTTGATTGTTAAAAGGATTTTTTTTTTCAGTAAAGAAAGTGTGAAAACAATGTTATAGCTAGAAATGTGTCCACAGATGCCCCCGCTGTGGGGTACCTTTCTATAAAACTGCAAAATTCCACCTGGTACAAATGCCTTAATCTGAGTCTAATAGGATCACATACATATGTACTTACATACATATGTACGTACGTAAATAAACACATTGTACAGAAGGCTGTATATTCGTACGCATGTATCCACATACGGAAAACTATATCCCCCACACCCCCGGCATCATCCAATGTGGGGGCTTAAAAATAGGTCAGTTCCAGTTATTACTGTCCCATTTTATAATTGGCTCCATTCCGTCTGTTCCTGTTACTCAATGCACCATATGGTATTTGCCGATTTCAATCCGACCTGACTTATCCAAGCTGAATTAAGGGTTCATCACAGTCACAAGTGGGTGGGGTAGCTGTAATTTTTTCAATTCTGAATTGTCTCAAAAGTAAGAAGTTATTTGAAAAATCAACTACTTGAGAGCTTACTTTCATAATCAGTGAGGGTATTCGTTATGTAAGGCTAAAATTTAAAGAATTTTAAAGAAAAAAATCTCACCTGAAGAACTGTCCAGCTATTTGCACCTAAACTATTTATATTGAGCCTGTATCCTGAATACAATAAAATGAAAAGTTTGTCCTTTTATGTGACAACAATGTCTTACAAGATATATGTTGGGAATCACACTACAAAGAAGTAAAGCAGCTTTTTATAGCACAACCATTGGTAAAATTTGAAAAGAAAATCAGACATTTTTTGTTTACAAAGTAGTGCCCAAAACAAGTATGGAGGAAAAAAAATGTCATATGAAAGAGAAGTTGGATTTGTCTCCCTTCTGAAGTTAAGGTTTTTTTTTGGATTGTCTATCCTGTTTTCTCTGGTGACCTATTAAAAGTGGATGTGGCATATTGCTTTTACTTTATCTTCTTTACTGGTGTCTGTTTGTCTGTCTGTCTACATGTTGTCTACAAAAGCATGGGACGAGTGACCATGAAAAACAAATGAGAATGTGCTTTTCTTCTATCTTTTTAATCTTAAATGATCAAAATAATTATGCATGTTTACCATAAAAAATGTCAAATTCAATCTTTTTGAAGGATGTCTATAGAACCGTGTGCTGTGACATCTTTGATAGAATGGGGCAATAAGAAAATGAATCATTTTTGTAAAGTTGTGTACATATATTAACAATTAAAAGCAACTTTTCTAAAGTTTAAACTGTTCCAGTTTACAGAACTAATGTCTGCAACTGTTTTCTGACTAACTGATAGGGCTGATACATATATATATATTTATCATTCGCGTACAAACGAGTTCTTTCTTCTTTTTTCAGAAACTGAACTTTTTCTTTCCTCTGTCTGGTTTTACTGTTTTTACCATTAGTCTGTCCAAAGCGTCTCCTGTATTTTTTTCTTATTGTAAACACCAATGTTGCTTTGTATTTGCTAAATTCTATTCCTCAGTTCTGAATTCACAAATTCAACACTGTAAGTCTGGAAAAACAAACTTGCAAAATTGATAATTTTCGCGCAAAAACGGTTCTGTAAGAAACTGTAGGCTTCAACCATCCACCATACTTGTTTAAATCTGGTCACGCGATTGCATTTTACAACCATTGGCGTAAGTAACGGTGAATCGTAAATGTATGTTAAAACATGTATACCTACCTCATCTTAATCAGTGAACACACAATAATCTGCACAATTAAATTTCATAGAACCATTTCATATAAGTCTGGGGCACTTACCTTGATCACTACTATTTTGCCGAATTTTAATGGAAAATTGTTTATCAACACGTCCCCGTGCTGCGCGAAAATAAACCGGAAATGCCTAAGGACATCTGCACGAGGTTGATGCGCAAATACCATATAATCCGCATTTTTATTTATTATTAATATATTACACTATATTCTCTATTATTATTTAATCTGTTTCATACTATTTTCAATATAATATAAATGTAAAATAGTAAATTCAAAAAATAAAACGCTTTTTGCAAATTTGCGTAGAGTACTGCTAAACACTGAACAACACCCCAGGCCATCCCATGGAACCCCAAGGGACAGAAAGTTGTGCATTTCCTGTGTTATTTCCTATTCAGACAATAGAGCTACAATGTCATGCCCATAAAAGCACTTTTTGGTAGTAATTTAAGTTAATAAACATGATCATCAGTGTAGTTTACCATTTTTCTTCTTTCCACGAAGTGTCCCCACGTTCATTTGTCGTGGCATCATTCTGCGCATTACCATTTGATGCCGTTGGTGCCATGGAGTATTTAGTAGTACCCATTCGCGCATTAATAGTCCGTGTGATTTGCCCGACAGGTTCCTCGTGAAAATCGTTTTGGTAAAAAGTTGTTCATCTTCTCATTTGAGGTGTCAAAATAAATTATCATCTTCTGCAAATCGCAGCAATGATCATTGAAAAAAGATAAACCATCTTAAAGCTGAGTTTCAGTGCTTTTTTCAAGGTATGTTTCATATTATTTTTGTAAGTTCATTTGGTAGATAAACATACTAAAAATTTTGTTTACATTTTTTCATGAATGAAAAATGGCTACATTGAAAATCTAGAATACCATGTCATGAAAATGGTATGCATTTTAGTGCAAGTTTGTAGTTTTCAAGATTAATACCGTAGGACATTTTAGCTGATATATCATGGCATATTCTTTCTGCAACTGCCTTTGAAAAAAATGTATCATTCTTGACTTTGACTGCAAATGCGAATGCCCATATATTCGCTATTTTCTTTATGTCTTTTTGGCCTCTTAGAAAAAAAATTCTCCATGTATAAAGAATGCCCCTAGTACCTTCTTATTAGCAGATATATCATTTTTTTTAACACCCATATGGTTATTGTGAAGTTCTGTGCAGACCATTTTCTAAGGTACCCCACCCACTTTTGACTGTGATGAACCCTTAAGTTGCAGTGTTCTCATTTAAAGTGGGGTTGAAATGGACATAAAAAGTTGTAGTTCTTTGTTTGTATTTTTTTGTTGTTATTGTTGTTCTTTTTTTAACACCTGTGATTCGTAAAGAAACTTAAAACTACGTCAAAATACAATACCAGGCTTGGGGGAAAAAGAAGCACAAAAATCAACACATTAAAACTGGTCACTGCAGTGATCTATACTAGTTACTCACTTGAATTAAAAACTAAATGAATAAGAATTCGAAACCAAATCGCAGGTATAATTAAAATATATATATATAATATATATATTTTTTTAACAACAGAATAACAAATATTACCTTGCATTGCGTAAAAGACGTATTTACTTCCTTAAATAAATACCGGTGTTAATGTAAAGGTAGACTCGTGTAATAAATCGTTTCAAACGGGGTTACCCTCATGTGCGAAGAGAAGTCATTTAACTTTCAAGAGGAAAAAGTTTTATCAGTGACCTCTCTCTGTGCATGTTTATAGGAATGCAAATGCTATAAATCCACGATCCTACTGTCCTTTCAACATCATTTGGAGAGACGTTTTTTTGTTGTTGTTGTTTTTGTTGTTGTTGTTTTCTTTTTGTTGTTTGTTGTTTTGTTTTTCGCTTGACGTTTTATTTTAAATGAAAATATTTTGTTCTGATTGACAATATGTAAAAGTAAAAGTTAAAAAAAAAAAAAAGTGACAAAAATTAAATTGTCGATAATGCCAAAATCGCATGTATATGTACAGGCCATGACAAAAGAGTTTACAAAGGTTCAAATAGATCGGTATAAAACTGTATGGGTTGTGCACACAAGGAATTCAAGCTCACATGGTTCTCCAGATATCGTTTTGACAACGTTTACCTATTGTAATAGACAAAGTCAAAAGGGCCATAACTCAGTCAATTTTTTACGAATTTCGCGTAGGAGGTATTCAGATCAAATCAACTAAACATTAATCCGAAACAGGGATCCTAGCTCAAGCGGTTCTCTAGATATCATCATTTGATATTTACTTGATACTAACAAGGTTTTCCTATTATTATGATTGAAAATTCCGAAAAGGGGCATGGCAACCTCCCCCTCCCTCAATATTTTACGGAATTCGCTCAAAAGTTAATCGGGTCGTCTTCACACTGATTCTAAACTGTATGCCGAATATAAGAATCCTAGCTCAAGCAGTTCTCTAGATATCGTTTTGATAAAGCTTTTCTATTGCTAAAATAGCAGAGTCGAAAAAGGGACATAACTCTGCCATACTAGGTCCGAAGGAAAAAAAACAACACTGGTTCGCTTATTTTTTGTGTTCATACCATGTATAAAATTTCAAGTTTCTAGCATAAGACATTCTCTAGTTTCACAAGCACCTAAAAGCATAACGGACAGACGGACAAGGCCAATCCTATATGCCCCCTCAACTTCTTTGAAGTTGGGAGCATAATAAACCACCTCTGGTGTAACAAACACATTCACTTGTTTTGAGATCAGCTTGATCATATCATGTCCCAATATGGGGGTGAAAAACTTCCATCAGTCCATGTTCTAGGTGCACTGTCGGATGGCTGTCGGGGTTCGGTAGCGGATTATCTTTCTTGGATGTTGGATGCATCTGACCATTCTACCAAAACTTCTTAACATCCGTGAAGGACTTAAGAAGGAAATCCGGTAGTTAAAGGGGGTTTGGTGAAATTAAAGTTGTGCAAAATTGTTGAAATGAATTTGTACAGTGAAAGAAGAGGGTTAGTATAGTTAAAAGATAAAAAAACAGATACTGGGATTTAAGGTGATGTTTGGACTACCCGGCAGACCGCATTACTGAACTGTGCAAGTGTAGGCTGTAAGACAATGTGGGTTGGTAGAGCATTCCAATAAACTATAGTTCTTGGAAAGAAGAGATATTTATAATGTTTTTATGCTAGCGAAATGATGTATCTTGAATGTCTGAGGTTACGTGTAAGATAGTCTACAGCTGAATTGCAACAAGGTCATACATTACCATGTCTATCGTTACCAGTCGATTGTCAATTCGACGTTGCTCTAAAGGTCGCAATTTTAGGTCCTGTAACACTTAGGTGACACTGGCTGTGTAGCAATAATATCAAGCGGGCAATCTGAACTGATTCAATTTCGTTATGTCTGTTGCTGTGTGTGGTGAACACTCTGAAGAGGCGTACTCAAGTTGCGGTCGAATGAGTGTCTTATAAGTTGTTGCTTTAAAGTCTTTATTATAGACCTTCATGTTTCTTCTAACAAAACCAAGTATTTGGTTTGCCTTTGTAGTGATGTTGCTGATGTGTGAACCCCAACTGAGGCAATCAGTGACAATGACCCCTAGGTATTTTACAGAAGAGACGCTTTCTAAGACTGTGTTGTGTAGTGTACACTTTGAGGGGATAGGGTTTTTAAGTCTAGTGACATGTAGAACCTGGTATTTTAATAGGTAAAGGTCCATATCCCAGGATTTTTCCCAAAGTTCCAGCTTGACAAGGTCTTCTTGTAAGATGTTAGCCTAAGCGAATTTATGGCAAGACACATGGCTGCAAAGAGTCTGACTTTAGATTTGACATGCCCAGGAATCAAAAGAGTATGGGTCCGAGAACTGCGCCCTGCGGGACACCAGAAGAAATTGAAATACTATCAGAGGTGATACCATTAATAATTACAATCTGTTTTCTGTTAACTAAAACGTTTTTGATCCATTTCAAAACATCACCTCTGATACATAATAATTCATGTAATTTCTGGAGGAGTTTTCGTGAGCAATCTTGTCAAAGGCTCATCACGAAAACATACCTATAAAATTTTGACCCCCTTAAACCCCACTTTTATATAGTAAAACTGGGGTTTACAGGGGTATATATTATTTTACTTATTTCTGCTCAAAAACATAGATTGTGGGTACTCGTTAGAACCGCCTCGCAGAGGCGGTTCTAACGAGTTCCCACAATCTATATTTTGAGCAGATATATGAAAAATATCTGAGTTTTTTTTATCTGAAAATTTTCAGTTTTTGGAAGAGAAACTTTCTATATATTTGAATAGTTGTGTTTTCATAATGTTTACAAAAATCAAGTAAAATTAAATTGGTCTGTTTCCATATTGCATATTCTTAGACACTTCATCAATATGCAAGATCAGCTATGTCTCGCAGGATCTCTTTTTCTCGGAACCCATGCTGTTGTTTGTACAATATGTTAGAGATACACTACAACCTCTTTATAACATGACTCGTTATAAAACGGCTTTGGATATAACACGGTTCAAAGATAGATACCAAAAATGTATAGATTATACTGAAAAATGACCATAAATCTATACATTTTATTTGGATATAACACGGTTCTTTATCGAACACAGTTTATGCTGTGGACCCCAACAATAGTTTTATAAAGAGAATGTGGTGTAGTAAAATGTTTTAAGATACTGGAGATTACAATGTGCTCTAGAACCTTGCACAGGACACAGATAAGAGAAATGTCTCTATAATTTGCTGTATCTGCCTGGGCCCGAGGTTATAAAACTTTTTTCGTTCTCAACTCAGCTGAGCATGAAATTTGTCCAGCTAATATATCTCAAATGACTAAAAATTTCTAATTCTTTCTTGCTAAACAGCTGATTATGAAAATTTATCTGCTAAAAAAATATGAAAATGCCAACTATTGGCATTTTCATATTTATTAGCAGAGAAAATTTCATGCTCAGCTGAGTTGAGCAAGAAAAGAGTTTTATAACCTCGGGGTCTGATCTGCCTACGTTTTTATATATAGGGGTACATTTGCTTCTTTCCAAATACGGATACGGAAGTTTTCCTTCGATTGATCTTTGGAAGATCAGCTGCAGGATTGGGGCCATTTCTTTATGTAGAGTTTGAAGGACTATGGGCTTAAACTGGTCTGGCCCTGCCGCTTTATGTGGATTAAGGCCTTTTAAGAGTTTTCAATGCCCTAAGCAGAAATGTGTATATCTGGCATTCTTGGAAAGGGAGATTTATTCCGGAGCCTTGTAAGTCCTGCAAGGTCCTTTGAGCTAGGGATTTAAGACAGGTTGGAGATTTAGGACATACGGATTGGAACTGATTGTTTAAGGCTTTTGCCCTTTTCCAGTTCTGTTGAGAGTGTCCTGTTGCCCTCCTTCAGTGGAGCTATCCGACTGAAGACCTGCTTGGAGTGTTTCAACAGACTATAACATTTTTTTATTGTTGACCTTTGAAGGGATGTTGGTATCAAGTTCATTCGTTTGGAATTAACACTCAGAATATCACCGAGGTACTTTACATACGCTCTATCTGTCAATCTACGTACAAGGTTTTAACCCATTGTGTACTGAAAAGACTCTTCCACACTAAATATTGGAAGAGTCCAATTTCAATTTAAGGTACATCCGGCTATGAGATTTACATATTCCTAGAGAAAAATGGCTAAACTATTTGCAAACAGTGGCGTCTGATCTGGGTCTTCACTCACTGTTTGCCAATTACCCTTTTACAGGTCTCTCGACTACAATGGGTTAAAAGGGAATTTCTTGTGACCAGTATGTCGCCCTGACCCTCCAACGTCTGTAGGAGTTATCTCGCTTCCATACAAGACGGCGGATCTCATGATTGATCCCAGCGAGTCCATCATAAGTTCCCGTCTCCATTTTGGGATTGAATTTGTCTATTCTGGGAATGAATTTGTCAATTACTTGCATAGTCTCTGTACCATTTTAACGTACTGCATATGAGCTGACTGAATGGCATTTCATCATAGGGACATGAGTCTGTTTTGCCATACTTTATTTTTGATCTAACAAAGTAGCATAGCTTTTTGCCAGTAATTTCATATTTTGTTGTATGAATATGGAACCGTATGCTTTTTGGGGTAACGTCCCATTTCGTCTATTCCCATTTCGTCTACTGTTTTATTCCCATTTCGTGTACTCCATTTCTGAGGGTAATTCCATTTCGTCTACTTTTTATTTTTCAATATACAATGTAATTGATCTGGACCAAAACTGTTCAGGTACAATTTATATGATTATTGATCATTATTACATTTTCAGCAGTGATTTACTGAGATTTATCAGTGAATTATAAACGATAATTCACCGAGTGAATTATTTCATTTCGAACGTTTTGACGCCATAATTGCTAGGCAACGTTGCTGACGTTGTTGGTAACAACAATAACAATAGCTGACGTTTCGCGGAAAATTTAATAAAAATTAAATCATGGAAATCAGACTGAAATTTTCACGTCCAGTTGGCGTTTTTTGAGGAAAGACCTGCAACACAAATATAAAGTACGATTTTCCTGATAATCCAATTCTACTTTCGTGATATTTTTGTGTCTGTATTACAGAAGTCATGCAAGCACAGAATGAGTTTTGCATTAAAGTGAAAACAAGATGGCGACTGATTTTCAAATTTAACCACGCCTCTTGAAATTCATGCACTGACTGGAACTATTTTGGCAGGAAATCATAACGGCTGAATGTGAAAATTCAAAGGTAAAACATGGATGTAAATGTAATAAACAGTTTATTTGGTTGTTTTGATCGATTACGGAGAAATAATTCACTCGTGTTCTAAGGTTTGCTTGTAAAAAAACTCGTTCGCTTCGCTCATTCCTTTTTTACGCGCAAGCCTTAGAACACAAGTGAATTATTTCTCCGTAATCGATCCAAACAACCAAATAAACTCTATTCAAAATACTGATTTATAATGATTAGGCTCTGAGTATACACTGGTTGCTTTGCCTGATTGTCACGATTTCCATATAGAATGAGTGAGGATGAATAATAAGATGCAAGGGCACAAACAAGGTAGAACCAGACCAACTTCTTTAACTCTGAACAGGATCTACACGGGTGACTTTGCCTGACTGTCATATTTTCCATATAAGATATATAATATAGGTTTGTACCACCATTATGATCTTGAGTAGGCTACATAGGTGTAAAAATCCCCGACATGGGAATGTGTGAGTAGACAAATGGGAAAATTGTCAGAATAGTAGACAAATTGAGAATAGAAGAAATGGAAAAAGACGAAATGGGAATAAACCGTTTTGTGCACACCGCATACATGAGACGGTATTAACAGGAAGTTTCGCCCCAAACCTCCCCACCCCCTCCCCTAGTCGTTTCCCCCTAGTTGTTTCGCCTCTATTTTTATTCTTAGTCGTTACATCCCCAATACCACTCACCCCTATTCGTTTCGCCCACAACTTTGTTTAGCAGTGTCTTGTATGTGTATATGATCTTATAAAACTGGTTATGAACATTTGTATGGTAAAAGAATACAGTTTAGAAAGAACACAAAATCATTTTCAAGACGGTCAGTTGTTTGTCACTGGCGAACAGTTTGCAGTTAGTACTGGTAAAGCCAGAATCTGCATCAGAATATTTTACTGATGACACATCAATACAGGGATCAAACATGGTTTTTCATGCATTAACATTCGCCAGGTCCCGTGGGAGGTGTTGAAAACCGAGGCCGAAGGCAAAGTCTTTTATAACAAAACATGTTTTCCAGTACTTTCAATAATCAATCATTATTTACTAAAAGCAGAAGGGCATTATTATTACAAACTGAGCTGCTGGGAAAAAGAAGAAGTATAAAGAAATATTTTTTCTTATTTTTCCCCCGTAAAATAGGATTTGACATTTCATGCAAAGTCTCTTCCTTTGAGACCGTTCGCATGAAATGTCATATCCTATTTTATGGGAAAAATAAAAAAAAAAACTTATTCGTCGTCTGCTCAATCCGCCCATAGCGTGGTGAGTAATTATTCTCAAATGTCTGTGCGAAAAAAAAAGTGCCCTGAGAAAATTATGCTTTTTCTAAACAATGGATTTATTTATTTCAACCTTTTCAGCGATTATCTTTTGACGAAGCTGCTAAAATAGTGCTACTGGAAATTTACGCAAATAAGAAACAGATAAAGAGGGCATATGACGACATAGGCATAAGTATCTCCATTTCTCCATAAAATATGTTGTGAGTATTCATTAGAGCTGCCTTGGAGAGGCGATTCTAATGAATAACAACCAACTATATTTTATTGAATAAAGAGAAAAAAACAACAACATCAGAGTATCACCAAATAACCCACCTTACCTGTTTCTCTGTCTTCACCATAAACTTTGCTGATATCAAATCTAATTTCCCCTTATCAGGCCCCCACCTATAAGGGTGACCAAAGTCACCAAGGATCTCTTATCTTTATCTGCTTATGGTCATTAGGGTACTATGCAATCCAAAATATGCCTTTAAGAAACCATGTGTGCTGTTTGCTTTTGTGCAAACATTGCTTATATGAGTATTCCATTTCAAATCCATAGAAATTATCACACCAAAGGTATTTAATATTAGCCACATTTTCGAGGACTGTTCCCTCCAAGGAGTAAACTGCAATGATCTTTTTGATCCGCTTCCTAGTAAGGTGTCATTTTGTATCTGATTTTGTATCTGATTTTTTTCTTTTGTTTTTTGATTGTAAAATTTTCAGTATATTTGAAAAGGCGTGTTTTCGTAATATACCTCCAAATACTAAAACTTTTCAGTTAAAAAACATTGATATTTTTCATATTTCTGCTCAAAACATAGATTGTGGGTACTCGTCAGAACCGCCTCACAATCTATGTTTCCGAGCAAAAATAAGAAAAAATATATAATTTTGACCCCCTGAAACCCCACTTTTATATAGTAAAACTGGGGTTTACAGGGGTATACATTATTTTTCTTATTTCTGCTCAAAAACATAGATTGTGGGTACTCGTTAGAACCGCCTCGCCGAGGCGGTTCTAACGAGTACCCACAATCTATGTTTTGAGCAGAAATATGAAAATATCAGAGTTTTTTATCTGAAAATTTTCAGTTTTTGGAGGTGAAATTTTCTATATATTTGAATAGGCGTGTTTTCGTAATGCGAAACGACTCGGATTCTAGGTGGCAGGCAAATCTTTGTTATTGAGCAAGGTTTCAAATTATTTTGGTGCCTCTAAATAGGTACGTTTTCTTAGTCACATCCCTGGTAATCATTGAACCTTTGTCACATTCTGTGCAGATTCAGCAGATAACAAATTGATATTATTTACTTATTTTTCCCAGAAAACAGACTTTGACATTTTATGCAAATTATCTGCTAAGGGGACAAGCTGCATGAAATGTCAGTTTTCCGAGAAAAATAATAAAAATATTTCAGAGTATTTTCTGCTGATTTTTATTATTATTATTATTATTATTATTATTATTATTATTATTATTATTATTATTATTATTATTTATCTAGCATAGTAAGCGTGAAGATAGTTAGGAAGAACATTTATCGGATGATAAATTGATAATTACATAGAGACACGGGCCATGGACGTTTTTTTTTTTTTTTTTTTTTTTTTTTTTTTTCGGCGTAGCTGTATAAGCTGGCTTTTGACATACTTATTGGTATTAGTCTTAAATGAATAAATAGTAATTTGCGATTGGTTAAAAATGTGTTAACTTCTGTAAGTAAGTAGGGGTTAGTATAGAATTTACCGATGTTTAACGAATATATTCGTGACTGAACAATCACTTAATTATGACATTTATCTATTTAAAGTTGTACAGTATGGCAATGCAGATGTTAAACAATGGACAAAAATACCCATAATTTAAATAATACCAATAAAATAGTTGCAATGAAATAAATGATTTTAGACGAGCTTTTAATTCTGTCTCGGACCCAGATCGGTCCGAGATTCTGTACAGTGTAACATGTTGATATAAGCGGCCCAAACGCTAAGCGAACAAGGGACGTACAAGTTTACTTCTCTCCACTGTGTCCATAATATACAGAATTATCATGTCCCTTGTATTATGTGCAAAAGGATGGTTTAATTTTATATAATAAATAAACAGGACCTATGCCTTAAGCTTGGTAGAAATATTGGCAACATAAATAATATTGTTTATTCTTAACTAGGTAATAGGTTTGTTGAACACCCCTTTTATTTATTCACGATTGCATCGGAGCGTAAAGGACACGAAGAAGAAATATTACTATTTTTAGCCTCCGCTTCAGGAAGGATTTTTTAGAATATCTCTTCTCATACCGATTGGAATTTATTCAAATAAAGCGCAGAGTACGCGGAAAATCAAGGTCTTTCGGGTGGTGTAAGCACTATTCTGCGATCTGGTCTAATTCTCGAGAACATTCGAAGAATGTTTTTGCTGTCAATCTGGGTCACCGGAACAATGTTCTCGAGAATCAGACCAGATTGCAGAATAGCACTGACACCACGAGAAAGAGCTTGATTTTCCGCGAACTCTGTGCTTTATTTGAAAACAATTCATCAGGTATAAATCGAGATATTCTAAAACATCCTACCTGAAGCGGAGCTAAAAATAGTAACAAACTCTGCATCTAGTCATTTGGTCACGTCTGAAAAGTCAATGTGTTGGAGGGCCGAATGATTGTTCAAAGTTTATGAATAGAGACCGTTATTTTTCGGCTATTTGAAGTATGGTGAGTTCAGTTACCGTGAAATTAAAGCTAGATCACTATTGTTGTTTAACCAGTTTATCTTTACAATAATAATCCATTCCAATTAATTATGCAGTAATATTGCAAATAGTTAGTTAAACGATCAAGAGAGAGAGAGAGAGAGAGAGAGAGAGAGAGAGAGAGAGAGAGAGAGAGAGATGGCGATGTTGTTTGCTGAAGTTTTCTTGTCCTGAATTCACTTTCTCCGTTTTCTGACGGATGCAGAATTTTCCTAATTATTCCCCTTGAACAGTAATACAGAGGCTCAACTATTATGAGATTTAATTCCAATTCTTGAACATCAGAGAGAAAAGATAATAATAACCATTTAATAAATTACATAAAAAAGGTAGAAATGTAATATTTAATGTGATTATCTGTTAAGATTAGAGCACTTGGTAGGAAGAGGATCTAAAACTCGATAAAAATTGAAATTTAATTGATACAATAATATATTGTGTGACTAAATGGTCACTCTATGTGAACCAGTGGCTTGTAGCTTAAAATATCTGAACAGTCAGTCTTCCAAATATTGACACACTCTAACTATTCTACGCCAAACTATTCATGTGAAATGTCGACATTTTACAAAGGAAAAAAAAATAAGTGTCTGCTACTATTGTGATACAAAGATTTTTCTCTCATTGAAGAGAGGTAATCCCAAAGTTCAGTCCTAAATAAAAATATAAATTGTAAGACCCCATTTAATTTATTTCTCTGTTACCCTTACTGTTTCTTAGATCAAAAATAAAGTAATAGATCTATGTTACATGAGGTTGAATTGCACAGTACACTATAGATCATAATGGTACTGATAATTGACCATTTCAAGGAAAAAAAAAAGTGCCCTATTTTTTTTGCCCGCACGCGCAAAAGTGCCCTACCCAGCACCCCTCTGCCCTAAAATCCTAGCTGGAGCACTGAGAGTTATCCATCTTGTTGCTATAGCAAACAAACCTAGCTAGTACGGGCTGGTTGGATTTTTTTTCACAGAAATGTTTCTTCAGTAGAAGGTCTTCAATATTCATATTCCAGTACCTCTTACGCCGTTTATCTTTTTTAAAGATATTTCTTGTTTTTGTTGTTGTTGTTTTTTTTGTTTGTTTTTTGTTTGTTTGTTTGTTTTTGTTTTTTTTTTTTTTTTTTTGATAATTACATAGGGACACGGGTCATGGGCGTTTTCTTTTCTTTTTTTTTTTTTTCTTCTTTTTTTTTCGGTTCAACAGAAAAACAGAAATATACGAAATAGTACCCTCAGGGTAGTTGTATATTTCTGTTTTAATCGGAAAAAAAAATACGTCCATTACCCGTGTCCAAATGGATAATTAATTATGGGAAAATCCCACCACGCGACCACGCGATACCGGCTGGTTCCCCATATTAAACAGTCTTAAAAATTCCATTACTTTGCGGCTGGTTATCGTTCTATATTTATACCACGCGTACTTTCCAGTGTATTTTCCTCCGCTTTATTCTAGGCGGAGATAATTAAATTTTGTGTTTTCCTCAGCCCATGAACAAAATAAATACCAAACCCTAAGACTTCAAAAAACAAAATATCGTTTGAAAATACAGGTTCGAGAGTAATCCCTTTAGTGTAATGTCAAGGAATACAGTAGCATTCAGGAAAGCACAGAAAACAAAATAATGTTCCTTTAATGCTTTAATAGATCCCAGCAGGCACATAACATCAAAATGACGTCGTATCAACGTCGATGCGACGTGATTACGTCGCATCGACGTTGATGCGACGTCATTTTAACGTTGTGTGCCAACTGGAAAATTTAGAAGATATAAACCCAGCAGGCAAACGTCAAATGACGTCGTATCAACGTCGATGCGACGTGATCACGTCACATCGACGTTGATACGACGTCATTTTAACGCTGTGTGCTCACTGGGAAGGCTTTTCATGCACTGCCGTCCCCGGAGACAGTCCGACACGGATTGTCTCCAGGTACGGTACCGTACCCGGAGACACTTCATTCATGCCACTTATCTGCTACGGAGACAAGTTGCATGAAATGTCGAAATCTGTTTTCGGGGAAAAACGGGAAAAATATTTCAGAATATTGTCACGGCAGAAATTTTATTTAGCACGCTAAGCGTGAAGATAGTTAGGAAGAAAAATTATCAGATATCCTACCTCAGGTATATGCCTAGGTGATCTGTTCCTGTCGTTTGCAAAACAAAAGCTTCGCAAAAGTATAAAATAAAGTCTGAACACAGAAAAATCTTGCAAGCTTAGGAAAACATAAATTCAATGTGTAATGGGAAAGCACGCGATCGCTAATATTAGATCAGCTGGTTGCCCATACTGAACAGTCTTAAAACTCCAATATTCTACGGCTGGTTATCATTGTTGTGTCATCATTCTATATTTATATCACGCGTACTTTCCAGGTTAATCTTTGTCATGCTGAATATATTTAGATGCTACGTCTACTTTTAATTGTCAGCCAATTAAATTGTTTGCTCTGGAATGTTGTTACAAATTCACATGATAAATGATAAACAGTGTAGATCCAGATCAGTTCAGAAGCCAACTGATCTGGATCTACTCTGTTTGCAAAGGCAGGGTTTATCCGAGTTCAGCGGGACAAAGATTCTAGGAAGAAATAACTAAATTTTGTGTTTTCCTCTGTCCATGAACCATTCTTTTCAGAAAAGAAAATATCATTTGAAAATACATGGTTTAGTTGATAAAGTGCCTGCCGTTAAACAAAAGCTGCTGCGGACACAAAAGCAAGGCACAACTCTATTAATAAATGTATTTTTAACCCATTTACGTCGAGTGGACTCTCCTACCACAACTCTTTGGATTTGTCTATGTCCAACAGCAGGGTGTCTGGTTAATTTTTGGGTAGATTGTGTAAAGTCGAGCCGCAGAATACAAACGTCAAAATCTCCTTAAGGTAGTTGTCCACGTGATTATCATTAACCCCGTGAAATCAAACCGCGCGTTTGTATGAAATCATGCAGGTAACGGTTATGTATTGTTTCGCTATTCTTGACACTGCACATGACGTCAGGGTGTCGTGTAAAGAGGGTTATCTGTAAAACATGGACTGTGACATTGACAAACAGTGCCGATCCAGATCAGACACCACAGAACGCGACGTCTGATCAGGGTCTGCATTGCGTGCTTAAATTACAGGAAGTTAAGTGTTAAATGAAACCGTCTTAAGTCCCCATTCAGGACCATTTTCCTAGCATGCACTCGGAGACAATCGACCCACTAGCGCTGTAGTACTTTGATTATTACTACTATGGTTTATGATAAATTCTGTATTTAATGAAAACAATGTAGACCCTGATCAGACGCCGTTCTGCGGCGTCTGATCTGGTTCTGCACTGCTTGCCAGTTACCATTTTTGGGGGATTCTTGGCTAAAATTGGTCAGTGGGCAATTAACACTAACCCAGCTAGCATTCCACTTAAATATATATTGAGCTGGATTTCTACTGGCTGTTTCCACTAGCACCCACAATCTATGTTTTCAAGCAGAAATAAGAAACATGATATCCCTTCACAGTCTTCTTTTCCTTTATCCAGTGGGTTTACCTATTAATCACATAGGTTGTTAGACGAGCGTGCATGTTACTGATGAAGCGAATCGTTCCAATTATTTTCGTCGTAAGAAAACCTGCTGATTACATACATGCACGAACAACAATTATGACATTAGGCTTTTTCTCATTCAACCGTACATTTTATGAATCATTGGAACTGTATACTATACCAAACTCAACATATATTCCCTCCAAACCCGACAGTAACCATGCAATATGATAATGGGTGGTTTCTCAAAGTTTAGCTTATGATTGTTATACACGTATGTATGCATGTATATTTTGCCACAATGTTAATAATGCCATTGCATATAATTTGCATAGCTCATAGTGGACTTTGCGAATGTTCGAGTTATGTGTATCGTATTATTTTCATCTCTTTTCCTCCCATTTTCCCGTAAAACAACACCAAATAAACAGAAAATCAATCTTGGAAGGAGAACAGTAATGCGTTTTCTACTTTATGTTGTGAAATCAGTAACACTCTAAATGTATGGTTTACATACCACTTACATGCTTAACATGCTCAAAAATAAATGAAAATACATTTAAACACATCATTATTTGACCATTCTTAGACATTATTTGGAGCTGACTGCATGTATCAATTGCAAAGATTTGAGGTGACTGCAAATAGCCAGTTTTACGTTTTTTGGCTATCTGCAGTCGACTATAAATAGTCATTTCAACGTTTATTGGCTATTTGCAGTCGACTGCAAATAGCCATTTTAACGTATTTTGGCTATTTGCAGTCGACTGCAAATAGCCATTTTAACGTTTTTTGGCTATTTGCAGTCGACTGCAAATAGCCACTCCGTAATAATAATACCTTCAGTCTGATGTCTTCCGTATTGATACTTCTGTTTCCTTCTTACATCGTTAAATGTTTGTTTTGAGTCGGGTTTTGTTCCATCTAAATGGGTAAGGATATTATAAATAAAAGTCGAACACGGCCGACCCCAGAGACCCGCTTTTCTACAGAGGAATTACTTTAGCACCCGCCACATACACATTATATTGTTCTATTTTAAACGAAAGATTAAGTAAGTGAATTAGCCGTAATGATGTTTTTGTTGGTGAGCAGAACGGTCTCAGGAAAAGTCGAAACACGACATATCACGTTACTAGTTTAACCAACTTAATGGAAACCCGATAGAAACGTTAATTAAGCACTTTTGCAGCTTTCATTGACTTCAAAAAGGCATATGATTCTAGAAACCAGAACTTGTTATGGAAAAGACCTACACAGATAGGCATTAAGGGCAAAATGTTCAAAGCAGTTCATTCTTTATATCAGTAAGTATCATCTTGTGTTTGGATCAATGGGCTGATCACGGATTGGTTTGACGTTACTACAGGCTTGCGTCAAGGGTACCCGCTCTTGCCGCTCCTGTTTTTAATTGCTTTATAAAAAATCTTGTACAAAAGATAACGGCTGTGGGGAAAGGCGTCTCAACAGACAAGAGCGAGCAAATATGCATATTGTTGGCGATTTTTTTTTTTTCTTCAGTGGGAAATGAAGCTGATCTGATCAGCAATGGATGTTAAATGTTTTATCAGTTTGGTGTGAGGAAAATCGTATGATAGTTAATAAGGCAAAAAGTAAAATAATTCATTACAGGCCAAGGGCTGTACCTTGTACTAATTATGTCTTCAGTTGTAGCTCTTCAAGTCTGGAGATCGTTGATAAATGCGTATATTTGGGGCTTGTCATTCATGAAACCTGGACTGGAATGTTACCGCTAAAGTAGTTGCACAATCAGCGAATAAGGCACTGGGTTTGTTGATCGCTAAAAGCAAATCCTTAGGTGGCATGCCATACTCTGTCTTTTTCATAATTATTCGACTCAGTTGTTTGGTCAGTTATAGCTTAAGGGGCTGCTGTATGGTGTTCCCGTGAATTTTTACGTATCGAGGTGGTCCTAAGGCCCATAGATACTTTCTAGGTACTGGTAACTACACACCACCGGATTCAGTTGCAGGTGATATGGATTGGGTACAACCCTTTTATAAAACAATCTAAATGTGTATATGACCAATGGGCTCGCTGTACAAATGTGCAAAATGACATGGCCAATAAGCGTATTTACAATTATGGCAAAGACAAGAATAGTGCACGATGTCAAAACTGGTATTTTAGAGTTTCGAAATATTTCTCTAGTCCGAACTTTCATGAATTCGTTCATGCGCGCCACAAATATAGCAGTCAGTACATGGTAAAGGTACTTTCCGAAGAAATGATCAATAAGTTTACTGAAGAATGGCGTGAAGCAATACAATAGCAATAGCCGATCGAACACCGGTGGGAATAAACTGCGAACCTACAAATTGTTCGAAAGAATGTTTGAAATGGGACAATACTGTAACATATTATTGCATAAAAAGCAATGTCGCACGTTATTAACAGCAGTGCATTAACCGGCGAAAAGCCGTGCATTAACAGCAATTTACGCGGCAACTTTCAATATGTTCTTACCGGGGCCACAGATTTGCTGCCGTTACGAGATGTGTACTGCCCGGCCCTAGAACGAGCATAGTCCGTGGAAATTGCGTTCGCAAGACATCGGTGAAAAGGCGAAACAAAATCATTCGTTCGTCTGTCATTACTGACAATGACCAATCCTAATGAACTGTGTGATGTCTTATTATTTGTGTGTTCTAAGATTACTGATGAGACCAATCTTAGCTCTAAACTGCCTGTTGCAGATAGAACAAGAGAGGTCTGAGGAAAAAAGCTCTGTTGGTGATGCCTTAGCTCTGGCTGTCCGCTGTGCACGTTTCTGCTCGGCTTCGCTGATTCTTTTTGCTTCGTATTCACCATCTCCCCTTTTTATGAGACCTCGCCACTTTGTACGATCCTGTGCAATCTGTTCCCATGACTGTTGGTATGTTGAAGTCTTTAAGGGAGGCTTTGATGGTGTCCTTGTATCGCTTCTTCTGACCACCATGGGAGCGTTTTCCTACTTGAAGTTCTCCATAGAGGATTTTCTTTGGCAAACGTTCATCAGGCATTCTGGTAACATGGGATGCCATCTTAACTGTGGCAATTTCAGAAGAGTATGTACACTCTGCATCCCTGCCCTTTTCAGGACTTCTGTGTCTGGAATCCTGTCTTGCCACTTGATCTTTAGAAGTTTTCTAAGACAGCTTGTATGGAAGTGGTTCAGTCTTTTGGCATGCCGTTGGTAAACTGTCCAAGTTTCGCATGCGTATAATAGCGTTGGCAGCACTACCGATCTATATACTTTCAGCTTTGTGTCAAGATTCCACTTCGGTCCCAAATACTTCCACGTAGCCGGCCAAATGCTGCACTAGTTTTGGCAATTCCAGCATTGACTTCATCATCAATATGCACAACTCTAGAGAATGTGCTTCCAAGGTAGGTGAACTTGTCTACCACTTGCAGTCGTTGACCTTTCACTGTGATGGTAGGCTCCTTGTAAGGCTTTCCAGGTGCTGGCTGATATACCACCTCAGTCTTTTTGATGCTTTTTTTGTGAGATCATAGCTGTCACATGAATCAGATACTTCATCCACACCTTTTTGCATTTTCTCTTCTGTTGGAGCACCCTTTGCCATGTCATCAGCAAAGAGGAACTCATCTAGCACCTCTATCTGCACCTTAGATTTAGCTTGCAACCTTCTTAGGTTGAAAAATTTCCCATCAAAGCGATACCTAATAGGTATACCATTGTCACCATCCTGGAAAGCATCTGTAAGCATGGCAGAAAACATCATGCTGAACAGTGTTGAAGCTAGTACACAGCCTTGCTTGACTCCGTTTGTCACAGGAAATGGATCAGAAAACTCGCCATCATTTTGGATTCTTGCAAGCATACCATCACGGAACTGCCGCACCATTGCTATGAATTTGGCAGGACAGCCAAACTTTGCCATACTTTTCCAAAGTCCCTCACGACTGACTGTGTCAAATGCTTTGGTAAGGTCAACAAAGGTCATGTAGAGGTCCACATTCTGTTCCTGGCATTTTTCTTGAAGCTGTGTGCTGTAAAGATCGTGTCTATTGTTCCTCTGTTTTCCTGAATCCACACTGGCTTTCTGGTAGAAGCCCTGACCGTTCGAGGTGTTCATTCAATCGGTTCAGTAGGACCCTAGCAAGGATCTTCCCAGCAATTGACAATAATGAGATGCCTCGATGATTGTCACAGCCTTGAGGATTCCCTTTCCTTTTGAATAGGTGGATAATTGTTGCATCCTTGAATTCTTGAGGGATGGCTTCTTTTCTCCACATAATGTGAAACAACTGTCAGTTTCTCTGCAACCGGAGGACCTCCTGCTTTGTAGATCTCTACACGTATTGCATCTGATCCTGGAGCCTTGCCAGATGACAGGAGTTTTATTGTATTCACTGTTTCAGAAACGGCTGGGAGCTCATCAAGCAGCGGATTACATTCCACCTGTGGCAGTCTGTTGATAGTTTCATCATTGATAGATGATGGCCGATTAAGGACACCATCAAAGTGTTCAGCCCATCTTTTCAAGATAGTTTCTTTGTCAGTCAGAAGACTAGTTCCATCTGCACTAAGGAGTGGGTGGCGAAACAAAAAAGTGCAAGAAATAACGCTAAATATAGCACATGTCTTCAGTTTTTATGCAATAATAGCGGTCGTACATGGTTTTTCAATGTATTAACATTCGACAAGTCCCTAGGGAGGTGTTGAAAACCGCGGCCTCCGGCCTCGGTTTTCAACACCACCCTCGGGACCTGGCGAATGTTAAATGCATGAAAAAACCATGTTTGATCCCTATAATGTAACATCTTCATCGTTCAGAACATGCAAAATTTCGCTGAGGGGTGGCACCTTTATGTCTAGACTGGCTCCAGTCTCCAGTGACTATTTTTTTCTTATATTCTGTTTAATAATCCACTAAAATAAAACCAAAGTAATAGTCATGATATTTTTTTTGTTTTTATTTTAGTGGATTATCAAACAGGTATATGAGAAAAATATTTAGTCACCGGAGACTGGAGCCAGTCTACAGGTCGATACAAAGGTTAACCAGTAAATGACAGAATATGTTCATTTTATCGAGTGCATGTAGAGGATGAGACACATGCCCTTCTTAACTGCGACATGTATCATTCTATATGAGAAATTGTTGTTTTTTTTTGTTTTGTTTTTTTGTTTTGTTTTTTTTTAATGAAGCAGTTACAGTTTATCCAAATTTTAATACTTTCTCAGATTAGGAAAAAATGATATTTTTATTTTCTAATCTTGAAATGATTCGAGCGTTTGCCAAAACCTGTTGTTTAATTTTGCAGCGCCGCCCAGTGCTATTGTATAAATAGAGTGTTAAAACCTAATTTACATCTTTATCATGTTTTGGACCTTTTATGATATAAATCTTGAACCAATTCATTTATCTAAACATATCTTAAATAATTACCGTGTATATGCATGTCCATTTTTTGTTGTCCTTTTTATGGAAAAGGTAATTATTAAGCACTTGAGATCAGATGTCGTTCTCTCTCGTTTGACAAGGTGAGTGTTAACTTTAATCTTATCTGAACAAGTGACAAGGATAGCTGTGATAGCTGTAATAATATCTTATAAGTCTTTTAAAAATAGATTGATGTAGTTTGCCTATATGTTTTATATGTATACTGAGAGGTAAAAATAAGTATACAGGTAACTATTTTTTAGTTGTCACTAGATTTTTACATATGTACATTAATCGTTGATATCATAGTTAAGAACAATCATTTACGCATAATTTGCAACTATTTTCAGGAAATTCCCTCAAAGTACAAGGAAATGACGTTTACGGAAACGAATAAAAGGTCTGAATGAAGATGTGCTTATGAGTAGCTTCCCTTTAACAGTACATTTGGACAAAGAAACTTACATTTATGCATTTGTATTGCATTCAGTCGACAGATGATTAAAAATGTTGTATGGACATGTTTCAACTTCATATGCACAACAGAGTACACTGTCGAATTTCTATACCAAGGACATGGCGTTTTTGACATTTTCGTTCCTCTTCTGATGGAATGCAATGAATTTCTATGGGACATTAATTGACATTGTTCTGTTAAATAAACACTTTTAGGAGATTTCTTCTGAATGTGGTACAATGCGGCTAAGCCAAGCAACTCTTTTTTCGAAAAATTCAAGTGAAAACGACCAACGCCACTTCAGATATACATTCTTTAAATTCCCTATATTTTTCATTCAAACGGAGGTAATTTGAGATGGGAAGAAATTCAAATTCAGCTTGACGTCTCTTAAGAGGAATTTGGAATTAAATAATGTTGTGGTTTTACTCAGACATTTGTGCAAGACATTGATGAAAAGTAAAAATGACATTTGTTTTAAACAAAGCGAGTTATGACCGTCAATGTTGTTTTTAATTAAGGGCTCATAACTCCATAATTTATGACTGCGAAAGAATTACCTTTGTGATTTTCAAAGACAGACGTTTGACAAAAATGACATAATACATTTTTAACGAAAAAAGTACAACACGAGCCAGTACTCAAAACTTGAAACTGTATACTTTTAATTGCCTTTGTATATAGATATTAGCCAGTACATGACAAAACCTACAATAAGACCTGTGTAACTACCAATGACTCAGTATGGCAAAGATTCTAGTTCATTCCTCTTTGAAAAGCCTGAAGACTGTAGCAGGCACTTGCGATTACCGAAGACTCTGATCAGACTGCTCGGATGCACAGGCTGATCTGAGTCTTTGCTGGTCGCACAAAACTTATTGTAGGTTTTGTCATGCGCTTGTATGTTGTGTATATCTTAAAATCAAAAGGTCAAATCGACATGTTTAGTTGTATCGCAGTATAAATTTTGTTTTCGCTTCTACTGCGCTTATTGTGTGGTGATACAATGATATAGTTTAGGCACAGTCTGAATCGGTTGCACCTAATGTGACACCATGATAAGCCCAAGTTGGTTTCCGCCACACGATTTTTCGTCCACCCGGATTCGGTGTGGTGCCTTTTGCAAATGGGACGATCGATTAAGATTTGCTCACAATTTCTTAACAATCTGATATGTATGTTTCCATAGTCTAACACAGTGTATATATGTAGGTAGACTGTGATGGTAAAATGATGAGTTTGTAAGTTGGCTCTGTATCGGTTGTGCCTAATGTGTCACCATGGCGAAAACTGATGTGCCGTTTTGACATTGGTTCACACCACATGCTCTTTCTTTCACCGGATTTCGGCTTGGTGCCTGTGTAGGTGGCAGAGTTGGGACAGAGTTAGCCGACTTCTTGTTGATATTTATGTAATTATACTCAACAAAATAATTAAAGGGTCACCAGTTTCAGTTTCCCTTTGATTTAGCATTCAAATGCAACCCGTCAGTTGTTAAAATTATTCTGTGGGCAATACTGCTATTTGAAAGCCCATCTCAATAAGCCCAACATGTTAGCAATATGTTCAGCTACCAAAGTGTCAATGGCACAAACATTGTCAGCCTAGAAGATTCTGAGAAAAATGGGAATTTCTGAAAAATGACTTTTTACCCCCAAATGATTTTTTTTCCAGAATATCGGAAATTTTCTAATTTTAGTCACAACAATGACTTACTCCAAACAAAATCTTGCAAATTCCAATTTCTTAGGGGTAAAAGGCCCACAGATACGGCCAGAAAAAGAGGTCAACCCTTTAAGAGGCTAAAATTGCCTCGATGATTCCCCATAAACCGCGAATAACCTATAGAGGGTACCTGTAGGGAAATGTTAGTTTCTTGGTTTCAATTAAAAGCTATTTCTATGATTTATTCACAGTTTGAAGTCGACATTACTTATCATGTTCAAATGTCAATCTGCCATTTTTGAGTAAACAGTAGCATGTTTTACGAAAATTAAAATGAAAAAAAAAAATCATTTCAAAATTTATTGTTGGAAACACTCCTTTTCGGGTTCCACTTTAAGAAACAATCAACAATATCTCAGTATCTTCTGTGGCTTATATGAAAAATTGTACCGAGTGACCTTTAAATTATTTTGTTGAGTTTACTTGAAGTATGTTGGTTGCTAAGTTTATGTTTTAATCGTCTCTCATAGTTCATATCGAAGGTTGAGCGCAAGACTATAGTAACTCAAACATATTTTTGAAACCCTTGTTTAGGGGCAACTTGGACCCCTTTGTAAACAATGCAAATTTAGGTGCCATTGCTCATACGAGCAATGGCACCTAAATTTTCATTGTTTACAGAAAGAAATGTTGTAATCTTCATAATGCCTTCATGGTGAGGAGATTAGATTTGGGGAAAAACAACCATCTGACTTACGTCAGTCTTGCGCTCAACCCTCGATATCTGAATGGCAATTTTACATTTTTATGTGATATAAGAAATATTTTATACAATTGTAGAATTAGCGTTTATAAACCATATCTATCTATCTATCTATCTATCTATCTATCTATCTATGAAGGCTGCAATAAGGTTTGCAAAAGAAAAACAGTTCAATGGTCACTCAGATGTTTGATCAGTACAGGAGAACTTTAATTTGATAACTTATTCACCCCTTTAACTATACGCTTATAGACTTTCTTTTTAATAATATTTCTGCCTTGTTTCTTAGTTCGTACCTGCCTAAAATGTCCTCGCAGGCGTAAGATAGATAGATAGCTAGATAGTAGAAGTAGTAATTTTATTTGGTATCACAGATTGACATTTACATAAAACAATACAAAGTGTAGCTAAATATACATAAACATGTAAAACATATATTAAAATATACGAGTACATTAGCAATGTTCTATGACTTGTTAACCAATACCAAGGATAGCGCAACAAAGAGAATGTGATTTCTCTTATTTCCATTGTGGTCCTTATAGGTACTGGTTGCAAGCCACATTGAGGCACAAACAGTTGCAGCTGTAAAAATATCAGATTTTTTTTTCTTAAATGCTTAACTCTACAGGTTAAACAACTAAAAACCTAATATACTACCCATTGATATTGCTAATTATTGTGAGGTTGCTTTAAAGTTAATAATATCTAAAAATTGAGATTTAACAGCCAGTTTAAAAGCTTGATGTCTCTGTATACTTTTAATATCCTTGGGAAAGGTTTTCCATAAACCACAGCCTTTATAGAAATTTGTTTTTCCAAACCCATTAACCTTTGGAATAGTAAAACATCTAGTGTCTCTAAATCTAGTTTCAGATAGGTAGATAGATAGATAGATAGATAGATAGATAGATAGATAGATAGATAGATAGATTTGCAGAATCAGACTCTTAAATAGTAGAGTAACTAAATGTAACTGGTCAATTCAAAGATGCGTGCATTGGTCCATTGTTGGTCTCTCTGTACATTAATGATATTTCCACAGACAGAAATAAGAATTTTCGCAGATGGTTGTCTTTGCTATCATAAAACTATAGAAATGCAGAGGACTTACTGAAACATCAGAAGGATACAGAGGGATTAAGATGTTGGGTAAGAAAATAAGGGGTATGATGTTTCAGCCTGTTAAATGCAATGTAATGTAGAAAAATAGGAAAAGCACAAATTGAATTGAGGTTTCTTACACTCTAGAGGGAACAGTCCTCGAAAATGTAGATTCCATTAAATACCTAGGAGTAACAGTCACACATGACGTGATGGAATATACATGTTAGTAACATAAGTACTAAGGTAAACCGCTTTGTTTCCTGAGACGTAATCATTATCGATGTCCTCAAGATGTAAAAGAGACAGCGTATAAAGGAATTGTTTGCTCAGTTTTAGAGTATGACAGTTGTGTTCAGGGTTCTTCAACAAGTGCTAATCACATCTGCAACAGATGACTATAAAAAAAATGATTCATTTATTCCGAATCGAAGATCACCCCAAAACTCACCATTTAATATAGTAATGAGAAGGAAATGGCAGAGGTGTTAGGGTGGGAGAGTAGGGAGTTAGAAATGGGAGACAGCAGTCAGTTAATTCCCCTGAGTATATCATATAAACAACCAAGTCCAACTTATTGAATTCCTCTGCTCTTATAATAAGCATTTCTATTAAGTATAGCTTTCTAATCCTTTTGATATATAATTCAAACATGGTCATATACAAGTGAAGCTATCAATATATATATATATATATATATATATATATATATATATATATATATATATATATATATATATATATATATATATATATATATATATATATATATATGTTTCATGTGAATGTTGAAAAAACTGAAAGGTAAACATCAGTTAAACCCCACCGAGAGCCTATGACAGAAACAGAGAAGGACCTGGTTAGTGCACTTTACCTATCAAGGGAGATAAAAGAAAATATATTGCTATCTCCCATTAAGAGAAAATTTATGTGGTGGAATAGTTTTATTGAGACCGTTTGAGTTAAGGTTAACTAAGATGAAAAAGAAAATTAACCGGTAAGCTGTATCACTAGCGGATACTGGCCACAGAAAAGGGAGAGAAGAATAATTTAACGGTAGCGAATTATGCATTACGAAAACACACCTATTCAAATATTTAGAAAATTTCACCTTCAAAAACTGAAAATTTTCTGATAAATATTTCTGATATTTTTCATATTTCTGCTCAAAACATACATTGTGGGTACTCGTTAGAACCGCCTCAGCAAGGCGGTTCTAACGAGTACCCACAATCTATGTTTTTGAGCAAACATAAGAAAAAGTAATGTCTGTAAACCCCAGTTTTACTATATTAAAGTGGGGTTTAAGGGGATTAACATTATATAGGCAAGTTTTCGTAATGGAGAATTCAAAATTTAAGGAAGATTAGCTGTCCGTTAAACTTCAACTTTCTGAGCACAAATGTGCACAGCAGATGACATTTTTGCTGTTTATTAGAAGAGGGATTAATATCATTATCAATCATACCAATATTATTATTGGTCGCACTTATATTATTTTAGTACTTCTAATACTAATATTCCAGAATTTTGACTCTAGCGGTACATCATATTTTTCATAAAAAATACGGTGGAGAGTTACGTGGTTTGACGGCAGTGTTTCCGCAAGTATAGATACCCGCCACAAAAATAATTTTGTTACACTGGCCACTGTTGTGATATTTATCCTAAGCAACGGTTTCGTGTGAGCCTTCTGATGGCAACTTGGCCTATTTCCGTGTGAACTCTACCACGGTGGTTTTCAACGTTTGCTCGAAATAACTATCAAAATGGCACTAGTATTACCAACTTTTAGAATTCATTCGAGGTATCGACACTTAAACTGTATGCCTATTCAGTTACTCTACGAATCTGCTTACCATTACGAAAACACGCCTATTAAAATATATAGAAAATTTTAGAAAATTTTACCTCCAAAAACAGAAATTATTTAGATTAAAAAAAACTGATTTTTCATATTTCTGCTCAAAACATAGATTGTGGGTACTCGTTAGAACCGCCTCGCTGAGGCGGTTCTAACGAGTACCCACAATCTATGTTTTGAACAGAAATAAGAAAAATAATGTTTACCCCTGTAAACCCCAGTAGTACTATATAAAAGTGGGGTTTAAGGGGGTCAAAATTATATAGGTGTGTTTTCGATGTTATCTTGCCCTAAATTCCGCACAAAGTCTTTGCACAAATGTGGCGTGAACCTTTTATTTATCTATTTGTTTATTATCACGGTTATTGACGACTTTTTTGAGATAACAATGCTTTAAAAAACTGGGCATCGGTTGTGCTTTGAGAAATAAAAGGCCCTACTTCAGCTTAACGTGAGCACCCGCATAATTTGGCCATAGACCTGATGCTACCGGATACAAAGTGATAAATTAGGAAATTTGCCTGCATTCTGAAATTAAAGCACTGGCAGCACTGGTGGGTCGATTGTCTTTGAGTGTAGGCTGAGAAAATAGTCTTGAACTGGGACTTCATTTAACCCTTAACTTCCTGTAATTTAAGCATACAGAGCAGACTCTGATCAGATGTCGCGTTCTGCGGAGTCTGATCTAGATCTTCTCTGTTTGTCAATGTCCCGAATGCCCCAGGTTTTACAGATAACCCTCTATCAACAGCACTCTGACGTCACAGTGACAAGAATAGCACAGCTATAAATAACCGTTACCTGGATTTCGTCTAACGCGCGGTTTGATTACATTGGTAACTACCTTAAGGATATTTTGGCGTTTGTATACTGTTGCTCGAATGTAAACAATCGACCCAAAAATGAAGCATTTCTTTTTTATACCTGATCGGTACTCTTTTCTGTCGGTCGAGCAATATTTTGCGCATTTTTTTTTTTTTGCATTTTAATTTCTGCTACAGGAAAATCGACACATTCTGATTATGCAAATCGCATACTCTTAGTTTACCAAACTTATTGTACAATATTTCTTGACCTCTATCGTTCAAACCACCTGATTCTAGCGTGCAAAACTGCTTGTTTAGCACAGATTTAAATTCACTGAATTGGCTAAATACCACAACCCCCACCCACACCCCAGTCCCTATCGAACACACATCGAAAAATGTATTAAAAATTACGACATTTTATATAAATTGTTTCCGACAGTGCAGACGACGATGCTCAACAAAAGGAAAGTACCCAAATGCCAGGGCGAGCGATAAAGACAAAGAAAAACCTGCTTATTGGCGCAGTTTTATCGGGGGCCTTAACTCTTTCACTGCCACGGGCGATAATAATAGGCTTTTGCAAACAGCATAGGTCCAGATGAGACGACTCATATGAGCCGTCTCATCTGGATCTACGCTGTTTGACATTCGTATTTCAACTTTACGTATAAACTTTTTTTTCAAGCGATGGATTGTTAAGAAAGAAAAGCAGACGACAACTGTTGTCAGCAGACGACAAATGCGACAAATGTCGTCTGAAATTTGGCGCCGAAAGAGTTGACAAGTTACTGTAATTATAAGTATATTTGGAAGTGTTGCCCGTTTTTGATAGAGGGTGGATACGCCGCCAACACTATTTGGCGCGCAACCATGCGTGTTGTTACATGGTGAAATCGGAGATATTCCGCGTGGTTATAAATATACTTTGCTATCGAAATAGTTTTGCAATGAAAAAGTAGTCTAACTCTGCAAAATGGATTATATTCTTGTAATAGATCATTCGAGAACACAAACAGTGAATAAGAAAAATGAACAAAAATAAAAACAAGGGTTTTACTGACTACTTCGTGTGTTGTTCATGAAAGATTTAAAGATTTGGAGTATGGAATTTCGAATGTTGCTAAAAATATACGTATAAACTGAACTGACTTGCGGTAAAGGTATTTTACACGATAAGTATTTTTTTTTTTTTTTTTTTTTTTTGTGTCGTATGCGTTGTCGGTGCATGACACCTGAGGGCCTTGGCTCCAGAAAAGCAGTCACAGCCCTAAAAAAGAAAGGTATTGAGATATGAATATTCAGTTCTTATTTTTCCACCTTAACGTAAGTTGTGTGCTAGAGGCGAGGCGCTTCTGATCTGCACACAACTTATTTTGTCTTGAGAGAAAAAAAAAAGAGAAAATATAGCCGTATTTGTTGGTTAAAATGGCTAATCAAAAACTGGGAATTATATTTTAATGCAAAAATATCGATTATAGGACTGGTGTCTTTGGGCGTGGTCGTGCGTTCACTGATCAACTTGTTGACATTGTATCAGATAAGTTTTAACCCTTAAACTGCCAATCACAACAGTTGTCGTCTGCTTTGTCATCTGCTTGTGATTTTAAGTCATTTTTGCAAACAGTGTGGACCCAGACCTCTAGGAGCAGTCTGACCAGGGTTTACACTCTATGCCTGTATGCAAAAATAGGTTTGAAAAGTTTGCAAGAATATTCAGCAGACGACATACACAGACGACATTTTCAGTTCAGGTTTTCTTGGCGTTTTAAGGGTTAATGGTTTGGCAGCTCCATGTGATAGTTTCTTTTAGCGGTATTGGAGTATCTGGTAGATTCAGGTTCAGAATTTTGGCTGCCAAAAAAAAAAAAAAATTGTTCTTTTATAGAATTATACCCCGGTGTTTATTAATCGATACATCTCCGCACACAAAGACATGAAGTAATTCGATTAAATAATAAGGCTTAAACCTTAAAATCTGCTGTGTATATGTAGTAAGTCAATACGATCAGCTGACGATATGGACCATGGATAGATTTCCTTTGACTGTGAAATAACTTTCTGTGTGTATACATGTTGGGATTTATTGACAAAGGTGTAACGTATGGGCATGGTACTTTAGGCTAAACACCTGGTTTGTTATTGGTGACATTTTGACAACACAACATTATTTGCATATTGGGCAGTGGGTATAGCTTGTTTAAGCGTCTTTCAAAAGCTGTACTCCAGCAATGCAGCGAATTATTCTATTAGTGAGCAAAAGACATAGAAATTTTGGATAACCAAAGAATGATTCAGTAGCACGTTAAAAATGGCGGATTCAATTTTTATAAAATCTTTGCTGTATACGGACGTGCAGACGGTAAATGAGGAAGATGAAAAACCAGCTAAAGTTCGTCGCCACCTGCCCCCAGGGTCGGGCGAATACTCCGTGGGATGCGTCGACATCATGAGTGATAACAGTGACACCGGTGTGTTCTTCAGGTTGTTTTATCCAATAGAAAAGACAGACATATACGTAAGTTGAAGATTTCTCTCTAAAGGTTGATATCCCTGAACGAATTTTGGTATAACCATCCTTTTTGTTGTCCGAAAATATATCCCAGTGGGCACTTGACGTTTATATATCAAGTGTAAATACAGTGGACTCGTTTTTATAGGCGTAGCTCGCATTACGCATGTGTGTACCATGTGTTAGAAAATAATTTACAATAAAGGGACATCAACATGAAATATTTTGTTTCTTTAAAATAGCGGCAAATTCTTTCCTTTAAGAGAGATAATAGGGCCTCTCTTAAAGGAAAGACGGCAAATACTTTCCTTTAAGAGAGGCCCCTAATAGGGGCCTCTCTTAAAGGAAAGAATTTACCCCCCTTTCCTTTGAGTAGCCTCTATTTGGGAAGCGATACAAGGCATAGTTTGTCAATTTTTTTCTGGATATGCGTAACAATAATTCCGTTCCGGCTACGCCACTGGTTTTCTCACACCTTTGCCTGAGCTCATGTGAGAAACTTCTATCTCACATGATCTAGGAACAATCCACTTAAAGGTGAGAGAAAAAGAATCCACCATGAGCCAGTCCATGCAGAATTGGGAAATCTCACCCTCGGGGTAGGAAATTCAACCAGGGACTCGGCAAGCCTCGTCCCTGATTGAAATTTCTACCCCTCGGGTGAGTTGTCCCCATCCTGCATGGACACTCATGATGGATTCTTATAATTGCAAATTCTGATAATTGAAATAAGTCAAATAGTCAAATAAAGGGTGTTATTGGTTGTTTGCTATATGTTCCTTGCAGTTCAACTCCTTTTATCTCAAACTATTGTTAGCTCCAACGACAAATTCTGGCCACTTTACCAAATTGTGGTCCTGGCTGTCCGATTGGGGCTTGACATAACATGCGCTGATTCAGATAATGCACGTCCGCGGTTTGCGGGGTCTAATCTGGGTCTACACTGTTCGCTTATGCCTGCTTGTTCGACTAGAGGTATATATGTTGTACTGTCGGACCCCAGCCAAACGAAAAACAAGAAAAATCTCATCTTGAATTCCCACTATCTACAGCTAGTATCATCTGGTACTTTTTTGTCCACATTTAACAATAGACAATATTGAAGAAAAAAAAAGAAAATAGCTCGTGTGTACGACAGCCGTGTATTTTTTTTTTTTTTTTTTTTTCTTAATAACCAACTACGATAGAATCAGAACTTCTGGAAATTTATCAAGTTCATCTTGAGATTGAGCGCGCCATGAAAAAAAAAGTGCCTTCGTGGCATATGCGGACAGCGAAGGCCCAGATCAGACTGCGCGAATGCGCAGTCTGATCAGGGCCTTCGCTGCGCACTTGCGGAATTATTGAATACTGTACAATATATCGAGCATGTAAAGAAAATGCCCTTGTCAGATTGGCGGTGCACCTGCTGGCAAATCTGGAGTTTTTACCGCTCACAAATATTTCGAAAGTACCTTTTCTCAAGTCGCGCCTCATTTATTTTACTTATCATGAAACGTGTAATTTTAGCCCATTGATACTTCGTTACTAAAATCCTGCATTTAGATACACAAAGGAAAGCGCCCTTGCGCCACATGCTAACATAGAAGGCACGAATCAGTCTGCGCATCCTTGTAGTCTGTGTTCAGGTTCTTCTCTGTTCGTCAGTACGTTCTGCGATATCTCCTATTTCTGAGAGCAGGTAATTAAAATATTGAAGGTATATCATGATGAGGGCATTCGTTTCTCGCTCGGCAGATGGGCCATTTTTTTTTTTTTTTTTTTGCGTTGCAGATTATACATGAATCTGGGCTGCCATTAAAAAGAGGGGTTTACAAAATGCGCAAACCAAGACCGTGGGTCTGCATAGTATATCTGACCTGACGCATCAGTTTGAACTTTTTTTTCTGCGAGAGAGTGTGTTCGGAGCATTCAGAAATATTAGAGGCATGGGTCAGCCTGATCACGTCCTCCGTTGTCTGCTTACAAAGTCACACCTATATTTACCCAAAGTATTCAGACAGCATATCTCCTTTCTATACTTCTGCTAGAACAGGTCCATCTGACTACCTGCTGGTGTGTCATATACTGCTGGATGGGTAGCAAACAACGTAGACCCTGATCAGACGCCGCATTCTGCGGCGTCTGATCTGGGTCTACATTGTTTGCTTTGGTCTGCCTGTCCGAATACTAAGGGCTGGGTTTCATAGCGCAGTCCTATGGCTGTAGAACCAGGGATCGCAAATTCGAATCCCAGCTCGAATCAGAACTTTCGTGGAGATTCATCATGAAATCATTCCTCAACCGCTGATTCAAGAAAGCCAGTTGTCAGTTACTGACGCAAGTATGCACACACGTACCCTGGCTAACCGCTTTAATAGAGGACTAAGCCTGCCCAGGTAAAAGTGTGAGTAGGTTAACAGCGGTTCGACATGACCTAAACAGTGTTGACCAGGCAGTAAAACTCCAACTCAGCTTAATGAATACTTGGGGAAAATATGGTACATCTGTAAAAGGGTAATCACTTACTTCCCAGACAGACCCCGTCTCACAGTGAGGAGTAGGCGGAGTCTGACAAGTTGTTTGCATAGTGAAAAACACAAGGATAACTGTTCATTCTTTTCATATTAGTCAAACAAAAAAAGAAAGATAAGTCAGTAGTAGCCAGTAGGCGTGATATAAAATGTACACCATTTCAGATACATTTTTCTTAACAATACCTTGAAAGGTGAATTTTATGAAAGGTATAAACTTTATATCATCACCCACACAAAAATAGCCACAAAACATATTTGTTGCTCATCACATGGGCGATAGACCGCAAGAAAATATTGATGGGTCAACTTAGGAGAAAAGATGCGAAAAACAAAGACCAAGTCAGTCTGTGCATTTGCGCAGCCTGATCAGGATTTTTACTATTTCTAAGTATATGCTACGGTACCCAGTAAATCAGAAGGGGTGGGTTGCAACGAAGACCATTGTCAGCTTGCGCGAATGATCAGGGTCATTGTGGTCGGCATATACAGCCAGATACCTTTTCTGCAAACGCGACCACTTTATAGATTTATAAAAGTAATTTACCTCCAACATGAAGAAGCTGCGAAACCTGCTGACTTTATTACTAAGACACAGCACGAGATAAATAATCTTCGCGGCATATGCGGACAGCGAAGGCCCAGATCAGACTGCGCATGTGCGCAGTCTGATCAGAGCCTTCACTGTCCGCTTACAGAATCAAAAACTGACTGAGTTTAATTTATACTGGTAGCATATATATACTTCAAAGACAACTTTCATATGGCTTAACTTACGCGTTATATGTTAAACACTTAGAACCCATATATAGTCTGTCAAATTCATGCACATTACAAATAAATACCTACGCGGGATAAACTCTCGCTGTCTCTACTTAACTGTCTCGAATGTGCGGTGCATGTATGTGTGTACACGTTTATGTTGTAAAAGTTTATATTGAATAAATCTTGCGTATTCCTTTTACAGTGTTCAATTCATTGTATATGTCAAACAGTGCGTCTTCTCACGTTGAGACTTGTTTAATTGTTTCAGTAAACTTAGATTTTTAGTTAAACTATTAAAATCTTATTTTACGTTATTAATAATTCGTCTTTCCGGAAGCTGTTAAGGGCAGATGAAACCAAAACCATTGGTTCATCGAAAGCAGTGAAGATGCAGTGATTTTAACAATACCGTATTTAACCTAAGTATTGGGACAGACAGACCTGAGCAAACAGTGTAGACCCAGCTCAGACGCTACAGTGAAAAGGCGAAACAAAATAGTGCAAGAAATAACGCGAAATGTAGCAAATGTTTTCAGTTTTTATGCAATAATAGCGATCGAACATGGTTTTTCAATGCATTAACATTCGCCAGGTCCCGTGGGAGGTGTTGAAAACCGAGGCCGAAACATTCGCTAGGTCCCTTGGGAGGTGTTGAAAACCGCGGCCTTCGGCCTCGGTTTTCAACACCTTCCAAGGGACCTGGCGAATGTTAATGCATGAAAAACCATGTTTGATCCCTATATTGAAATATACGGTAAGGAGTAAAAACTTTGGGTAAATACTGTAATGCATTGTCTTGTGCGAACGATAGGTTAGTTTTGGAGTTTAACGGCCCAGTCAATACTGTTAAGGTCATGTCAGGCCGATCAGTTTATCTAATCACACTTTTCCTTGCCTTGGCAGGCTTAGTCCTCTAAGCGGTTAGCCAGTACTTGTGCACATTCTTTCGCCAGAAATGGAAAAGTGTCCTTATTGAATCAGCGGGAGGGGGAGAATGACCCTTCAATGAAATAGACAAATCTAAGGAACTAAAGATACACTCAAGGCACTGACAGCACTGGTAGGTCGATTGTCTCTGAGTTTAGATTTGGAAACTGGTCCTGAACTTGGACTTAAGACTGTTTCATTTAACCATTATTTTCCTAAATATAAGCAAACGGTGAAGACTGATCAGACGCTGTGTTCTGTGACGTCTGATCTGGATCTGAACTGCTTGACAATGTCCCAACACTAAGTCCAGTCCAGGTTTTACAGATAACTCTCTTTACATACAGCATTCTGACGTCACAGCGACAAGAATAGCGCGGCTATAAATACCCGTTACCTGGATTTCGTACAAACGCTACGATTCTTATGTCGCTTCCGCTCGACTGATAAACAGTCTACCCCCAAAAAAGTTTTGAAAAACGTTCAGTTTGGGAATAGAGTTCGGTTCGGTGACAACAGATTTGTGGGTTTAATATCGTAAAGAAGTGGTTGGTCCGTCTAACGCGCGGCTTGATTTCATTAGTCATTGAATGATAATCACGTAGACAACATCCTCAAGGACATTTTGGTGTTTGTATACTTCGAGTCGATTGAAGAATAATCGACCCAAAAACACATCTGATCATTCATTGGTCAGTATGTACGTCATACATGTACACAAGGTCTGCAAACTTTTACCCGCTGTTTTCTCTAATGAAGATAGATAAAGTTATGCAGAAATCTGTGTTGTAACCGCTTGTTGGCAAGAAAACAAATGCTGCACCTCTTACCTGGCAGACATTCCACAGGAATGCTTACTTGACCTATAATCAGACATTTCGTCGAAAAAGATTGTTTACTTACAGTCGCTTTTCCACTGACGTGCGCAATGGAATAGTCAAATAGTTAAGTTAACATCCACGGACTAGACAGTAATTCATTCACATTATAGTTCGCTTGTGGTCCACTGACATTTCAGTTGCAGAAAGGAAAAGGTCAAAGATATCATCCTGCTTATCTGGGCCTTGCCATGTTCTGGGTGTATGTGAACAGCGAACGACCAGAACACATATCAGCCTTAGCACCAACACAGTCTGATCAGGACTCCCATTGTTCGTTAGCGTATTCTGCAGTGTCTAACGGTTCTGCAAGCGGGCAGCTTAGGCCCTGATCAGACTGCGCATCCGCGCAGTCTGATCTGGGCTATAGCTGTCCGCAGATGTCTTAAAAGCACGTTTTTATGGCGCGTGTCTCATTAGCGTAATATCGCAATAACAATCAAGTTGTCATAATAATTATAAACCCTTAAGTGCCATGCAACATTGTGGCTGGCGACATTCTCATTTTTTTTATATATAATTTTATTGAGAAAATAAGGCTTGATATTTCATGTGAATTGTCTGTGCTGAGCAGACAATTCACATGAATCGCCGGCTTATTTTCTTTGAAAAATAAAAGAAAACAAAAGAATCTCGTCTGCTACAATTTAACTTGGTGCTCTAAGGGTAAATTGGATACCAAAGTCCCAGAGGGGTTGTCAGCCAAATACTCTTATTACAGATGTGGTACCATTTAAATTCGCCCCGGTACCCATAACATAATTATGTGTTTTTGTGAGGAAATAAGGACACTACGTGGATACATCCTTAAGTGGCTATTGATAATCCGCTTAAGTAGATAACGGTAGGGATTTGTAGCAAAAGGGGATTATGTCATTTTAAGCACTCTATTTTTTTTTTGTGTGTGGGGGGGGGGGGGGTGGGGGGGCTATATATATATATACGAGCGTGCGTATATATATTGTTCGTGCCAATTTGTACAACAGAAATATTACCAATAAGATTATTTTATCATCACGACTGTCTCAACTGTTTTGCCCCCCCCCCCCCCCCCCCCCCCCCCCACCCCCACTCCCCTTCTAAAGAAGGATCTATGCTAAAAGTAAAGAATTTGCTCCCCTTCAAGGGGAGCAAATTCTTTACTTTTAGCGAAGATCCTTATGTTATGCTGGAAAGCAAACCGGAAGTAAGAAAAGTCATCTTCCTTTTAAAAATGGTGGAAATCCAAACCACTTAAAGTTTTCAGACAAGGACAGCCCTGAGCAAAAAGTGCAGACCCAGATCAGACGCTGCAAAATGCCAACTAGTTGCCAGTATTTACCGTGAAATCTACGGGATTTTTTTTTACAGTATAGGAAGTTCTCCTGATCGCGTAAGGAAACATATGTTTAGGAATCATTACGAAAACACGCCTATTCAAATATGTAGAAAATTTCACCACCAAAAAATGAAAATTTTCAGATAAAAAATTCTGACATTTTTCATATTTCTGCTCAAAACATAGATTGTTGTACTCATTAGAACCGCTTCGTCGAGGCGGTTCTAGCGAGTACCCACAATCTATGTTTTGAGCAGAAATAAGAAAAATAATGTATACCCCTATCAACCCGAGTTTTACTACATGTATATAAAAGTGGGGTTCAAGGGGGTCAAAATTATATAGGCATGTTTTCGTGATGGTTTAGGCAAACTTTCTTGTTTTATGATGAAAATTATGTTGTATGTACACTCAACATGCCATTATTTTATAGAAGACTGAAAAGACCTCCCTAAATAATTCCCGTTTGCTTCCTGAACAGGCGCTATGATTACCCTCACTGGCTCGAACTATCCATATCTGGAACAAATTAACGTGGCCCCAAAGATGTTCGAGCCATTGAAATTCGACTGTTGTGGGTTTATTATGGTAACCACAATTACAGGCGAAATCGATTATGGATTTTGTTAAGGACTTTATTTACCCATTTAAGCCTGTCGTCCCATAAATGGGAGGCAAACAGTGTAGACCGCAGAACGCGGCGTCTGATCAGGGTCTACCCTGTTTGCATTAACTTCAGAAATTTCAACAAAACATGATAATAATAAAAACTAACTGGACACCCCTTATATAGGAAATGGACCTGTCCAAAAAGTTAAGGTAGAAGAGTCCACTCGGCATAAATGGGGTTGAATGATCAAAAATGATAAACATGTTTCCGCCGAACAGGTTATGAAGATATTTACGGTAACAAAGTGGTGACGTCTAGCAATTACATTTCACAAGTCATAAAATTAATGGCAACCTCAGCCCTCCCAATAGAAATTAACGTTATCTCGACTGCGCTTATCTCGATTAACCGCATAAAGTGATAATCTGGTCCCTGTTTCAACATGAAAATCAAACAACAGGTAGCAAAATATTTTTGAAAAGAGGAGAAATTTCTCTTTTCCACAATATTTTCAATACATCTTTCAATATATCTCTAACTGAAGGAGTCAGGCCTGCCGGCCTCGGTGGCTCAGTTGGATGCGCGTCCGACTGGAGACCAGGTTCGCTGATTCAAGAAGGGCAGTTGTCAGTTGTCAGTTTCTGGCGAAAGAATGTGCACAGTACTGGTTAACCGCTTGGAGGACGAAGCCTCCCCAGTAAACGTGTGGTTAGGTAAACTGACCGCGCTCGAAATGACCCCATTGGGTTGACTGGGCCGTAAAATCTGAACATAAACAAAGAATCAGGACTGTGTGGATACACAGGCCGATTTCATTTTATGCTGTTCGCGATAGAGAATGCTAAGAGGCGGGGGCCGTTAATGTGTCTTAAAACTGCCGGATGAGCCGGCTAAGAGTGTAGACCTTGATCAGACGCCGTGTTCTGTGGCGTTTGATCAGGGACTAAACTGTCTGCTTGACCGGGCGCCGCAAAACATGGCGTCTGATCAGGGTCTGTACTATTTGCTTACAATTAAGGAAGTTAAGGGTTAGAATGAAACAGTCTTGAGTCGCTGTTCAGGACAATTTTTCCAGCCCACATTCGGAGACATTCGACCCACCGGTGCTGTCAGTGCTTTGATTAACCGAAATATTGATATTTTCTCTTTACAACAAAGAAACACACGTTGTAGATATTCTAATGATTACTACCTGCTGATGACAGTAAAGTGTTTTCATGCGAACAACGAAGATTCTGCTCAGACTGCGCGGATGCGCAGACTGTTCTGAGTCTTCTTTTGGCGCAGACTGTCAGAAGTACGTTTCGTGACGTATCGGCTCAATTGTATCGTCGATTCGTCTTGATACATGTATGTATTAAGTATCAACTAATCGATTTGCGGTTATTTCTGATTTCAGAAGAGAAACACACAGTGGCCACTATGGTTACCAAGGAAACAGTACGGAATGGGCTATGCCCATTTTATCAAACGAAATCACACAAAAATCTTCGGGAAATTTTTCAACTGGTTGGGAGGTGAGTGTATGTATATCCTAAAATATC
This sequence comes from Anodontia alba, assembly GCA_964016985.1. Taxonomy (NCBI): domain Eukaryota; kingdom Metazoa; phylum Mollusca; class Bivalvia; order Lucinida; family Lucinidae; genus Anodontia; species Anodontia alba. Next base: position 55,208,302 of record OZ024835.1, read on the forward strand.
AGACAGTCAGCTCTCCATCGAGCCTGCGAAAAGTGTCCTGGTGGCCGATGGGTAGCCCTCCCGACTTCTAACGAAAAGGAAAAAAATTGCCCCATTCCCCTCGGAAGCAAATTCTTTCTTTTTAAAGTAGGTCCCCTTTTCAGAAGAGAGACAATTTTGACAGAGTAAATATACCTGAGATATGTTGCAATTTATGGCAAAGGGAGACAACTTTTGTAGACACGAAGTCGCCCCATAGTTTGTTTTTTTTTTAATCCTTTTAAAAATTGGGAGGGGTTTATCAAAAGAGAGGGGCCAAACTGTCTTTTCAGAAAAGCTCTAAACAAGATGTTTAGCAAATATTTCGATGAAAGAGTTAAATCCCGGGGAGAAAAAATAAAATAAAATTTTAGAATCTGTAAGTCAACGTTTGACAAACATTTATCCTGCTTATCATATTAACCCTTAGCACTCTGGGTAAAATTTTCAGCAGACGACATTTTGAAATATTTTTCTTATTTTTCCCAGAAAACAGGATTTGACATTTCATGCAAATTGTCTCCTTAGGAGACAATTTGCATGAAATGTCAAACCCTGTTTTCTGGGAAAAATAAGAAAAATATCATCAATTTGCCATCCACTGAAAATGCCCACAGAGTGGTAAAGGTTAAACTTGGTTTCACAATATTTTTGATAAATATTTAGTCGTTGGCAAAGAGAATGTAAATATAGGAATGACAGTTTTATCAAATGGGCAAGTCCATCGTTTACCTTTACCTCTCCGGGATAATTCAGCAGACGACAAATTTGTGATATATTTCCACCCTTAGAAAACATGATTTGACATTTCATGAAAATTGTCTCCATTGGAGACGACAATTAGCGTGAAATGTCAGATCCAGTCTTCTCGAGCGCCGCAACTGATACACGTAGCCATGTTATACAAAAAAAAAAAAAAAAAAATCGCGGATATTTTAGGGGGCGTGGGCGCGTCGAAATGACAGATTAACCTGGTATTTGCTCAAGTTGATTACCGTATTTTCCCAAAATATTCCAGCGGCGGATTTAGAGGGGTTCGTGCGGGGAGGGGGTTTCCAACATCTGTTGACTCTAAATTTCATTTTCATGAAGAATTTTGAATAATTTCTTTTGTAAATTTGGGATACTGTTTTTACCCTAAATATCCGTATCCCTTTGTCTTTACTTTATACCTCTCTTCAACAAGTCAATTTTACAACCTGTGAATGTGTATAAAGTTGCTGGGTGATTGGAAAACAGTGTAGACCCTGATCCGACGCCGCGTTCTGCGGCAGCTGATCCGGATCTACACTGTTCGCTGAGGCCTGTCTGTCCGAATACGTAGAGTAAGTACGGATATTTGATCAAATCGAAGCCACTCGCAAATCATCCTGGATACGCCCCTGTATTCGCACAGACCTGAGAAGATCCAGGACTGTATCAACACTAGCCTCTCAGGCCTGTCTGTCCGTACGCTTATTGCAGAGAGCCGTTCATTATCTCCCGTCCATTGTCTCGATATGACTTGAATAATGTTGAAAAGTACTTGAAACATCATCATCATCATCATCGTCGTTGTCATCGTCGTCGTCATCATCATCATCACCGCCAACATCATCATCACCACCACCACCATCATCATCATCATCGGAATTAGATAGCATATCCGTGATGGTGTCAGGAGCACTTTTATGCATGTGAGCCAGGAACCAGTCCTGCACGAGTGTAGGAAGTGACCATATTGCGCGGATATGAATTTGACACGGATCCAGTCGGCGTAACGCTGCGTGCTACGTAAAATTTCAGCAGATGACATATTGAAATATTTTTCCCCTTTTTTTTCCCTAGAAAATAGACTTTGACATTCCATGCAAAGGAGACCATTTGCATGGGATGTCAAAATCTATTTACTGAAAAGAAAAAAAAAATAAATAAGAAGAAAACTATCATCAATTTGTCGTCTGCTGAATTTGTCAAGGATTGATAAAGGTTACACAGTATTTATTAAATTTGCCTAAGTCTGTTCATTGATTTCTTTTTCTTTTTTTTTTTTTTTTTTTACATTTATTAAGAATAAAAATATAGCCTGTGGCTGATGTTACTGAAATGAACACTACACTCAGATAAAATCTAGAGGCTGTTACAGATTGTGCTCTTAAAGCGCCAAGAAAAACTACATCTGAAAATGTCGTCTGTTTATGTTGTCTGCTGAATATTTTTGCAAACTTTTCAAACCTATTTTTGCATACAGGCAAACAGTGTGGACCCTGATCAGACTGCTCCTAGAGGAGCACTCTGATCTGGGTCCACACTGTTTGCAAAAATGACTTTTAAAATCACAAGCAGATGACAAAGCAGACGACAGTTGTTGTGGTTGGCAGTTTAAGGGTTAAAGAGACATTTTCAATAACACGAATGGCAAATACAAATATAAGGGCTTGGACAATTCAAAGTGTAAATTAATATCTTGACGTTCATATGGACAAACACAACGTCTTAAACATCATGATCTTACGATAAACCCAATGTCACAATCATTCCTCAGCTTTAAGGCGTACCTTAACTTAAGGTTCGAAATTTGAATATATAGAATGAAACATTTGAAGATAGCTTAAAATAAATTGTTGTTTTTTTTTTTCATAGTCCAGTAGACGATATCAAAATATACTTATTTTTTTCATCGTTGAAAATTAAATTTTATGTGAAAACGCAAAATTTGCTTTGCCTTGAAGGTAAGGTCAACAGAAGTTCAAAACGTCGTCTGCTGATTTTTCACGCAGCTAGATAAGTTTGAATTAAATGTCAAATAAAAAATAATAAGGGTTGCCCCTGGAAACCAAGAACACACAAAAGAACGAATATTGGAATCTCTGCTTCATTGAGACTCTTCAAAACCTTAGTTTAGTTTGCAGGGCTGCACACGCCCCTCTAACACCGGCTTAAGCGGAACTCAATTTTTCAAGATACAGTCGAACTTCAATGGCTCGATCATCTTTGGAAGCATAGAACTTTGTTCGAGATATGGGTAGTTCGAGCCACTGAGGGTTATTCATGGCGCCAGGTCAGGAAGGAAATAGCGATAATTTAGGGAAATCTTTTCAATTTTCTACACAATAATTGTATGTTGTGTGTACTCATTAGAATCGCCTCGATGAGGCGATTCTAATGAGTACACACAGCATACAATTTCATTATAAAGTAAGAAAATTTTCCTTAACGATTTGTTTTCTTGAGCTAGCGGACTCAAAAACGAGTTCGAATTAGCCATGGTAAACGAGCCATCGGTGTTCGAGCTATTGAGGTTCGACTGTACTAGAATGAGCTAGGCGTTCCTAAGGAAAATGAAAAAAAAAAAAATCAATCAAAGCACTGACAGCACTGGTGGGTCGATTGTCTCTATAGGCTGAGAAAACTGGTCCTTAATGGGGATTTTCGAATGTTTCATTTAACCCTTAATTTCCTGTAATTTAAGCAAACACTGCAGACCCTGATCAGACGCCGCGTTCTGCGGCGTTTGAGCTTGGTCTGCGCTGTTTGTCAGTGTCCCAAATGGCCCTGTCCAGGTTTTACAGTTTTCCCTCTATCAATAGCTCTCCATCGTCACAGCGACAAAAATAGCGCGGGTATAAAAAAACGTTACCGGGATTTGGTCTAATGCGCGATTTGATTACATTTGTCAGTAATAATCACATGGACAATTTTGGCGTTTGTTTACTATGGCTCGATTGTAAACAAGCGACACACACACACACAAAAACAAAAAACAAAAAAAAAAAACACCTTTTATGCAGTACGGGGAGACTTTTTTTGGCCGTCACACGACACTAGACACCAGCTACAGCGAGGTCGAATAAAATCTATAAAAGTTGCTTTTGGAAACAAAGACAGATAAAATAACGAAATTCGGAGTCTCGGCTTCATTGAGACTTTTCATATAATAGTATTATTTTCCGTCAAAAAAAAATTACATATTAATTTAACCGACAGAGTGCTAATGTTCAAAATGTATATGGGAGAGAAATTGTTACACACAAAGTATTCGGACAGACAGACCTGGGCAAACTGGGTAGACCAAAACGCGGCGTCTGATCAGGGTCTACACAGTTTGCTATCATCCATCGGTTTTCAGATAACCGTCACGAAGACATGCCTATATAATTTTGACCCCCTTAAACCCCACTTTTATATAGTAAAACTAGGGTTTACATGGGTATACATTATTTTTCTTATTTCAGCTCAAAAACATAGATTGTGGCGGTTCTAATGAGTACCCACAATCTGTGTTTTACCGAGGCGGTTCTAACGAGTACCCACAATCTATGTTTTGAGCAGAAATATGAAAAATATCAGAATATTTTGTCTGAAAATTTTTCATTTTTTTGGTGGTGAAATTTTCAATATATTTGAATAGGCATGTTTTCGTAATGAAATCTATTTTTAGGACAGACACAGCTGTAAAATGATGTATAGTAAAGAGCCTCCGCAAATGATTGCGTAACCAGTTTTGTTTATTGTCATGCAAATTGACTGTGGCACAGATTTTTTCCACAATGTACTAATTGTAAGTGTATATGCACTCGGACCAACAACGCAGGCGAACTGTAAAACATGAGTGTAAAACAGTTTGTCAGGGCCTTGCCTCATGTCTATATTTAATTTTCAGAATATTCTGATATGAAAAGACAAATGGTATATGACTGTCACACATTTTTAAAAAGTGACGTTTTTGCTTGCCGCCCACACCAGCCCACAGTTTCGAATTCGTCAGACCATGGGCCATATGACAGACGCATCACATACCATGCGACTAACGCATGGTTTAAATTTAAATTTAAATACACTATGGGCAAATTCAGCAGACGACAAACAAATATTTGTCTAAGAAAATCGGCTTTGGCATTTCATGCAAATTGTCTCCTAAGGTAAGGCGACAATTTGCATAAACCGTCAAACCTGTTTTCTGAAAAAAAAAGTAAAATAAATAAATGAAAATAAAAAAAATAAATAAAATTGTGGTCTGCTGATTTTTTACCCAGGATGCTAAGCGTTAAAGTACGTTTCACATAGCGGCCCAGTGACTTATACACCTCAAATGTAATATATACCCGTATATGCACCTGACCATTGGTATGCTGATGGTGACATGAATAGACAAGAAAAGAGTTCCGATTACGCTTTACCACTCTCTGGTTTCATTCAGCAGACGACAAACTGATGATGTTGTTCCTATTTTTTCTAACACCAGGCTTTGGCATTTCACGTAAACTGTCTCCTAAATTGTCTCCTAATTTTATCACGAAAACATGCCTATATAATTTTGATCCTCATAAACCCCACTTTTATATAGTAAAAATGGGGTTTTACAGGGTATACATTATTTTTGTTATATCTGCTCAAAAACGTATTGTGGGTAATTGCCTCGCCGAGGCGGTTCTAACAAGTACCCACAATCTATGGTTTGAGCAGAAATTTGAAAACTATTAGAGTTTTTTTTGTCAAAATTTTCAGTTTTTGGAGGTAAAAGTTTCTATATATTTGAATAGGCGTGTTTTCGTAATGATATGCAATGCCAAAGCCTATTTTCTTAACAAAATAAAAAAAAAACAAACAAAAAAAAAACTATTAAATAAAATGAAATAAAATAAAAGAAAAAAATAAATAAATAAAAGAAAAGAAAAAGAAAAATATTTAGAATGTCGTCTACTGAAATTATTACCCAGCATCTGGCAAAGCGTTTATACAATACACCATTTTTATGCTAACTGTGACATTTCAGCTCCTTAACAGATTGGCCTATTCAAAAGTCTGATTAGCCCATAACATCACGAAAACATGCCTATATAAGTTTGACCCCCTTAAACCCCACTTTTATATGGTAATACTGGGGTTTACAGGGGTATACATTATTTTTCTTATTTCTGCTCAGAAACATATTGTTGGTACTCGTTAGAACCGCCTCGTCGAGGCGGTTCAAACGACTACCCACAATCTATGTTTTGAGCAGAAATAAGAAAAATATCAGAATTTTTTATCTGAACATTTTTATTTTTTCGTGGTAAAATTTTCAGTATATTTAAGTAGGCATGTTTTCGTAATGATAAGCCCATTTTACTGCTTTGAAATAAATTAAAAACGTACGGACGATATTAGGATAAAAAAAAGTAGTATAAACCTTACACAGCGTCTGATCTGGGTTTACCCTGCTCAGATCTGTCTGAATGTTTAGTGTAAATACGATATAGTTTACATCTCCTAAAAGTCATTACGAAAACACGCATATTCAAATATACTGAAAATTGCACCTCCAAAAACTGAAAATTTTCAGATAATAAACGCTGATATTTTTCATATTTCTGCTCATAACATAGATTGAATTACTCGTTAGAACCGCCTCGCTGAAGCGGTTCTAACGAGTACCCACAATCTATGTTTTTTCAGCAAAACTAAGAAAAATAATGTATACCCCTGTAAACCCCAGTTTTACTATATAAAAGTGGGGATTAAGGGGGTCAAAATAATATAGGCATGTTTACGTGATGTGATTCGCACGACATGTCGAAAACGTGTTTTCAATGAGAAGATACATGTATTAGGAAATGTTTTAAAACTATGTCTGCTTATATTTCAGTTCAGCAGGTGAAAGGTGGAAATTATAATTTGTTTCGAAATTTGAATATATACTGAACTTACTGGCTTATACCTCGATAATATAGGTCGTAATCAGAACTATAAAAGGCGATGACTTTTTCATTCAGGATGATGATCAGGAGAAAAGAGACCTTTTGTTGGGACGTGAACAAATTACGTTCACATTTAAACCAAAAAGTGCAAAGCAAGATTGTTGCAGATGACAGTCTAATTTTTTAAGGATTATTTTTCAGAGGAAAGAAGACTTGGTATCTCTTGTGAATCGTCTACCCAGCAGACCTCCTGTTTGCCCAGCAAACGAATCACGTGATAGGTCACAGTCTTATTTTTCCTGAAAAATAACAAAACCTATTTTAGAATGTTGCGTGCTACAAATTTGCACGTCACTTTATAGGGATCAAACATGTTAATGCATTGAAAAACATGTTCGATCGCTATTATTGCATAAAAACTGAAAACATTTGCTACATCTCGCGTTATTTCTTGCACTATTTTGTTTCGCCTTTTCACCGCTGTCGCGCGAACGCTATTTCCACCGACTATGCTCGTTCTGGGGCAGGGCAGTACACATCTCCCGACGGCAGCAATTCTGTGTCCCTGGTACGAGCATATTGAAAGTTGCGTAGCCGTGCACTAACAGCGCGTGAATTGCCTTGTTAATACACGGCTTTTCGCCGGTTAATGCACGGCTGTTAATAACGTGCGGCACTGCTTTTTATGCACTTATAAAGGTTATCACATCTGTACAAAGTCTCATATGTACACATCTTAGCCATAGATTTTTTAACTAAATACACAGACATCTGTCCTCATTTCTGCACAAAAACATTTGTGTACTTTTCAGAACGTTTTTGTAGTGAAATCAGAAAGAAATCAACATATTTAGTTAAAAATGGCTTACTTTGAGCTAGCGTTAAGAAGTGTGTATTTCACATAGATATGTCATATGTTAACCGAATGAGTTTTGCGACTCCTCGGTTCTAAACTGAATTTTTGTTTTCCTTATCAAGATATTTATTAAACTGAATTTAATCCTTTTTAAGTTTTAGGCAGGCCCCGGTGGCTCAGTCGGATGCATGTTCGACTGGAGATCAAGAGGTCGCGGGTTCGATTCCTGCCGGGTCCGGCAACATTCTTTAATGGAGATTGACCACGAAATATTTTCTTCGATCATTCTCTCCCTTCCACTGATTCACGTAGGGCGGTTGTCAGTTGTGCACAATACTGGTTAACCGCTTAGAAGACTAAGCCTGTTCAGGAAAACGTATGGTTAGGTAAACTGGCCGTGGTCGACATGACTATATTGGGTTGACTGGGCCGTAAAAACCTCAACACAAACACATTAATCGTTTTAGACTCTTCAGACCAAAACAGATACCTACGCAAATAGTGTAGATCCAGATAAGACGGTTCGTAATGTCGGGAGCAAATTCTTTACTCTTAGAGTAGACCCCTTTTCAGAAAGAATTGGAAACCCCTTTTGTTAGTTCCTCTGTTAGCTTCGGGTAGACCACTTTTAGACAACTTTTGCGACTTCCTGTTTGCTGCAAAGCAAGCAGGAAGTCACATTTGTCTCCCGTGTGAAAAAAAAATGGCGGAAAATATACCATCACGAAAACATGCCTATATAATTTTGACCCCCTTACACCCCACTTTTATATAGTAAAATTGGGGTTTACAGGGGTATACATTATTTTTCTCATTATTGTGTTTTTGAGCAGAAATATAAAAAATATATCAGATTTTTTATATGAAAATTTTCAGTTTTTGGAGATGAAATTTTCTATATATTTGAATAGGCGTGTTTTCGTAATGCCAAGTGTATCCGGCCGTCTTGTCTCATATAAATACTAAAATGAAGGATGTCACATCGTCTCTATATAACTTCTATAAACATATGTATGTTGACCCCCAAAATAAACGCAGCACTACTAAATGGCAACGGAAAGACCGACTCGTATACCATATTATTGTAATACTGGTCTAGTGTATAAAACGTGCGTGTAAATCAACAATTGAGGGTATTTGATCTGTTTATTCCTTAGTACTGTATACATGCAAGAAACTGTGGACAACACGAATAGGTAAATTTGTATCGTAACAGAAAGAATAAGGTATTTATCTTATATATGCAGTTCAGAAGTGTTACACTTCTTCTTTTGGTCAGTATATAATCTCTTAGACTGGCTCCAGTCGTTTTTATTTTCTATCTAATTCCCTCTTTCTCTACCGATTTTTTTTTATCATGATCATCTTTAATCCAACTTCAAGTTACCTATCTCGCCAAGGTACTGAAGTTAACAAAAATTCTATAAGCTATACACGTGTTGGGTCCCCCTCAAAAAAAAGAAAGAAAGAAAAAGAGAAGAAAAAGAAAGAAAAGAAAAATAAAGAAAGGGTCTGGGGCCAGACTAATAATCTCTGACAAAATCGGAGTTTATCAAACGGCGTCGTACCGTTTTCAATATATTTGGTCGAATCTGACAATGTCACTAGGGTCTGCGCATGTCGTATTTAGATATGATTGTCGCTATTTGTGCAGAAAATGAGGTAGGATACATTAAAACAATAAAAAACAGTAAGTCTCAATGACAAAAATGCAGCAAACTGATACTGAGCCGGCCTTATTGACCGGCGCGCGAATCGCGCCGGTCTCTTAATATAGCTTGGATTTTTACTTATGGGAGCATGTTCGTTTAGCTCACTAAGGACTTCTTGTATTTGCCGGGATCGTCGGTTCGTGACGATCCCGGCAAATATAAAAAAAAATCTTATTACAAACTGTGTTATAAACAGATTAATGTCTATTTTATATTCATTTCAATCAAGAAATTTCATAAAGCTTAATAAAAGCAAACATTAACTCTTTCGGTGCCAAATTTTAGACGACATTGTCGTCTGCTTTTCTTTTTTAACAAACTATCGCTTGAAAAGAAGTTTATACGTAAAGTTGAAAGAGGGAAAGTCAAACAGCGTATGAGCCGTCTCATCTGGATCTATGCTGTTTGCAAAAGCCTATTATTGTCGCCTGTGGCAGTGAAAGTTAAAAAATCACATTATTGTTCGATTTCACCTGTTACATTGAATATTTATTAAACTTTAATATACCCTTGTCCCATATCTATATGTAAACATGAACAAAATTTGCGCCGGTACTTAGACGTTTACGTCTAAATATTTTGTCTTGTTCAGTTATAATCTGCAGAGATAAATCACTGATGTGTAAACAGGATGGCTCATGGAAAACATTTAGCATGTTGAAATATTAAAATGAAACAGGCATTTAAAGTCTTTCTCACTTAACTCTAAAATGGAGCTTGGTATTTCATTTTCCTTTGCATTTGAAACATTCGCTTTGAATATTACTTCCTTCCCTAGCATACAGAAGTAAATTGTCATGCAGTTGAGCCAACATCACGGCAAATATTAATTTCATTTTTATACCAGTATTTCTGATATAGCCAAGTAACCCTTTGATCCAAAAGCAGCAGTATTTTTAGTAAAGCAAACCCAAACTTAATGAATTCTGTCAGGAAAAAAAAAAAAAAAAAAAAAAAAAAAAAAAACATGCCACAATAGGCTTTTGAATTGGTTTTAAATTTCTCTCCTGACGGCTCGAAATTTAAACTAATTCAACAACCCATACTTGTTTGGATGAAAATCGCGAGCTACGATTATGCAGCGATTTCGCTGTACTTTGTGCATGGTCCCATATTGTGTTGGTCCGTATCTAGCGAAAGGGTGTCTGTGAATACGTATGTACGTAAAATGTACAGGTTCGAACCAACCTTGGCATCCGCATCGTTACAAGGTCTTGACTCGCTGTTGATAATTTTTAAAGAACGCAGTGATTTTATTAGCGGACAGCTAAGGCGCCCTAATCAGCTGGCTGATCAGGACCTTCACTGTCTGTCATACCTCGAAGGTACCTTTTTGCTTGGCAAGGTAAATATGACCATGTTTATTTCTTTTGACAGGGAATATTCAAAGGGGCATTGATTTTAGGTGAAACACGCTGTGGAAAAAAACGTCAGTCCTCGTTGAATGCGAACGAGGAATTCAGGCCAAACTGCGCATACACCCAGTCTGATCAGTCTTCGTTCGTTTGCTGCTAATTGTAGAGTTACTGAAGTACATTTGTACTCACACACTGCGCATTGAGCACCAGTGGTGCTAACATGATTGCGTGGGAGCTTGGGGTGAGGCGAGAGAGAGCAGGTTCGTCGAACAGCTCTTTTCGTAAGAAGGATATGGCGGATCGATTATTTTAAAGCAATCACAGTTTTAACACAACACCGTCAATAACGACAAGTACTGTATTCGAATCCGTCGGCGCATCAGCGCAGTCCGATCAAGATCAACGACATTCACAGGAACGATTCCGAATCGCGTGCATATCTTATCCGCCATGTGTTTAGACCTAGAACAGACTGTATGGCTTGTGGTACAGGCTGGTCTGAGATCCTTTGAGTGCCAATTTCGCTTTTTCTTTGAAGGACTATTTTGCTTGTCGCATACCATAATGAATGATTGATGTAACAAAGGTGCCTCAACGCAAGAGAACGTACCTTCGGACCTTCGGATCTCTGCGCCCAGCGAAGATTCAGATCAGCCTGCGCATTCACGCAGTCTGATCAGATTCTTCACTGGTCGCATTTTCGATAGGCAAGGATGCAAAGTTTCTATATGCGGACAACGAAGACTCTGATCAGACTGCGCGAATGCGCAGGCTGATTTGAGTCTTCGTTGGGCGCACATGAAAAAAAAGTACGTTTTCTCACATTACGACTGAAATGTACAGTGAAGTAACTCTGATATTGATGCATGTTTTCTTTGAAGTTAAATCACATTTTATTGAATAATAAAGTAGATGTAAGATTTCAAGCGACAGATATCGAATTCTGAGATCTACGAAAACCATCAAGAGATCCGCGAAAAAAAAAAACTGTTCTTAATGAGACTATTTACTGGCTGATCTGTCGAGAACTGTCCTGGCTTTCCCCTTTTGAAGCGGAAATGCTTAGTCTGATGTTTATTTCCTCACTTCTAACCTAGTTTGACAAAATGTTTATTTCAGGTAATGTGTATGTTCCGGCCTTATGGCAGGCCCCGCTTCTAGAATCCAACGAAAAACTACCTGTAATAATTCTGTCACATGGGATTGGAGGTAATAGGACTACATATTCAACATTCTGCCTCGAACTTGCATCGCACGGATTCCTCGTAGCTGCTATTGAGCACCGTGACGGTTCTGCATCAATGACTTATAATCTCAAAGACAATTTAAGTACGTGCATTACTGCGGAATTAATACGTGATAGTTCAAGTGGAAAACACAAAAGACAAACCATGCATAAATCTCATACATTCAGTGAAGACTGGAAATGGTTCGAACATACGGGTCCTCTTGGAATCACGTGGGATGATTTCGATTATAGAAACAGACAGGTAAATTTTCACACTCGTGCAGTTATCTTCGAGAAACTGAAGATGCTGATCATTATTTCTTTCCCTGTGATAAATACATTAGAACTCGCCATTAATGGTCAGCTTCCAACACCAGTCACCTCTTAATTGATTCCATAAAGTGGTATTTTGATATATAGTTGGTTTAAACATTTTTTTTTTTTTTTTTTTCTTTTTTTTGTGATTTTCCTTGACAAGCAACAAACATTATCCATAAGAACGTAATTTAAAGGATTGCAGTTAAAGAAATATGCTTATATTATTCATTTCCTGATATACATTTAAACTCATTTTAACAGCCACCTCCCTACAACAGCGTTTTCTGTCTGCCCAGTGGTGGATGTTGTAGAGAGGTTGCACTGTATGTAATCGGGGAACCCTTTTATTTAGTGGTTCCAGGAATATTGCTCGCTTAGTACGTGTATAGATAAACATTTGTATGGCAATAACGTAATCCTTTAACCCCTGATTTTCTTAAATGGACGCTTCCAGCTTTGAATTTGGATGAGTCCATTAGCTCAGAAAGGGATGTCGCATAGACAACATCCTAAACAAAATGTTAAACAGTATAGTGGCAAAATAGAAAAGACAAGCAGTGTAGATCAAGATGAGACGGCTCCTTACGAGCCGTTTCATCTGGATCTATGCTGTTTGCAAAGCATTTTTTCTGGTCTGTAGAGTTGTAAGGATTAATTTAAAAGTTGCATTTTTTTAATTTAAGGGAACTGATATACTTGCAGGAGCTGTAACTCTCAAAAATTGTTTGGTCTCCCTTTTGAAAAAAAAGATCCACTCTAAAGGAAAGGGTTAGCTCTCCTTTGTAATAGAGCCTTTCCTTTTCGAGTAGACCCGTTTTCAGTAGGGGTCCTTATTCAGGAAAGCAATCGGGAAAACACAAATTAAAGTTGTCTGCCTGGTAAAATAAAATGATGGAAACCCCACCAAAATTTACCGGTTCCTTAAAACATGAAAATACATGAAAAATTAAGTATACAAAGTAGACCTAAGCTTATTTCATGTTGCTAAAACATCTAAAGAAGGTTGTTTTTTTTCTGTACTCATATCTGTTGGATCCTTATCTACGCCCTTGAGCGGTATCTGTTTGATCACGGGCGTAGACAGTCGTAGAGTTTGCCATAATTGCTCCGGAAACTTTATGAAAGGTTAAAGACAAGTCTAATGCTATTTTTCCATGGACTGCTCAAAACTAAGTATTAGCTTTTAAAAATCCGCTCAACATTATAATAACCAAGTATTAACTTTCACAAAAAGCTTAGTCTAGACTTACGCTTAGCATAGACCAAGCATTTTGTTAAAGCTAATACTTGTAAAATTATTGATTTCTGTTTCAACTTCTTCAGCAAATCCAATTTTCTGCTGCCATCCTATTGTTTTCTTTTCTCCATTTATCTTACATTTTTCTTGGCTATTCTGTGCAATTTCATCCTTCAGCTCTTTCTGCGGCATTATTTTTAAGGGTGACGGATATATTTTCAAGGGAGACAACTCTGTCAAATTACCTTGTTGCCCTTCTGAAAAAGGGTCTACCCTAAAAGGAAAGAATTTACATGTACAAGGGAGACTACCCTTGTGACTTCCTGTTTTGCTGTTCTGCACACCAAGCCCTTCTGAAAAGAAGACTACTCTAAGAAAGAATTTGCTCCCATGAGGGAGCAAATTCTTTCCTTTTAGAGCAGACTCCTTTTCAGGAGGAATCTGTTCTAAAAGGGGAAAAAATGCTCCCATGGGGAACGAATTCTTTCCTTTGAGAGTGGATCCCTTTCCAGAAGGGAGACAAAAATGACAGATTTACCTCCCCTTTAAAGTGTGTCTAGTCACGCGTCTTTTTTTCACAGGTTCGTCAGCGAGCTGCAGAATGTTCCCGGCTTCTAGATGTTCTCACAGATATCGACAAGGGAACCAGTGTTAGAAATTTTTTGGGCTTTCATTTTACTCTTAAACAGTTCAAGGTAATTGTTACAAGACTGCACGTGCGCCCAGCGAAGACTCCCTTTGGAAAAAGGATCCACTCTAAAAGGAATATATTAGCTCTCTCTGGGATCAGTCTTTCCTTTTTGAGTAGACCCATTTTTAGTAGGGTTCTTTTGTACAGGAGAGCGGCGGGTATACACAAATTAAAGTTGTCTCCATTTAAAATTCGGCGAAAATCATGATTTTGCTACAATACGCCTTGTTAAGATATCCTATTTACCCAAAGGATTCAGAAATACAGGACTGAACATAGACTGGCTCCAGTCTCCAGTGGCTAAATATTTATTCTTATAATCCTGTTTTATAATCCACTTTAGTAAAATCAAAATAATACCATGACTACAAAGGCTGGTCAGTAGTATAGGGTGCCACCCCTATACTACTCTGGTCACTAGTGACCAGCCTTTATAGTCATGATATTATTTTGGTTTTATTTTAGTGGATTATCAAACAGGGTTATAAGAAAAAAATATTTAGTCAATCGAGACTGGAGCCAGTCTAGACTGAACAACGCGGCGTCCGATCAACGTCTACCATTCTGCCCCTCTGCCAGAAGTCGGTAGACATAAAACAGCGAATGAACTTCTACAAATTTTAGCTAGATATCGTAAGGAGTTTAGGTATTCGAATGCTCAGGTTCCATATGGTAAACACGCCGGTTTCGGTTTGTGCCAGGCTTTATCTCGCCAGAAGAGAAAATGTGCCGGAACGCATCATATCCTACAAGATTGAATTTGATAAGATTTTAAGCAAATGGGTATTTTGGGCTGTTTTTACCTACACATTTCTCATTGACATGGGTATCAGGAGTTTTGTTGGCTTTTTTTGGTGTGTGTGTGTGTGGGGGGGGGGGAGAAGAGGGGGTGGGGGTGTTGTACACTGTTTTGTAAATGGATGCAAGAAATACTGGTACTTTGGTATTTACCTTATGAATTTAAGTTGAATTGCTTTTTCGTGAATTTTAATTGGGTAAATACCCCAAAAAGTAGCTTATCTATGTTACTGGCCCTGGCGAAGACTCAGATCAATTTGAGCAGGCGCATCAGTCTTTACTGTCCACCTGAAAACTCTTGGGTCCTTACTTTCCCACAGAGTGCACTGCGAAGACCGATCAAGACTGTGCGGATGCGCAGGCTGATCTGTTTTAGCATAAATGTAGCTGTACTGGCCCTAGAATCGCCTAGGCTGTCTGTCTGTCTGTGTCTGTCGTTCCTTGCCGACATTATCACTTTTGCTCATTTCTGAAGGCGGTTGAGTTGCCAGCTAGAATTTAGACTCCAATTCTCTCTCTCTCTCTCTCTCTCTCTCTCTCTCTCTCTCTCTCTCTCTCTCTCTCTCTCTCTCCAATAAGGGGGTCAGTAACGCTATTACAAGCAGTATGTTAGAGATATGCAAACGGTTAGTTTACGACGAACGTCTGATCTGGAACTACACTGTTTGCTAAGACCGGCCTGTCCCAGTACTTAGAGTGAATAGGTAGCTTTAATACTGCAGAAAATTAGCAGTTCAGATATTTCTTTTATTGTTAACTAACCTTAACCACTCTCTTGGCAAACTCAGCAGACGACAAATTGATGGTGTTTTTTTCAGTCTTATTTTTCAAGAAAACAGGATTTGACATTTCATGCAAATTGTTTCCATTGGAAACAATTTGCATGAGCTGTCAAAACCTGTTTTGGGCAAAAATCAGAAAAAAAAAATTTCATATGTCGTCCGCTGAAAATTTTACCCAGAGTGCTAAGCTTTAACATGATTATTTTGTCCTTAAAAGAATACATTGGTAGTATTTTGCATTTTAATTTGTTTCAGGACCGATTAGATTTATCACGGGTAGCGTTTGCCGGTCATTCGTTCGGTGGATCAACCCTTGTTGCTGCACTCGGCAGTGATGAACGGTTCAAGTAAGTTACTATTATGATAAGCCCAGTATACTCACAATGTCGTAACAACGTAACTCCAATGAGTACTTTGTTACACTGATTAAAAAAAGGGCAGTTCGAGGGTTGAGCGCAAGACTAGCGTAACTCAGATGGTTGTTTTTCCCCAAACCTAATCTCCTCACCATGAAGGCATTATGAAGATTACAACATTTCTTTCTGTAAACAATGAAAATTTAGGTGCCATTGCTCGTATGAGCAATGGCACCTAAATTTGCATTGTTTACAAAGGGGTCCAAGTTGCCCCTAAACAAGGGTTTCAAAAATATGTTTGAGTTACAATAGTCTTGCGCTCAACCCTCGAGTTGTCAGTTTCTGAGAATGTGCATAAATACTGGTTAACTGCTTAGAGGACTGAGCTCGCCCAGGAAAACGTGTGGTTAGGTTGTGACCACGCTCCATGACCCCATTGGGTTGACTGGGCCGTAAAACCTCAACTTTAACAAATAAACATTAATGATTGAGAAAGTAAAATAAAATTTAAAGAAAAAATTGATAGAAAATTAAAAAAAAAATAAATAGACTACAGAAAGTTGATTCCTTTGAAATAAAAATATAGTGAAAAACGGTATTCAAAACAGTGTTTAGGAAAACTAGAAAACAAAAAGAATAGTGGGTAAAAATTAAAGAAAAGGCCGAAATTGTGAAGAAAGAGAACGATAAGCTAAATGTTTACAGACTGGAGAAATACAGACCCCGCTCCGCTCTCACTCAAGACCATCACATATACAGCATCTTCTAGCAGTTCTGCAAGCAAAAGGGGCCCTGAGCAGTCTGCGCATGCGCATAAGCATCGAAGACACCGTTCACCTTTTAGTGCAACATAGCTGTCCAGCCTCTTCCCTCCT
The DNA here is from genome assembly GCA_964016985.1 of Anodontia alba. Taxonomy (NCBI): domain Eukaryota; kingdom Metazoa; phylum Mollusca; class Bivalvia; order Lucinida; family Lucinidae; genus Anodontia; species Anodontia alba. The sequence continues at coordinate 55,225,190 of OZ024835.1, forward strand.
AAAATAAAAAAAAAATATGTATATATATATATATATATATATATATTGTGATGCGTTCAGAAGTACAGTGATCGCGAATGTTTCACCCTGGACCCCTGTACTAATGACGAACGCCAACAAGAGCAGGGACCCAGGACCAAAACGTTCGCAAGTTAAGATCATGCACTTTTGAACGCAACCCGGTTTACTGAGAGTTACAACACTTGTTCTACTTCAGAATCGGCGTGATGGTAGACGCTTGGATGCATCCACTGGACCAAGATCTCTGTCAGCGAATGAAGCAGCCAGTTCTTATCATCAACTATGAGAAATTCCAGTGGCGGAAGAACATCGAGGAAATGAGATTGTTGGAACAGACTGACGCCGATCGAATTATAATTACATTGAAGTGAGTATATGATGGGAACGTCAAGAAAAAACAATATGCCATATGCGAACAGCGAAGTTCCAGATCAGACTGCGCATGCGCGCAGTCTGATCTGAACCTTCGCTGTTCTTCAAAATGTTCTACAATATCCAGCGAATTCCAGTTTAACACAAGATGTACCGCGCCATGCGAAAACGCGTCTTTGGGCATATACGGACTGTGAAGTCCCAGGTCAGCCTGCGCATCCGCGCAGAATGATCAGAACCTTCAATGTCCGCTAACAGGACCATTGGATACTACAGAATATTTAAATGGAGAGCAAATATCCGGATTAGACTTTGCGCATGCACAGAACGATGTGAATCCGCACAGTTTGCGCATGCTCGAAGGCACTTTTCGCTAGGTCAGTTAATCATATTTATTGCACTATACAATGCAAGGGGCTGGGCCACAAGTTTTCAGAGCGTGCGTTACGGAGAAAACATAGCAAGTAATTTCACGTGACAATAGCAATGAACAATAGAATATTCATTTTCTAACTTGAGAAAATGCATAAAATATATACAATAATAGTAATAATTCACTGAACTCATTCGCTTGACGAGGTCCAGTTGATCTATACCTTTGCCTGGTGCTGTAAGGTATATTTTCTTACGCTGCGATGTATGTGCCATATTTGCCCTAAATATATGGACACCTGAACTCCTTACCGTACTTGTCCTAAAATCTGAACAAGTAAATTTTACTACACGTTTATGTGCCTAAAACTGTTTGACTTGAGTGACAACAGTGTAGACCTAGATCTGACGCTGCGTTCTGTCTTCTAGACTGACCGACAAAACAGCGTTAACCCAGATCAGAGGCTGCATTTTGCGGCGTCTGATCTGGTTCTACAATGTTTGCTTAAGCCTCTGTCCCAGTGTTTAGGATTATTTCGATAATATTGCTACAGATGGTTTGTGCATACATCATATTGTTTAATAAGCCAGGGAATGTTTAATGGATTCTTCAGCTCGGAACGTTCAGAATGGTCCATTATGCTTTTTAAAGGGGAAATATCTAGATAATGATGCCGGGCTCCATAACGCAGTTGGTAGCGCGTCTGACTGCAAAATCAAGGTTCGCAAGTTTGAATCACAGCTCAGCCACATACATGTAACTTCCGCGGACATTGGTCGTGAAATATTTTCTACGGTCGTTCTGGCCCCTTCAGCTGATTAAAGCAGGACAGTTGTCTGTTAACGAAAGCATGTGCCCAAGTACTGGTGAACCACTTCAGAGGACTAAGTGTGACCAGGATAAATGTGGGTAGGGTTACTAAACGACTCAACATGACCTTAACAGTGTTGACTGGGCTGCAAAACTCTGAATTAAAAGGGGAAAAAAAACTAGATACTCTAATGTATGACCAAAAGAAAAATAAATGATTAATGTATTCAGAATTCAGGTAACCTCCCCCCCCCCCACCTACACACACACACACACACACACACACACACACACACACACACACACACACACACACACACACACACACACACACACACACACACACACACACATATATTTCACCATAGAATCATAGAAACGAGGAAGAACACATGATAGCATTTATACAATAAATGTCCTCTGCAGAATATATTGATTAACATCAAAGACCTGCGGTATCTGACTGCACAAGTGCAGGTTCGCCTGGGTCTCTTTGCTCTGCCCACATTCTATGGATCCTAACTGCCTATCTGCGAAGTTTAATGATTAAAAAATAATTTCACCTTCAGTTACCCGGGCTTTACCATGGCAAACAGTGTGGACCCGCAGAATGTGGCGTCCGATCTGGGTCTACGCTCTTTTCCAAGATCCCTTTTCCAGGCACTCTGAGTAGTAGTTGGTTAAATCTTTTAGCCGTGTAGACCGTACAAATACCTAATACAAACAGTCTGGATCCAGATGAGACGGCTCATAATGAGCTGTCTCATCTGGTTCTACACTGTTTGCCAGTGTGTTAACAAACCCCTTGAAAACAATGGATATTGCCAAATACAAAGTTGGAGGAGTCCAATTCAGAAACTTAGGGGTGAAAGAGTTAATTGAATCAGTAGCTATGTTTTCGTTGTGTTTGTATACATTGTACATGTAAATTCAAAGGCCAGTTTGAAATTGATTTTGATCTTACAACAAAAGCCGGCTATAAATAAATGACTTATTCAAATATTACTTATATTATATAGGCAACCAATGAGCCAAGACACAGATAACAGCTTACACAAAAAATTGTCAGGCATAAGTGGTTCGGGAAATATGCTAACCGGGGTCTAGGCCATCGGCATATGCCAGAGTAGACCGGCTCCAGTCTCTAGTGACAAAATATTTTTTTCTTATAATCCTGTTTGATAGTCCACTTTAATAAAACCAAAATAATATCATGTCATGATATTATTTTGGTTTTATTTCCAAGCATTATCAAACAGGATTATAAGAAAAAATAGTCATTGGAGACTGGAGCCAGTACATTGTAAACTCCAGCAATTTATAGGCCAAATCGTTAGACACAAATTCGAGATGGTTTTTTTTTTTCTTATTTTCATAAAAAATAATAGACGAAAATTAGAGGTTTTTTTTTTTCTTATTTTCATAAAAATAATACGTCATTTCATTATTTTTTTCTTTTCGAAGGAGAAAATTTGATTGAAATGACAAGTCTTATTTTCTGTAAAACGATAAGAAAACTATTTGAAATGCTGTCTGTAGTCTGCAGGTTAAAATTTGAGCTTTCAACTTTGGAACCTCCCTGATGTGCTTACACAAAGGTAGGCTCCTACACTTTGATATGAGTGGCTTAATTGATCGCAAAGCTTTCCAAACTAGTTCTGAGGTTTTAAACACAACCATAAGAAAAAAAAATATGAATGTATTCAGAATTCAGGTAAACCTCACATTTCATCAGGACACATAATATATTGATTAACGCCAGGGGCCCGCGGTACTGACTGCACATGCCCAGGTTCGCCTGGCTCTCTTTGCTCTGCCCACATTCTTTATGTGAGGCGATCGGTATGAGCGCAAGACCTGTCTGCGTATCTGCGAAGTTTAATAAAGAAAAAATAATTTACCGTATTTACTCTGTGTTGGGACAGGAAGGCTTCAGCAAATAGTATAGACCCAGATCAGACGCCGCTTTACGCGGCGTCTGATCAGGGTCTATACTATTTGCCAACCATCCAGTAATTTTTAGACACGACCACAGGTAGCAAAATGCGCTTATTCAAATTTTCGGATAAGTAAAAATTTAAGGTGTCTCAATATTCAGGCGTAATACTGTATTGAATGCACTAAGCATTACCTGTTGTCTCTTATCATAAAAAGAAAATGACATCTTTAATCAATAGCAAAGTTATTTATAGCTGCAAAAATAATAACCATACCATATTCTGGGCAAAGTCAGCATACCACAAATTGATGATATATTTTATTTATTTGTCCCAGAAAACGGGCTATGACATTTCATGCAAATTGTCTCCAGTGCAGAGAAGACAATTTGCATGAAACGTCAAAGCCTATTTTCTTGGAAAAATAATTTTCTTTTTTTTTCAAAATGTCGTCTGCTGCAGTTTTTTTACCCAGCATATTTTGCGTTAATGCCATGCCAATTAGTCCGCGAATTTTGCCGCGACATGCGCGTAAATACCTTATCATTGCTAGACGTAATATGAAGCATAAAAAGTGTCTTCCAGTGTTCGCAAAAACTGCGCAAGTTTAGGTCATCCTGTGCGATTTGTCCAATTTTATAACGGCATTTACTGACCGACGTTTTATTCTGCATTACACAGCGTTCTGCAAGAGGACAGCGAAGGTTATGACCAGACTGCCCGGATGCGCCTTCTTTGTCCGCATACTGATATACCCGACGACACTTTTTTACTCGCGTCGCCCAAATTACACTACTGCTAAGTACGCGTTACCAGTACCCCGTTCCAGTTTTAGCCGGCGCAAAGCATTTCCTGCAAGATTGCCTGTGCGCCCTGCGCAGAGGCGCCCTGCCAAAACTCAGATCAGCCTGTGCACCCACACATTCTAAACAGAACCTCTGTCGTCCCTCTATTGAAAGCTTGGATGTCTGGCTACTCACAAAGCGCAAAGCAATGACTGATCAGCCTGCGCAAATGCGCAGGCTGATCTGAGTCATTGCTTGGCGGACATGCGATGTTGCAGGAAATGCTGTGTCCCGGCTAAATTTATGTATTTTTTTTCTACTGATAACAAATAATATTATGTTCGTTTGAACTTTCATACCCAGACAGCACCCAAAGCGGGAATTATGCAGTCGTGTAAACTACAGTGCTGTCAAATGAATTGTCTCAGTGAAACGGAGACTTCGATTTTCATTCTTATATGCGTTCTTTGTTTCCCAGGACTAACCCTCTTAGACATTAATTGACTTTGAAGTACCGAGCCATAAAAAGTCATCTCGCCGTCCTTCATCACTGTACAGGTTTAATTTTTCATTTTCCCTTGGATCTGGCATATCGGAAACAGCTCGAATTGTACTATTCCCTCTTATGTAAACATTTCTTCACTGATCAAAGCCAAGCTATGAAACAAAATATAATTGAAAGAATAGAAATTGGAAAAAACTGCTGGTAACCAAAAGTTTGGCTGGTTAAATTGTCCGGGCCAAATCGTCCGCTGGCCGCATTGCCCCTGCACCATTTGAAAATCAAGATCGCTTAAGCCGTTGGCAGGAGTGGGTAAGGGGGTGGGGGAGGAGTGAGTGGTGGTGTGTGTGTGTGTGTGTGGGGGGGGGGGGGGGGGGGGCTAAGCGGGGGTTTATGCAGCCCTGCAAACTACATTTCTGTCATATGAAGAGTCTCAATAAAACCGAAAATCTGATTTTGTCCTTTTACTTTTATTTTAGCTTTCTTTGTTTCCAAGGCCATTCTCTACGGATTTTATTTGTTCAATTGTTCAAATGCGAGAACAAATCCGATAAGGAGTTAAAATGTCTTTAATCTTAAACATGGTACTAGATAATTATTACAAGGAATACTTTATCAGATGAACAAATAACGTCAGGATTATCGGAGCCGTAACGTCAAAAAACGTACCTTATTATATCTGCGCGCAACGAAGACTCAGATCAGACTGCGCATCCGCGCAGTCTGATCAGAGTCTTCGTTGTCCTCATAAAGAGGCTGTACGTCCTTGGCTGTCAAAATGCGTCCAGTGAAGATTCTTAGTAGACTGTTCGATACGCAGGCTGAGTCTGAATCTTCGCTGGGTGCATATGTCCGGAGGTACGTTTTCTGACTTTGAGACCCAAATTTTCCATTAGTACACGTGACGCATGTATATAGGGTCAAGACACTGAAAACGGTTGCTATGGCGATAATCTTGGTAACTCAAGTCCTTTCGAGATGAGGTTAATTATGTACCGCAGTTTAATCTTTAAAGTACGAATCACATTTGCAGCAGACGACAAATTATTATTATTTCTTTTTCTTTTCAGAAAAAAAAATGCTTGACATTTCATGTGAATCGTAGCAGACGATTCACATGAAAGGTCAGGTCTTTATTTTCCTAAACTTGATGTCGTCTGCTACAAATTTGCTTACCGCGTTAAGGATTAGACGAGGTACCGTAAAACGTGTTAAATGCGCCCACCCGAAATAGCGTATGCATTTTCGCAGTATGTTCAGGGTCGTCAGATTTGGCGTATACTGCGTTTTGTAGACTATTTATAAAATAAGAACTCCTGGTCGGACTGCACGTACCAATGTGCAGGCTGGTCTAGACCATCGCTGTTCGAATAATTGACTAAAATACATTTTTGTTTGTCACGCTGTTGGTATGGATTATAATTAGTCACGGAATGCGTGATATTGTGTTTTCTGACACCTGCTTCCAGCGAAGACTCAAATCGAACCTATATATTTGCACAGTCTGATCAAAATCTATTGGCCGCTATGTAGGTTTCTACAGTATACAGGGCGTCTATAGCAGACAGAGATGACTGATCAGATTGCACGAATGAGCAGGCTGATCTGAATCTTCGCCATATGCGCATGTACGAAATTCTGTTTCCGCCCTTGCGACTCGTATTATTTTGCCGAGGCGCATGTCACGAAGCCGTCAATGGTTTCCAGTTTATAGTCATTACGAAAACACGCCTATTCAAAATATATTGAAAAGTTCACCACCAAAAACTGAAAGTTTATAGATAAAATATGATTTTTTTTTTCCATATTTCTGCTCAAAACATAGGTTATGGGTACTCGTTAGAACCGCCTCGCCGAGGCGGTTCTAACGAGTACCCACAATCTATGTTTTTGAGCAGAAATAAGAAAAATAATAAATACCCTTGTAAACCTCAGATTGGACTAAACCTGCCCAGTAAATGTGTGGTTAGGTAAACTGACCGCGCTCGACATGACCCCATTGGGTTGACTGGGCCGTAAATCCTCAACGCAAACAAAATTTATTATAGAAAAGTGGGATTTAAGGGAGAGGGGTGTCAAAATTATATAGGTATGTTTTTGTGATGAAATAAGCCTCTCAATGACTATTCAAAATGGAAGGGCCAGTAAAAGCAGTTTTGAAATCTTGGCAAAACGTTAATAACTTTCTTACTATTCTTCAGGTTCTGATCAAATTTGCAACAAAATGAACGGCTTCTTAATAGCTTTCATCACCCATACAAGCTTTAACAATGTTGCACACTTTAGAAAGTTCCGTAGATTTTACGATAAATACTGGCAACTGGCTGCCAGTACATGTGTCGTATTTTTACGAGTGCCTTTAAATTATTTACAGAAATAATTACGCATGTAATTGCAGCATTACGAAAACACGCCTATTCAAATATATGGAAAATTTCACCTCCAAAAACTGAAAATTTTCAGATAAAAAACTCTGATATGTTTCATATTTCTGCTCAAAACATAGATTGTGGGTACTCGTTAGAACCGCCTCGGCGAGGCGGTTCTTACGAGTACCCACAATATATGTTTTTGAGCAGAAATAAGAAAAATAATGTATACCCCTGTAAACCCCAGTTTTACTATATAAAAGTGGGGTTTAAGGGGGTCAAAATTATATAGGCGTGTTTTCGTGATGGTGAAGGACAAGGTAGGTAACGTATAGGGCATTTGAGCTGCTACCGCACCTATCTTAAGCTTACACATCCTTACCCAATCCTACGAGGAGATTCCTGCGAAAGTTCTACGGACCCCCTCCCCCCCCCCCCCCACCCCCCGTAAAAAAAAAAAAATAAATACGGTAAATGGTAAATGCGTAGGCAGCCAGGTGTCATTATTTACCGTAAATTCTACGGGAATTTTTACAGTGCATTTCACTTAAACCTTTACCACTCTTTCTCTTTGGACTAATTCAGCACTCGACAAATTGATGATATGTTTCTTACTTTTTCCCCAGAAACAGAATTTGAAATTTCATGCAAATTGTCTCCACTGGAGACAATTTGCATGTAATGACAAATCCCGTTTTCTGTGAAAAATATGAAAAAAAATGGCGAGAAGTTGCATGAAATGTCAAATACTCATTCTGGGAAAAATAAGAAAATTATTTCAGTATGTCGTCTGCTGAAAAATTTACGCAGAGTGCTAAGCGTTAATAAGTAATCCAGATTTTATTATTTTACAGAGGCGCATGTCATCAAGCGGTCAGTGACTTCCAGTTTATAGTAAATAAACCTCTTGGGAAACTTATGGAGGTCCGGGACGACTTGTCTCCGAAGAAAGGAATGGATCTCACTACCAAAGCCACACTCGGTTTCGTTTGGAAATATCTAGGTTTGTTCTCTCTCTAAAAACAAAAAAATAAATAAATAAATAAAAAAAATAATAAAAAAAAAGCAACATGCCGTGGATGCACATTAGAAGCGCCTTATCAAGGGGCTTCTAATGATCCCATAACGTGTGTTTAAGTAAATATCCTAGAATTACATGTATTGCCAAATATTCCTTCTTAACAAAACGTCTTTTGTTTTCGCAATAAACGTAAAAAAAAGATTGCCTTTGGAAACAAAGAATGCATTACAGATAGAAAATTGGAGTCTCGGTTTTATGGATACTCTTCATAAGCAGTAATGAAGTTTGCAACACTGCTTACGCCCTCTAGCGTATACATGAGCAGAACTCCATTTTTAAAATTGCCATAATCGGCCCAAATATTATCCCAAAGGAAATGAAATATAATCTGCACTATGGTGAAGTACGGGGAGACGTTCTACCGCTGCCACACGGCTAGTGCCGTGTGGCAGCGGTAGAACGTCTCCCAGTACTTCACCACAGTCGTGTGTGTTAACCCATTGTAGACTGAATGAGCTCTCCACACTATATATTGGAAGATTCTAATTTCCATTTTAGGCCAGGCTATGAAGTTTAGATATTCATAGAGAAAAATGCTTGAACTGTTAGCAAACAGTGGAGACCCAGATCAGACGCCGCGTTCTGTGGCGTCTGACCTGGTCTGCACTGTTTGCCACTTACCCTTTTAGGGGTCTCCAGACTACAATGGGTTAATGATAATCTAAGTCTGTTAACATGCCTTACTTGTGACCCTTACGGAACACCATAACTGGTTCCTCTCTTCACAGGTTATAAAGATAAGGAATTCCATGAAGATATATTGACTGCAAACCACGACCTTGTAATACCAGGTCTTGTGTATGGCCGTGAGGAACTGGACAGAACTCCAGACGATTAGGAGATCCGGACGACCCGTGATGTCGGACGACAAAGAATGCTGGCCAGTATATAAGAGCCGATCCACGAGAAAATGTTCTTTTGGGCATATAAAATAGTAAAGACTCTGATTAGCCAGCAAAACCATGCAGTCTGATAAATGTCTTTCATGCAAATACGTTCCAACCTGTGTTAAGCAAGAACCTTAAGGAAAGCCAGAAAGTGGTCCTTTAAGACAGGAACTTACTTAATACAGGTGAATTTATACTTAGAATCAAACCTGTCTTAAAGACCACATGTATTAAGCAGTCATCTGTATTTAAAGACCAGGTTTTCAGGCGTCGTGAAAGGAATGTAAGTGTAATTTTACCTGTATTATGCAAGCAACTGTCTTAAGCAACCACACTTTGGCCTACTCTTAGGTGCGTGCTTAACACAGATTTGACTTGAGGCATCCCAAGGCTATATGTTTAATACAGGTGCCCTTTAAGACAGATTGGCTGTATTCTACAGTATCCAATGAATCTATAGACGGACAGCGAAAGCCCTGATCAGCCTGCGCAGATGCGCAGGCTGATCTGGGCATTCACTGTCCGTATACGCCCCGAAGATACATTTTCGCATGGCGCGACTCCATCATGTGTCGTGATGATGTCGAAAGCCAGTGACGTAGTCTGTGCTCAAGGAAAACCAGTGAAGTGTAAAGTTTTTACACGTACGCATAGTAACGGAAAACATAGTAACGGAGAACCGAGTAACGGTGAAAGATGTGATATAAACCATGTGATATAGATTTTTATTGATATGTGATATTCATACTGACATAGTATGAAAATACTCATATTGTTGAAGTATGAAAATAAATACCATGCATAATAGTAATATACTTACAAAATAAAGAAATGCAACACTAATTAACTGCATAGAAAAAAGTAAGATTAACCCTAGTCCCTTTGCAAACAGTGTAGATCCAGATCAGTTGGCTTCTGAAGAAGCCAGCTGATCTGGATCTGCACTGTTTGCCATTTAGTATGTGAATTTGTAATTACACCCAAAATCAACTAATCTGATGGGCTGAAAATTAGAAATGGGCATGGCATCTTAATCCATTCAGCATGTCAAGGGTTAATACACTTTTTTTTTTTCTGTCGCAACAAAGCTGTATCTATACATGTTGGTCCACGATTTCGAAATGTGCATATATACTTCATATTGAGGAATAAATAATTCAAATATCTCCTCAAATGTTGATTTTATACATGGACGTTTTTCAAGCTAGATCGGTTTTTCATTCATAAGTGATAGATTGACCAAATTTACCTGTCGCTTTGACCTTCACAGTCAATATTCATAAGGATATGTCCCCTAATCAATTTAGGCATGACAGTCTGAAAACACTTCGTTCAACGTGAGACTGCTAATCGCTCACCTTTAAACGAAAGATCAAAGCAATAGGCCAGTTTGGTCGGCCTATATTAGACTTCAATTCTTTTGCCATTCAGTAGTGCTGCCTTTCTTTTTTTTGGTCAGTATATATTCATTTGAACTGCGCTATGAGAAAGGCGATCTTTTGGTGTACATGTGTGCGAACAGATAAACAGGTTAGTCCTCACCTCTGCACAGGCAGATCTAGATCTAAACTGTTCGTCGTAACTCAAACACAATGGCCGCTTGACGCTCAGTATGCTGGGTAAATGTTCAGCAGACCACATTTTTTTTAAATATTTTTTATTCTTATCATTTTTCTTTATTTTTTTCTTTTTTTAATTTTTTCTTTCTTTTTTATTTTATTTTTTTATTCTTTTATTTTACTTTTTATTTTTGTTTATATATATATATATATATATATATATATATATATATATATATATATATATATATATATATATATTATGTAGAAAATAGGCTTTGCCATTTCATGCAAATTGTCTCCTAAGGAGACAATTTGCATGAAATGTCCAAGCCTATTAGGAGACCATTTGCATGAAATATCAAAGAATATTTTCTGGAATAAATAAGAAACATATCATCAGTTTTGTGGTCTGCTGAATTTGCCCACAGTGTAGTAAAAGTTAAGAAGACAACGGAGGCTTTTGTCATACTGCGTGAGGTGCGCTGGCTGATCTGAGTCGTTGTTGTCCGCATAAACTTGTACCCTTTTCTCATGGCGCTGCTCCGTTTTTGTTTATGCTTTCATGTTTGAAATAAAATGTTCCGAGACGTGAAAAAAAATTTGGACATATATACCAGTTAAGACTCAGATCAGCCTACAAATCCGTGCAGTCTGATCACGCGTAACCGTCAGCCTAAGGAAACAATGGATCCTTGGCTGTCCATAGAATGTCTATCGAAGACTCTGATCGGACAGCTTAGATGCGCAGGCTGATCTGAGTCTTCGCCTGACGCATATATTCAAAGGTATATCTTCCCACGTGGTTGCTCATTTGAGGTCACGTGGTTACCGTGTTTTACTCCACATATTGGACAGACGCGTCTGAAGAAACTGTGTAGACCTAGATGTTAATATGTTTAAAATCTGCTTGTTGAGTGGCAAGTAGCGTAGACCCTGATCAGACGCCGCATTCTAGGGCTTCTTATCAGCGTTTACGCTGTTTGCAAATCATCCAGCAGTCTTTCGACATATCAACAGATAGTACGTTGGAGTTTTTATTTATTTTTTCTTTTTCTTTTTTGTCTTCAAAGTAAAGTATTTAGGTAAACGGATGCGCCTGTAAAGTTTCGCCTCCATTTTTCTCATGGGAGACAACCAAGTGCCTTTTCAAAAGGGATCTACTCTAAAAGGAAAGAATTTGCTCCCCGTGGGAGCAAATTCTTTCCTTTAAGAGTAGATCCCTTTTCAGAAGGGGCCAAGATCAGTTTAGAAAAAAACAAAAAAAAAAAAAAACTCCTTCTTTGAAAGTGTATCATAATATTTAGGGTAAACGCAGTACCTTTATGTGGTATAATGTTATAAAAAGTCAAATGACACCATAAAAACTAAAATCAGCATGGCATGACTCTTAGAAATTGCGACAGGTAAAAGGTACATTACTGACAGTTAGAAAGGACATTACTGACAGGTGAAAAAAAAAGAATATTATCGCTGCTGCGAACATCGTATACCCATATCGGGCTGTGCATCTATTCAGCTGGATCAGAGTTTACGCAGTTCGCAGCGTAAACATTCTATAAGATGCGGTTTGCTTGTGCGAAATCTGCCGGCTCTGTTAAGAATATGTTGGTGACACGGTGTGATCCGAGTCTACCCAAATGATAATTGATTAGAGATACGTTTTTATTTTGTCGCATTTCACTTCTGTGAATTCAGGAGATGAAACACGAAGCCTTCCAAATGAAAATGTCGAAAAAGATTAATGACTTCTAGATTTTTTATTATAAAATTCTAATGTAATTCGTTTGGTAGTTTAATGTATTTATATTTCATAAATTTTAAGAGAAATAAGGTTTCGTTTTAAAATTTCTATGCTTATTGTACTGTTAACATAACAGTTATAAATAAAATTCAAATTTATTACATTTAGCTTTTAAAAGAAATGATGTCATTTTATAATGACTATGTTTTTATCATTGAACCGTGTTTACAAGTGCTTTCGGATTTAAGCCTTTTAAAGTCCTAAAGTATTTGTGTTCTGCTCGCCAAGGCAAACACAATAAAGGTTTTGAAAACTTATAATAAACCATTGCTCATGTAAGTGGACTATATACTTTTTGAGATTTTTAAGCATTTTTTATAGGAGAGATGATTTTTCTGGCTTATTGTTTGCTTTCCTGTACACCATCCTCTTCTGAAAAGGGACCTTTAAAAGGAAAGAATTTGCTCTCAAGGGGAGCAAATTCTTTTCTTTTAGAGTAGATCCCTTTTCAAAAGGAAAGCATAAACGATTAAATAGTTGTCTCCCTTGAAGGTGTATCCATGCCCCTTGATGTTGACCCTTCTGAAAAGGGTTTACTCTAAAAGGGAAGAATTTGTCCCTAGTGGGAGGAAATTCTTTACTTTTAGAAAAGTCCCCTTTTCAGAAGGCATTTTATATACTGTACAGGAAAAGAAACAGGAAGCTAAAAACGTCTCCCTTGTAAAAATCAAAGGGCTGAATAGTCCTGAAATGACAGATTCTATGAGAAACTAATAAATTCCCGGTATCATTCTGTTCTCCATTTAAGTTTGTGAGACGCTTCTTCGTCGAAAAAAAAAACACGAGCTATATAGCGAACAACAAAGGCGCTGATCAGCCTGCGCGGACGCGCAGGCTGTTCTGCGCCTTTGTTGTTCGCACATATATTAAGGCGGGTTTTCTCAGCGACTCTCGCCATAGATCAAGCACAAGTTGCACTACTTTTGTATGGACAGCTCTTCAATGGCGTACTAATATACACACATTGAAACATTGCGTCTACTTTTGTGCGCGGATAAATACGAAATTGAATAGTAGTCAAAGTCACTTTCTCTAAAACCGTGCGTGGCAACGAAGAATGACAGATAGAATCTGTCATTAATGACGTAAAATCTGAAATGTATACAGTCCCCATAATGTTTTCATAACTTGTGTTCATAAAGTGTTTCACAGTAAATGTCCTAAAATTTCGTACACCAAATTTCTGACAAAATGGTATATGCAAACAGTGTAGACCCAGATCAGACTGTTCCTGATGGAGCAATCTGATCTAGGTCTACTCTGTTTGTCATTCCACTATTTTAGGAAATAACTGCATATAAAGCAGACCTTGAACACTTTATTACATACTATTTTTTTTTTTTTTTTGCTTTTAAACACTTATTCCATACTTTTTATTTCCTTTTTTATTTTGAACACTTATTCCATACTTTTTTTTGTGCTTTTGAACACTTATTTTTTTTTTTTTGCTTTTGAACACTTATTCCATGCTGTTTCTTTTATCTTTTGAACACAAAAAAATAGTATGGAATAAAGTGTTAAAAAAAAAAGTGGAATAAAGTGTTTAAAAGCACAAAAAAAAAAAAAAAATAAAATAAAATAAAAAAAAGTACAGAATAAAGTGTTTGAAAGCGGGGACGGTATAGAATAAGGTGTTGAAAATTTTATGACATTTACCGTAGTATTTTGAGGCTATTTTTATATCAGAATTTAAGTAAAGGACTGCCATGGCGGCTCTAAAATGGAGGAAAGACATAAAAAGAAAGAAACAAAGAAAAAAGAAAGAAAAGAGGGCCACAGTGACAGTCTTTACTACAACTGTTACGTTACCGGTGTATTGTTGTAATCCTTTAACCCATATACGCCTAATAGACTTTCCCATCCTTATACATTGGGTGAGTCCATTTTTTATTTAAGGGTTGCATTTTTTTTTTTCAATTTTTCCATTCGTAATTGAAATTCCTGTGAGCAAACAGTGAAGACCTTGATCAGATGCTGCATAATGCGGCATCTGATCAAGGTCTGCACGGTTTGCCTATATCCCACAAAAGGGACGCCAAGCTTATATGAGTTAATTACGTCTTTCATTTGTACCTGTGAGCTTTATCTCCCGAACTCTGCCTAAACCTTTTGCACTCTCCGGGCAAATTTAGCAGACGACAGATCGATTCCATTTTTTTTTTTATCTCTTATTTTTAAGAGACAGCTTGCATTAAATATTAAACTCTACTTTGTAAAAAAAAAATATTTTGAAATGCCAGCTGTTGAATTTTTTATCCGGCATGCCACGTACACCCAATGAACACATGGACTAGTTTGTACATTTGCACAGTCTGATCAAGGTTCGCTTTAAAATCTGATCTAAAGCCTATTTTAACCCATTGTATACTAAATAGACTCTCCCACTATATATTGGGAGAGTCCAATTTCAATTTTAGGTACGTCCGGCTATGAGATTTACATATTCCTAGAGAAAAATGGCTAAACTATTTGCAAACAGTGGAGACCCTGATCAGACGCCGTGTTCTGCGGCGTCTGATCTGGGTCTGCACTGTTTGCCAATACCCGTTTACGGGTCTCCCGACTACAGTGGGTTAACCGAAACTAGGAACTTGGCATATAAGCTGTAAGAACTACAACAGATTTGAACGCTTAGCTTACTTGTTAAAATATTCAGCAGACGATATTTTGAAATATTTTTTTCTTTTCTTTTTTTACCAGAAAATAGGCTTTGATATGCAAATTTGAAAGGTCAAAGCATTTTCTGGAAAAAAGAAAAAGAAAGAAAGAAACATATCATTAATTTGTCGTCTGCTGAATCTGCCCATAGAGTGTTTAAGGTTAATATTATCTGGGCTTTAACTGTTTGCATACGACTTGTAACATACCCATAAAATTATAATATATTGTTTAGGTTCACAAACAGTGTTAGCTTTAATCCAGTTATTATCACTCTCTGAGCAAATTCAGAAGACGATAAAATAATCTCTTTTTTTTTTTTTTTTTTTTTCAGAAAAAAAGATGACATTTTATGCAGTTTTTCTCCTTAGAAGACGATTCTTATGCAATGTCAAATCCTATTTTGTGAAGAAAATAAGAAAGATATTTCAAAATATATCGTCTGCTGAATCTATTACTCACTCTTCATGTTTATTTTTTCCCGTATATACCCTAAATATTGGGACATCTTAACTGCTTACCCTACTTGTCCTAAAATATGAATAAATCCATTTTACCGTCTGTTGATGTGTCTAAATTAATGCTGGATGAGTGGCAAACAGTGTAGACCCAGATCAGACGCCGCAGAACGCGGCGTCTGATCTGCGTCTACACTGTTTGCTCAGGTTTGTCCGTCCCAATACTTAGGGTTGTTATGGTAACATTGTTTATGTTTGTTTCCTTTGTTGACATGTTTACTGTGTATAAAAACGGAAACGCCTTACAAAAATACATCAAGATGAGCAAAATCTGTCATTAACGTCATTTCGATACATCCGCAACGTTGATGACGTTGAAACGACGTGAATTAAGAACTGTCTCATCTGGATCTACACTGTTTGCCATTCTGATTTTGAATTTTCACGGGCACCACTGTTTTCAGTAATTGGCCTATCGCAGGCTCAAAGATGGAATAGTCCATTTCAGAAACTGGGTGTGGGGTGGGGTATAAAGGCTATTTTTTCATGTTCTGCTTCATGAACTTTTTCTGTGGCTTACTGCTTATGTGTAGAGCCTCATACGGGCATTTTGATATTCTTAACTCTTATGTGATATTTTATATTTCTAGACTTTTATATATATTGTTGTTGAATTTTATATGTAAAATCCCGGATGTAAAATCTGTTAGCCTCCTCCCATTTCAAAGCATGTGCCTTGTTTGCGAAACTGCAGTGTTAAACGCTTGTCTGTGATTGTTGCCCATTTTCCTCTCTTCTCAATCCGCCATCAGTAAAAAAATACATTTTGACGGAGGCTCAGTGTGGGAGTTGCTGCGAAAACCGCAAAAAAAAAATCCAAATCAGTCTCTGTGTCTGGTGCACAGTCTGGTATGAATCTTTGCTAGTATTGCATTCTAGAGTAAAAATAATTGTGGCTACGAAAAATGAAGGCCCGGGTATGAATAGTCTTTGTCCGGGAATAAATAGTCTTTGCAAAAATATTAGATATCAATATGCGATTTCCCAGTGCGAGCCTTAACATGACAAGGGAGACAAATCTAGTTTGATTAGGTTATTGTATGGACAAGAGTTACAACTCATACCACAACTATTGCCGTATTCATCCCAATTGATTGGGACAGACCGGTCTAATCAAACAGAATAGACTGACCAGATCAGACACCACAGAACGCGAGGTCTGATTAGGGTCTACACGGTTTGCACTCATTCAGTAATTGGTTAAACACACCAACATTTAGTAGAATGGAGTTAGCTGTTGAAGTTTTAGACAAGTAATGGTAAGAAATTATGAGGATTGATACACTCTCAGGGGAGGTAAATCAACTTCACAGAAGGAAGGCAGTACAAACCTCCCCGGGGAGGTTTGTATTGCCTCCCTTCTGAGAAGTTGATTTGAGTCCTTGTATTCTCACGTTGCAGGTCTAAAACTTATTAGATGAAAGAAAACTATTCAAACTTTGCAATAGATTCAAAGGGAGTTCGTTGTGGGGGCAGGGGGGGGGGGGGGGAGGGGGAGGGGGTGGCTTAGTCGAACCCTCCTTTTATTTGATAAATATGGGACGCCTTTCTTTTATCTTCTCTTAATCAAATCCATGTTGGTGTAAAAATGCAGGATGAGTGGCAAACAGTGTAGACCCTGATCAGACGTCGCGGTCTACGGCGTCTGGTCTGAGTCTACACTCTTTGTTCAGGCCTGTCTTTCCGATTACGCACTGTAGGTACAGTAATATGATTAAATCAATCGCCCTCAACCAACCCCACCCCTCCTCCCCCCTCCGAAATCCTCCTAGATCCGCCCTCAACCATCTTGCCAATCATTTTGCCAAAAGTTTCTTTTTTAACTTTGTAATAGACTTTATCACAACGTCGTTGGGCCAGTCAGTTTGCTGTTGTTGATTTTTCTTCTGTTATGTAAGTAAACTTTACTTCTGCTTGTCTGCTTGGTGATAGGTAGATCTTCAAAGGAATTGTTAAAATACATTGATTTTACGGACCAGACTACCCTTAAATCGGAAATGAATCGGTCCGTAGGTTGAGGTACATATGCAGAAGAGTCCACTGGGCATTATAGGGTGAATCAGGAATAAAATGGTATTAAGGTGGAATATAAATGCCAAACTGTTTTCATGGAACCGGAAACCAAGAAAAGTCGCCTTTTCATCCCATATACTTTGTACTCAGCTGCGACGAAACAAATCGCAGGCCCTGATCAAATTGTACAGTTTTACAGGTTGATCTTGGCTATCACTGTTTTTATATGTCGCGCAGTATGTGATGGTTTCCGACTCAATTTATATCTTGCTGTCTTTCATCTTGCTAGTTTCTATAAGCATATATAGTTGTGTTTCAATTTTGTATATTTATAGTTTATAAAATGAAAATTGAAAGTTGCTATTTTCTAATAATAAAATCATACATTTTTTCAGAGTGTTCATTTATTTTTGGTAACCAGGTCACAGTATTTATCAGATCAGCCTGAGCAAACAGTATAGACCCAGATCAGACGCCGCAGAACTTTGTATTTTTCAGAAACTGTTGCAGCCTGTGGTCTGAATGAGTATTCAATGTCAAGGTCATTCTTTGACCTTGGCCCAAGGTCATTCAGATACGAAAATTAAAACTTGTTTTTCTCAGAAATTACTGGGCCATTTGTATCCAAATTTCATATGAAATTCTTTTAGGAATAAGAAAATGAAAATTAATGTGAGTTTGGTCACATGACCAATATGGCCGCCATGCTCGTATAAGGTCAAAACCCTTTAAAAATCTTCTCAGGAACAAGTGGGCTGATTATCATGAAATTTGGCGTGAAGCATTGGGGACTCGAGCCAATCATAGTTTGTTCAAATAATGACCCCTGAATGGCCTTGACCTTTATTAGGCCAAGGTCAACTTTGGTACCATAGGCTTTTGTATGGGTAAAAGTCAAAACTGTGTATTTTTCAGAAACTATTCTAGCCTGTGATCTCAAAATTTGTAGATGCAGGTAACTAAATAAGTAAATGACACTACATGCGTATTCAAGGTCATTCCTTGACCTTGGCCCAAGGCCATTTAGATATGTTTCTCTGAAACCACTGGGTCATTTGTAACTAAATTTCATAGGAACAAGGAAATGAAAATTAATAAATATGAGTTTGGTCACGTGACAAATATGGCTGCCATGCCCGTAAATGGTAAAATCATTTAAAAAATCTTCTTCTCCAGGACCAATGGATTGATTGCCTTGAGACTTGGTATGTAGTATTGGGTCTCGGAGCCCATCGTAGTTTATTCAAATGATGACTGGCTAGACCATGACCCAGTTTACATCAAGCTCGAATTTGGTCGCATATGCTTTTGTTTGGGAAAAAGTGGATTTTTTTTTTTTTTTTTTTTTTGAAACTATTGTTGCCTGTGAACTTTAATTTTGTATTTGCAATCAAATAAATGAGTAAATGAAGCTACACGAGTATCAAAGGTCTAGGTCACTCCTTGACCTTCGACCTTGGCACAGAATTTAATATAATCAGCAAAGAAACTCATGGTACAGACCCCTGAGTTCATGATCCTAAGGAGGGGCATAAAGCCCCATAATATGAGCCTGGCTTCCAATAAGCATATTAACAGGCCATGGGACAGTCTTCTATAATAACCTTCAAATTCATTTAAAAAAAACACTCAGCACTCAGGTGAGCGGTTTAGGACCATTGGTCCTCTGGTTAAATTTTGGTAAGAAGTTAGCATGTCCAAATATTTTATGGGTGGTTGGGTGAGGCAAAGGTGTCGTGTATATTGCGTCACCGGGGAGTCCAACTGATATTGACTTACAGTTGGACAAGGCCTGATACCATTGCAGCAGGTGGGGGTAGAGGGGGAATGTTTTAACTTCTTCTGTTTCTTCACTTTCATTCATTTTCCTCCTTCTCTCCTATCCCCCTCTTTCATCTCATCTACTATCTCTTCTATCTCTCTTCTACCCTCTGGGAGACGACACAAAATGAGCCACAAGGGTTGACGTGTCGTTCAACCCCAACACAATCAAAATCAGTGTTCAAATATTTAGAGAAAATAGGGTTATGCCTGAGCAAAGCTAGTATACCAAGATCAGAAGACACAGAATGCGGCGTTTGACCAGAAACTACACTGATTGTCGTTCACAAGGCAGTTTTTAGATACAGTTAACTCTCGTTATCTCGAAATCGCTTATCTCGAATAACCGCTTATCTCTAAGTGAAAATCTTGTCCCTGCGTAAACATGAAAATCTAACAAGTAAAAAATATTGTGGAAAAGAGGAGAACTAAGCAATTTCTCCTCTTTTCCACAATATTTTCAATATATCTCTAAATTCAAGAGTCCAATTATATATAAATTTGTTAAATGTGGTTGTTCGAATGATTTTTACCTCAATTCTGAAAATCTGATATGTCGAGGTACGGATATCTCGAAGTGTTTCAGAGAGTCCCTTAGAATTCGAGATAACGTGAGTCGACTGTACATCATCATAAAGTAAAATGGCCACGTTCTAATTTTAGCACAAGATTGGTAGATAGTTAAGGCGCTTAAATATCTAGGGTGAATACGGTATGTTTAGGTAAGCAGTGAAGAACGCAGCGTCTGATCAAGGTCTGCAGTGTTTGTTTCATCCAGTAGTGTTTAGACATAGCAACATAAAGCAAAATGGTCTTGGTCTTGTTCAAATTTAGAAAAAAAGTAAGGTAAGAAGTTAAGGTGTCCGAATTTTTAGGGTAAATACGGTATGACTGAGTAAACGGTGTAGATCTAGATAACGCGGCGTCTAATCAGGATCTACACTATTTGCCACGCATCATTATAGGGATCAAACATGGTTTTTCATGCATTAACATTCGCCAGGTCCCGAGGGAGGTGTTGAAAACCGATGCGGGAGGCCGCGGTTTTCAACACCTCCCTAGGGACCTGGCGAATGTTAATGCATTGAAAATCCATGTTCGATCGCTATTATTGCATAAAAACTGAAAACATTTGCTACATTTCGCGTTATTTCTTGCACTATTTTGTTTCGCCTTTTCACCATGTCTCGCGAACGCAATTTCCACGGACTAGGCTCGTTCTAGGGCCGGGAAGTACATATCTCGTAACGGCAGCAAATCTGTGGCCCCGGTACGATCATATTGAAAGTTACATAGCCTTGTTAATACACAGCTTTTCGCCGGTTAATGCACGGCTGTTAATAACGTGCGGCACTGCTTTTTATGCAATAAAAAGTTTTGAGACACACATCTGAAGTAGTAAAAATGGACGTGTTCAAATTTTAGGGCAAATTTGGTAAGGAGTTAGGGTACCGAATATATTTGGTAAATATCCGGGCACTTTCTTAATACTTTGCATGCTGGGTAAAAATTTGAGCGGACGTCATTTTGAAATACTTTTCATACTTTTCCAAGAAAATAGGATCTGACTCTTCATGCAAATTGTCTCTTTAGGAGACAGTTTGCATGAAGTGTAAGATTCTATTCCCTAGAACAAGTAAGAAATAGCAGAAAATTTGCATGAAGCGCCAGACCTATTTTTCTAGGAAAAATAAGAAACTTGTCATATATTTGTCATCTGCTGAATCTGCCCATAGCCTGGTAAATATTAAGATACCGTCAGGTAATCCAAGGAGCTTATTAAATGTGGCAGACTAAATGTTTCCAGAAAATGCACATCACAAAAACACGCCTATACAATTTTGACCCCTTTACACCCCACTTTTATATGGTAAAATTGGGATTTACAGTGGTGTACATTATTTTTCTTATTTTGCTTAAAACATAGATTGTGGGTGCTCATTAGAACCGCCTCGGCTCGGCGAGGCAGTTCTAATGAGCGCCCACAGTGTATGTTTTGAAAAATATCAGAATTTTTTATCTGAAAATTTTCCTTTTTTTCCATATTTAAATAGGCGTGTTTTCGTTATGAGTCACGTTGTATTGCTTCACCTGAACAAACAATGTAGGCCCATAGTGCGGAAAGAATGTTGCCGACTCGGCGGGGGTCGAACCCGCACCAGTCGGACGCGCGCATCCAACTGAGCCACTGAGACCGGCTGGACTTGGTCCGATTTTATTATAAGTATGAAATGGAGTTAAGGTGTCCCAATACTGAATGTCATAACGGTGTGCCTGGACAATCAGTGTAGACACAGAACGCAGCATCTGATCAGGGTTTACACTGCTTGCCACTAATTCAGCAGTTTCAGATACATCAACAGGTAGTAAAACAAGAACTTGATCCAATGTTTGGACAAGTATGATAAGGGGAGTTAACCTTTACCATTCTCTGGGCACATATTTGGCAGACCACAAATTGATAATTCTATGAAAACAGGATTTGACGTTTCATGCAAGTTACTCCACTGGAGACAATATGCATGAAATATCAAAACCTGTTTTCTTGGAATAATAGGAAAAAATATTTCAATACGTCTTCTGCTGAAAATTTTAACCAGAGTGTCATGCGTTAAAGTGTTCAACCCTGAGAAGCAGCTATTGTTTATCTATGGGATATTCAGCAGATGACAAACTGATGATATTTTTCTTAACTTTTCCGAAATAGGCCTTGACATTTCATGCAAATTGTCTCCACAGGTCAAATCCGATTGTCTGGGGAAAAATAATTCAAAAGGTCGTCTGCGGAAATGTTTTCCAAGCATGCTAAGCGTTAAAACATAAAGATAGGCGAGAGAACTATTATCGTGCTCTGTTGTTTAATAATACTTGAAAAAAAAAACAAAAAAAAACACAAAACAACAACAACAAACAAACAAAAAACAAAAACATGTCGTTAGCGACACTCTACATCAAAAGGCTGAACACAGGTACAATTTTTCCCATCAACAATTTTGGAATGGTTTACTGGTATAATCACGCCATCCTTTCCGCAGTTTGGACCTGAAAAAGTAGTCAACGGGAATATATAAATTTATAGGGAGGTAATTGTCCTTTTGAAAAGGAAAGAATTGGCTCCCTCTTCCTCTTTTATAAAGGGATCTACTCTATAATGAAAGAAGTTGCTCCTAGAGGGAGCAAATTCTTTCATTATAGAGTGGATCCCTTTTCCGAAGGAATTTGGTGAAAGTTCCTCCTTTGTAAAATGTGGAAAACCAACCAAACATATCCATCCCCTTTGAGTAATGTCAGTTTAACGCGCCATGCTATGCATATCCCCTTAGAATATAACTTGTATGAGAAATCATGCCTCATTATGAAGGACAAAACTACGGTTTCACCAATCCATTGCGAACCAGAAGGGTTAAAACCCAGTAAGCATTCTTTACAAATCTACAGCGGGCCGTTATCGGCCCGTCAGCTACTCTGACGGGTCGATAACGGCCCGCTATAGATTTATAAAGAAAGCATTCTTTATAAATCTATAACGGACCGTTATCGGCCCGTCAGCTACCCTGATAACGGCCCGCTATAGATTTATAAAGAATGCTAGCTGGGAAAGGGCTTTTCTACCGTTTTCGTCAGGCACCGAAATATCAAAAAAAGTACAGAAGATGCTCAGATAGAACCAGAATCACAGAATATAGCCTACCCATGACACTAAGAGGAAGAGCAAACAAATCAAGACAGACTTGTCACCAGTCGGACGCGTATCCGACTGAGCCACCGAGGCCGGCCATATCCATTTGTAATCCAGACTTGACATCAGATGCTATCACTTCCGGGTCTAACAAAAAGCGACACGAAGGCCGAAAACGTCAACAACAACCAGAATTGCACGTCCATGTTTCGAAACAATATAATTGTAACAGAAGTTTAGATAAAATTCGACAATCATTCTGTCAGTTTAGCGTACGCCTATATGGACCAGACTTTCGAAGTAAGAACGCGTTCTTATCTATACCACCTATGGGCTCAACCCCCCCCCCCCCCCACCCCCCCAAAAAAAAAAAAAAAAAAAAAAAAGTTATTTATCCCATTTCAGACTAAATAAACTCCTCTTCACCATATACCCAGCAAACACATAACGTCGTAGGAATGTCTTTACAACGTCGCTGCGACTTTTATCAGCGACGTTGTAACGACGTTGTTGTAACGTTGTGTGTTTGCTGATGATGGAAGAGTCGAATTTCAATTCTAGGTATGTCAGGCTTGATATATATAATACAGTCGATTCTCGTTATCTCGGTCCAATGGATTTCTTAATCATTTCGAGATATCCGTACCTCGACATATCAGATTTGCAGAATTGAGGAAAAAAATAAATCGAACCACAAATTAATATATAATTTGACTCCTGCAGTTAGATATATAATGAAGATATTGTGGAAAAGAGGAGAAATTGCTCCCCTCTTTTCCACAATATTTTGTTAAATGTTGTGAGATTTCATGTTAAAACAGGGACCAGATTTTCATTTCGAGATAAGCGGTTATTCGAGATTCGAAGTCGAGATAACGAGAGTCGACTGTATTCCTAGAGAAAATGGCTAAACCATTTGCAAACAGTAGATACTCTGATCAGACGCCGCGTTCTGTGGCGTCTGATCTGGGTCTCCACTGTGTTTGCCAATTACACATGTACCCATTTAGGGGTCTCCAGGCTAAAATGGGTTAGCAAAGAAAATCGAACGCTGCTGGACCAAAGTAATATGCCACATTATCTGTCATCTTAAATTTGAGCACTTTGTTGACTAAATATAATTCCATTTTTCTTTTGTTTTTCGCTCACAAAATAGGACCCTGCAATTTCATTCAAATTCTATCATGAAGAAAATAAGACTAGAAAGTTCATCCAAATTGTCTCCATATGGGACAGTTAGAATTATATGTCAACTCTTATTTTCTGAGAGAAATATGAAAAGACATCATTTAAAATGTTGTCTCATTTTATTTATAACGAACTTAAGCGACCTGCGAAGCAGAAGCAGGTGACGAAGCTTAAGCTCGTACTATAGGTATCGTGAGTCTCTCACATACTATGCAGAAGAGTTCGCATGCGGGAGGTGACTGGTTTCCCATATCGGAGTGTATCGGCTTAATGTTGAACCCGAAAACCAACGCTAATAAGGCCGGAGCCATTGGCCTGGTTTCCGAAAAATACGATGATCAGATACGCTCCGCTGCAAAATTGAAAGCCAGTCAGCCGCCGCAAACGATCTCATTGGCTGTAAAGAATCGTATAGCCAATGAAATACAAGGATACATTTTTACGTCATTGACACGGATGATTGCAAAACTGATCTAGCCGCCATTTTTAATCTGAGATTTCTCTCGCATTAAACAACATTTTCATGTATTTAAGGGTAAATACTGAAGTATTGCTCTAAAAATGGATTACATTCCTACAGCACACAACAGGAATTATGCATAGGGAAGAATTTATCGCTGACAACATGATAAAGGTAGGATATGCGGTGATTTCAGCCTCGGATCCATCAATAAGACGGGTCCGAATTTCAGCTGATTGGCGATCAGCTGATCGTTCGTTTTTGTTTGTTTGTGTTGAGGTTTTACGGCCCAGTCAACCCAATGGGGTCATGTCGAGCGCAGTCAGTTTACCTAACCACACGTTTACTGGGCAGGCTTAGTCCTCTAAGCGGTTAACCAGTATTGTGCACATTGTGCACATTCTTTCGCCAGAAACTGACAACTGCCCTTCTTGAATCAGCGGAAGGGAGAGAATGACCGTAGAAAATATTTCATGATCAATCTCCACGAAAGAATGTTGCCGACCTCGGCGGGGGTTGAACCCGCGACTTCCTGGTCTCCAGTCGGACGGCGCATCCAACTGAGCCACCAAGGCCGGCAGCTGATCGTTCGTACTTTAGCGACTTTCGTCTGTACACACATGCTGCACAATGATTTGCTTGTCAAATTGTGTCGTAGCTCGTGTTATTGATAAACATCATAAGCATCCATAGTTAATACCTAGAAACCGAGATACATTGTATGGCATAACTGATAGCAGTAACGACGCCGTGGAGAGTACTACCCATCCCCAAGCCCAAAAGCCAAGGCAGACCGATCGACACGGACGTACCGTTTGTATGCCATTTTGTAAACGCCTGTCAAATTAGTGGTGTTTTCAGGACATGCTTCCGTTGTAACATGAAGGCTTCAAATTTGGATATCACGGATGGCAGATTTTAGGTGATTCAGACTGAGTAATATAGCTGTACTACTCATTTCAGAATTGGCAAGACTTCCAACATCTTGCAACATTTAAAAAATTGACAGCCTCTTGTCAAAACCAACCGTTCATATCATTGATAAGATGTAAATATTTTTTCCAGGTGTGACATAACCTCATCAGAAGCAGTTTCACAATTCAAAAAATGACCTCAAAAAAAAGGAAATGAACATTAATATCCCAGTCAGCATTCTACGTAAATCTATATCGGGCCGTCATCGGCCCGTCAGGGTAGCTGACGGGCCGATGACGGCCCGATGTAGATTTACGTAGAATGCTAGCTGGGATATCGCTCAGTTATTTGATAACTTGTCATTCAAACTCAAAGATCAGTTCTTTCTTGACAAAAATAATGCTGAAAAAGACAAGCTATGCGCCATTTAAAACAAACAAACCATCACCTGTCAGTACAGGGGACTTTCTTTCAGATAGAGTGTAATAAGGGAAGTCTAATGGATTCTGAAATTAGTAGTATTTAGTATCAAATCAACCTCTTTTCATTTGCCTCACTTTTTAAATATGTAAAAAAAAAAAAATTAAAAAAAAAAATAAATAAATAAATAAAAAAAAAAAAATAAATAAATAAATAATAAAAAAAAAATAATAAAATAAAAATACAGTAGAGCGATGTTTCCTTGGAAACTCTGGTTAAATTGATGAAAGCATAATATTCGATGTTGTGCACTTTGTCTTGGACCTATTTAAACAGATTTTGTCTGGTCCGCGACTTTGCATATACCTGCTGAAAAAAAAAAAAAAAAAAAAAAAAAAAAAAAAAAATGCTTAAACTCGTTTCATAGGCAGCACCTTTTTATTTCATATTCATTACGAAAACACGCCTATTCAAATATATAGAACATTTCACCTAAAAAAAAATGAAAATTTTCAGACAAAAACTCAGATTTTTTAAATATTTCTGCTCAAAACATAGCTTGTGGGTACTTGTTAGAACCGCCTCGGCGAGGCGGTTCTAACGAGTACCCACAATCTATGTGTTTGAGCAGAAATAAGAAAAATAATGTATACCCCTGTAAACCCCAGTTTTACTATATAAAAGTGGGGTTTAATGGGGTCAAAATTATATAGGCATGTTTTCGTGATGAGTCAGTAGATTACAGTTTACGTTTTTAACATCAGAACCTCTTTTATATTCTTGGGTAGATATTCAGCGGGTGATTAAATACACAAATCGGTTTTATAACAGCACGAAAACATTCCTATATAATACTGACCCCCTACCTCCTTAAACCCCACTTTTATATAGTAAAACTGGGGTTTACAGGGGTATACATTATTTTCCTTATTTCTGCTCAAAACCATAGATTGTGGGTACTCGTTAGAACCGCCTCGTCGAGGCGGTTCTAACGAGTACCACAATCTTTATTTTGAGCAGAACTATGAAAAATATCAGTATTTTTATCTGAACATTTTCAGTTTTTGGAGGTGAAATTTTCTATATATTTGAATAGTCATGTTTTCATAATGAACTGAGCCGCAACGTGAAATGTACATATGCGTCCAACGAAGATTAACATCAACCTGCTCATTCGCGCAATCAGACTAGTCTTTGTTCTCCTCCTAAATTCTCCTCTTGAAGTTTGCATACTAATTTATCTAAAATGTGCCACGAGAAGTCTGATCAGGCTCTTAGCTGGGCGCACATGTCCGAAGGTACACTTTTTATAGTAGGAAGGGCAAACAGGATGTGTGTGTGTGTGTGTGTGTGTGTGTGTGTGTGTGTGTGTGTGTGTGTGTGGCGGGGAGGTCGGAACTGGAGGAAGGTCACATTATGGTTCTACAGTTATATTAACGCTTAGCAATTTGGGTAAAAATTCAGCAGACGACATATTAAAATATTAGAAAACAGGTTTGGGCATTTCATGCAAATTTTCTCCAATGGAGACAATTTGCATGAAAAATCACAACGTCTGGGAAAAATAAGAAAAACAAGAGGCCAATGCGCCACAACGCTCACCTGAGTTAACTGTTGTAAGTTAATCAGGTCATTACCACATCATTCCCTATCAGCCCGTCTAATTTCAAGGGAATGTTTTCAACAGTTTTTGAGATATCTTGCTTACAAGGTTAAAATGCTAAAATTTTGAAAGGGCCAAAATTAAAAAAAAAAAACAACGACAAAAATCAGACTTTTTCAGAAGTTAATTGGGTCATCTACTTGTCCCCTAACGGCATATTTAGTTTCAATTCAATAGCTTAAATAGTTTTTTGAGATATCTTGCTTTCAAGATTTCATTACATTCATTTGCAAAGTGGCATAACTAAAAAAGATAGCTTGTGGAAATCATGGTGTCATGGCTTGAGATATATCAATTAAAGGCGACCATTTTGTT
The DNA here is from genome assembly GCA_964016985.1 of Anodontia alba. Lineage (NCBI taxonomy): Eukaryota > Metazoa > Mollusca > Bivalvia > Lucinida > Lucinidae > Anodontia > Anodontia alba. Next base: position 55,253,340 of record OZ024835.1, read on the forward strand.
TGATCGTTATGGCAAAATTTAAGGTAGGAAATCTGTGAAACACCATCAGGGAAAGAAGACCACATGAAGCACCAACAGGGAAAGAAGACCATGTTTTTCAATTTTTAACTCTGGCAACCATTTTGTCCGGCAGAGCAGAACCATTTTAGCAATTTTAGTAAAAGGGCATAAGAGGACATTGCTCTAAAATTATTTTGAAATCCGGCCACTGGCCACGGAGATGTCGTTTAAAGGTTTTTTCTTCTATTTTTAGCTCTGGCGGCCATTTTATTCAGCCGAGCGGAACTATTTTAGCAATTTTGATAAAGGGCCATAAAAAGAACATTTCTATGAAATTACTTTGAAATCGGGACACTGGCTGCGGAAGAGATGTCTTTTAAAGGTTTTCTATTTTTAGCTCTGGCCGCCATTTTGTTCAGTCAAGCAAAACCATTTAAGCAATTTTGGTATAAGGCCATTACAGGAACACTTCTTTGGAAATATTTTGAAATCGGGCTATTGGCCAAGTACAAGATGTCGTTTGAAGAATTTCTATTTTTAGATCTGGCGGCCATCTTGTACAATGGAGTGGAACCATTGCGGCCATCTTAGATTTCCGATTTTAACTCGTTTCGATCCAGAAGTGATCCTGTTGATACAGAGCAAGTTTCGACTCACAGCGACCAAAGGATTGGGAAAAGATGTCGATAATTGAATTTCAAGATGGCAGCTGTGGCGGCCATCTTGGATTTTCTATCGGCTCATTTAGCTATTTTGTGTCTACTAGGCGCCCTAATGCTAATCAACAAGTTTCGAATCAACTGGATTATAGACATGTCCAAAATACGAATTCTCAACATTTTCCTCATATAAATGTATAGGGCCCATACAAATGCATGTGGAAGCAAATTTGACCTTGCCGTAAAAAGGTCAAACTTCAAGGTAGGACCATCATTTTAGCAATTTTGGTAGATCTCCTGTCCCCGATGATTTGCGCAAAGATTAGGCCCCAGGGCTTATTTGGTTTTGGAGAAGATCTTTTAAAGGTTTTTACCATATATGGGCATGGCAGCCATCTTGGTCAATGGACCAGGCTCCACATGAAATTTGAGCATCATTGGCCCAGCGACTTCAGAGAAAAAGTCATTTGAAATTATCAACATTTTTTTCCACACAAACGTATGTACCCCATACAAATGCATACGGAAGCAAACTTGACCTTGCCGTAAAAAGATCAAACGTCAAAGTACTACCATCATTTTAGCAACTTTGGTAGACTTCCCGTCCCCGATGATTTGTGCAAAGATTCAGCCCCAAGGCATCCTCTGTTCTGGAGAAGAAGATTTTTACAGGTTTTTACCACATATGGGCATGGCAGCCATCTTGGTCAATGGAACGCGACCGTTTTAGCAACTTTTCATTCCCCTGCGCCAAGGAGGCTCCACATAAAATCCTAGCAATATTGGCCCAAAGGCTTCAGAGGAGGTCACATTTTCCCATACAAATGTATGGTGCCCATACAAATGCATAGGGAAGCAAATTGACCTCGCCGTAAAAAGGTCAAATGTCAAAGCAACTTTGGTAGATCTCGCATCCCCGATGAGTTGTGAAAAGATTCAGCCCCAAGACATCCTCGATTCTGGAGATGAAGATTTTTAAAGTTTTTAACCATATATCGGAATGGCGGCCATCTTGGTCAATGGACCGAGACCATTTTAGCAATCTTTCAATCCCCTAATCTAGGGAGGCTCCACATGAAATTTGAGCAAAATGGGCTTAGACTTCAGAGGAGGTCGTTTGAGAATGTTAACATCCGGACGCACGGACGGACGGACAAAAAGTGAATTCTGTAGCTCATCCTGAGCATACATACCTCAGGTGAACTGAAAATTATCAATTTTTCGTCTGCTGAATTAGCCCATAGAGTGGTAAAGGTTAATAATAGACACTGTCAGCACCAGATCGAGGGCTGGCATGTCTGACGCCAGAGTTCGATCAAAGCACTGACAGCACTAGTGGGTCCTGAACAGGACTTAAAACTGTTTCATTTAACCCTTAACCATGTAATTTAGGCAAACAGTGCATACCCTGATCCGACGCCGCATCCTGCGGCGTCGGGTCTGGGTCTGCACTGTTTGCCAATGTCCCAGTCCAGGTTTACTCTTAAGTCACAGTGACAACCGCGGCTATAAATAACCATTACCTGGATTTCGTAGATTTCATTGGTCAATGATAATCACGTGGACAACAACAAAAAAAATTGGTTCTTTGATTCAACTGTAAACAATCGACCCAGAAATCACATGTCCGAAGGATTATTATTTTATTATAACCTTTTCAATCCTGCAGGCCAAACCAGACACCTTTGCAAAAAGTGTAGATCCTGATGAGACGGCTCGTAAAGAGCTGTATCATCAGGATCTACACTATTTGCCATTCTGGTTTTGATTTTAGACTGGCACACCTATTTGCATTAGTGACCACCTATTTGCATCAGTGGATATGCAGCCAGACTAGAGAAAGATAACCAAAGCACTGGCAGTACTAGTGGGTCGATTGTCTCTGAGTGTGCGCTAGGAAACTGGTCCTGAACGGGGACAGTACAGCCCAAACTGACTACCAATACATTGAATTAAGGAAAAAAAAATGCGTCTCCAAAACATAGATACATTCTCTTACCATTTGGACAGTGCCCGCAACACTCTAGCGGCTCTTTCTTAGCATCAACACAAGGCATAGTTAGGCTCGAAATTTAAAACATGCAATAGCCGATTTGTCCCAATAACCCTTTAAGACCATATCTCACAGCTGCCATAATGAGACTTACCACAAGATTATCACTTTTCATTTAATGGCTTATTGCGAAAACGACGACTGAATTACCTTTTGGTTAAGGAAACGAAGTGTAAAGTATTGCAGGAACGATAACGGACTGACGGTTATTTAACAAATGGTTTTTCTCGATTTACGCATGCGCAACATGCCCTGTTCCTTCTCATATTAACTTTAAGCTATACTAGGAAGACCTATCTCTCTAGTATTCTAATATCTGGGGTGGGACCTGGCCGGTTTTTCGAGGGTCCTGCAAAACGTTTTGTCACTGGGTTCGGATTCAGTGCTACGTTTTATCAAACATATTTTTATTACAATGATGATGATGAGTTCAGGTTTAACGACGCATCAACCCATGAGGGTCATTTGCGTCAAAATGGTGAACTAACATGGTTCTGTAATGAAACGATTATAATGATAAGTCATAAATGCATAAAATGTGAAACTAGAACGAATTTAAAAATTAAAGCAGTTATACTTTGTTAAAAAGATTGATGTGTTTTAAAAACATAAGTATGTCATCAGTTGGTACATTTTCAAATAAGTATCTCAGGTCATTTGTTTGGAGGAATTGACGTCGTACATGAGAGAATTCAATGCAATCGATCAGAAAGTGTTTTACCGTAAAAGGTTCATTACAGCTGATACAAAATGGCTGATCTTCTCGTTTGAGTAGATAAGAATGTGTGAGTCTAGTATGACCTATACGTAGACGAGTAAGATGATGATGAGTTCAGGTTTATCGACGCATTAACCCATGAGGGTCATTTGCGTCAAAATGGTGAACTAACATGGTTCTGTAATGAAACGATTATAATGATAAGTCATAAATGCATAAAATGTAAAACTAGAACGAATTTAAAAATTAAAGCAGTTATACTTTGTTAAAAAGATTGATGTGTTTTAAAAACATAAGTATGTTATCAGTTGGTACATTTTCAAATAAGTATCTCAGGTCATTTGTTTGGAAGAATTGACGTCGTATATAAGAGAAGTCAATGCAATCGATCAGAAAGTGTTTTACCGTAAAAGGTTCATTACAGCTGATACAAAATGGCTGATCTTCTCGTTTGAGTAGATAAGAATGTGTGAGTCTAGTATGACCTATACGTAGACGAGTAAGAACCACTTCTTCTCGCCTTAATGACCGATAAATGTTATTTTTACCAAGAACCGGTTTTATTTCATGTAGTTTATTGAATGTCGCTCTGTCCCATGACAGCTGCCATTTTGATAAGATGTACCTGTTGATAAAAGGTTTAAAATCTGAACATGGAAGTTTAAAATTCAAAATTTCTAGATCGAGTGAGGCCTTTGCTTTTACGTCGGCAGCCTCGTTACCTTTTATGCCAACATGGCTGGGGAGCCAACAGAACAAAATTTCCTTAGTTTTCGATAGCTCGTGATGTTTTTCTATCACATTCTGGATTTTGGGATTTTTTGAAGATGTGTGATTTAGAGATTTTAAAACAGAAAGGGAGTCAGAGAAAATAACGAATTTGTTCTCTAAAGAGTTATTCATAACGTAATCCAAAGCCATATCAATAGCCTTGGATTCAGCAGTGAAAATAGATGAGCCATCAGCAAGACGGATCTTTTCATGGTGGCTGCCCGATATATACGCACAGCCAACCTTATCGTCAACTTTTGAGCCATCAGTGTAGATGTGTTGATAATCTGAAAGTCGCGACTGTAATTCTTGGAAGTTTTGTTTCATGAGATGTGAATCAGAAAGTGACTTTTTGCTGTTGTGTAAATCGAAAAGAATATTTGGTTTAGTAATGCACCAGGATGGAATATCAGAAAAAGAGTGTTTTTGATGTTAATATTAGTAGATTCTAAAAGTGGTGCTATACGAAGGCCAAAGGATTCAATAGCGTTAGGTTTTCTTTCATAATATTCCTGGAAATGTGGTGGAAATGTGACTTCAAAAGCAGGGTTAGATGGGTTAGCAGCAAGTCTGATGGCATACTGAAGTGACAATTTTTCTCTGCGTAGCCATAACGATGGCTCATCTGCTTCCACGTTAAGACTCGATACTGGAGATGTACGAAAAGCTCCCAATGCCAAACGAAGTCCTTGATTATGTACAGTGTCTAACATCTGTAGATAAGATTTTCTAGCAGATCCATATACGATGGACCCATAATCAAGTTTTGATCGAATTAAAGAACGATACAGGTGAAGAAGAGTTGTTCTGTCCGCTCCCCAACTTGTGTGAGATAAAACTTTTAAAAGGTTTAATGCTTTTAAACATTTCGCTTTCAAGTATTTTATATGGGGTATGAAGGAGAGTTTTTTTTTATCAAAAATAACCCCAAGAAATTTTGATTCAGCAACAACTGATATTTGAGATCCATATATGTAGAGCGCTGGATCGTTGTGTATTTTCCGTTGTTGACAGAAATGAACGCACTGAGTTTTCGATTTGGAAAATTTAAAGCCATTTCTAGTTGCCCAGTCTTCAATTCTATTTAGACATTGCTGCATATGTCTTTCTATTGTGCGCATATTTTTCGAGCGAAAACAAATACAAAAATCATCATCGTACAAAGAACCATCTGTTTTGTAATCCAGACAGTTTATAATATCGTTTAATTTCACGTTGAATAACGTGGTTGAAAGTATTGCTCCTTGAGGAACGCCCTGTTCTTGATCATAGAGATCAGACAGGGTCGATCCTACACGCACTTGTATTGTACGATCTTCAAGAAAACTTTTAATAAAGTTTGGTAGTCTTCCTTTCATACCAAAGTTATGTAGGTCTTTTAAAATTCCATATCGCCAAGTGGTATCATAGGCTTTTTCCAAATCGAAAAATACAGCGACTACATGTTCTCGTTTGATAAAAGCATCACGGATAAAAGTTTCTAGTCTAACTAAATTATCAGTGGTACTACGTTCAGCTCGGAATCCCGACTGAAGTTTTGTTATAAGATTGTTAGATTCTAAGTACCAAACAAGTCGTTTGTTTATCATTCTCTCTAGTGTTTTGCAAAGGCAACTTGTTAGCGCTATTGGTCTGTAGTTTGTTGGTTCTGCATGATCTTTCCCTGGTTTGGGAATAGGTATAATTGTGGCCAAACGCCAGCTTTCTGGAAAAACTCCTGTTGTCCATATACCGTTGAAAATATGTAAAAGTGTGTCAAGGGCGGTTTCGGGAAGGTGTTTAAGCATCTGGTAATGGATGTCATCAGGGCCTGTAGCTGTATCTTTTGATACTGCGATAGCATCTTTAAGTTCTGTAATGTTAAACATGCTGTTATATTCTTCAGTATTTGAAGAGGTGAAATTAAGTTTGATTTTTTCTTCTTGTTTTTTGATGTTTTGAAACTTCTCTGAATAATTCCGAGATGAAGAATTATCCAAAAAAGTTTCGCCAAGTGTGTTTGCTATCTCTTCCTTTGATGTGGCCTTTGTTCCACGTTTTGTATTTAAATGGGTGAAACTGGGTGATTTTGATTTACCAGATATTTTTCGTATCATGTCCCAAACCTTTTTAATTGGAGTTTTATAATTTAAATTCGAAACGTAAGATTTCCATGATTTGCGTTTGGAGGCCTTTATTGTTCGACGAGCCTTTGCTCTGAAATTCTTTACTTTATTCAGGTTCTCCTTTGTTGGATATCTGCAGAACTTTGATAATGCTTGCTTGCGCTGTTTTATGGCATCTTTGCATTCATCATTGTACCATGGCTTGTTTTTCTTTGGATTTGTCGAGGTTTTCGGTATACTTTTGTTAGAGATATCGAGAAGAGAAGAAGTAAAATAATCTAGAGGATCCAAGAAATTGTTAAACTTATCTATTTTGAGACTTTCTTCACATAATGAGTGATTCAATTCCCAATTTGCTTTATTTAGTTTCCACTTTGCGTTGTGATCGTTCGTGGAATTATTTACGCTTTCAATAATAACTGGGAAGTGGTCACTTCCATGTTGATCTTCACTGACCGTCCAATCGAAATTCAGCAGTAGAGATGGATGGCATAGGGAAAGATCTAAAGAAGAAAAATTTCCAGTTGCAGGATGGAGATAGGTGTGAGATTTGCCATTCATAAGACAAAGATTGTTTTTGGTTATAAAGTCTTCAATAATATTACCTTTAGGGTTGTTATCTTTACATCCCCAAGGGATATTGTGACCATTGAAGTCACCAACCAGTATATAGGGTGAAGGGAGTTGTTTGAGTAAAGTGTCTAAATGTTCGGTCTCTAAATGAAAATTTGGAGGTATATACACAGAACAAATAGTAATTTCTTTATCTAAAGTGACAGAAACCGCAACGGCTTGAAGATTGGTTACAAGTTTAATTTCTCGCTGGGGACATGAAGAGTGAACTAAGATTGAGCTTCAACCAGACGGCCTCTGGCCTTCTGAATATATATAATTGTATGTAATAAAATCTCTGATATTTAATTGATCATCAGTTTTTAAAAAAGTTTCTTGCAAGCAAAAAACTGATGGACTCAATAAAGATAAAAGTAATAAGATCTCGTTATAGTTTGACTTTAGACCTCGACAGTTCCATTGTATTATTTTGTGATTTGAATTCATTTTAGAGTTGTTAGATTTTAGTTAGACTAGCAACTAAGGATATGTTATTGGTGATTTTGATCTATTATTACTATTGTTGACGTGTGAATGTTCTGATGATCTCGATCTATTTCTGTTAGTTCGTGGGCGATCTGGAGCTTCTCCTAACTCCATATCATCGCTACTGTCACTCAAAGATCCGAACCTGTTATGTTGTTGAATAACATTATTTGAACCTTTTCGTTCTCTGTTTGATGTGCTTGGTCTTTGTGTTCCTTGACTAGATTTTGATTTTGTTTCTTTCGTAGGTGGAGATGATTGACTTCTTGCTTGTCTTTCTTTCTGTTGTTGTTTCTTCCAATCTTTTCTTATCATCGCTATGGTGGCTTTTTTTTCAGGCCACCCTCTCCTTTTTTCTCCTCAATAGGTGTCTTTGTTTGATTTTTGTTTGTGGTGTTTGTTTGACCTTTTTGTTTCTGCAGATCTTCTGTTTTGCTGTTTGTGTTTGTTGTATTTGATTGTACTGCAGAGTCGAGAATAGTGATCGGATCGGTTTGAGTGGCAGTATCAACCACAGAAACCTTTTTCATAGAAGACTGGGTGATGTTGGCATAACTGATTCCAGGTATTGGGGTTGGGGCCTCAACAAGTTTCCGCGCTTCAACGAAAGAAATATTTCTGGTAAACTTAAGACGTAGAATTTCCTTTTCTTTGTGCCAAATTCGGCATTCTTTAGAGTCAGCACTGTGTTTTTCACCACAATTGACACAGTGTAATTCGGTGCTACATCTATTTTCGAGGTGTTCTCCTGTTTGACCGCATTTCGAACAGATAGGGTCTTTAGAACACCTATCCTCATGGTGTCCATATTTTTGGCAATTATGACATCGCAAGGGATTTGGTACGTAGACTTCTACGTTGACTCTAAAGTATGCCACTTTGACCGTTTTGGGTAAAACTGGCGTACTGAATGTAAAAACAAAGGTGTTTGTGTCTTTTAACTCTCCGTTTCGTTTTATTTTGAATCTTTTTACTCCAGTTACTCCTTGAGATCTTGTGCCCTCGAGAATCTCCTCCTCGTCGCAATTCCTCAGTTCGGGACAACGAATTACCCCTTTTGAGGAATTTAGCGAGGTATGAGGGTACACTCGGACTTTCAAGTCGTGAAAAGTCTGTGCACGAAGAAGATTCTCGGCATGGGCTTTCTTGGATACCTCAATGAGTAGCTGATTCGATCTGTGTAGTTTTTTTATGTTTTCAGGTTCACCAGCTATACTCTGTATGATTTTTTGTATTAGAAACGGTGACAGAGATGTAATCTGTCTGTTCTCTTCTTTGCTTTCAACTAAAATGAAGCGTGGAAAGTGTTGAGGAGACGTATCATTTGTTGAGGTAGCTGGAGGTTGAGAATTTTCGTCAAAATCTGAATTATCAGTGTCTGGGGTTTGTTTGGTTCTTTTTCTTTTATCATTACCCATGATGAAGTTGTATTAAAATTCGTCTTCCGTGCTCTCCGCCCACCACGGAGCCCAACAAGGGAACACATAAATGGAGTGGCTTTCCTACTCACATGTGCTAGAGATACACAGAAGATATACTCGCACAAGCAAAATGCTGCACGATTGACCCGTTAAGCCGCCGCCTTCTCAGGTTTGGAAAGATTGAGAAATAAGAATTATGGGCAAACGGTGAGTATCAGTATGATACAAAAGACAAGGAAGAGAAAGAAAAGATTTTTCTTAGGGCTTGGCGCGACCAGCCGATTGACCGTGCCGGGTCTCACGGACACCCTTCTACACCGAAATCTGGGCCAAAGAGGCGTGTTGAGCCATCAGGAGAGAACAGACTCCCAATAACTCTCAACCTCCAGGATCCCTTCTTCCGGCTTACGGGTTGCCACCCACGGCAAACGGGTGGTATTTCCTCTTCGCTCTTCCCAAAGGGGACGATTACTGCTCACCAAGCTAGCAACGTTCCCAGTGGGAATTGAGCCCCCAGGGCCTCGGCAAGGCGGAAAGTTTAATACCCAGGGGATTTTTATTACAAACCTTCAAAGTATCCCCCTTTACTGAAACACATTTTTGTAACCTTTTTACGCAGTCGCGAAAAGCAGATAAATAGTCTTCTTTTGGATCTGTTGGAGACACTGATAAATAGCGCTGCCAAGAGAACTTCTAGACGTATACTTATTTCCAGAAAGCATTTTCTTAAGCCTTGGAAATAAAAAGAAGTCACAGGGACTCAGGTCAGGTGAATAAGGTGGATGGTTTAAAACTTTCACCTTTTCAGAAGCCAAAAAGACTTATGAGAGGAGGCGTCGTCATGTAAAAGGTGGACTCCTGACCATCCTTTGCTTGGTCGTTTCTTACTGTTAAACTCTTTCACTTTCTTCAGTACAGAATTCTTGTAGAATCGGCAACTGACTGTATGACCAGATGGAGAAGACACTTGAACGACTGGCCCACTTGAATTAAAGAAAATTGCGTACAACATCTTTTTCGAAATTATGGTTCTCTTGGCAATACATGGGTGTTTTTGATCTTTTCGCTTCCATTGCTTATTATCAGCCCTTCTTTGTGGCTAAAACATGTGCACCTAGGTTTCATCACCTGTTAGCAAGTTAGAAATAACCCGACTATTACAGCCTTTGTATGTTTTCAGAAGTTCCCGGGCACATTTAAGGCGTTGTGTCTTCTGTTCCTCAGTGAGCAAATGAGGTACCCAGCTAGCGCAAACCTTTCTCAGGTCCAAACGCTTTTTCTGAATTTTCAGAATTGTTTGCACACTGCTTTCTGATATGCCAGTACAACTAGCAATATCTTTGACAGACAATCGCGCATCCTGTTCGATCACAATCTTTACAGCCGCGATGTTAGCCTTTGTAACAGGTTTTAGGCTTTTCAACAGAAAATTTCCCAGCTTTAAAAGCTTTAACCCACCTAAAAACTGTGCGCATTGAAATGGTCTGAGGTCCATATATACCACACAATTCATTAAATATCTGCTTGGAATCTATATTAGGCCTAATGCGGCATTTAATATAGCTACGAATTTCAGTCTTCTGGTCCATGTCCCAATGTAACAAGTAAATTGGTCAGTGTATATGACTGCATCTATTTCAATTTGAAATAACTCGGCCAGTTGGAAAGTAATTTGCACGAAATAAACGGGTATCATTAGCTATTCAACATATTATTTGATAAGTACCGAAAATAACTAGAAACAAGATAAATAGGCCATTTATTACTTTGTTAAACTGCAGGAAATAATGATTTATTGAAATCATTTTTATTGGCGCTAATTAATATTTTATTTGAATAAATCAATTCAAAACTAAATATTCCAATGAACAACGTCATTCGGCGAGACAACACGTCACTGAGAATCAGTAGGGAAATCCCCCACAGTTAGCTGTCGTATTTAAAGGTCATTGACCTTGAACAATCCAGTTTATACGGTGGTTGACACACTCAAATAAATGACAGATTTCAAGACTATAAAACATTTTAAACTGTAGTTTGGATTTTAATTTGACACATTTATTGACTGTCTGAGTCATGTCATCCACCAATGCTTTTTTGGAGGTGATTGTTTTTTTTCATTGACGGTTCGACGATATCGATGTTGAAAGTGCCTCCAAATATGTAGCCGGAAAACATCGAATTTTAACCACTATGAATATTTCTGGTAGCCGTGTTATTCACATTGTGATGGTTTTGTGCCTCCCCCTCCATTGGTCTGACATTTATCGTTCATCTCAAAATCATCTCAAAATTGAAGGCAGGATCTGATCCAAATGTGAAAGTTGTATCGGCTAACGCAGACACCATCTTGGTTGCTATCAACCGTTTAAAATATTTAATGTTGCAAAGTCAGCTTTTGTAAAACATTCGCTCAAAATCTATGAAACTTATATCAAAATGATTCTCTGACACCACAGAATTAATCTTTCTGTAAAAGAATTAACTTTTGGTTTATAATTTCAACAAAAAATTATTTTGATTTTTAAAACTATGCTGATAATTGTTTTGATACTGCAACATTCTATGTTGAGTTTGGTATCAAAATGTTTGTCTTTGTTAAAAAATATAAAACTAATAAAATATTTTGAAAATGTCCATAGATAAAATTTTATCAAGGTAAAACAAAAATAGAGTTTTGTTATTTCGTAATTATTTTATTTACGATGGTAGAAACGCTGACATTTGGTACTTAATTCTCATTCCCAATTTTGATTTCTCGCACCTTTGTCCTCAAAATTGAAGAAAATTAAAATGAAAACGGTCTCATGTAAATGATAAGCTCAGGGGAATTAAGGTGACAGTTGAGAACAATAAGGCGAGAACCTGTTGCGCAGTGTCAAAATTGACTTACCTTATGTTAGCAGATGACAATTACGCAGGCGCACCTACCAAAATCACTCAGGTGAAGCTCCGAAGAAGCCCACACCTTTCTGTAACAGACCTTCTTATTAGTCAGTAACATGCTAAATGGGGTCATGAGCCCGCCCGAAAATAGCGCGAAGGAAGTATTTGTACGCTTGGTCGTCACTAAGTGGACGACAAGGAATGAATAAAGACGTTTCTGAAACATCTTCGCATGGTTATTTTCAGACGCACTGACTGTTCAGCCAAATCAGTCAAGCTAATCCCCCCCCCCCCCACACACACACACCCAACAAACCAGTTCGTAGAAAATGGCGGAGTAGAGCAGAAGTTCCCAACCTCTCGCTAATGAGCAAAGGGGGTGCTCAGCCATCTAACTATAATCATTCAATTGGAGTCATTTAAGGAACACGAAGGAGACCCTGAAAACTGGTGTGCTTACTTTGAACATTTCTGCCAATATCATAATTTGAATCAAGATAGGGCAGCTTTGGACATGCCATTTCATCTAAAAGGGTTCGCCAAAATCTGATATGATAACCTGAAAACCCAACACAAGCCTCATTAAGACTTTTAAAAGATGCATTCACAGCGAGGTTTAGGCCGCACAATAATATGGATAGTGTTACCATTGTCACAAAAGGCAGATGAGTCAGTCGAAGAATACTTTAGTAGATTCATTGACAGTGCCCAAACAAGACAATAACCAGACTATTTTAAATCTCGATCATGACAAAGGACTGCTCTCCAAACTGGTGCCTTTGGTCATGCCTTAAAATTCCCAAACACTCCATGAGTTACGACAGGCCATGGTGCTGGCCGAACAAACATGCCAAGCCACGGAACAACAACCTGCAGTAGCCAGCGCTGGAACGACACTACAAGATGAGATCCGCTCCTTAAGGAACCAACTTTCTGAAGTGTTAGCTTTTCAGAACCAACAACCACCGGTCCAACAACCCTCTAACTAACAGATCCCAACCAACTACCAGCGCCCAAACAACTACCAGCTGGGACCGCCAAAGGACTATAGACCAGTCGCCCCTCGACACAACAGCAGCCAGACAATCAGATGTTTTTTCTGTGGAGGTAAGCGCTTTCACAATCGGTCTTACTGTCCAGCGTCTAATCAAATTTGCAGACACTGTAACAAAAAGGGCCATTTCATGAGGGAATGTAGGGCAGCAAGGCGCTCAAATAGCAGATTCTAGAGATTCACGCCTGTCTGCATGTCTGAAAAGCATGTGGATGGGGACAAAGGCAAAAGTAACAAACAGGCTGCATCAAATTAAACAGAGTATCTGATAGGCCCTCTGTTAATTTAGTCTCATCCCTTCAAGAAAACACAATTCATCTAACACTAGGGAATAGGAAAACACGTTGTTTAGTTGACACAGGTGCCACTATTCTATGCGCTTCTCTCGAATTTTAGAAGAAAACTGGCATTGATTGTACCCATTTGAAACCAGCTGATATAATGCACATCACAGGTGCTGGTAATGAAACACATGCTGTTCTAGGAAAACTTGGAATTCCCCTGACCATTTCAAGCAATACAGATTTCTTTTGAAGTTTTCATTATCCAAAATTTAACTCATCCTTTAATTTTAGGAATGGATTTTCTTTAATTCCACAAGGTTCAAATAAACCTTGACAAAAGAAGATTGTACATTCTGGACAAGCTGGCAAGTGCCTGCTTTTTGAAAGCAAAATCAGGTTTAGGAAGGACAGGAAAAGGTGTCACAATACCAGCTGGTTGTCAAATAAATATTGAATTAAAGGTTTCAAGGAGAAAAGCAAGGGAAGTAGTATTGCTAGAGCCTATTCCAAACTTACAGTAGAGGCAATTAGCAGGTGGAAAATGAGAGATCTGAGCTTCGTAAATTTCTAAAAAGAAACATTCTCTCAACCTCTATTCAGAATTTAGGGAAAACAGATGTCTATAAGCAAAGAATTGAAACTGATCCAAATGCCCCGCCTGTTCACCTTCCATTTTACAAATAAGCGCCCCGTGTTAGGGGTGAAACTAAAAAAAAAAGAGGTCAATGAAATGCTCCAATATGGTATTATAGTATAGAACCATCATTTTCAGTCTGGAATAACCCATTGGTGCTTGTCCGTAAGAGAGATGATACATTCCGGTTTGCAGTTGTCTACCGGAAACTGAATAAAATTACAATGTCAATTTCACATCCATTACCCCGCCGTGAATGTGTCTTTGACACCCATCATCGGTCAAGCACACACTACCGTCTTTTCGACATTGGATTTAGCTTCATGGTTCTGGCAGATTCCATACGCGCCATAAAGCAGCATTCATTACCCACGATGGTGCGTATGAGTGGACAGGATGGACAATGGGTTATTCCAAACTGAAAATGATGGTTCTATACTATAATACCATATTGGAGCATCTATATAGAAAAGCACATGTTCCTAATTTAAGTCTTTTAATACGTGCCCATTACCATTTGAAAGGTCATATGAGCATTTTTGTTCTTTTAACACGTGCCCATTACCATTTGAAAGGTCATATGAGCATTTTTGAGAGCAAAAATGCTCATATGACCTTTCAAATGGTAATGGGCACGTATTAAAAGACTTAAATTAGGAACATGTGCTTTTCTATATGATGATGAGTTCAGGTTTAACGACGCGTCAACCCATAAGGGTCATTTGCGTCAAAGTGGTGAACTAACATGGTTCTGTAGTGAAACGATTATAATGATAAGTCATAAATGCATTAAATGTAAAACTAGAAAGAATTAAAAAATTTAACAGTTATACTTTGTTAAAAATATTGATGTGTTTTAAAAACATAAGTATGTTATCAGTTGGTACATTTTCAAATAAGTATCTCAGGTCATTTGTTTGGAAGAATTGACGTCGCATATCGGAGAATTCAATGCAGTTGATCAGAAAGTGTTTCAACGTAAAAGGTTCATTACAGCTGATACAAAATGGCTGATCTTCTCGTTTGAGTAGATAAGAATGTGTGAGTCTAGTATGACCTATACGTAGACGAGTGAGAACCACTTCTTCTCGCCTTAATGATCGATAAATGATATTTTTACTAAGAACCGGTTTTATTTCGTGTAGTTTATTGAATGTCGCTCTGTCCCATGACAGCTGCCATTTGGATAAGATGTACCTGTTGATAAAAGGTTTAAAATCTGTACATGGAAGTTTAAAATTCGAAATTTCTAGATCGAGTGAGGCCTTTGCTTTTACGTCGGCAGCCTCGTTACCTTTTATGCCAACATGGCTGGGGAGCCAACAGAACAAAATTTCCTTAGTTTTCGATAACTCATGATGTTTTTCTATCAGGTTCTGAATTTTGGGATTTTTTGAAGATGTGTGGTTTAGAGATTTCAAAACAGAAAGGGAGTCAGAGAAAATAACGAATTTGTTCTCTAAAGAGTTATTCATAACGTAATCCAAAGCCATATCAATAGCCTTGGATTCAGCAGTAAAAATAGATGAGCCATCAGGAAGACGGATCTTTTCATGGTGGCTGCCCGATATATACGCACAGCCAACCTTATCTTCAACTTTTGAGCCATCAGTGTAGATGTGTTGATAAACTGAAAGTCGCGACTGTAATTTTTGGAAGTTTTGTTTCATGAGATGTGAATCAGAAAGTGACTTTTTGCTGTTGTGTAAATCGAAAAGAATATTTGGTTTAGTAATGCACCAGGATGGAATATCAGAAAAAGAGTGTTTTTGAATGTTTTTAATGTTAATATTAGTAGATTCTAAAAGTGGTGCTATACGAAGGCCGAAGGATTTGATAGCGTTAGGTTTTCTTTCATAATATTCCTGAAATTGTGGTGGAAATGTGACTTCAAAAGCAGGGTTAGAAGGGTTAGCAGCAAGTCTGATGGCATACTGAAGAGACAATTTTTCTCTGCGTAGCCATAACGATGGCTCATCTGCTTCCACGTTAAGACTCGATACTGGAGATGTACGAAAAGCTCCCAATGCCAAACGAAGTCCTTGATTATGTACAGTGTCTAACATCTGTAGATAAGATTTTCTAGCAGATCCATATACGATGGACCCATAATCAAGTTTTGATCGAATTAAAGAACGATACAGGTGAAGAAGAGTTGTTCTGTCCGCTCCCCAACTTGTGTGAGATAAAACTTTTAAAAGGTTTAATGCTTTTAAACATTTCGCTTTCAAGTATTTTATATGGGGTATGAAGGAGAGTTTTTTTATCAAATATAACCCCAAGAAATTTTGATTCAGCAACAACTGGTATTTGAGATCCATATATGTAGAGCGATGGATCGTTGTGTATTTTCCGTTGCTGACAGAAATGAACGCACTGAGTTTTCGATTTGGAAAATTTAAAGCCATTTCTAGTTGCCCAGTCTTCAATTCTATTTAGACATTGCTGTAGATGTCTTTCTATTGTGCGCATATTTTTCGAGCGAAAACAAATACAGAAGTCATCAACGTACAAAGAAGCATCTGTTTTGTAATCCAGGCAGTTTATAATATCGTTTAATTTCACGTTAAATAACGTGGTTGAAAGTATTGCTCCTTGAGGAACGCCCTGTTCTTGATCATAGAGATCAGACAGGGTCGATCCTACACGCACTTGTATTGTACGATCTTCAAGAAAACTTTTAATAAAGTTTGGTAGTCTTCCTTTCATACCAAAGTTATGTAGGTCTTTTAAAATTCCATATCGCCAAGTGGTATCATAGGCTTTTTCCAAATCGAAAAATACAGCGACTACATGTTCTCGTTTGATAAAAGCATCACGGATAAAAGTTTCTAGTCTAACTAAATTATCATTGGTACTACGTTCAGCTCGGAATCCCGACTGAAGTTTTGTTATAAGATTGTTAGATTCTAAGTACCAAACAAGTCGTTTGTTAATCATTCTCTCTAGTGTTTTGCAAAGGCAACTTGTTAGCGCTATTGGTCTGTAGTTTGTTGGTTCTGCATGATCTTTCCCTGGTTTGGAAATAGGTATAATTGTGGCCAAACGCCAGCTTTCTGGAAAAACTCCTGTTGTCCATATACCGTTGAAAATATGTAAAACTGTGTCAAGGGCGGTTTCCGGAAGGTGTTTAAGCATCTGGTAATGGATGTCATCAGGGCCTGTAGCTGTATCTTTTGATACTGCGATAGCATCTTTAAGTTCTGTAATGTTAAACAGGCTGTTATATTCTTCAGTATTTGAAGAGGTGAAATTAAGTTTGATTTTTTCTGAGTTTCGCCAAGTGTGTTTGCTATCTCTTCCTTTGATGTGGCCTTTGTTCCACGTTTTGTATTTAAGTGGGTGAAACTGGGTGATTTTGATTTTCCAGATATTTTTCGTATCATGTCCCAAACCTTTTTAATTGGAGTTTTATAATTTAAATTCGAAACGTAAGATTTCCATGATTTGCGTTTGGAGGCCTTTATTGTTCGACGAGCCTTTGCTCTGAAATTCTTTACTTTATTCAGGTTCTCCTTTGTTGGATATCTGCAGAACTTTGATAATGCTTGCTTGCGCTGTTTTATGGCATCTTTGCATTCATCATTGTACCATGGCTTGCTTTTCTTTGGATTTGTCGAGGTTTTCGGTATACTTTTGTTAGAGATATCGAGGCTTTTCTATATAGATAACATTTTGGTGTTTAGTAGTTCTTTTCAAGAACATTTGCAGCATCTGGAATTAGTGTTCCATAAGTTAAGGAAAGCTAGTTTAAACTGGAAACAGAGAAGTACCATTTTGCTGTTGAAAAAGTTCTTTATCTAGGTCATATAGTCACTAAAGATGGTGTTTTTGTCGATGAAAACAAGAAAGAAAAGGTAATAAATACCCAAACCCCAAATCACAGATACAGGTTCGCAGTTTCCTTGGGCTGCAATTATTACTTAAGGTTCGTGGACAACGACGACTAAATTACTTATCGATTAAAGAAACGAAGTGTGAAGTGATGCAGGAACGATAACAGAGAGTGACGGTAATTTGTCTTGTCGCAATAGGCCATTAAATGAAACGTGATATCCTTGATTAAATACTTTATCTGTGTTATGTTATGTTACGGCAGTTGTGATATATGGTCCTAAAGGGTAATTGCGACAAATCGGTTATTGCATGTTTTGAATTTCTCGCCTAACGGTTCGAAATTTACAACTATACAATTACCCATATTCATCTCGATTTAAGCATATCTTCAACATGTCCTGTTCCTTCCCATACTAACTTTAGCTATCCCAGGAAGATCTATCTCTCTAATATATAACTATATGTGGTGGGAATTGGCCGGCTTTATCCGATAAGAAAAGTTTGCACCACATGAGAACATGAAATAAAATCAATGCAATGCTTTACTGCTTTATATCGCTGATGATGATGATGATGATGAGTTCAGGTTTAACGACGCATCAACCCATGAGGGTCATTTGCGTCAAAATGGTAAACTAACATGGTTCTGTAATGAAACGGCTATAAAGGTAAGTTATATATGCATAAAATGTAAAACTAGAACGAATTTAAAAATTAAAGCAGTTAGACTTTGTTAAAAAGGTTGATGTGTTTTAAAAAGAACAGTATATTATCAGCAGGTACATTTTCAAATAAGTATCTCAGGTCATTTGTTTGAAAGAATTGACGTCGCACATAAGAGAATTCAATGCAGTCGATCAGGAAGTGTTTCGCCGTAAAAGGTTCATTACAGCTGATACAAAATGGCTGATCTTCTCGTTTAAGCAGATAAGAATGTGTGAGTCTAGTATGACCTATACGTAGACGAGTAAGAACTACTTCTTCTCGCCTTAATGATCGATAAATGGTATTTTTACCAAGAACCGGTTTTATTTCATGTAGTTTATTGAATGTCGCTCTGTCCCATGACAGCTGCCATTTAGATAAGATGTACCTGTTGATAAAAGGTTTAAAATCTGTACATGGAAGTTTAAAATTCGAAATTTCTAGATCGAGTGAGGCCTTTGCTTTTACATCGGCAGCCTCGTTACCTTTTATGCCAACATGGCTGGGGAGCCAACAGAATATAATTTCCTTAGTTTTCGATAACTCGTGATGTTTTTCTATCAAGTTATGAATTTTGGGACTTTTTGAAGATGTGTGGTTTAGAGATTTCAAAACAGAAAGGGAGTCAGAGAAAATAACGAATTTGTTATCTAAAGAATTATTCATAACGTAATCCAAAGCCATATCAATAGCCTTGGATTCAGCAGTGAAAATAGATGAGCCATCAGGAAGACGGATCTTTTCATGGTGACTGCCCGATATATACGCACAGCCAACCTTTTCTTCAACTTTTGAGCCATCAGTGTAGATGTGTTGATAGTCTGAAAGTCGCGATTGTAATTCTTGGAAGTTTTGTTTCATGAGATGTGAATCAGATAGTGACTTTTTGCTATTGTGTAAATCGAAAAGAATAGTTGGTTTAGTAATGCACCAGGATGGAATATCAGAAAAAGAGTGCTTTTGGATGTTTTTAGTGTTAATATTAGAGGATTCTAAAAGTGGTGCTATACGAAGGCCGAAGGATTTAATTGCGTTAGGTTTTCTTTCATAATATTCCTGAAATTGTGGTGGAAATGTGACTTCAAAAGCAGGGTTAGAAGGGTTAGCAGCAAGTCTGATGGCGTACTGAAGGGACAATTTTTCTCTGCGTAGCCATAACGATGGCTCATCTGCTTCCACGTTAAGACTCGATATTGGAGACGTACGAAAAGCTCCCAATGCCAAACGAAGTCCTTGATTATGTACAGTGTCTAACATCTGTAGATAAGATTTTCTAGCAGATCCATATACGAGGGACCCATAATCAAGTTTTGATCGAATTAAAGAACGATATAGATGAAGAAGAGTTGTTCTGTCCGCACCCCAACTTGTGTGAGATAACACTTTTAAAAGGTTTAATGCTTTTAAACATTTCGCTTTCACGTATTTTATATGGGGTATGAAGGAGAGTTTTCTATCAAATATAACCCCAAGAAATTTTGATTCGGCAACAACTGGTATTTGAGATCCATATATGTAGAGTGCTGGATCATTGTGTATTTTCCGTTGTTGACAGAAATGAACGCACTGCGTTTTCGATTTGGAAAATTTGAAGCCATTTCTTGTTGCCCAGTCTTCAATTCTATTTAGACATTGCTGTAGATGTCTTTCTATTGTGCGCATATTTTTCGAGCGAAAACAAATACAAAAATCATCAACGTACAAAGAACCATCTGTTTTGTAATCCAGACAGTTTATAATATCGTTTAATTTCACGTTGAATAACGTGGTTGAAAGTATTGCTCCTTGAGGAACGCCCTGTTCTTGATCATAGAGATCAGACAGGGTCGATCCTACACGCACTTGTATTGTACGATCTTCAAGAAAACTTTTAATAAAGTTTGGTAGTCTTCCTTTCATACCAAAGTTATGTAGGTCTTTCAAAATTCCATATCGCCAAGTGGTATCATAGGCTTTTTCCAAATCGAAAAATACAGCGACTACATGTTCTCGTTTGATAAAAAGCATCGCGGATAAAAGTTTCTAGTCTAACTAAATTATCATTGGTACTACGTTCAGCTCGGAATCCCGATTGAAGTTTTGTTATAAGATTGTTAGATTCTAAGTACCAAACAAGTCGTTTGTTTATCATTCTCTCTAGTGTTTTGCAAAGGCAACTTGTTAGCGCTATTGGTCTGTAGTTTGTTGGTTCTGCATGATCTTTCCCTGGTTTGGGAATAGGTATAATTGTGGCCAAACGCCAGCTTTCTGGAAAAACTCCTGTTGTCCATATACCGTTGAAAATATGTAAAAGTGTGTCAAGGGCGGTTTCGGGAAGGTGTTTAAGCATCTGGTAATGGATGTCATCAGGGCCTGTAGCTGTATCTTTTGATACTGCGATAGCATCTTTAAGTTCTGTAATGTTAAACAGGCTGTTATATTCTTCAGTATTTGAAGAGGTGAAATTAAGTTTGATTTTTTCTTCTTGTTTTTTGATGTTTTGAAACTTCTCTGAATAATTCCGAGATGAAGAATTATCCAAAAAAGTTTCGCCAAGTGTGTTTGCTATTTCTTTCTTTGATGTGGCCTTTGTTCCACGCTTTGTATTTAACTGGGTGAAACTGGGTGATTTTGATTTACCAGATATTTTTCGTATCATGTCCCAAACCTTTTTAATTGGAGTTTTATAATTTAAATTCGAAACGTAAGATTTCCATGATTTGCGTATGGAGGCCTTTATTGTTCGACGAGCATTTGCTCTGAAATTCTTTACTTTATTCAGGTTCTCCTTTGTTGGATATCTGCAGAACTTTGATAATGCTTGCTTGCGCTGTTTTATGGCATCTTTGCATTCATCATTGTACCATGGCTTGCTTTTCTTTGGATTTGTCGAGGTTTTCGGTATACTTTTATTAGCTATGTTAAGAAGAGAAGAAGTAAAATCATCTAGAGGGTCCAAGGAATTGTCAAACTTATCTATTTTGAGACTTTCTTCGCATAATAAGTGATATAATTCCCAATTTGCTTTATTTAGTTTCCACTTTGCGTTGTGATCATTCGTGGAATTATTTACGCTTTCAATAATAACAGGGAAGTGATCACTTCCATGTTGGTCTTCACTGACCGTCCAGTCGAAGTCCAGCAGGAGAGATGGGTGACATATGGAAAGATCTAAAGAAGAAAATTTTCCTGTTGCAGGATGGAGATAAGTGTGAGATTTGTCATTCATAAGACAAAGATCGTTTTTGGTTATAAAGTCTTCAATAATATTACCTTTAGGGTTGTTATCTTTACATCCCCAAAGGATATTGTGACCATTGAAGTCACCAACTAGTATACAGGGTGAAGGGAGTTGTTTCAGTAAAATGTCTAAATGTTCGGTCTCTAAATGAAAATTCGGAGGTATATACACAGAACAAATAGTAATTTCTTTATCTAAAGTAACAGAAACCGCAACGGCTTGAAGATTGGTTACAAGTTTAATTTCTCGCTGCGGACATGAAGAGTGAACTAAGATTGAGCTTCCACCAGACGGCCTCTGGCCTTCTGAATATATATAATTGTATGTATTGAAATCTCTGATATTTAATTGATCATCAGTTTTTAAAAAAGTTTCTTGCAAGCAAAAAACTGATGGATTCAATAAGGATAAAAGTAATAAGATCTCGTTATAGTTTGACTTTAGACCTCGACAGTTCCATTGTATTATTTTGTGATTTGAATTCATTTTAGAGTTGTTAGATTTTAGTTAGACTAGCAACTAAGGATATGTTATTGGTGATTTTGATCTATTATTACTGTTGTTGACGTGTGAATGTTCTGATGATCTCGATCTATTTCTGTTAGTTCGTGGGCGATCTGGAGCTTCTCCTAACTCCATATCATCGCTACTGTCACTCAAAGATCCGAACCTGTTATGTTGTTGAATAACATTATTTGAACCTTTTCGTTCTCTGTTTGATGTGCTTGGTCTTTGTGTTCCTTGACTAGATTTTGATTTTGTTTCTTTCGTAGGTGGAGATGATTGACTTCTTGCTTGTCTTTCTTTCTGTTGTTGTTTCTTCCAATCTTTTCTTATCATCTCAATGGTGGCTTTTTTCAGGCCACCATCTCCTTTTTTCTCTTCAGAAGGTGTCTTTGTTTGATTTTTGTTTGTAGTGTTTGTTTGACCTTTTTGTTTCTGCAGATCTTCTGTTTGGCTGTTTGTGTTTGTTGAACTTGATTGAACTGCAGAGTCGAGAATATTGATCGGATCGGTTTGAGTGGCAGTATCAACCACAGAAACCTTTTTCATAGAAGACTGGGTGATGTTGGCATAACTGATTCCAGGAATTGGAGTTGGGGCCTCAACAAGTTTCCGCGCTTCAATGAAAGAAATATTTCTGGTAAACTTAAGACGTAAGATTTCTTTTTCTTTGTGCCAAACTTGGCATTCTTTAGAGTCAGCACTGTGTTTTTCACCACAATTGACACAGTGCAGTTCGTTTCTACATTGACTTTCTGGGTGTTCTGCTACCCGACCGCATTTCGAACAGATAGGGTCCTTAGAACACCTATCCTCATGGTGTCCATATTTCTGGCAATGATGACAACGCAAAGGATTTGGTATGTAGACTTCTACGTTGACTCTAAAGTATGCTACTTTTATTGTTTTTGGTAGAACTGATGTATTGAATGTAAAGACAAAGGTGTTTGTGTTTTTTAACTCTCCGTTTCGTTTAACTTTGAATCGTTTTATTGCAGTTACTCCTTGAGATCTTGTGCCTTCGAGAATCTCCTCCTCGCTGCAATTCCCCAATTCGGGGCAACGAATTACCCCCTTTGAGGAGTTCAGCGAAGTATGAGGGTACACCCGGACTTTCAAGTCGTGAAAAGTCTGTGCACGTAGAAGATTCTCGGCATGGGCTTTCTTGGATACCTCAATGAGTAGCTGATTCGACCTGTGTAGTTTCTTTATGTTTTCCGGCTCACCAGCTATACTTTGAATGACTTTTTGTATTACAAACGGAGATAAAGATGTTACTGGTTTGTTTTCTTCCTTGCTTTCAACTAAAATGAAACGCGGAAAATGTTGAGATGATGTATCTTTGGTAGAGGTTGTTGGAGGTTGAGTGCTTTCGTTAACATCTGAAATATCAGATTCTGAACATTGTTTAGTTCTTTTTCTTCGATTAGAACCCATGATAAAGATGTATTAACATTCGTCCTCCATGCTCTCCGCCCACCACGGAGCCCAACAAGGGAACACATCAATGGAGTGGTTTTCCTACTCACTTGTGCTAGAGATACACAGAAGATATACTCGCACGAGCAAAATGCTGCACGATTGACCCGTTAAGCCGCCGCCTTCTTAGGATTGGAAAGGTTAAGAAAAAAGAATTATGGGCAAACGGTGAGTATCAGTATGATACAAAAGACAAGGAAGAGAAAGAAAAGATATTTCCTAGGGCTTGGCGCGACCAGCCGATTGACCGTGCCGGGTCTCACGGACACCCTTCTACACCGAAATCCAGGCCAAAGAGGCGTGTTGAGCCATCAGGAGAGACCAAACTCCCAATAACTCTCAACCTCCAGGATCCCTTCTTCCGGCTTACGGGCTGCCACCCACGGCAAACGGGTGGTATTTTCTCTTCGCTCTTCCCAAAGGGGACAATTACTGCTCACCACGCTAGCAACGTTCCCAGTGGGAATTGAGCCCCCAGGGCCTCGGCAAGGCGGAAAGTTTAATACCCAGGGGTTTATATTGCTGAAATTATTCGAACAGACATGCTTGAGCAAATGGTCCAGACCCAGATCAAACTGCTTCCAAAGCTGCTGGATCATGGTATACATTATTTGTCTTTCATCAATAAGGTTTTCGAGTAATCCAAAATAAACAAAGTGACTTGTTGAAATTTTAAGAGACGGGGACTGGGTATACTATCCTAGCAAACAGACAACGTCGTTTCGACGTCATGACATCGCCGCGATGTCGAACTGTTATTATTACAACGTTTTTTGACGTGTATTTGCTTGGTCGTATTTATTCTGCCATTTCTTGTACAATAGAGATGACTTTTTGAGGATTCCTAGTTTGCTTTCCGCACATCAAGTCCCTTCAGAAAAGGGATCTACTCTAAAAGGAACAAATTCTTTCCTTTCAGAGTGGACCCCTTTCCATAACGGGAGGAAAAACAACTTGACAAAAGTTGCCTCCCCTGAAAGTGCATGCATTCTCCTTATTAAGATTTGATCTAGGGTGTACATTCCCCTTAATGTAATTATAGAACAGAATTAAAGGGGATCCAGGGGCGGATCTTAAAGGGTTTCGGATCATCGGGGTTTAGTCGAACCCAATTTTGACTAAACTTCATTTGCATTTGGTTTTTTTTCGGATGATAAATTTGGATACTGTATTTACCCAGAATATTCGCACTTTTTATCTTGTACTTCTAATAGATAAAAAGAAGCCCACGGACCACAATCCACTCACCTGAGTGAAACCGCCACTGCAGATATGCAGATGGCATGCAACATTTTTCTAATACTGTCAAATATTGAAACTTCTGACAAGGCAATGGCTTGAACAGTTTTTGAGATACCTTGGTTACAAGGTTAAAATGCTGAAATTTTCAAAACGCCATAAGTAAAAAAAGTTCAGATAGTTTTCAGGTCATTTGGTTCATCTTCTTATCCTGTCCTTTAAAGTTTTTTTCTACTTTTAGCTCTGGCAACCACTTGTTCAGCAGAGCAGAACCATTTTAGCAGTTTTGGCAAAGGAACATTGCTCTGAAATTATTTTGAAATCCGGCCACTGGCCACGGGGATGTCGTTTAAAGGTTTTTCTATTTTTAGCTCTGGAGCAGAGCAGAACCATTTTGGCAATTTTGGTAAAGGGGAGTAAGAGGAACATTTTTGTGAAATCATTTTGAAATCAGCCACTTGCAAAGGAGGAGATGTTTAAAGTTTATTTTTTATTTTCTATTTTTAGCTCTGGCGGCCATTTTTTCAGCCGAACAGACCTTTTTTTAGCAATTTCGGTAAAGGGCCATAAGAGGAACACTTCTGTGAAATTTCTTTGAAATCAGGACACTGGCTGCGGAGATGTCTTTCAAAGGTTTATCTATTTTTAGCTCAGACTGCCATTCTGTTCAGCCAAGCAGAACCATTTTAGCAATGTTTGATAGAGGGCCATTGGAGGAACACTTCTGTGCAAATGTTTTGAAATCAGGACATTGGCCAAGGACGAGATGTTGTTTGAAGATTTTCTATTTTTAGCTCTGGCGGTCATCTTGTTCAATAGAGCGGAACCGTTGCGGCCATCTTGGATTTCCGATCGACACAGTTTAAGCTCATTTCGATCCAGAAATTATCCTCTTGCTACAGAGTAAGGTTCGGCTCAAAGGGACCAAACTTTTGGGGAGAGATGTCGAAAATTGATTTACAAGATGGCAGCTGTGGCAGCCATCTTGGATTTTCTATCGGCTCATTTAGCTATTTTGTGTCTACTAAATGTCCTAAAGCTCATCATCAAGTTTCGATTCAAATGGATTATAGGGTCTATACAAATGCATGGAGAAGCAAATTCGACCTTGCCGTCAACGTAGGACCATCACTTTAGCAATTTTGGTAGATCTCCTGTCCCCGATGATTTGTGCAAAGATTAGGCCCCAGGTCTTATTTGGTTCTGGAGAAGAAGATTTTTAAATGTTTTTACCATATATGGACATGGCAGTCACCTTGGCCAATAGACCATGACCATTTTTGCAATCTTTTATTCCCCTTCCCCAAGGAGTGAAATTTGAGCAACACTGGCTTCAGAGAAGGTCATTTGAAATTATCACCATTTTGCAATACAAATGTATAGGGCTTATACAAATGCATATGAAAGCAAACTTGATCTTGTCGTAAAAAGGTCAAATGTCAATGTACGACCATCACTTTAGCAATTTTGGTAGATATCCCGTCCCCCATGATTTGTGCAAAGATTCAGCCCCAAGGCATCCTCTGTTCTGAAGAAGAGCTTTAAAGGGTTTTTTACCATATATCGGCATGGCGGCCATCTTGGTCAATGGACTGCGACCAATTTAGCAATCTTTCATTCCCCTGCCCAAGGAGGCTCCACATGAAATTTGAGCAACATTGGCCCAGAGGATAAATCGTTTGAAATTCTCAACATTTTTCTCATACAAATGTATGGTGCCCATACAAATGCATAGGGAAGCAAACTTGACCTCGCCGTAAAAAGGTCAAATGTCAATGTACAACCATAATTTCAGCAACTTTGGTAGACATCCCGTCCCCAATGATTTCTGCAAAAATTCAGCCCCAAGGCATCCTCGGTTCTGAAGAAGATTTTTCAAGGTTTTTACCATATATGGGCATGGCGGCCATCTTGGTCTATGGACCGCGACCATTTTAGCAATCTTTCGTTCCCCCAACCTAAGGAGGCTCCATATGAAATTTGAGCAAAACTGCCTTAGCGGCTTCAGAGGAGAAAAGGTTTAAAAATGTTAACGGAGGGACGAACGACGGACAAAAAGTGATCACTATAGCTCATCCTGAGCATAGCTCAGGTGAGCTAAAAAATCATGTCTAAGTTACTACCTATGAATGTGTCTAAAATTCCTGAATGGGTGGCACTGTAGACTCTGATCAGACGCTGAGTTTGTTTAGACCTGTCTGTCCAAACACTTAGGGTAAGTACGCTAGTTTGATCAAATCGAAACCCCTCATAAATTTTGAACCCCTATTAAAGAATTCTGGATCCGCTATTGGTGGGGCGGAGGATGGATATACTTTCAGGGGAAGGCAATTCTATCAAAACTGGGCCAGCGCATGACAAAACAACAAAATGGCAGATGCGCCCAGCGAAGACTCAGATCAACCTGGGCATCTGCCCAGTCTTCACTGTGCGCACACTGCGTAGCTAAGGATCCAAGCTTTCTTCATGCGGACAGCGAAGACTGATCAGACTGTGTGTATGCCCAGGCTGATCTAAGTCTTCGCTGGGCGCACATGCCATTTTGTTGGTTTTGTCATGCGATGGCTCAGGTGTTTGGGTTCTCTTCTGACAAGGGGTCTACTCCAAAAGAATTTGTTCCCATAGGGAGCAAACTCTTAAATTTTATTTTGAGATGACCCCTTTTAAGAAAGAAAAAAAAAACTGCCTCTCTTGTAAGAAAAACAGAAAATCTTGGTTTACCTAATGTTTGTTTGTGTTGAGGTTTTACGGCCCAGTCAACCCACTCGAGTCATATCGAGCGCGGTCAGTTTACCTAACCACACTTTTACTGGACAGACTTAATCCTTCAAGCGGTTAACCGTATTGTGTAATTCTTTCGCCAGAAACTGACAACTGCCCTTCTTGTATCAGCGGAAGGGAGATAATATCCGTAGAAAATATTTTCACGATCAATCTCCACGAAAGAATGTTGCTGACCCGGCGCGGTCGAACCTGCAACCTCCTGATCACCACATCACGTAAACATGCCTATATAATTTTGACCCTCTTAAACCCCACTTTTATATAGTAAAACTGGGGTTTACAGGGGGATACATTATTTTTCTTATTTCTGCTCAAAAACGTAGATTGTGGGTACTCGTTAGAACCGCCTCGCCGAGGCGGTTCTAACGAGTACCCACAATCTGTGTTTTGAGCAGAAATATGAAAAATATCAGAATTTTTTATCTAAAAACTTTCAGTTTTTGGTGGTCAAATTTTCTATATATTTGAATAGGCGTGTTTTCGTAATGAGTCGGCCGGTTAACAAAGTGTATCAAACCCACAAAATGTGTCTAAACTCTTTGTTGTTTACGAAGGTTTGTTTGTGTTGAGGTTTTACGGCCCAGTCAACCTAATGGGGTCATGTCGAGCGCGGTCAGTTTACCTAACCACATGTTTACTGGGCAGGCTTAGTCCTCTAATCGGTTAACCAGTATTGTGCACATTCTTTCGTCAGAAACTGACAACTGCCCCTCTTGAATCAGCGGAAGGGAGAGAATGACCGTAGAAAATATTTCATGATCAATCTCCACGAAAGAATGTTGCCGACCTCGGCAGGATTCAACCCGCGACCTCCTGGTCGCCAGTCGGACGGCGCATCCAACTGAGCCACCGAGGCCGGCTTGTTTACGAAAGAGTAATTTGAATATGTACATGAATAACAATTTTCTCTAAATTCCTATATTTTCTATTTTATTTCAGTCAAACGCGGTTAAGCGTATATTGATGTTTAAAAAGAGACCGCCAAAAATCCCATCCTTCTTCTAAATACATCTTCTGCCAACTTCACTACCAAAATGCAAATCAAAACATCTTGAGCAAATCACAAGCCCGTTGTGTTCGTCCCCTCCGGTCCTGCACGTGCACCATTGTCCATTAGTTGTTATGTTTTGTCCTTGTGGAACTAGCTGTCCCTTAATGATACAGTTTGGACCTGAAATTAAATAGAAAACACAGTCAATTTTTGTTTTATTTATTTAAGAAGAATAAGTACACTGTCAGTAGGAGATAACTCTGTCAAAATGGTTTGCTTTCTATCTGTAAAGGAGTCTACTCTAAAGGGAAACAGTTTGCGCCCAATTTGGTAACAAGAGTAGACCCCTTTTCAGAAGGGGCTTGGTGTGCCGAAAGCAAGCCCGTAATTGCGGAAACTCTACAAATTGTGTCCAGGCCCTCGATTTTTATTCCCGCATTTACCCTAATATATTGGACACCTTTGCTATTTTTAATTACCTTACTTGTCATAAGATTTGAATGTCAATTTTATTACCTGTTAAAATGGGTAAAATGCTGAGAAAGTAGCAAACCCTGTTAACCCTGATCAGACGCCGCATTATTCTGCGGCGTCTGATCTGGGTAAACAATGTTTGCTCTCGTAGAATATTACGAATACAGAATGTCGGTCCTTCCGACGAGACAGTTGGGATCTGTAATAGAAGAGAAAGCATGTCCCAAAACTTGTACTGAATTTCAATTACCGAATTTACCCTTAATATTGGGATACCTAATCTCCTTTCTGGGGCCGTTGCAAAACCGCCAGCAGATTTAACATACTAAATTTCAATACCTTTATTGTTCACTGTGTTCTTGGGAACGTTTCGGCCTAACGGAAACGTTCCCAAGAATTAAGTGTACAATAAAATTAAAATTTATTATTCTTCCTTTGAAGAAACTTTTGTTCAAAAATGGATACCACATTTCGACGCTGCGCTGTCCTGTTACTACCAACCTCATAACTACCTAGCAAATCGTTCCCTTCTCACGCTGATAAAGTTTATCTCTACCAAGTATTATCAATATATTTCAAAAGGTGCTGGAGTTATGGCGATCATAAGGTTATGTCTACGAACGGGCAGACGCCAGAATGATCGTTATGTCCTCCGAACATATACGATCGGGCGATAAAGAGCTGAATAATTAAGAGAGAAGACGCTGTTCAAACTTATGGACTTCAAACATTAGAAGTTGTGGAGTCTGTGCCCATACCTTGTTGCTTAGACTACCTAACATCTTTGTGAATCACCTCATGATTTCTAACCCCACGAAGTAGATCAGACGCGGTAGACTGAATACTGAAGAAGTTGAGACTTTAACTGATATATATATTCCTCAATCTTTTTATCATTAAACCGTCCATTGAAAAAAAATGTGGTTACCGTATTCGACCTAATTACCGCACTGTGCGCTTAGGTTTTTCAAAATTACTGGAAAACACTTGTGGTAAAAAATGTATCTGCCTACTAAAAGGTACACTCGAAAAAGGTCAGCAAAGAACTTATTAGATGATGTTTATGCCATTTTTTTCTGAATTTCTTTATAAAAGCATATGTTGTGGGTACTCATTTGAATTGCATATTGCATCGACAAGTCGTTGCAATTCAAATGGGTACCCACAACATATGCCTTTATAAAGAAGTAGCCAAACAGTACACTAGCTGTAATCCGAAGAGTACGGAATTGCTTGACTGTGCGCTTATAGGGTTATGTGCGGTAATTAGATCGAATACGGTACTAAATTTGCGAATGCTCATCGGGGAGGTTGAAAGTTGAAAGCGGAAACTTTAACTACTTGCTTTAAAAATATTTTTCTATGACAAAGTAAAGAAACTCACAATTCATCATGACGTGATGATTTATCAGTACAAATGCTTAATCTCTTCATCCCTGCTGACAAAAGCATACGCCTTTGATTCCTGCTGACAAGAGCATACACCTTTGATTCGTGACTGAGGTTTTTACGGCCCAGTCAACCCATTAGGGTCATATCGAGCGCGATCAGCTTACCTAACCACACTTTTCCTGGGCAGGCTTAGTCCTCTAAGCGGTTAACCAGTACTGGTGCACATTTATTCGTCAGAAAAATAACTTCATAACGAGCCTCATCTGGATCTGCAGGTTGCCTTTCTGTCTTTGACGTTTGAGTGGAATCCCTATTTTCAACAATGGAACTGTCCAAATTCAAAGATGGAAGATACCATTTGAGAATGATGATGATAAGTTCGGATTTAACGAAGCATCCACCCATAAGGATCATTTGTCAAAATGGTACACGCGGGGTGGGGTGGGAGGGGAAGGGTTTAAATGTATATAAGACAGAACGATTAACTTTCACAAGGTCTCTACTACATGTCTGCGAACAGCAAAGGCGCTTGCGAGACTGCGCTTATGCGCATGCTCGCCTGAGCCTTTGCCGAATGCCTATGAAATAGGTTCCTTTTTCTTATGTGCTGCCTCAAATATGGCACGTTTTCCATGGAGGTCGTTTTTGTTTCAGACTTTGTCTGACCTAACCGTTTGATCCAAGCAATTATGCGTCTGAACAGACACAAATAAGGCCCTTATCGCTTATGTGGAGAACCCTCCCCCCCCCCCCCCCCCCCGAAAAAAAAACACAAAAAACAACAGGGCCCAGTTGTTCAAAGCGTCGTTAGCTTAACGAGCTCGTTAAGGGTCATTTTGTTAACTGTTTTAGCGGATTCAGTACACAATATTCTGATATTTTTTGCTGAAAAAATGTGAGTAGCTTTTGCAGTGCAAAAGCTACTCACATTTTTTCAGCAAAAAATTTCAGCATATTTGCGTATCACTCGATGTAAATTTTAACGAATCGTTAACTAACGACATCGTTGGCTTTGAACGACTGGGCCCAGATCAGCCTGTAGATTCGTCCTGTCTGAATAATTGTCTTAAATACACATGGATGTGTAGAGATTCAGATACAATTTCTCACACTGATCAGTGCCAACGCTGCGTGAACTCATTAATGATTATACTTTCAACAACCATGTAATTATTATAATTGTTATAGGCAAAACAATTGTTGTGTGTGAGCGGGTGTGCGTGCGTGTGTGTGTGTGAGAGAGAGAGACTTACCGTTAGGACAATGGCTACAGCAGGCTCCTTTATCCCTTACAGGATTGGCACACGGTGGGAGCGGGCACGGTACTGGGAAACAATAGTGCTGGCCTCCCTGGGTACACGGAAATGGACAATATCCTTGCGAGCTCGTGTCATCTTCCTGTTCCGACGTCACCAAATACGGCACAAAAACTAATGTTACTGCAGTAATATAAATCAATATTGACGCCATAGTGAAACAGTAAAACCTGTCCTTAAAATGCCACAGTTTAAGTATATTGACCTAAGTCCTTCCAAATATCTCTTATCTTGGCTGTTGTACCATGCTAAAAGATGCCTTCTTTGGTGTACAAAAGGGATTAAATTTAGCAGTGCAGCGATACCGCTGCTTTTGACCTCTTTGGTCATAATTTTTCTACCAATAATTTTTTACCAGTGCAGTGCTTTTATCTGTGTTGCAGTTTTTACCAGTGCACTGATGAACAGCGACGCAGTGATGCAAATTTAGCGCTGCATTAGTAAAATTTTGATCCCTTTGGTACAATATAGTCTTCAAAGCATTAAAGGACAACAGTTGAAAACTAAGCTGACGCATCCATACAGTACTGTCATCCTTTGCTGTCCGTTAAATGTATTTTGCGGTTACCAAAGTTAATTGACGGGCAGTGAAGACCCTGATCAGACTGCGCAAGCGCAGTCTGATCAGGGTCTTCGCTGTCCCTATGATTATGCCCCGAAAATACATATTCGCTGTCCCTATGATTATGCCCCGAAAATACATATTGCAATGACGCGGCTCATCTATTACCGTGGAGAGGGAGGGTTGTTTAACGACGCGTTAATCCATGAGGATCATTTGCATCCAAATGGTATATCATCTTGACTTTGTAATGAAACGGCTATGATAAGTCATACATTCAAGAAAACGTAAAACAAGAACGAGTTTTAAAACTAAAATAGTTATGTTTTGTTAAGGTGGTATGACGGTCAAAATTCATAATACAGTCAAACCTCAATGGCTCGAACGTCTTTGGGACCATGGACATTCGTTCGAAATATGGGTAGTTCGAGCCACTGAGGGTTAATTATGGCACCAGTTCAGGAAGCAAATAGCGATAATTTAGGGAAATCTTAGAAAAAAAAAATCCCTAAATATTTGTTTTCTTGATTTATTGGAAGAATTGTGTAGGGACTGAAAAAAGAGCTCGAATCATCCACCGTAAACGAGCCATCCGTGTTCGAGCCACTGAGGTTATACTGTAATTAGGATTTGAAATAAGGTGCTTTTTTCCAGAGTATGGTATCTTATAAAACAAAAAACGTAAAAAAGTTCATGTGTTTGCGCGCTGTTTTTGCGCTGCAGGTTAAAAAAGCTAAGTACCCCGAAATGCTAGTTTATAATTGGATTAATAGGGAAATTGTCATTTTTAATATTTTCTTTAAATTGCAGTATGATGTTATAATTACGAATTATTGTAACTGTGACAGCTTTTGTAAATTATTCGTTACTTTCAAAAAAAAAAAAAAAAAAAAA
Organism: Anodontia alba; assembly: GCA_964016985.1. Lineage (NCBI taxonomy): Eukaryota > Metazoa > Mollusca > Bivalvia > Lucinida > Lucinidae > Anodontia > Anodontia alba. The sequence goes on from OZ024835.1 coordinate 55,286,420, forward strand.
AAAAAAAATGGCCAAACCAATATAGGATCGCGTGCATATTTTTTAACTATTAGCTCAAAAATGTCATTTTCGGGGATAATACGTCAGAAAATATAAAATTTTCGCACATTATTTGCTTTAACTTCTAAAGCAGTGCTTATATCTATACAAATGATGCACAGGGTGTCTTTCTTTAAACAAAAAATCCATCAAAATATCTAGGCTTGTGCAATTCGCGGTACCATTCAATGTTGTTCTAATTACAGAGGTTCAATACCCTCATTAGATGCAATATGTCAGACACTCAAAGTTATTGTTTCACTTCACACGGTCATATACCGTATTTACCATTTGAGCAAATTTGGTAGACCCATATCAGACGCCGCGTTCTGCGGTTTCTGATCAGGGTCTACACTTTAAATCACTTGTAAAGTTGTTCTAGACACATGAATGGTAGTACAATGGATTTGTTCGTGGTTTCGTGTTGAGGTTTTACGGCCCAGTCAACCCAATGGAGTCATGTCGAGCACGGTCAGTTTACCAAACCACACTTTTACTGGGCGGGCTTAGTCCTCTAGGTGTGCACATTCTTTCGCCAGAAACTGACAACTGTTGTTTTTGAATCAGTGGAAGGCAGAGAATGACTACAGAAAATATTTCATGATCAATCTCCACTAAAGAATGTTGCCGACCCGGCGGGGGTCGAACCCGCATCCTCGTGATCACCAGTCGGAAGCACATCCAAACATCACGAAAACATGCCTATATAATTTTGACCCCCTTAAACCCCACTTTTATGTAGTAAAATTGGGGTTTACAGGGGTATACATTATTTTTCTTATTTCTGCTCAAAAACATAGATTGTGGGTACTCGTTAGACCCGCCTCGCCGAGGCGGTCCTAACGAGTACACCACAATCTATGTTTTGAGCAGAAATATGAAAAATATTAGATTTTTTATCTGAAAATTTTCAGTTTTTTGAAGGTGAATTTTTCTACATATTTGAATAGGCGTGTTTTCGTAATGTGAGCCACCGAGACCGGCTGTTCGTGGTTTAGAACTTCGGCAGAGAATTAGTCTTTGCACTTAGGTTAAATGTTAGGTTAAGTGTGGTGTACTTAAAAGATAAGAAATTTAACTGCGTCATAAAGTATAATGTTTCCAGAGCTCCAGCTGACATAATGGTTGAGCTTAAACCTGACAAAAAGGGCATTTTGTTATATGCAAACAGTCCCACGGCAGTCTGCGCATCCGTGCAAAGCTCTTCGTTGCAAAGTCCCACGGCAGTCTGCGCATCCGTGCAAAACTCTTCGTTGCAAAGTCCCACGGCAGTCTGCGCATCCGTGCAAAGCTCTTCGTTGCAAAGTCCCACGGCAGTCTGCGCATCCGTGCAAAGCTCTTCGTTGCAAAGTCCCACGGCAGTCTGCACACCCGTGCAAAGCTCTTTGTTGCAACGAAGAGCTTTGCACGGCTGCGCAGACTGCCGTGGGACTTTGTTTGCATATAACATAATGCTCTTTTTGTAGCGCTTCTATAAATAGACATAGAATACGTTGCTCAGACAATATGGGTGTAGATAATTTTCATACATTTTAAAGATACACTTGGTAGATTTTCGTGTTGCCTCCCCCTGAAAGTGTATCTATTTGTCTTAAGTATATCGCAATTTTTCTGTGCACAGTTGTCATAAACAAACAACAAGACGTTTATTTGTGAGATAAATAGCCGACAATATAAAAGGTTTCAGCGTATTCCGTCACCTGTCATGTTTTTAGAAATACACTGAAACTGTTATCTTCTCTACTTTTTATCTCAACAGAACAATATTTAAAACGCCGGATATAAGGTTAAAATGTTCAAAGTTTGTCTTTTGCTTTGTGTTGCCGGATATGTGTATTGTAGGACCGTGGCCCGGGAAAACAATGAAAAGCGATTGGTTCACGGCTGTCCATTTGCCTTCCCGTGCCCTCCACTAGCATGCGACAACCCTATCTACGATGAACACGACTGTTGTGGACACTGCCCGGATCCGGAACAGAAAGAACAAAGAAGGCCGGAAGCGGAAAACGACCCTGAATGTTTAAATCCCTGTAGGTACAACAACAGTACATTCTGTGGTCACATTCCGTGCCCACTTCCTCCCTGTGATAAATCGCTAGTACTGACACCGGGCGACTGCTGTGCACACTGTCCGTCATCTATTTTAAGAGAGGTTGATGCCAACAGGTGGATGGTTACTACAGCAGGACATCGGTGCAAGGGAATTTACTGCACCAGTATGCCTTGCAATGTACCGCTCGTGCTAAAACCAGGCGAGTGTTGTCCAGTTTGTCCTACATCGGTTACAACGGCTACACCTCTGATAACAACAACAAATGCATGCGACAGAATCTACTGTACAAATATGCCATGCGACGTACCGCTTGTATTGCTACATCCTGGTGACTGTTGTCCAGGTTGTCCTCCAATGTTTCAACCACAGATATCGACAACTACTACCCAACTGATAACTACGACGACAAATCCATGCACGGATATTTACTGTACAAATATGCCCTGTGATGTTCCGCTTGTCCTGATACCTGGTGACTGTTGTCCGACATGTCCTTTGGCTATAGTAGGCAAAAGAGCTGCACAATCGTCCTATTGCCCTTTTCCGTGTACTCAAGACGGGTATCATTACTGTTTCCCGCAGCCTTGTCCACCTCCTCATTGTGCCGATTCTGTAAAGAGCAAGGGAGCATGTTGCAACCATTGTCCAAACGGTAAGCTGATTTTTCTTAGCACTCTCGACAAAATGTCTTCTTTTGTGCCAAGTCATGACGACTAAAATCTCCTCTTTGAAAATATTCATGTATATTATGGTTTGGCGTAGAAAATACGAAAACAAATCGGTTGATTAGAAGAAATCCGAAATAATCACTTGCTTCAAATATCATTTTCTTGTACAGTGATATTCTTTTCAACACATGTGATTTCTATGTCAGGTTTTGCGTTCCGGATTTATGTATGGATATGTCGCAGCCAAAAGATAATAAATAAAATCAAATCTAAAAGGTTGCCTTTGGAATCAAAGAACACATAAAAGACCGAAAATCGGAGGGTTTTAATTCACCATTTCGGGGATAAGCTCTACCAATGAAGTTCAAATAGCTTTCAGAACTGTACTACTAAAGTCTCTTGGGAAAATACATGAACTACTGCACCGAGGATGAATTGTACACGTGTGTACTGTACTACAGTCGACTCTCGTTATCTCGAAATCCAAGGCTCACTGAAACACTTCGAGATATCCGTACTTCGAAATATCTGAGTTGATAAAGTGAGAAAACAATAAATTGAACAACCACATTTAACAAATGAACAGTAATTTGACTCCTCAAGTTAGAAATATATATATATAATAATATGGAAAAAAGGAGAAATTGCTCCTTAGGAGCAATTTCTCCTCTTTTCCACATTATTTTGTTACCTGTTGTCATAGTTTCATGTTAAAACAGGGACCAGATTTTTCACTTCGAGATAAGCGGTAATTCGAAATAAGCGAGTTCGAGATAACGAGGTTCGACTGTATATTTAATACCAGGTCCGAGGTTTTGAACTTTTTTATTTTCATGCAACTCAACTGAGGATGAAATTGTCTTTGCTAATAAATATGAAAATGCCAACAATAGCTGATATTTCAACATTTATTAGCAGAGAAATGTTCATGCTCAGCAAGACAAAAAGTGCAGTTTTTAGTAGTTTAAGATTTATCATGAAACGTTTTATAACCTCGGGGCATGACGATCTGTCTCATCACGAAAACATGCCTATACAGTTTTGGCCCCCTTAAACCCCACTTTTATATAGTAAAGCTGGTGTTTACAGGGTTATACATTATTTTTCTTATTTCTGCTCAAAAACATAGATTGTGGGTACTCGTTAGAACCGCCTCACATAGGCGGTTCTAACAAGTACCCACAATATATGTTTTGAGCAGAAATGTAAAAAATTTCGGAATTTTTTATCTGAAAATTTTCCATTTTTTGGTTGTAAAATTTTCAATGTATTTGAATGGGCGTGTTTTCGTAATGAAAACGTTGCTAGATGAGTGAACAACCTGATCAGACGTCAGCGGCGTCTTATCTTGATCTATAAAATGTAAGCATTAAATTAACCTGACTATTTGAACACCTTTACTTTTTACGCATCATACTTGTCCCAGGCTTTGAAAAAATTCATTGTTCCCAGCTCATTATGAAAACACGCCTATTCAAATATATTGAAAATTTCACCACCAAAAATTGAAAGTTTCTGCTCAAAAACATAGATGAGGCGGTTCTAACGAGCACCCACGATCTCCGTTTTTGAGCAGAACTAAGAAAAATAATGTATATCCCTGTAAACCCGTTTTACTATATAAAAGCGGGGTTTAAGGGGGTCAAAATTATATGAGTGTTTTCGTGATGTGATGCCTAAAATACTACTAGATGAGCGGCAAATAGGGTAGACACTGGCCCTGATCAGGCGCCACAGTTTGCTGAGGCCTATCTGTCCGAATACTTTGGGTTAATGCTAATGCTATTCCCTTACAGGACCTGTCTCATCAAAGGTCGTTTAGTTGCAGAGACTACTACTGGAGGCAAGCTCTGCACGTGCATTCATGGAGGAGAACCAAATACGGATTCGATTATGTGTTCAATAACATGGAAATAATTTTGAATAAAAGCACCAAACAGCATTATACTTACCATGCTTTGTAAGCACAAGAACTGGTGTTTCCCATTTTATTCTTTCATTTGGTCTCTGGGAGACATTTGATGTCAGTCTGGAATACTGACGGCAGGGTGGGCAGTTGTTTCCAGACCTAATACGTCATACCCTATGCTGAAATATTTTCGCGGTTTTGCCTCAAAACCATCAGGTTTAATTTTCGCGGTTTTTTTTTTCGCGGTTTTTTATTTTTCGCGGTTGTTCATACCCGTGAAAATGAAAGTCGCTGTTGTCCCGCGAAAATTTGACAACACTGAAACGTAAAGTAACATGTAGACAGATCAAATGTAAACTAGCTGAAACTCATTTTATTACGGACAAATTTATTAAATTTGAATAAAAGTGGTCGGGAGAAAGTCACCTGACAATGTATCTGAAACGGAATTGAATTATTCTTACAGTCTGACGGACAAACTAAAGACAAACCTTAATTGCTGATTTTAATTGATTTGTCTTACATACGACGCCTTTTTGCTGCAAACAGTCACAGTGTTTATCTATTCCGGTATTTGAATCATGACACAAGATAATGACACGTCATCCTCCGTAAAGACATTCTTCAAATCGAGGGTTGAGCGCAAGACTGGCGTAAGTCAGATGGTTGTTTTTCCCCAAACCTAATCTCCTCACCATGAAGGCGTTATGAAGATTACAACATTTCTTTCTGTAAACAATGAACATTTAGGTGCCATTGCTCGTATCAGCAATGGCACCTAAATTTGCATTGTTTACAAAGGGGTCCAAGTTGCCCCTAAACAAGGGTTTAAAAAATATATACGAGTTACTATAGTCTTGCGCTCAACCCTCGAAATGCACATGCCCGTGGGGCTACATGTCTGATTTTGGTCCAAATCTTCGTCCATCTCTATGCTTCATGTGTGCGAACAACAAATACTCTGGTGGAATGCGCAGTCACACGCCAGTCTTCCCTGTCTGCATATGCGATAAGGACCATTATCACATGTGTCGGCTCATTTATTGATCTTGTTGCGGTCAGCTGTACAACAAAAGGGTTTGTTAGTTAGACATTGAAAGAAATCTGGGACCAGTTTCATAAAGAAAATAAATGGATTTCATAAAAAAGTCTTATTTCTTTTGCTATACTCTAATACCGGGCCACAAAAAGACCATGTGCAAGATCATGTGCAAGATCACGTGCGGGCTTATTTTAGCTGTGTAAAGTTAAAAAGTTAAGAGAAAATTCCAGGGAGTGCAACAATCACAAACCGCAGGCCTTCCAAGACACCAAGAGGAAGAGGAAACAAATCCAAACAAGTACAAATCGAACAAACGTACGAAAAGCACTAAGATTAGCCCTCTCTTCCCAAGCGAGGTAATCGCAATGCTACTCATATAAGGACTGAAAAACACAAGAACAAAATGACAAAAGTCAAGACATAAAACAAATCGCCTCGTATAATAAACCATCAAGCAACAATGAGCAAGACTAACACCGGGACCACCGACTTAGAACGGTCAGTAGAGTAAACCACCGTGGGTGTGGGTGTGTGTGTGTGTGTGTGTGGGGGGGGGGGGGGCGGGTTTTTGCACTTTTACAGCTAGCCAACTTCACCCTGGGTCCCGATGCCACTCTTAATACAGAGACACACAAAAACCCGGCACGCACAAAGGTTACACATCTCCAAAATGCCAACAAAAAGAAGTCGACAACGGAAAGCAGTACTGTTCGGAAAGCTTTCAGCCTTCGTTAATAATGAGTGAAAGAAAGCGCAATGACAATCTATTGCTACTTAGTAAACGCAGTAAGCAGCACTGAAAGAAAGTGAACGAGGTTAATAGCCAAATATTATCATGATGGTCTCCTGGCATTAATTCAGTTCCTTTTATATCTCATGCACCCGCCTCTCTCTTTCTCTCTCTCTCACTGAGGCTGTTACATGCTCATGCTACAATGTTATCAGGATAGCGTCCGCTCATCCTTTTGTCAAGCCGTCTCGCAACTTCCTTTACCCCGATCAAATAGATGAATAAGAATAGATATAAATGAACAACAATGAATATCGTTTGTTTGTGTTGAGGTTTTACGGCCCAGTCAACCCAATCGGGTCATGTCGAGCGTGGTCAGTTTACCTAACTACACGTTTACTGGGCAGGCTTAGTCCTCTAAGCGGTTAACCAGTATTGTGTACATTCTTTCGCCAGAAAACAATGAATATCGTTGTATTTCCTTTATGAGAAGAGATGTTGATCATTTTATACAAGAGTAGTTTTCCACTACATGTAACATTATGGGGAAATAGCATTATCAATATATTATTTCCCCATATATTCTATTATTTCAAACTCTTTAAGAAATTTGATGATTTGGATTCGACCTAGCTGCATATTCCCCTATGGATTCGTACTTTTTATTTTTTTTTATTTTTTTTTTTGGAAACATCACGAAAACATGCCTATATAAAAATGACCCCCTTAAACCCCACTTTTATATAGTAAAACTGGGGTTTGCAGGGCTATACAATATTATTCTTATTTCTGCTCAAAAACATAGATTGTGGGTACTCGTTAGAATCGCCTCGCCGTGTTTTGAGCAGTAATATAAAAAATATCAGAATTTTTTATCTGATTTTTTTTTTTAGTTTTTGGTGGTAAAATTTTCAGTATATTTGAACATGATGATGAGTTCAGGTTTAACGATGCATCAACCAATGAGGGTCATTTGCGTCAAAATGGTGAACTAACATGGTTCTGTAATGAAACGGTTATAACGATAAGTCATATACGCATAAAATGTAAAACTATAACGAATTAAAAAATTAAAGCAGCTATAATTTGTTAAAAAGATTGATGTGTTTTAAAAAGACAAGTATATTATCATTCGGTACATTTTCAAATAAGTATCTCGGATCATTTGTTTGGAAGAATTGACGTCGAACATGAGAAAATTCAATGCAGTCGATCAGGAAGTGTTTCACCGTAAAAGGTTCATTACAGCTGATACAAAATGGCTGATCTTCTCGTTTGAGTAGATAGGAATGTGTGAGTCTAGTACGACCTATACGTAGACGAGTAAGAACCACCTCTTCTCGCCTTAATGATCGATAAATGGTATTTTTACCAAGAACCGGTTTTATTTCATGCAGTTTATTGAATGTCGCTCTGTCCCATGAAAGCTGCCACTTGGACAAGATGTACCTGTTGATAAAAGGTTTAAAATCTGTACATGGAAGTTTAAAATTCGAAATTTCTAGACCGAGTGAGGCCTTTGCTTTTACGTCAGCAGCCTCGTTACCTTTTATGCCAACATGGCTGGGGAGCCAACAGAACAAAATTTCCTTCGTTTTCGATAACTCGTGATGTTTTTTTATCAGGTTACGAATTTTGGGATTTTTTGAAGATGTGTGGTTTAGAGACTTCAGAACAGAAAGAGAGTCCGAGAAAATAACGAATTTGTTATCTAAAGAATTATTCATAACGTAATCCAAAGCCATATCAATAGCTTTGGATTCAGCAGTGGGAATAGATGAGCCATCAGGAAGACGGATCTTTTCATGGTGGCTACCGGATATATATGCACAGCCAACCTTATCTTCAACTTTTGAGCCATCAGTGTAGATGTGTTGATAATCTGAAAGTCGTGATTGTAATTCTTGGAAGTTTTGTTTTATGACATGTGAATCAGAAAGTGACTTTTAGCTGTTGTGTAAATCGAAAAGAATAGTTGGTTTAGTAATGCAGCAGGATGGAATATCAGAAAAAGAGTGTTTTTGGATGTTTTTAGTATTAATATTTGTAGATTCTGAAAGTGGTGCTACGAAGGCCGAAGGATTTAATTGCGTTAGGTTTTCTTTCATAATATTCCTGAAATTGTGGTGGAAATGTGATTTCAAAAGCAGGGTTAGAAGGTTTAGCAGCAAGTCTTATTGCATACTGAAGAGACAATTTTTCTCTCCGTAACCATAACGATGGCTCATCTGCTTCCACGTTAAGATTCGATACTGGAGACGTACGAAAAGCTCCCAATGCCAAACGAAGTCCTTGATTATGTACAGTGTCTAACATCTGTAGATAAGATTTTCTAGCAGATCCATATACGATGGACCCATAATCAAGTTTTGAATTAAAGAACGATAAAGGTGAAGAAGAGTTGTTCTGTCCGCTCCCCAACTTGTGTGAGATAAAACTTTTAAAAGGTTTAATGCTTTTAAACATTTCGCTTTCACGTATTTTATATGGGGTATGAAGGAGAGTTTTCTATCAAATATAACCCCAAGGAATTTTGATTCAGCAACAACTGGTATTTGAGATCCATATATGTAGAGCGCTGGATCATTGTGTATTTTCCGTTGTTGACAGAAATGAACGCACTGAGTTTTCGATTTGGAAAATTTAAAGCCATTTCTAGTTGCCCAGTCTTCAATTCTATTTAGACATTGCTGTAGATGCCTTTCGATTGTGCGCATATTTTTCGAGCGAAAACATATACAGAAATCATCAACGTACAAAGAACCGTCTGTCTTGTAATCCAGACAGTTTATAATATCATTTAATTTCACGTTGAATAACGTTGTTGAAAGTATGGCTCCTTGAGGAACGCCCTGTTCTTGATCATAGAGATCAGACAGGGTCGATCCTACACGCACTTGTACGATCCTCAAGAAAACTTTTAATAAAGTTTGGTAGTCTTCCTTTGTTTGTTTGTGTTGAGATTTTACGGCCCAGTCAACCCAATGGGGTCATGTCGAGCGCGGTCAGTTTACCTGGCCACACGTTTACTGGGCAGGCTTAGTCCTCTAAGCGGTTAACCAGTATTGTGCACATTCTTTCGCCAGAAACTGACAACTGCCCTTCTTGAATCAGCGGAAGGGAGAGAATGACAGCAGAAAATATTTCATGATCAGTCCTTTCATACCAGTTATGTAGGTCTTTTAAAATTCCATATCGCCAAGTGGTATCATAGGCTTTTTCCAAATCGAAAAATACAGCGACTACATGTTCTCGTTTGATAAAAGCATCACGGATAAAAGTTTCTAGTCTAGTTTCATTGGTACTACGTTCAGCTCGGAATCCCGACTGAAGTTTTGTTATAAGATTGTTAGATTCTAAGTACCAAACAAGTCGTTTGTTTATCAGTCTCTCTAGTGTTTTGCAAAGGCAACTTGTTAGCGCTATTGGTCTGTAGTTTGTTGGTTCTGCATGATCTTTCCCTGGTTTGGGAATAAGTATAACTGTGGCCAAAAGCAAGCTTTTTGAAAAAAAACCCTGTTGTCCATGTACCGTTGAAAATATGTAAAAGTATGTCAAGGGCGGTTTCGGGAAGGTGTTTAGGCATCTGGTGATGGATGTCATCAGGGCCTGTAGCTGTATCTTTTGACACTGCGATAGCATCTTTAAGTTCTGTAATGTTAAACAGACTGTTATATTCTTCAGTATTTGAAGAGGTGAAATTAAGTTTGATCTTTTCGTCTTGTTTTTTTTTGATGTTTTGAAACTTCTCTGAATAATTCCTAGATGAGGAATTATCCAAAAAAGTTTCGCAAAGTGTGTTTGCTATCTCTTCCTTTGATGTGGCCTTTGTTCCACGTTTTGTATTTAAGTGGGTGAAACTGGGTGATTTTGACTTACCAGATATTTTTCGTATCATATCCCAAACCTTTTAAATTGGAGTTTTATGATTTAAATTTGAAACGTAAGATTTCCATGATTTGCGTTTTGAGGCCTAATAAGTTCCACGAGCCTTTGCTCTGAAAATCTCAACATTATTCAAGTTTTCCTTTGTTGGATATCTGCAGAACTTTGATAATGCTTGCTTGCGCTGTTTTATGGCATCTTTGCATTCATCATTATACCATGGCTTGCTTTTCTTTGGATTTGTCGAGGTTTTCGGTATACTTTTGTTAGAGATATCGAGAAGAGAAGAAGTAAACTCATCTAGAGGATCAATGGAATTTTTAAACTTATCTATTTTGAGACTTTCTTCGCATAATGAGTGATACAATTCCCAATTTGCTTTATTTAGTTTCCACTTTGCGTTGTGATCGTTCGTGGAATTATTTACGCTTTCAATAATAACAGGGAAGTGGTCACTTCCATGTTGATCTTCACTGACCGTCCAGTCGAAATCTTGCAGTAGCGATGGCTGACACATGGAAAGACCTAAAGAAGAGAATTTTCCAGTTGCAGGATGGAGATAGGTGTGAGATTTGTCATTCATAAGACAAAGATCGTTTTTGATTATAAAGTCTTCAATAATATTACCTTTAGTGTTGTTATCTTTACATCCCCAAAGGATGTTGTGACCGTTGAAGTCACCAACTAGTAAATAGGGTGAAGGGAGTTGTTTCAGTAAAGTGTCTAAATGTTTGGTCTCTAAATGAAAATTCGGAGTTATATACACAGAACAAATAGTAATTTCTTTATCTAAAGTGACAGAAACCGCAACGGCTTGAAGATTGGTTACAAGTTTAATTTCTCGCTGGGGACATGAAGAGTGAACCAAGACCGAGCTTCCACCAGACGGCCTCTGGCCTTCTGAATATATATAATTGTATGTATTGAAATCTCTGATATTTAATTGATCATCAGTTTTCAAAAAAGTTTCTTGCAAGCAAAACAACTGATGGACTCAATAAAGATAAAAGTAATAAGATCTCATTATAATATGACCTTAGATCTCGACAGTTCCATGTAGTATTCTGTGATTTGAATTCATTTTTGAGTTGTTAGATTTTAGTTAGACTAGAAACTAAGGATATGTTATTGGTGATTTTGATCTATTATTACTATTGTTGACGTGTGAATGTTCTGAAGATCTCGATCTATTTCTGTTAGTTCGTGGGCGATCTGGAGCTTCTCCTAACTCCATATCATCGCTACTGTCACTCAATGATCCAAACTTATTATGTTCTTGAAGTATATTATTTGAACCTTTTCGTTCTCTGTTTGATGTGCTTGGTCCTTGTGTTCCTTGACTAGATTTTGATTTTGTTTGTTGTTTCGTAGGTGGAGATGATTGACTTCTAGCTTGTCTTTCTTTCTGTTGTTGTTTCTTCCAATCTTTTCTTATCATCTCCATGGTGGCTTTTTTCAAGCCAGCCTCTCCTTTTTTCTCTTCAGTAGGTGTCTTTGTTTGATTTTTGTTTGTGGTGTTTGTTTGACCTTTTTGTTTCTGCAGATCTTCTGTTTGGCTGTTTGTGTTTGTTGAACTTGATTGAACTGCAGAGTCGAGAATAGTGATCGGATCGGTTTGAGTGGCAGTATCAACCACAGAAACTTTTTTCATAGAAGACTGGGTTATGTTGGCGTAACTAATTCCAGGTATTGGAGTTGGGGTCTCAACAAGTTTCCGTGCTTCAACGAAAAAAATATTTCTGGTGAACTTGATACGCAAGATTTCCTTTCTTTGTGCCAAATTCGGCATTCTTTAGAGTCAGCACTGTGTTTTTCACCACAATTGACACTGTGTAATTCGTTGCTACATCTATTTTCGAGGTGTTCTCCTGTTTGACCACATTTCGAACAGATAGGGTCTTTAGAACACCTATGATGATGATGAGTATATTTTTTTGCAATTATGACAACGCAAGAGATTTGGTACGTAGACTTCTACGTTGACTCTAAAGTATGCCACTTTGACCGTTTTGAGTAAAACTGGCGTATTGAATGTAAAAACAAAGGTGTTTGTGTCTTTTAACTCTCCGTTTCGTTTTATTTTGAATCTTTTTACTCCAGTTACTCCTTGAGATCCTGTGCCCTCGAGAATCTCCTCCTCGCCGCAATTCCTCAATTCGGGACAACGAATTACCCCTTTTGAGGAATTTAGCGAGGTATGAGGGTACACTCGGACTTTCAAGTCGTGAAAAGTCTGTGCACGAAGAAGATTCTCGGCATGGGCTTTCTTGGATACCTCAATGAGAAGCTGATTTGATCTGTGTAGTTTTTTGATGTTTTCAGGTTCACCAGCTATACTCTGTATGATTTTTTGTATTAGAAACGGTTACAGGGATGTTATCTGTCTGTTCTCTTCTTTGCTTTCAACTAAAATGAAGCGTGGAAAGTGTTGAGGAGACGTATCATTTGTTGAGGTAGTTGGAGGTTGAGAATTTTCGTCAAAATCTGAATTATCAGTGTCTGGGGTTTGTTTAGTTCTTTTTCTTTTATCATTACCCATGATGAAGTTGTATTAAAATTCGTCCTCCGTGCTCTCCGCCCACCACGGAGCCCAACAAGGGAACACATAAATGGAGTGGCTTACCTACTCACTTGTGCTAGAGATACACAGAAGATATACTCGCACGAGCAAAATGCTGCACGATTGACCCGTTAAGCCGCCGCCTTCTCAGGATTGGAAAGATTGAGAAATAAGAATTATGGGCAAACGGTGAGTATCAGTATGATAAAAAAGACAAGGAAGAGAAAGAAAAGATTTTTCCTAGGGCTTGGCGCGACCAGCCGATTGACCGTGCCGGGTCTCACGGACACCCTTCTACACCGAAATCTGGGCCAAAGAGGCGTGTTGAGCCATCAGGAGAGAACGAACTCCCAATAACTCTCAACCTCCAGGATCCCTTCTTCCGGCCTACGGGTTGCCACCCACGGCAAACGGGTGGTATTTCCTCTTCGCTCTTCCCAAAGGGGACAATTACTGCTCACCAAGCTAGCAACGTTCCCAGTGGGAATTGAGCCCCCAGGGCCTCGGCAAGGCGGAAAGTTTAATACCCAGGGGAATCAGAAAGTGACTATTTGCTGTTGTGTAAATCGAAAAGAATATGTTTTTAATGTTAATATTAGTAGATTCTACAAGTGGTGCTATACGAAGGCCGAAGGATTTAATTGCGTTAGGTTTTCTTTCATAATATTCCTGAAATTGTGGTGGATATGTGACTTCAAAAGCAGGGTTAGAAGTATGAGCAGCAAGTCTGATGGCATACTGAAGACACAATTTTTCTCTGCGTAGCCATAACGATGGCTCATCTGCTTCCACGTTAAGACTCGATACTGGAGACGTACGAAAGCTCCCAATGCCAAACGAAGTCCTTGATTATGTACAGTGTCTAACAGCTGTAGATAAGATTTTCTAGCAGATCCATATACGATGGACCCATAAACAAGTTTTGATCGAATTAAAGAACGATACAGGTGAAGAAGAGTTGTTCTGTCCGCTCCCCAACTTGTGTGAGATAAAACTTTTAAAAGGTTTAATGCTTTTAAACATTTCGCTTTCAAGTATTTTATATGGAGTATGAAGGAGAGTTTTCTATCAAATATAACCCCAAGAAATTTTGATTCAGCAACAACTGGTATTTGAGATCCATATATGCAGAGTGCTGGATCGTTTTGTATTTGCCGTTGTTGACAGAAATGAACGCACTGAGTTTTCGAATTGGAAAATTTAAAGCCATTTCTAGTTGCCCAATCTTCAATTCTGTTTAGACATTGCTGTAGATGTCTTTCTATTGTGCGCATATTTTTCGAGCGAAAACATATACAGAAGTCATCAACGTACAAAGAACCATCTGTCATGTAATCCGGACAGTTTATAATATCGTTTAATTTCACGTTGAATAACGTGGTTGAAAGTATGGCTCCTTGAGGAACGCACTGTTCTTGATCATAGAGATCAGACAGGGTCGATCCTACACGCACTTGTATGATGATGAGTTCAGGTTTAACGACGCATCAACCCATGAGGGTCATTTGCGTCAAAATGGTGAACTAACATGGTTCTGTAATGAAACGATTATAATGATAAGTCATAAATGCATAAAATGTAAAACTAGAACGAATTTAAAAATTAAAGCAGTTATACTTTGTTAAAAAGATTGATGTGTTTTAAAAACGTAAGTATGTTATCAGTTGGTACATTTTCAAATAAGTATCTCAGCTCATTTGTTTGGAAGAATTGACGTCGTGTATGAGAGAATTCAATGCAATCGATCAGAAAGTGTTTTACCGTAAAAGGTTAATTACAGCTGATACAAAATGGCTGATCTTCTCGTTTGAGTAGATAAGAATGTGTGAGTCTAGTATGACCTATACGTAGACGACTAAGAACTACTTCTTCTCGCCTTAATGATCGATAAATGTTATTTTTACCAAGAACCGGTTTAATTTCATGTAGTTTATTGAATGTCGCTCTGTCCCATGACAGCTGCCATTTGGATAAGATGTACCTGTTGATAAAAGGTGTAAAATCTGTACATGGAAGTTTAAAATTCGAAATTTCTAGATCGAGTGAGGCCTTTGCTTTCACGTCGGCAGTCTCGTTACCTTTTATGCCAACATGGCTGGGGAGCCAACAGAATAAAATTTCCTTAGTTTTCGATAACTCGTGATGTTTTTCTATCACGTTCTGGATTTTGGGTTTTTTTTGAAGATGTGTGATTTAGAGATTTCAAAACAGAAAGGGAGTCAGAGAAAATAACGAATTTGTTCTCTAAACTTTAGAGTTATTCATAACGTAATCCAAAGCCATATCAATAGCCTTGGATTCAGCAGTGAAAATAGATGAGCCATCAGGAAGACGGATCTTTTCATGGTGGCTGCCCGATATATACGCACAGCCAACCTTATCGTCAACTTTTGAGCCATCAGTGTAGATGTGTTGATAATCTGAAAGTCGCGACTGTAATTCTTGGAAGTTTTGTTTCATGAGATGTGAATCAGAAAGTGACTTTTTGCTGTTGTGTAAATCGAAAAGAATATTTGGTTTAGTAATGCACCAGGATGGAATATCAGAAAAAGAGTGTTTTTGAATGTTTTTAATGTTAATATTAGTAGATTCTAAAAGTGGTGCTATACGAAGGCCAAAGGATTTAATAGCGTTAGGTTTTCTTTCATAATATTCCTGGAAATGTGGTGGAAATGTGACTTCAAAAGCAGGGTTAGATGGGTTAGCAGCAAGTCTGATGGCATACTGAAGAGACAATTTTTCTCTGCGTAGCCATAACGATGGCTCATCTGCTTCCACGTTAAGACTCGATACTGGAGATGTACGAAAAGCTCCCAATGCCAAACGAAGTCCTTGATTATGTACAGTGTCTAACATCTGTAGATAAGATTTTCTAGCAGATCCATATACGATGGACCCATAATCAAGTTTTGATCGAATTAAAGAACGATACAGGTGAAGAAGAGTTGTTCTGTCCGCTCCCCAACTTGTGTGAGATAAAACTTTTAAAAGGTTTAATGCTTTTAAACATTTCGCTTTCAAGTATTTTATATGGGGTATGAAGGAGAGTTTTTTATCAAATATAACCCCAAGAAATTTTGATTCAGCAACAACTGGTATTTGAGATCCATATATGTAGAGCGCTGGATCGTTGTGTATTTTCCGTTGTTGACAGAAATGAACGCACTGAGTTTTCGATTTGGAAAATTTAAAGCCATTTCTAGTTGTCCAGTCTTCAATTCTATTTAGACATTGCTGCAGATGTCTTTCTATTGTGCGCATATTTTTCGAGCGAAAACAAATACATACACGCACTTGTATTGTACGATCCTCAAGAAAACTTTTAATAAAGTTTGGTAGCCTTCCTTTCATACCAAAGTTATGTAGGTCTTTTAAAATTCCATATCGCCAAGTGGTATCATAGGATTTTTCCAAATCGAAAAATACAGCGACTATATGTTCTCGTTTGATAAAAGCATCGCGGATAAAAGTTTCTAGTCTAACTAAATTATCATTGGTACTACGTTCGGCTCGGAATCCCGACTGAAACTTTGTTATAAGATTGTTAGATTCTAAGTACCAAACAAGTCGTTTGTTTATCTTTCTCTCTAGTGTTTTGCAAAGGCAACTTGTTAGTGCTATTGGTCTGTAGTTTGTTGGTTCTGCATGATCTTTCCCTGGTTTTGGAATAGGTATAATTGTGGCCAAACGCCAGCTTTCTGGAAAAACCCCTGTTATCCATATACCGTTGAAAATATGTAAAAGTGCGTCAAGGGCGGTTTCGGGAAGGTGTTTAAGCATCTGATATTGGATGTCATCAGGGCCTGTAGCTGTATCTTTTGATACTGTGATAGCGTCTTTAAGTTCTTTTATGTTTGTTTGTGTTGTGTTGAGGTTTTACGGCCCAGTCAACCCAATAGGATCATGTCGAGCGCGGTCAGTTTACCTAACCACACATTTACTGGGCAGGCTTAGTCCTCTAAGCGGTTCACCAGTATTGTGCACATTCTCTCGCCAGAAACTGACAACTCCCCTCATGAATCAGCGGTTGGAGAGAATGACCGTAGAAAATATTTCATGATCAATCTCCACGAAAGAATGTTAGACTGTTATATTCTTCAGTATTTGAAGAGGTAAAATTAAATTTGATCTTTTCTTCTTGTTTTTTGATATTTTGAAACTTCCCTGAATAATTCCGAGATGAGGAATTATCCAAAAAAGTTTCGCCAAGTGTATTTGCTATCTCTTCCTTTGATGTGGCCTTTGTTCCACGTTTTGTATTTAAGTGGGTGAAACTGGGTGATTTTGATTTACCAGATATTTTTCGTATCATGTCCCAAATTCGAAACGTAAGATTTCCATGATTTGCGTTTGGAGGCCTTTATTGTTCGACGAGCCTTTAGTCTGAAATTCTTAGCATTATTCAGGTTCTCCTTTGTTAGATATCTGCAGAACTTTGATAATGCTTGCTTGCGCTGTTTTATGACATCTTTGCATTGATCATTGTACGATGGCTTGCTTTTCTTTGGATTTGTCGAGGTTTTCGGTATACTTTTGTTAGAGTTATCGAGAAGAGAAGAAGTAAAATCATCTAGAGGATCCAAGGAATTGTTAAACTTATCTATTTTGAGACTTTCTTCACATAATGAGTGATACAATTCCCAATTTGCTTTATTTAGTTTCCACTTTGCGTTGTGATCGTTCGTGGAATTATTTACGCTTTCAATAATAACAGGGAAGTGATCACTTCCATGTTGGTCTTCACTGACCGTCCAGTCGAAGTCCAGCAGGAGAGATGGGTGACATATGGAAAGATCTAAAGAAGAAAATTTTCCTGTTGCAGGATGGAGATAAGTGTGAGATTTGTCATTCATAAGACAAAGATCGTTTTTGATTATAAAGTCTTCAATAATATTACCTTTAGGGTTGTTATCTTTACATCCCCAAAGGATATTGTGACCATGGAAGTCACCAACTAGTATATAGGGTGAAGGGAGTTGTTTCAGTAAAGTGTCTAAATGTTCGGTCTCTAAATGAAAATTCGGAGTTATATACACAGAACAAATAGTAATTTCTTTATCTAAAGTAACAGAAACTGCAACGGCTTGAAGATTGGTTACAAGTTTAATTTCTCGCTGCGGACATGAAGAGTGAACTAAGATTGAGCTTCCACCAGACGGCCTCTGGCCTTCTGAATATATATAATTGTATGTAATGAATTCTCTGATATTTAATTGATCATCAGTTTTTAAAAAAGTTTCTTGCAAGCAAAAAACTGATGGACTCAATAAAGATAAAAGTAATAAGATCTCGTTATAGTTTGACTTTAGACCTCGACAATTCCATTGTATTATTTTGTGATTTGAATTCATTTTAGAGTTGTTAGATTTCAGTTAGTCTAGCAACTAAGGATATGTTATTGGTGATTTTGATCTATTATTACTATTGTTGACGTGTGAATGTTCTGATGATCTCGATCTATTTCTGTTAGTTCGTGGGCGATCTGGAGCTTCTCCTAACTCCATATCATCGCTACTGTCACTCATGATCCGAACTTATTATGTTGTTGAAGTATATTATTTGAACCTTTTCGTTCCCTGTTTGATGTGCTTGGTCTTTGTGTTCCTTGACTAGATTTTGATTTTGTTTGTTGTTTCGTAGGTGGAGATGATTGACTTCTTGCTTGTCTTTCTTTCTGTTGTTGTTTCTTCCAATCTTTTCTTATCATCTCTATGGTGGCTTTTTTCAGGCCAGCCTCTCCTTTTTTCTCTTCAGTAGGTGTCTCTGATTTTTGTTTGTGGTGTTTGTTTGACCTTTTTGTTTCTGCAGATCTTCTGTTTGGCTGTTTGTGTTTGTTGAACTTGATTGAACTGCAGAGTCGAGAATATTGATCGGATCGGTTTGAGTGGCAGTATCAACCACAGAAACCTTTTTCATAGAAGACTGGGTGATGTTTGCATAACTGATTCCAGGTATTGGAGTTGGGGTCTCAACAAGTTTCCGCGCTTCAACGAAAGAAATATTTCTGGTGAACTTGATACGCAAGATTTCCTTTTCTTTGTGCCAAATTCGGCATTCTTTAGAGTCAGCACTGTGTTTTTCACCATAATTGACACAGTGTAATTCGTTGCTACATCTATTTTCGAGGTGTTCTCCTGTTTGACCGCATTTCGAACAGATAGGGTCTTTAGAACACCTATCCTCATGGTGTCCATATGTTTGGCAATTATGACAACGCAAGGGATTTGGTACGTAGACTTCTACGTTGACTCTAAAGTATGCCACTTTGACCGTTTTGAGTAAAACTGGCGTATTGAAAGTAAAAACAAAGGTGTTTGTGTCTTTTAACTCTCCATTTCGTTTTTTATTTTTAATCTTTTTACTCCAGTTACTCCTTGAGATCTTGTGCCTTCGAGAATCTCCACTTCGCCGCAATTCCTCAATTCGGGACAACGAATTACCCCTTTTAAGGAATTTAGCGAGGTATGAGGGTACACTCGGACTTTCAAGTCGTGAAAAGTCTGTGCACGAAGAAGATTCTCGGCATGGGCTTTCTTGGATACCTCAATGAGTAGCTGATTCGATCTGTGTAGTTTTTTTTACGTTTTCAGGTTCACCAGCTATACTCTGTATGATTTTTTGTATTAGAAACGGTGACAGAGATGTTATCTGTCTGTTCTCTTCTTTGCTTTCAACTAAAATGAAGCGTGGAAAGTGTTGAGGAGACGTATCAGTTGTTGAGGTAGTTGGAGGTTGAGGATTTTCGTCAAAATCTGAATTATCAGTGTCTGGGGTTTGGTCAGTTCTTTTTCTTTTATCATTACCCATGATGAAGTTGTATTAAAATTCGTCCTCTGTGCTCTCCGCCCACCACGGAGCCCAACAAGGGAACACATAAATGGAGTGGCTTTCGTACTCACTTGTGCTAGAGATACACAGAAGATATACTTGCACGAGCAAAATGCTGCACGATTGACCCGTTAAGCCGCCGCCTTCTTAGGATTGGAAAGATTGAGAAATAAGAATTATGGGCAAACGGTGAGTATCAGTATGATACAAAAGACAAGGAAGAGAAAGAAAAGATTTTTCCTAGGGCTTGGCGCGACCAGCCGATTGACCGTGCCGGGTCTCACGGACACCCTTCTACACCGAAATCTTGGCCAAAGAGGCGTGTTGAGCCATCAGGAGAGAACAAACTCCCAATAACTCTCAACCTCCAGGATCCCTTCTTCCGGCTTACCACCCACGGCAAACGAGTGGTATTTCCTCTTCGCTCTTCCCAAAGGGGACAATTACTGCTCACCAAGCTAGCAACGTTCCCAGTGGGAATTGAGTCCCCAGGGCCTCGACAAGGCGGAAAGTTTAATATCCAGGGGTTCGAGAGTGGATCTCTCTCCTGTTGCTGAAGAAGGGGTGGGAGGGGCAAGCCATTTACGGGTCAGTCTGGATCCACCCTCAATGGTCACGGCCATGTTCGTGCCATTAGTCAAATCGCCCGGGCTACATCTCACAATAGTGAGTATGACCCGGACCAGGCTCTTTTTGAGAGGTCACTTAGTCCGTCTCTTGAAGAGAGCCAGTCTCATGAGCCTGCCATTAATTACCATGAGACACTGGAGGAAGTTTACTCTCTTTTGTGAGACCTTTGCCCCCAGGCTGATCAAACAAGAAAGCACACATGTTCGCTCTCTTCTTGAGTCAATACTAGATCAGTCAACTTCCTCCAAGTCGACAGTTCCCCAATCTTCAACTGTTAATCAGTTGATGGGGAAGTTGTTCGACAACACCGCAGAGGCACGAAGTTCTCACAATTGGTATGTTCCTAGAAAGATTATTGACTCTCTCACCCGGCCACATTCATACGTTTGCCACACAGAATTTTGGCCGAGTAATATACCCACCCTTGATGCTGGCAGGCTAGGCATCTCAGTGGGTAGATATGCCTCAATTCCAGTTACTCTTTTGAGTACCTGGAGCGGTTAACTACGAGAGCGCTTGTCATTAGCTCGTATTGTGACTTTTTTGGCTCAGCTGCATTTCAGGCCCTCTGCGCAGAACAGGTGGACCCCGATGTTCTGCGCAGTTATGAGCAGTGAACGCTCCGCCAAGCACAGTACAGCCTCAGGTTTGTCGATTTCAGCCATGCCGCTACATCAACGCCGTAATGCTACTCTAGACACTTTTCAATTGCTCTTATCTCACAACAAAGATAACCTTTTTTGGTGGGAAAATAGAGGAAGTTCTCAGAGTGAATTTGGACGATAGACATTCCATCCCGAGAAGAAATTACTCGGGTTCGGATACTAGAAAGAGACTTTCTTCTTCTTGTTTGAATTCCAGTTCGGCGAGGAAATCTAAGGGGGAATCAAAAGCTAACAGAACGGTTTCCACTTCTTCTGTTTCTTTCAACTGGTTTCGATCCATCAGACGGGGCCGGAAGGGCCATACTAAGCAGGGTAAATGACGTCATAAGGACCCTTCCATCTGCACCTAATCCTTCTTTTCCAGTAGGCGCTCGTCTGTCAAATTTTGTGGAGGCTTGGTTAGCAACCTCCCCCGGTTTCTACAGCCGGACTTTTCTAGTCAAGAAGAAAACCGGCCGATTTCGTCTAATTATAGATCTATCCTCACTGAACAAAATGATGAGGATAGAGCACTTTCAAATGGAAACAACGGCCTCGATTCGGAGATCCATTCCTCCAGGGACTTGGGCTGTTTTCACAGACCTTATGGACGCATACCTCCATATTCCCATCCATCCAGCTTCTCGCAAGTACCAGAGATTTTCCCCAGAAGGAAATGTTTATCAATTCCTGGCTCTTCCATTTGGGATTTCAACAGCGCCCTTTGTATTTACAAACCTCATGGAGATTGTGGCAGGACATATTCAATCTCTGGAGCCCAACATTCTCCAGTACTTCGACGATGGAAAATCATTCCAAACCTAGTTCTAATACCAAATCCTCTGAAATCAGACCTAGTGCCTTCTCAGGACTTCAATTTTGTAGGCATGAGGTGATTTGATTATTTATGCTTAACGACGAGTCAACCCATGTTGCGGGTCATTTGCGTCAAACAGGTAGTTATAGAAAACGTCTTTAAATTAATAGGTTGCTGGGATTAGTAAGAGAAGAATAGAGAAAATTAAAAATCTGTATGATTAAATTGTGTTGTATAAACGAATCATTTTTAAAAACAATATAATATTATCAACAGGCACATCTTGAAAAACTTGTTTCAAATTATTAACTCTAAAGAACATATTTCTTGTTTGTGAAAAGTCAACGCAATAATGATGATGATGAGTTCAGGTTTAACGACGCATCAACCCATGAGGGTCATTTTCGTCAAAATGGTGAACTAACATGGTTCTGTAATGAAACGATTATAATGATGTCATAAATGCATAAAATGTAAAACTAGAACGAATTTAAAAATTAAAGCAGTTATACTTTGTTAAAAAGATTGATGTGTTTTAAAAACATAAGTATGTTATCAGTTGGTTCATTTTCAAATAAGTATCTCAGGTCATTTGTTTGGAAGAATTGACGTCGCAGATGAAAGAATTCAATGCAATCGATCAGAAAGTGTTTTACCGTAAAAGGTTCATTACAGCTGATACAAAATGGCTGATCTTCTCGTTTGAGCAGATAAGAATGTGTGAGTCTAGTATGACCTAGACGTAGACGAGTAAGAACCACTTCTTCTCGCCTTAATGATCGATAAATGGTATTTTTACCAAGAACCGGTTTTATTTCATGTAGTTTATTGAATGTCGCTCTGTCCCATGACAGCTGCCATTTAGATAAGATGTACCTGTTGATAAAAGGTTTAAAATCTGTACATGGAAGTTTTAAAATTCGAAATTTCTAGATCGAGTGGGGCCTTTGCTTTTACGTCGGCAGTCTCGTTACCTTTTATGCCAACATGGCTGGGGAGCCAACAGAATAAAATTTCCTTAGTTTTCGATATCTCGTGATGTTTTTCTATCACGTTCTGGATTTTGGGGTTTTTTTTTGAAGATGTGTGATTTAGAGATTTCAAAACAGAAAGGGAGTCAGAGAAAATAACGAATTTGTTCTCTAAAGAGTTATTCATAACGTAATCCAAAGCCATATCAATAGCCTTGGATTCAGCAGTGAAAATAGATGAGCTATCAGGAAGACGGATCTTTTCATGGTGGCTGCCCGATATATACGCACAGCCAACCTTATCTTCAACTTTTGATGATGAGTTCAGGTTTAACGACGCATCAACCCATGAGGGTCATTTGCGTCAAAATGGTGATGATAATGAGTTCAGGTTTAACGACGCATCAACCCATGAGGGTCATTTGCGTCAAAATGGTAAAGTAACATGGTTCTGTAATGAAACGGCTATAAAGATAAGTCATATATGCATAAAATGTAAAAGTAGAACGAATTTAAAAATTAAAACAGTTATACTTTGTTAAAAAGGTTGATGTGTTTTAAAAAGACCAGTATATTATCAGCAGGTACATTTTCAAATAAGTATCTCAGGTCACTTGTTTGAAAGAATTGACGTCGCACATGAGAGAATTCAATGTAGTCAATCAGGAAGTGTTTCACCGTAAAAAGTTCATTACAGCTGATACAAAATGGCTGATCTTCTCGTTTGAGCAGATAAGAATGTGTGAGTCTAGTATGACCTATACGTAGACGAGTAAGAACCACTTCTTCTCGCCTTAATGATCGATAAATGGTATTTTTACCAAGAACCGGTTTTATTTCATGTAGTTTATTGAATGTCGCTCTGTCCCATGATAGCTGCCATTTGGATAAGATGTACCTGTTGATAAAAGGTTTAAAATCTGTACATGGAAGTTTAAAATTCGAAATTTCTAGATCGAGTGAGGCGTTTGCTTTTACATCGGCAGCCTCGTTACCTTTTATGCCAACATGGCTGGGGAGCCAACAGAATATAATTTCCTTAGTTTTCGATAACTCATGATGTTTTTCTATCACGTTCTGAATTTTGGGATTTTTTGAAGATGTGTGGTTTAGAGATTTCAAAACAGAAAGGGAGTCCGAGAAAATAACGAATTTGTTATCTAAAGAATTATTCATAACGTAATCCAAAGCCATATCATGATGATGATGAGTTCAGGTTTAACGACGCATCAACCCATGAGGGTCATTTGCGTCAAAATGGTGAACTAACATGATTCTGTAATGAAACGATTATAATGATGTCATAAATGCAAAAAAAAAAAAAAAAAAATGTAAAACTAGAACGAATTTAAAAATTGAAGCAGTTATACTTTGTTAAAAAGATTAATGTGTTATCAGTTGGTACATTTTCAAATAAGTATCTCAGGTCATTTGTTTGGAAGAATTGACGTCGTGTATGAGAGAATTCAATACCATCGATCAGAAAGTGTTTTACCGTAAAATGTTCATTACAGCTGATACAAAATGGCTGATCTTCTCGTTTGAGTAGATAAGAATGTGTGAGTCTAGTATGACCTAGACGTAGACGAGTAAGAACCACTTCTTCTCGCCTTAATGATCGATAAATGTTATTTTTACCAAGAACCGGTTTTATTTCATGTAGTTTATTGAATGTCGCTCTGTCCCATGACAGCTGCCATTTGGATAAGATGTACCTGTTGATAAAAGGTTTAAAATCTGTACATGGAAGTTTAAAATTCGAAATTTCTAGATCGAGTGAGGCCTTTGCTTTTACGTCGGCAGTCTCGTTACCTTTTATGCCAACATGGCTGGGGAGCCAACAGAATAAAATTTCCTTAGTTTTCGATAGCTCGTGATGTTTTTCTATCACGTTCTGGATTTTTTTTTTTTTTTTTTTTTTGAAGATGTGTGATTTAGAGATTTCAAAACAGAAAGGGAGTCAGAGAAAATAACAAATTTGTTCTCTAAAAAGTTATTCATAACGTAATCCAAAGCCATATCAATAGCCTTGGATTCAGCAGTGAAAATAGATGAGCTATCAGGAAGACGGATCTTTTCATGGTGGCTGCCCGATATATACGCACAGCCAACCTTATCTTCAGCTTTTGAGCCATCAGTGTAGATGTGTTGATAGTCTGAAAGTCGCGGTTGTAATTCTTGCAAATTTTGTTTCATGAGATGTGAATCAGAAAGTGACTTTTTGCTATTGTGTAAATCGAAAAGAATAGTTGGTTTAGTAATGCACCAGGATGGAATATCAGAAAAAGAGTGTTTTTTAATGTTTTTAGTGTTAATATTAGCAGATTCTAAAAGTGGTGCTATACGAAGGCCGAAGGATTTAATTGCGTTAGGTTTTCTTTCATAATATTCCTGAAAATGTGGTGGAAATGTGACTTCAAAAGCAGGGTTAGAAGGGTTAGCAGCAAGTCTGATAGCTGAAGGGACAATTATTCCCTGCGTAGCCATAAAGATGGCTCATCTGCTTCCACGTTAAGACTCGATATTGGAGACGTACGAAAAGCTCCCAATGCCAAACGAAGTCCTTGATTATGTACAGTGTCTAACATCTGTAGATAAGATTTTCTAGCAGATCCATATATGATGGACCCATAATGAAGTTTTGATCGAATTAAAGAACGATATAGATGAAGAAGAGTTGTTCTGTCCGCACCCCAACTTGTGTGAGATAAAACTTTTAAAAGGTTTAATGCTTTTAAACATTTCGCTTTCACGTATTTTATATGGGGTATGAAGGAGAGTTTTCTATGAAATATAACCCCAAGAAATTTTGATTCGGCAACAACTGGTATTTCAGATCCATATATGTAGAGTGCTGGATCATTGTGTATTTTCCGTTGTTGACAGAAATGAACGCACTGCGTTTTCGACTTGGAAAATTTAAAGCCATTTCTTGTTGCCCAGTCTTCAATTCTATTTAGACATTGCTGTAGATGTCTTTCTATTGTGCGCATATTTTTAGAGCGAAAACATATACAGAAATCATCAACGTACAAAGAACCATCTGTTTTGTAATCCAGACAGTTTATAATATCGTTTAATTTCACGTTGAATAAAGTGGTTGAAAGTATGGCTCCTTGAGGAACGCCCTGCTCTTGATCACAGAGGTCAGAGAGGGTCGATCCTACACGCACTTGTATAGTAGGATCTTCAAGAAAACTTTTAATAAAGTTTGGTAGTCTTCCTTTCAGACCAAAGTTGTGTAGGTCTTTCAAAATTCCATATCGCCAGGTCGTATCGTAGGCTTTTTCCAAATCGAAAAATACAGCGACTACATGTTCTCGTTTAATAAAAGCATCGCGGATAAAAGTTTCTAGTCTAACTAAATTATCATTGGTACTACGTTCAGCTCGGAAACCCGACTGAAACTTTGTTATAAGATTGTTAGATTCTTAGTACCAAACAAGTCGTTTATTTATCAATCTCTCTAATGTTTTGCAAAGGCAACTTGTTAGCGCTATTGGTCTGTAGTTTGTTGGTTCTGCATGATCCTTCCCTGGTTTGGGAATAGGTATAATTGTGGCCAAACGCCAGCTTTCCGGAAAAACTCCTGTTGTCCATATACCGTTGAAAATATGTAAAAGTGTGTCAAGGGCGGTTTCGGGAGGGGTTTAAGCATCTGATAATGGATGTCATCAGGGCCTGTAGCCGTATCTTGATACTGCGATAGCATATTTAAGTTCTGTTATGTTAAACAGACCGTTATATTCTTCAGTATTTGAAGAGGTGAAATTAAGTTTGATCTCTACTTGTTTTTTGATGTTTTGAAACTTCTTTGAATAATTCCGAGATGAGGAATTATCCAAAAAAGTTTCGCCAAGTGTATTTGCTATGTCTTCCTTTGATGTGGCCTTTGTTCCACGTTTTGTATTTAAGTGGGTGAGACTAGGTGATTTTGATTTACCAGGTATTTTTCGTATCATATCCCAAACCTTTTTAACTGGAGTTTTATGATTTAAATTCGAAACGTAAGATTTCCATGATTTGCGTTTGGAGGCCTTTATTGTTCGACGAGCCTTTGCTCTGAAGTTTTTAACCAGATTCAAGTTTTCCTTTGTTGGATGTCTGCAGAACTTTGATAATGCTTGCTTGCGCTGTTTTATGGCATCTTTGCATTCATCATTGTACCACGGGCTGCTTTTCTTTGGATTTGTCGAGGTCTTTGGTATACTTTTATTAGATATGTCAAGAAGAGAAGAAGTGAAATCAGCTATAGGGTCTAAGGAATTGTCAAACGTCTCTGGCTTGATACTTTCTTCACATAAAGAATGGAACAATTCCCAATTTGCCTTATTTAATTTCCATTTTGAGTTATGATCGTTCGAAGAGGTATTTACATTTTCGATAATAATAGGGAAGTGATCACTTCCGCACTGATCATCATATACTGACCAGTTAAAATCTAAGAAGAGAGATGGATGACACAAAGAGAGATCTAAAGAAGAGAAATGACCTGTTGCAGGATGAAGGTAAGTATAAGATTTGTCATTCATTAAGCAAAGATCGTTCTTTATAATAAGATCTTCAATAATTTCGCCTCTATTGTTATTATCTCCACATCCCCAAAGAATGCTGTGACCATTAAAGTCACCTACTAAAAGATACGGTGAAGGAAGTTGATTTAGTAGTGATTGTAGATGTTCTGATCTTAAGGAAAAAGAAGGTGGTATATAAATAGAACAGACTGTAATTTCTTTAACCAAAGTAACTGAGACTGCCACAGCTTGTAGCTTGTAGTTATTTTGATCTGTCTTTGTGGCAAACAAGACCTTACAAAAACTGAACTCCCACCAGATGGTTTCTGACCGTCTGAGTATATATAGTTATATACATTGAAATCTTTTATACTGATTTTGTCATCAGTTTTTAAAAAAGTTTCTTGTAAACAAAAAACTGATGGATTTAATAATGTTAGAAGTAATAAAAGCTCATTATAGTTTGATTTAAGACCTCGACAGTTCCATTGTATAATTTTGTGTTTTAAATCCATTATATGGAGAGATTTTTAATAGACTAGAAACTAAGGCGCTGTTATTGGCGACCTCGATCTATTAGTAGTAGTTCGTGGCGTTGGAGCATCAAGATACTCCATATCGCTACTGTCACTCAGTGACCCAAACCTGTTGTGATGTTTAATTTGGTCTCTTGATCCTTTCCGATTTCTGTCCGATGTGATGTGCGTTTGTTGTTTTTGAGATGATTGACTTTTCAATTTAGCTTGTGTTTGTTTCTTTAGATCCTTCTTGATCATCTCAATTGTAGCATTTTTTTAGAATTTTCTCTTGCTTCTGTGTTTCATTAGAAGGTGGTGCAGTTTGACTATTTTCGACGACAGTTTGTTCCGTATTCGAGTTTTGTTGTGGCTCTATCTTGTTTTTTTGCTGTTCTATGTCTCTAGACCAGGGATTGGGTCAGTTTGAGTGACTGCATCAACCACAGACACCTTTTTTACGGATGACTGGGTGATGCTTGCATAGCTTACTCAAGGGGTTGGCGTAGGAGCTTCATTAATTTTCTGCGCTTCGGTGGAAGAGATATTTCTGGTGAATTTTAACCTGAGAATCTCCTTTTCTTTGTGCCAAATTTGACAGTCTTTTGAGTTAGCATTATGATTTTGTCCACAGTTTATACATTTTGGTTCTTTTTTACAATCTTTTTCACTGTGACTTGTTGTTTCGCCACAGTTTGGACATACTGGATCTTTAGAACACCTGTCCTCATGATGTCCATATTTTGACAATGGTGGCAACGCAGTGGATTTGGTATGTAAATTTCTACATTGACTCTAAAATATGCTACGTTTACAGTTTTTGGCAGAGTTGGTGTATTAAAAGTAAAAACGAAAGTATTAGCATGTTTTAGTTTACCGTCTCGTCTAATTTTAAATATTTTTACTGCTGTGACTCCTTGATGTTTAGTGCCGTCCAGTATCTCCTGATCGCTGCAATTTCGTAATTCTGCGCAGCGAATTACCCCTTTGGATGTATTCAATGATGTATGGGGATACACGCGTACTTTTAGGTCGTGAAAAGTCGTTGTACGCAGGAGATTTTCGGCATGTGCCTTCTTTTTAACTTCAATGAGGAGTTGATCTGACCTTTGCAGTTTCTTTATACTTTCCGGTTCACCAGATATACTGTGAATGACTTTCTGAATGAGAAAAGGAGATAGTGAGGTTATACTTCTATTTTCTTGTAAACTTTCGATAACTATGAAACGCGGAAAATGCTGAGAGTTGTTTTCAGATGGGGTTTTGGAAGAATAGTCATTGTCTGATTGATCTTCATCTGAGATATTTTGGTTTGTCCGTTTCCGTTTATTGTAAGTATCCATGAAAAGAATAAGAATTCATCCTCCGTGCTCTCCGCCCACCGTGGAGCCCTACTAGGGAACACTATAAAGGAGTGGCTTTCCAAACTCCTTAAGTGTTAGAGATACACAAAAGATATACTCGCACGATTAAGCAGTCGCACGATTGACCCGTTAGGCCGCCGCCTTCTAGGAATGGAAAGGTAGTGAATAAGGCTGATGAGCAAACGGTATGTATCAGGATGATACAAAAGAAGGAAGAGAAAGTAAAGAATTATTTCTAGGGCTCGGCGCGACCAGCCGATTGATCGTGCCGGGCCGCACGATCACCCGTCTACACCGAAATCCAGGCCAAAGAGGTGTGTTATGCATCTGAAATATCGTACTCCAGATAACCTCAACCCCTAGGACACCTTCTTCCAGCTTACGGGACGCCACCCACGGCAAACGGGTGGTATTTCCTCTTCGCTCTTTCCAAAGGGGACGATTACTGCTCACCAAGCTAGCAACGTTCCTAGTGGGAATTGAGCCCCCAGGGCCTCGACAAGGCGGAAAGTTTAATACCCAGGGGCTTCAACTTTTGAGCCATCAGTGTAGATATGTTGATAATCTGAAAGTCGCGACCGTAATTCTTGGAAGTTTTGTTTCATGAGATGTGAATCAGAAAGTGACTTTTTGCTGTTGTGTAAATCGAAAAGAATATTTGGTTTAGTAATGCACCAGGATGGAATATCAGAAAAAGAGTGTTTTTGAATGTTTTTCATGTTAATATTAGTAGATTCTAAAACCGGTACTATACGAAGGCCAAAGGATTTAATAGCGTTAGGTTTTTTTCATAATATTCCTGAAAATGTGGTGGAAATGTGACTTCAAAAGCAGGGTTAGATGGGTTAGCAGCAAGTCTGATGGCATACTGAAGAGACAATTTTTCTCTGCGTAGCCATAACGATGGCTCATCTGCTTCCACGTTAAGACTCGATACTGGAGATGTACGAAAAGCTCCCAATGCCAAACGAAGTCCTTGACTATGTACAGTGTCTAACATCTGTAGATAAGATTTTCTAGCAGATCCATATACGATGGACCCATAATAAAGTTTTGATCGAATTAAAGAACGATACAGGTGAAGAAGAGGTGTTCTGTCCGCTCCCCAACTTGTGCGAGATAAAACTTTTAAAAGTTTTCAATGCTTTTAAACATTTCGCTTTCAAGTATTTTATATGGAGTATGAAGGAGAGGTTTTTTTTTATTCAGCAACAACTGGTATTTGAGATCCATATATGTAGAGCGCTGGCTCGTTGTGTATTTTCCGTTTTTTGACAGAAATGAACGCACTGAGTTTTCGATTTGGAAAATTTAAAGCCATTTCTAGTTGCCCAGTCTTCTATACTATTTAGACATTGCTGTAGATGTCTTTCTATTGTGCGCATATTTTTCGAGCGAAAACAAATACAGAAATCATCAACGTCAAAAGAACCATCTGTTTTGTAATCCAGATAGTTTATAATATCGTTTAATTTCACGTTGAATAACGTGGTTGAAAGTATGGCTCCTTGAGGAACGCCCTGTTCTTGATCATAGAGATCAGATAGGGTCGATTCTACACGCACTTGTATTGTACGATCTTCAAAAAAACTTTTAATAAAGTTTGGTAGTCTTCCTTTCATACCAAAGTTATGTAGGTGTTTTAAAATTCCATATCGCCAAGTGGTATCATAGGCTTTTTCCAAATCGAAAAATACAGCGACTACATGTTCTCGTTTGATAAAAGCATCACGGATAAAAGTTTCTAGTCTTAACTAAATTATCATTGGTACTACGTTCAGCTCGGAATCCCGACTGAAGTTTTGTTATAAGATTGTTAGATTCTAAGTACCAAACAAGTCGTTTGTTTATCATTCTCTCTAGTGTTTTGCAAAGGCAACTTGTTAGCGCTATCGGTCTGTAGTTTGTTGGTTCTGCATGATCTTTCCCTGGTTTGGGAATAGGTATAATTGTGGCCAAACACCAGCTTTCTGGAAAAACTCCTATTGTCCATATACCGTTGAAAATATGTAAAAGTGTATCAAGGGCGGTTTCGGCAAGGTGTTTAAGCATCTGGTAATGGATGTCATCAGGGCCTGTAGCTGTATCTTTTGATACTGCGATAGCATATTTAAGTTCTGTAATGTCAAACAGGCTGTTATATTCTTCAGTATTTGAAGAGGTGAAATTAAGTTTGATTTTTTCTTCTTGTTTTTTGATGTTTTGAAACTTCTCTGAATAATTCCGAGATGAGGAATTATACAAAAAAGTTTCGCCAAGTGTGTTTGCTATCTCTTCCTTTGATGTGGCCTATGTTCCACGTTTTGTATTTAAGTGGGTGAAACTGGGTGATTTTGATTTACCAGATATTTTTCGTATCATATCCCAAACCTTTTTAATTGGAGTTTTTATAATTTAAGTTTGAAACGTAAGATTTCCATGATTTGCGTTTGGAGGCCTTTATTGTTCGACGGGCTTTTGCTCTAAAGTTTTTAACGTTATTCAAGTTCTCCTTTGTTGGATATCTGCAGAACTTTGATAATGCTTGCTTGCGCTGTTTTATGGCATCTTTGCACTCATCATTGTACAATGGTCTGTTTTTCTTTGGATTTGTCGAGGTTTTCGGTATACTTTTATTAGCTATGTCAAGAAGAGAAGAAGTAAAATCATCTAGAGGACCCAAGGAATTGTCAAACTTACCTATTTTGAGACTTTCTTCGCATAATAAGTGATATAATTCCCAATTTGCTTTATTTAGTTTCCACTTTGCGTTGTGATCATTCGTGGAATTATTTACGCTTTCAATAATAACAGGGAAGTGATCACTTCCATGTTGGTCTTCACTGACCGTCCAGTCGAAGTCCAGCAGGAGAGATGGGCGACATATGGAAAGATCTAACGAAGAAAATTTTCCTGTTGCAGGATGGAGACAAGTGTGAGATTTGTCATTCATAAGACAAAGATCGTTTTTGGTTATAAAGTCTTCAATAATATTACCTTTAGGGTTGTTATCTTTACATCCCCAAAGGATATTGTGACCATGGAAGTCACCAACTAGTATATAGGGTGAAGGGAGTTGTTTCAGTAAAGTGTCTAAATGTTCGGTCTCTAAATGAAAATTCGGAGTTGTATACACAGAACAAATAGTAATTTCTTTATCTAAAGTAACAGAAACTGCAACGGCTTGAAGATTGGTTACAAGTTTAATTTCTCGCTGCGGACATGAAAAGTGAACTAAGATTGAGCTTCCACCAGACGGCCTCTGGCCTTCTGAATATATATAATTGTATGTATTGAAATCTCTGATATTTAATTGATCATCAGTTTTTAAAAAAGTTTCTTGCAAGCAAAAAACTGATGGATTCAATAAGGATAAAAGTAATAAGATCTCGTTATAGTTTGACTTTAGACCTCGACAGTTCCATTGTATTATTTTGTGTTTTGAATTCATTTTACAGTGGAATGGTTTAGTTAGACTAGAAACTAAGGATAAGTTATTGGTGATTTTGATCTATTATTACTATTGTTAGTAGGTGGATGTTCTGATGATCTCGATCTACTGCGGTTACCTCGTGGGCGATCTGGAGTCTGTCTTAACTCCATATCATCGCTACTGTCACTCAAAGATCCGAATCTATTATGTTGTTGAATCGCATCATTAGAACCTTTTTGTTCTCTGTTTGTTCTGATTGATCTTTGTGATCCCTGAGTAGATTTTGATTTTGTTTGGTCTTTTGTAGGTGGTGATGATTGACTTCTGGCTTGTCTTTCTTTCTGTTGTTGTTTTTTCCAATCTTTTCTTATCATTTCCATGGTGGCATTTTTCAGGCCAGCCTCTGTTTGTTTCTCTTCGATAGATGTTTTTGTCTGACTTTTCTTGGTGGTATTACTTTGGAATTTTTGTTTTTGTAATTCTTCTGTTTTGTTGTTTGAACTTGTTGTTTTTGATTGGACTGCAGGGTCGACAATAGTAATCGGATCAGTTTGAGTGGCAGTATCAACCACAGAAACCTTTTTCATAGAAGAATGGGTAATGTTGGCGTAACTGATTCCTGGAATTGGAGTTGGGGCCTCAACAAGTTTCCGCGCTTCAATGAAAGAAATATTTCTGGTAAACTTAAGACGTAAGATTTCTTTTTCTTTGTGCCAAATTTGGCATTCTTTAGAGTCAGCACTGTGTTTTTCACCACAATTAACACAGTGCAGTTCGTTTCTACATTGACTTTCAAGGTGTTCTGCTAGCATTTCTAACAGACAGGGTCTTTAGAACACCTATCCTCATGGTGTCCATATTTCTGGCAATGATGACAACGCAAAGGATTTGGTATGTAGACTTCTACGTTGACTCTAAAGTATGCTACTTTTATTGTCTTTGGTAGAACTGATGTATTGAATGTAAAGTCAAAGGTGTTTGTGTCTTTTAACTCTCCGTTTCGTTTAACTTTGAATCGTTTTATTGCAGTTACTCCTTGAGATCTTATGCCTTCGAGAATCTCCTCCTCGCTGCAATTCCCCAATTCGGGGCAACGAATTACCCCCTTTGAGGAGTTCAGCGAAGTATGAGGGTACACCCGGACTTTCAAGTAGAAGATTCTCGGCATGGGCTTTCCTGGATACCTCAATGAGTAGCTGAATCGAACTGTGTATGTTTTCCGGCTCACCAGCTATACTTTGAATGACTTTTTGTATCAAAAACGGAGATAAAGATGTTATTGGTTTGTTTTCTTCCTTGCTTTCAACTAAAATGCAACGCGGAAAATGTTGAGCTGATGTATCTTTGGTAGAGGTTGTTGGAGGTTGAGTGCTTTCGTCAATATCTTAAATATCAGATTCTGAACATTGTTTAGTTCTTTTTCTTCGATTAGAACCCATGATAAAGATGTATTAAAATTCGTCCTCCATGCTCGCCGCCCACCACGGAGCCCAACATGGGAACACATAAATGGAGTGGCTTTCCTACTCACTTGTGCTAGAGATACACAGAAGATATACTCGCACGAGCAAAATGCTGCACGATTGACCCGTTAAGCCGCCGCCTTCTTAGGATTGGAAAGGTTAAGAAAAAAGAATTATGGGCAAACGGTGAGTATCAGTATGATACAAAAGACAAGGAAGAGAAAGAAAAGGTATTTCCTAGGGCTTGGCGCGACTAGCGGATTGACCGTGCCGGGTCTCACGGACACCCTTCTACACCGAAATCCAGGCCAAAGAGGCGTGTTGAGCCATCAGGAGAGACCAAACTCCCAATAACTCTCAACCTCCAGGATCCCTTCTTCCGGCTAACGGGCTGCCACAAACGGGTGGTATTTTCTCTTCGCTCTTCCCAAAGGGGACAATTTCTGCTCACCACGCTAGCAACGTTCCCAGTGGGAATTGAGCCCCCAGGGCCTCGGCAAGGCGGAAAGTTTAATACCCAAGGGAGGAATGTGTCAATCTAGTATGCCCAATACGTAACCGGGTCAAAACCACATCTTCTTCTCTGGACAATCGAGGTATGTAGCTTTTTTTTTATTATATTAGGTACAATAGTATGAAGTTTGTTAAAAACTGCACCGTTCCATGAGGTTTGCCGTTTTGACAAAATGTACTTGTTGATAAATGGTTTAAAATTGTTAAAAGGAATCTGAAGGAATTTGACTAAGCGACTCTTTAGCTTTTCTGTCAGCAGACTCATTGCCTATAATTTTTTTCGACTTTGATATTTCATGAATCTTCTCAATAGTTTTTTGAATTTGATGATTTTTTGACGACGTGTGATTAAGTGCTTTAAGAACAGAAAGAGAATCCGAAAAAATAACAAATTTTTTAAGCCTGCAGGTGGTTATATAATCCAAAGCCAAGTCGACTGCTTTGACTTCTGCAGTGAAAATAGATGAACCATCTGGAAGACGCAAGGTTTGTTGAGCATCTTTAGATACGTATGCACAGCCAACTTTATCATCATCTTTTGAGCCATCAGTAAAGACATGTTGATAATCAGAAAAACGTGACTGTAATTCTTGAAAAGTTTGTTTTAGAATACATGGATTTGATTCCGACTTTTTACAATTATGCAAATCAAATAAAACTGTGGGTTTCTTAACGCATCAAGATGGTGGGGTGGCCATATCATGTTCTTGTATGTTTTTAGGATGTATTTTTGAGCCTTCTAATAATGGTAATATACGTAATCCAAAAGGCTTAATGGCGTGAGGTTTGCTTTCGTAGAAATCTGAAAATTGTGGTGGGTAGGTAGTTTTGGAAGCAGGGTTATTCGGATTAGCAGCAAGTCTGATAGCGTATTGGAGAGCAAGTTTTTCTCTGCGTAATGCCAAGGATGCTTCATCTGCTTCTACATAAAGACTTGTAACCGGAGAAGTTTGAAAAGCTCCCAGAGCCAGACGAAGTCCTTGGTGATGAATTGTATCTAACTTTTGTAAATAGGACTTTCTGGCAGAACTATACACAACCGAACCATAATCCAGTTTGGATCTGATTAAGGAGCGATAAAGATGTAACAAGGTAACACGATCAGCTCCCCAACTTGTATGTGCTAAAACTTTTAACAGATTAAGGGCTTTCAAACATTTAGCTTTAAGATATTTGACATGGGGTAAGAAAGATAGTTTTCGATCAAATATAACCCCAAGAAATTTGACTTCTTCGACAACTGGAATTTGAGATCCGTATAAGTATAGATCTGGATGGTCGTGTTTCTTTCGAAGATGACAGAAATGAACGTATTGAGTTTTTGACTTGGAAAATTTGAATCCGTTATTTGTATCCCAGTCTTCTATTCTAGTTAAATTTTGCTGTAATTTCCTTTCTACAGTTCGCATGTTTTTTGACCGATAACATATACAAAAATCATCAACGTATAAAGAGCAATCTGTTTTGTCATCTAACATTTCACGATATTATTAATTTTGATGTTGAATAATGTAGTTGAAAGAATGCTGCCTTGAGGAACACCCTGTTCTTGATCATAAAGGTCAGACAGGGTAGATCCAATTTGCACCTGTATAGTACGGTCTTCAAGAAAACTATGAATGAAGCTGGGTAGACGTCCTTTTAATCCGCAATCATGTAAGTCCTTTAATATACCATAGCGCCAGGTGGTATCATAGGCTTTTTCCAAGTCGAAAAATATTGCTACAACATGTTCCTTTTTAATAAAAGCATTACGAATAAATGTTTCCAGTCTGATCAAATTGTCGTTGGTACTACGTTCAGTTCGGAAGCCCGACTGATATTCAGATATAAGATTATTGGATTCTAAGTACCAAACTAGTCGTTTATTTATCATTCTTTCTAACGTTTTACACAGACAACTTGTAAGAGCTATTGGTCGATAATTTGTGGGTTCTGCGTGATCTTTTCCAGGTTTGGGAATTGGTACTATTGTAGCTAAGCGCCAAGTTTCTGGATACTCCCCTGTTTCCCAAATATTATTAAAAATATTCAAAAGAGTTTGAAGTGATCTTTTTGGAAGATGTTTCAACATCTGATGATGAATATCATCTGGACCTGTAGCGGTATTATGGGACTTTTCGATGGCTTCAACAAGTTCAGAGATTAAAAGGATTGTTATAGTTCTCATTGTTAGGCGATTTGAAATAAAGTTTTCGTTTTTCTTGCTATTTTTTGATAGTTTGGAATTTATTTGAATAATTTTTTGATGATGAATTTCTCATAAACTCCTAGAGTATCAGCAATGTCTTTCTTTGTAGAAGCTTTTTCTTCATCGTCAATATTAAGATGAGTATAATTGGGTGGTTTAAATTTACCAGATATTTTTCGTACCATATCCAAAACCTTTTTAATTGGTGTTCTATTGCTTATTTTAGAAATGTAAGATCTCCAAGATTTTCGTTTTGAGGCTCTTACAGTTCTACGAGCTTTTGCTCTGAATACTTTTATATCATTTAATTTCTCTTTTGTTGGATTCTTGCAGAATTTTGATAATGCTTGTTTACGTTGTTTAATAGCTTCTTTACAGTCATCATTAAACCATGGTTTGCTTTTCTTTGAATTAGTAGAGGTCTTAGGAATACATTTATTGGATATATTCATAAGTGATGCAGTAAATTCAGCAACAATATCAGATGTCACTGAAATGCTCTACTGACAGTTCGTTATCACACATGGTATGAAACAACTCCCAGTTAGCTTTATTAAATTTCCATTTTTGGTTATGATCATCGTCTGAACAAATGACACTTTCCATCAATACTTGGAAGTGATCACTTCCATGTTGATCGTCACAAACTGACCAATCATAGTCAAGCAGCAGGGACGGACGGCACAAGGATAGATCTAAAGAAGAGAAATGACCTGTTGCAGGATGAAGATATGTTTGAGATTTATCATTCATTAAACATAAATCAGTTCTAGTAATAAAATTCTCAAGCACTTCACCTCTGTTATTATTATTTTTACACCCCCAAAGGATATTATGACCGTAAAAGTCATCTACTAATATGTAAGGTGAAGGAAGTTGCTTAAGCAACGATTCCAATTGTTCTGTCTTTAGTGAAAAAGATAGAGGAATATAAACAGAACAAATAGTGGTCTCCTTATCCAAGGAAACTGAAACTGCAACAGCTTGAAGTTCTGTCTTAAGTTTAATTTCTCTATGTGGAATAGAAGATTTTAGTAAAATAGAGCTTCCACTAGATGGTCGTTGACCACCTGAATAAACATAATTATATGTATGGAAATCTTTGATATCTACGTTTTCATCCGGTTTCAGATGCGTTTCTTGCAAGCAAGACACAGATGGTCTTAGAAGAGTTAAAAGAAGTAATAACTCATAGTAATTTGCCTTAAGACCTCGACAATTCCACTGTATTATTTTATGTTTAAATACCATGGTTATTTATCAGATGGATGATAGTGTTATCAGACTGGGTTTATTCGAATAATTGTACCTTTTGGAACACCTGGAGGGGATTCTGTAAAGATCACAGAATCATCCTCCTCCATGTCTTCCAAGACGCTAAACGGATTATCTGATGCTTTGGTCTGTTTACCATCAATCGCTGTTCTATCTTTACGTACAGTTTGAGTTCTCTGTCTTTGGCGATCACGTGCCATATCTCTTTTAATCATGTCGATTGTTCCTGGTTTCAATATTTTTTCTGTTTTTTGTGGTGTCGTAAAAGTAAAGTTTTTGTCACTGTCTTTACTGTTTGTATTTGTTTCTGTGACAGTTGTAATAATCACAGGATCTGTTTGCGTTTGAGCATCTTTAGTTGCTTTCACTTGGGCGGATTTTGTCACGCTGGCGTAAGTTGTGCTATCTGGCTTTTCTACCTTTTGTCGAGCTTCCTGGAAAGAGATGTTATTAGTGTACTTTATTTTCATGATTTCTTTTTCTTTGTGCCAGGTTTGGCAATCACGTGAATTCGCAGCATGATTGCCAGAACAGTTGAAACATTTTGACTTTCGTGTTCATCTGCTAGAGTCCTCAGTATCATGTTGAGGCTCACCACAATTGACACAGATAGCTGGTCTGTTGCAATTGTCTTCATGGTGGCCAAACATTTGACACCGATAACACCGCAGTGGGTTCGGGATGTAAACTTCTACAGGTACTCTGAGATAACCGACTGTTGCTATTTTCGGTAATTCGGGTGTATTGAAAGTAAATACAAAAGTATTCGTGGGTCTTATCTGACCATCACAACGAACCTGAATTCTTCGAACCGCCAGTACACCTTGGTCTCTCATCTCCTCAACAATATGTTCGTTGGTACAGCCCTTAAGGGCCGGACAACGAACAATACCCTTGGAAGAATTGAGGGTATTGTGTAATTTAACTTGGCATTTAATGTCAAAGAATGTCGTTGTTTTTAACAGGTTTTTGATATGTGATTCACGTTCACATTCAACTAGCAAGTCACCGGATTTTAAATTTTTGATACTTTTTGGTTCACCAGCAATGCTTTTTATGGTTTTAAAGATCACGAAAGGCGACAGTGAACATATAGATTTGTTGTCTTCAAGAGAGGATATGACAAGGAATCGAGATGTTTTTGATAGTGTTTCACGTGTTTGACTGGTTGATGGCTTTTGTGACGCTTGGTCATCAGATTCTGTGTCGGTAGAGGGTTTCTGTCTTTTTCCTTTTGTTTTATTCGTCATGTTGAAATAATTAAAATGTCTCTCCTTCATGCTCTCCACCCACCAAGGAGCCCAACAAGGAAACATTTTATTGGGGCGGATTTCCTACTCACCAATGCTAGAGATACACAGACGAGATACTCGTACAACTATGATAGCCATACGATTGACTCAATAAGCCGTCGCTTTCTAGGAATGAGAAAAGTTAAGAAAAAGATTATGGGCACATGGTCGGTATCAGTGCGATACAAAGGAAGGAAGATGATGATGAGTTCAGGTTTAACGACGCATCAACCCATGAGGGTCATTTGCGTCAAAATGGTAAACTAACATGGTTCTGTAATGAAACGGCTATAAAAGTAAGTCATATATGCATAAAATGTAAAACTAGAACGAATTTAAAAATTAAAGCAGTTAGACTTTGTTAAAAAGGTTGATGTGTTTTAAAAAGAACAGTAAATTATCAGCAGGTACATTTTCAAATAAGTATCTTAGGTCATTTGTTTGAAAGAATTGACGTCGCACATGAGAGAATTCAATGCAGTCGATCAGGAAGTGTTTCACCGTAAAAGGTTCATTACAGCTGATACAAAATGGCTGATCTTCTCGTTTAAGCAGATAAGAATGTGTGAGTCTAGTATGACCTATACGTAAACGAGTAAGAACCACTTCTTCTCGCCTTAATGATCGATAAATGGTATTTTTACCAAGAACCGGTTTTATTTCATGTAGTTTATTGAATGTCGCTCTGTCCCATGACAGCTGCCATTTGGATAAGATGTACCTGTTGATAAAAGGTTTAAAATCTGTACATGGAAGTTTAAAATTCGAAATTTCTAGATCGAGTGAGGCCTTTGCTTTTACATCGGCAGCCTCGTTACCTTTTATGCCAACATGGCTGGGGAGCCAACAGAATATAATTTCCTTAGTTTCCGATAACTCGTGATGTTTTTCTATCAGGTTCTGAATTTTGGGTCTTTTTGAAGATGTGTGGTTTAGAGATTTCAAAACAGAAAGGGAGTCCGAGAAAATAACGAATTTGTTATCTAAAGAATTATTCATAACGTAATCCAAAGCCATATCAATAGCCTTGGATTCAGCAGTGAAAATAGATGAGCCATCAGGAAGACGGATCTTTTCATGGTGATTGCCTTTTCTTCAACTTTTGAGCCATCAGTGTAGATGTGTTGATAGTCTGAAAGTCGCGATTTTAATTCTTGGAAGTTTTGTTTCATGAGATGTGAATCAGAAAGTGACTTTTTGCTATTGTGTAAATCGAGAAGAATAGTTGGTTTAGTAATGCACCAGAATGGAATATCAGAAAAAGAGTGCTTTTGGATGTTTTTAGTGTTAATATTAGAGGATTCTAAAAGTGGTGCTATACGAAGGCCGAAGGATTTAATTGCGTTATGTTTTCTTTCATAATATTCCTGAAATTGTGGTGGAAATGTGACTTCAAAAGCAGGGTTAGAAGGGTTAGCAGCAAGTCTGATGGCGTACTGAAGGGACAATTTTTCTCTGCGTAGCCATAACGATGGCTCATCTGCTTCCACGTTAAGACTCGATATTGGAGACGTACGAAAAGCTCCCAATGCCAAACGAAGTCCTTGATTATGTACAGTGTCTAACATCTGTAGATAAGATTTTCTAGCAGATCCATATACGATGGACCCATAATCAAGTTTTGATCGAATTAAAGAACGATATAGATGAAGAAGAGTTGTTCTGTCCGCACCCCAACTTGTGTGAGATAAAACTTTTAAAAGGTTTAATGCTTTTAAACTTTTCGCTTTCACGTATTTTATATGGGGTATGAAGGAGAGTTTTCAATCAAATATAACCCCAAGAAATTTTGATTTGGCAACAACTGGTATTTGAGATCCATATATGTAGAATGCTGGATCATTGTGTATTTTCCGTTGTTGACAGAAATGAACGCACTGCGTTTTCGATTTGGAAAATTTGAAGCGATTTCTTATTGCCCAGTCTTCAATTCTATTTAGACATTGCTGTAGATGTCTTTCTATTGTGCGCATATTTTTCGAGCGAAAACATATACAGAAATCATCAACGTACAAAGAACCATCTGTCTTGAAATCCAGACAGTTTATAATATCGTTTAATTTCACGTTGAATAAAGTGGTTGAAAGTATGGCTCCTTGAGGAACGCCCTGTTCTTGATCATAGAGGTCAGAGAGGGTCGATCCTACACGCACTTGTATAGTATGATCTTCAAGAAAACTTTTAATAAAGTTTGGTAGTCTTCCTTTCAGACCAAAGTTGTGAAGGTCTTTCAAAATTCCGTATCGCCAAGTAGTATCGTAGGCTTTTTCAAAATCGAAAAATACAGCGACTACATGTTCTCGTTTTATAAAAGCATCGCTGATAAAAGTTTCTAGTCTAACTAAATTATCATTGGTACTACGTTCAGCTCGGAATCCCGACTGAAACTTTGTGATAAGATTGTTAGATTCTAAGTACCAAACAAGTCGTTTGTTTATCATTCTCTCTCTGATGTTTTGCAAAGGCAACTTGTTAGCGCTATTGGTCTGTAGTTTGTTGGTTCTGCATGATCTTTCCCTGGTTTGGGAATAGGTATAATTGTGGCCAAACGCCAGCTTTCTGGAAAAACTCCTGTTGTCCATATACCGTTGAAAATATGTAAAAGTGTGTCAAGGGCGGTTTCGGGAAGGTGTTTAAGCATCTGATAATGGATGTCATCAGGTCCTGTGGCTGTATCTATTGATACTGCGATAGCATCTTTAATTTCTGTTATATTAAATAGATTGTTATATTCTTCAGCATTTGAAGAGGTGAAATTAAGTTTGATCTTTTCTTCTTGTTTTTTGATGTTTTGAAACTTCTCTGAATAATTCCGAGATGAGGAATTATCCAAAAAAGTTTCGCCAAGTGTATTTGCTATCTCTTCCTTTGATGTGGCCTTTGTTCCACGTTTTGTATTTAATTGGGTGAAACTGGGTGATTTAGATTTACCAGATATTTTTCGTATCATATCCCAAACCTTTTTAATTGGAGTTTTATGATTTAAATTCGAAACGTAAGATTTCCATGATTTGCGTTTGGAGGCCTTTATTGTTCGAC
The DNA here is from genome assembly GCA_964016985.1 of Anodontia alba. Classification (NCBI taxonomy): domain Eukaryota; kingdom Metazoa; phylum Mollusca; class Bivalvia; order Lucinida; family Lucinidae; genus Anodontia; species Anodontia alba. Next base: position 55,328,774 of record OZ024835.1, read on the forward strand.
GAGCCTTTGCTCTGAAGTTTTTAACTTTATTCAAGTTCTCCTTTGTTGGATATCTGCAGAACTTTGATAATGCTTGCTTGCGCTGTTTTATGGCATCTTTGCATTCATCATTGTACCATGTCTTGCTTTTCTTTGGATTTGTCGAGCTTTTCGGTATACTTTTGTTAGAGATATCAAGAAGAGAAGAAGTAAAATCATCTAGGGGATCTAAGGAATTGTTAAACTTATCAATTTTTAGACTTTCTTCGCATAATGAATGATATAATTCCCAATTTGCTTTATTTAGTTTCCACTTTGCGTTATGATCGTTCGTGGAATTGTTTACGCTTTCAATAATAACAGGGAAGTGATCACTTCCATGTTGATCTTCACTGACCGTCCAGTCGAAATCTAGCAGTAGAGATGGATGACACATGGAAAGATCTAACGAAGAGAACTTTCCAGTTGCAGGATGGAGATAGGTGTGAGATTTGTCATTCATAAGACAAAGATCGTTTTTGGTTATAAAGTCTTCAATAATATTACCTTTAGGGTTGTTATCTTTACATCCCCAAAGGATATTGTGACCATTGAAGTCACCAACTAGTATATAGGGTGAAGGAAGTTGTTTAAGTAAAGTGTCTAAATGTTTGGTCTCTAAATGAAATTTCGGAGGTATATACACAGAACAAATAGTAATTTCTTTATCTAAAGTGACAGAAACCGCAACGGCTTGAAGATTGGTTACAAGTTTAATTTCTCGCTGCGGACATGAAGAGTGAACTAAGATGGAGCTTCCACCAGACGGCCTCTGGCCTTCCGAATATATATAATTGTATGTATTGAAACCTCTGATATTAAATTGATCATCAGTTTTTAAAAAAGTTTCTTGCAAGCAAAAAACTGACGGACTCAATAAAGATAAAAGTAATAAGATCTCATTATAGTTTGACCTTAGACCTCGACAGTTCCATTGTATTATTCTATGATTTGAATTCATTTAAGATTTGTTAGATTTTAGTTAGACCAGAAACTAAGGATATGTTATTGGTGACTTTGATCTATTATTACTACTACTGGCATGAGTATTTTCTCTTGATCTTGATCTATTATTGTTAGTTCGTGGGCGATCTGGAGCTTCTCCTAACTCCATATCAGCGCTACTGTCACTCAAAGATCCAAATCGGTTATGCTGTTGAATATCATCATTTTCACCTTTTCGTTCTCTGTTTGATCGGACTGGTTTTTTTTTGTTCCTTGACTAGATTTTATTTTTGTTTGGTCTTTCCTAGATGGTGTTGAATGACTTCTTGCTTGTCTTTCTTTCTGTTGTTGTTTCTTCCAATCTTTTTTTATCATCTCAATGGTGGCTTTTTTCAGGCCAACCTCTGTTTTTTTTCTCCTCGATAGGTGTCTTTGTTTGACTTCTGGTTGCGTTGTTTGTTTGAACTTTTTGCCTTTGCAGTTCTTCTGTTTGGCTGTTTGTGTTTGTTAAACTTGATTGAACTGTAGAGTCTATGATAGTTATTGGATCAGTTTGAGTGGCAGTATCAACCACAGAAACTTTTTTCATAGAAGACTGGGTGATGTTTGCATAACTTATTCCAGGAATTGGAGTTGGAGCCTCAACGAGTTTCCGCGCCTCAACGAAAGAAATATTTCTGGTGAATTTTATACGTAATATTTCTTTTTTTTTTTGTGCCAAATTTGACATTCTTTAGAGTCGGCACTGTGTTTTTCACCACAATTTGCACAGTGTAATTCGTTTGTACATCTACCTTCGGAGTGTTCGGCTATTTGACCACATTTTGAACAGATAGGGTCTTTGGAACACCTATCCTCATGATGTCCATATTTTTGGCAGTTATGGCAACGCAAAGGATTTGGTATGTAGACTTCTGCGTTGACTCTAAAGTAAGCCACTTTAACTGTTTTAGGTAAAACTGGTGTATTAAATGTAAAGACAAAGGTGTTTGTGTCTTTTAACTCTCCGTTTCGTTTTACTTTGAATCTTTTAACTCCAGTTACTCCTTGAGATCTTGTGCCCTCGAGAATCTCATCCTCGTCGCAATTCCTCAATTCGGGGCAACGAATTACTCCTTTTGAGGAATTTAGCGAGGTATGAGGGTACACTCGAACTTTCAAGTCGTGAAAAGTCTGTGCACGAAGTATATTCTCGGCATGGGCTTTCTTGGATACCTCAATGAGCAGCTGATTGGACCTGTGTAGTTTTTTATGTTTTCGGGTTCACTAGCTATACTTTGTATCACTTTTTGTATTAAAAACGGGGACAAAGATGTTATTTGTCTCTTCTCGTCTTTGCTTTCAACTACAATGAAGCGTGGAAAATGTTGAGGTGTATCATTTGAGGTAGTTGGAGGTTGAGTGCTATCGTCAAAATCTGAAATATCTGAGTCTGGACATTGTCTAGTTCGTTTTCTTTTATCATAACCCATGATGAAAATGTATTAAAATTCGTCCTCCATGCTCTCCACCCACCATGGAGCCCAACAAGGGAACACATAAATGGAGTGGCTTTCCTACTCGCTTGTGCTAGAGATACACAGAAGATATACTCGCACGAGCAAAATGCTGCACGATTGACCCGTTGAGCCGCCGCCTTCTTAGGATTGGAAAGGTTGAGAAATAAGACTTATGAGCAAACGGTGAGTATCAGTATGATACAAAAGACAAGAAAGAGAAAGAAAAGATTTTTCCTAGGGCTTGGCGCGACCAGCCGATTGACCGTGCCGGGTCTCACGGACACCCTTCTACACCGAAATCTAGGCCAAAGAGGCGTGTTGAGCCGTCAGGAGAGAACAAACTCCCAGTAACTCTCAACCTCCAGGATCCCTTCTTCCGGCTTACGGGTTGCCACCCACGGCAAACGGGTGGTATTTTCTCTTCGCTCTTCCCAAAGGGGACAATTACTGCTCATCAAGCAAGCAACGTTCCCAGTGGGAATTGAGCCCCCGGGGCCTCGACAAGGCGGAAAGTTTAATACCCAGGGGACAAAGGAAGGAAGAGAAAGAAAAGTGATTTCCTAGGGCTTGGCACGACCAGCCGATTATCCGTGTCGAGCCTACCACGGACACCCTTCTACACCGAATCAGAGGCCAAAGAGATGTGTTGAGACACCTGGAGATCCCTGGCGTGTCCCTCAATCTCCAGGATCCTCCTTTCCGGCTCACGGGTTGTCACCCACGGCAAACGGGTGGTATTTCCTCTTCGCTCTTCCCAAAGGGGACAATTACTGCTCACCAAGCTAGCAACGTTCCCAGTGGGAATTGAGCCCCCAGGGCCTCGGCAAGGCGGAAAGTTTAATACCCAGGGGTGTAGGCATGGGGTTTCTTGGCATGAGGTTTCTTCTCAGGAGTTCAATTTTGTAGGCATGAGGTTTCTGACTCAATTGGGCATTGTCAGAGTTCCAGAAGAGAGAGTCAGAATAATTCTTCTCCTGCTTTTCCGGCTTCTGCAGGTTCAGTACATTGCAGCCCGAGAATTTCTGTCCATGTTGGGATCACTCAATGCAGCAGCAGGTTGAGTTCATTTGGGTCGCCGTCATATGAGAATTCGGTTCTGGCAAATTGGAAACCTCACCGCAACGGTCTAAACCTATTTATTCCAATATCCCATTCGTGTCGTGCATCAATCAAATGGTGGATGAATCCTACCATTTACTTGACTGGAATTGCCCTAGTTATTCCATCTCCAGAATTTCATCTATTCTCAGACGCCAGTCGCCTGTGCTAAGGTGCTCATTTGGAACCCCTAGGCCTCGAAGGATAAGGCCTTGGCTTCCCAAGAACTTCCATATCATTAATTTGGAGTTACGAGCAGTTTTCCTAGCACTCCAACATTTTCAGAATCACATTTACAACTCTTGCGTGATGGTACCATCACACAATTTGTCAGTAGTGGCTTACCTCAAGAAACAAGGGGGGGGGGGGGGGGGACCCAATCCCCATGTCTGTGCATGCTAGTATGGGAGCTCCTTTATTGGTGTCATCATCGGAATATTCACATTCAAGTCAGGCATATTCCAGGGAAATTGAATGTGTTAGCGGACAGTCTGTCTCGCCTAGACCGAATTCTAACTACCGAATGGTCTCTAGATCGGGGGATTGCTCACCAGATTTTCAAGCTTTGGAGTACTCCTCAAGTGGATCTCTTTGCCACCAGATTAAACCATCTGCGGATCACAGGGCCTGTGGAGTGGATGCTATGTCCCTAGATTGGAGAAACCTATTTGCATATGCATTCCCTCCATTCAAACTTGTTCCACTGGTTTTCAACAAAATAAGGGTTGATGATGAGTTCAGGTTTAACGACGCGTCAACCTATGAGGGTCATTTGCGTCAAAATGGTGAACTAACATGGTTCTGTAATGAAACGATTATAATGATAAAGTCATCAATGCATAAAATATAAAACGAATTTAAAAATTAAAACAGTTATACTTTGTTAAAAAGATTGATGTGTTTTAAAAACACAAGTATGTTATCAGCCGGTACATTTTCAAATAAGTATTTCAGGTCATTTGTTTGGAAAAATTGACGTCGCACATGAGAGAATTCAATGCAGTCGATCAGAAAGTGTTTCACCGTAAAAAGTTCATTACAGCTGATACAAAATGGCTGATCTTCTCGTTTGAGTAGATAAGAATGTGTGAGTCTAGTATGACCAATACATAGACGAGTAAGGACCACTTCTTCTCGCCTTAATGACCGATAAATGGTATTTTTACCAAGAACCGGTTGTACTTGATGTAGTTTATTAAATGTCGCGCTGTCCGAGGACATTTGCCATTTGGATAAGATGTACCTGTTGATAAAAGGTTTAAAATCTGTACATGGAAGTTTAAAATTCGAAATTTCTATATCGAGTGAGGCCTTTGCTTTTACGTCGGCAGCCTCGTTACCTTTTATGCCAACATGGGTGGGAAGCCAACAGAACAAAATTTCCTTAGTTATTGATAGCTCGTGATGTTTTTCTATCACGTTCTGGATTTTGGGATTTTTTGAAGATGTGTAATTTAGAGATTTCAGAACAGAAAGGGAGTCCGAGAAAATAACGAATTTGTTCTCTAAAGAGTTATTCATAACGTAATCCAAAGCCATATCAATAGCCTTAGATTCAGCAGTGAAAATAGATGAGCCATCAGGAAGACGGATCTTTTCATGGTGGCTGCCCGATATATACGCACAGCCAACCTTATCGTCAACTTCTGAGCCATCAGTGTAGATGTGTTGATAATCTGAAAGTCGCGACTGTAATTCTTGGAAGTTTTGTTTCATGAGATGTGAATCAGAAAGTGACTTTTTGCTTTGTGTAAATCGAAAAGAATATTTGGTTTAGTAATGCACCAGGATGGAATATCAGAAAATGTGTGTTTTTGAATGTTTTTAATGTTAATATTAGTAGATTTTAAAAGTGGTGCTATACGAAGGCCGAAGGATTTAATTGCGTTAGGTTTTCTTTCATAATATTCCTGAAATTATGGTGGAAATGTGACTTCAAAAGCAGGGTTAGAAGGGTTAGCAGCAAGCCTGATGGCAAACTGAAGAGACAATTTTTCTCTGCGTAGCCATAACGATGGCTCATCTGCTTCCACGTTAAGACTCGATACTGGAGACGTACGAAAAGCTCCCAATGCCAAACGAAGTCCTTGATTATGTACAGTGTCTAACATCTGTAGATAAGATTTTCTAGCAGATCCATATACGATAGACCCATAATCAAGTTTTGATCGAATTAAAGAACAATATAGATGAAGAAGAGTTGTTCTGTCCGCACCCCAACATGTGTGAGATAAAACTTTTAAAAGGTTTAATGCTTTTAAACATTTCGCTTTCAAGTATTTTATATTGGGTATGAAGGAGAGTTTTCTATCAAATATAACCCCAAGAAATTTGGATTCGGCAACAACTGGTATTTGAGATTCATATATGTAGAGTGCTGGATCATTGTGTATTTTCCGTTGTTGACAGAAATGAACGCACTGAGTTTTCGATTTGGAAAATTTGAAGCGATTTCTTATTGCCCAGTCTTCAATTCTATTTAGACATTGTATAGATGTATTTCTATTGTGCGCATATTTTTCGAGCGAAAACATATACAGAAATCATCAACGTACAAAGAACCATCTGTCTTGTAATCCAGACAGTTTATAATATCGTTTAATTTCACGTTGAATAAAGTGGTTGAACGTATGGCTCCTTGAGGAACGCCAACAAAATAAGGGATTCCAAACAGTCGGTTCATTCTCATAGCCCCGCTTTGGCCCCAGAGGAGCTGGTTTTCAGTCATTCTGAGTCTCATCATAGACTTTCCCAAGGAGCTTCCTGTTCATCGGGGTCTGGCTTCACAATTTCACGGCGAAGTTCTCCGACACAATCCATCTATGTTATATCTTCACGCCTGGATGTTGTCAGGAGTCAAATCAGAGGTAAGTATTTCTGAATTCGCTACCCAATGCATTTCTCAGTCCCGCAGAGCGTCTACGCTCAAGGTCTATTCTGGAAGATGGAGGATATTCTCGGATTGGTGTCAGCAAAGGGACTAACAAAATTGATAGATTTTTTCTGCTATATTTTTGATGATGATGAGTTCAGGTTTAACGACGCATCAACCCATGAGGGTCATTTGCGTCAAAATGATTTACTAACATGGTTCTGTAATGGAACGATTATAATGATAAGTCATAAATGCATAAAATGTAAAACTATGACGAATTTAAAAAATAAAAGTTAAACTTTGTTAAAAAGATTGATCTGTTTTAAAAACACAAGTATGTTATCAGCCGGTACATTTAAAAATAAGTATCTCAGGTCATTTGTTTGGAAGAGTTGACGTCGCACATGAGAGAATTTAATGCAGTCGATCAGGAAGTGTTTCACCGTAAAATGTTCATTACAGCTGATACAAAATGGCTGATCTCGTTTGAGTAGATAAGAATGTGTGAATATAGTATGACCAATACGTAGACGGTATAATTCCTGACTATAAAATTAAACTTATTGAAATGCATCTTAAATTGGACAAAAACAAATTTCGCGAGATCTATCCTTTTTAACCTTTCCTATTGTTACTAACATGCTTCATTTGTTTGTGTATCATCCTGTTCCCGTGGGTCGCACATGGGACGAAGATTATAACCTCATCTGTATTTAACATATGTGTTTGTGTCATTTTTCCGAACTCTAGCATTTCCCACATTAAAAAGATGCATTTAATAATGTTAGATAAGAAACTAAACGTTTTTCAAGGTATGAAAGCTACACATCATTTGAAAGCTACATATCATCTAACACAACTTGTTTGACTCTGTTAAAAAATGAATAAAAAAAATTTCCTTCTTTCTTTTATATATCATTTGAAAGCATATCATCTAACACAACTTGTTTGTTTGACTCTCTTAAAAACCGATTCCAAAAAAATGAATCCTTCTTTCTTTAATAAACTATTTTATTTTAAATATGGATCCCCTAATGTTGAAAAGAACCTTTCAATTACCCAGACGTTTTCAGCCTCCCTTGTCTGTAGGGAATAAAATTTACAGATCACTTTCCTTCTGTAGTGGATAGGGTGTAATCCCCTGTTAAAACAGGAACCACCTGTTTGCCGTAGGTGGCGTCTCGTATATTGGGAGAGGGGAACCTGATGATGGAGGAAAGCCTAGGGATCAGCTTTTCAACACATCATTTTGGCCCTTATTTCAGATAGAAGAGCGGTCTGGGTTAGATCCGGCCTGGATCAATCTGCTCAGTCGTGCCAAGCTCTAGAAGCGCACAATTTGTTCTTAGCTTCTTTCTCTCGTATCTTTATGGTACCAACGGGCTTATTTTTCTCTTATTCATCTAACTTTTAGTGAGTTTCAATGGGCGGCGGCTTGTATTGGGGCTTTGGCAGAAACCTCTGTGAGCGGAGGCTGTGGTTAGGGGATGAACCCAACTGTTCATAAATTTCTCATTGGAAATTTAGATGAATAGGTGGGGAGTCATATACACATGAGGCCGAGCTGAAGACTGATCTTGACACCGAGTATAATAGCAATGTAGCTAGACGTTAGAAATAGGAGATCCATTTCTGTTAAAGTCCCCTTGCAGGGCTCCATGGAGGGTGGGGCGCATAGCTATCGAACCAAAAATTTATCACCATGGCCTCTCGAAAAAGATTTCTAGCTTTCGTCTCTTCGCAGGACGAAACGCAACCGACAACGTTTACATTTAAGGCAAACGAAAATTTTGCAATACTTTTAGTGATTTCAAGTGAAGAGAAACCTATTACATCCTTATCACCATTTATAATTGAAAAAAAAAAAACAACAAATAGAATCCATTATTGGTACCCCAAAAAATGTAAAAAAAAAAAAAAAATGTAAAAAAAAAAAAAAAAAAAAAAAAAAAATAATAATAAAAAAAAAAAATAAATAAATAAAAAATAAAATAAAATAAAAAATAGAACACTTTTGGTCAAAACAAACAAAATCTCAATCGGAAAATCTCTTAAAAATTACAAAATTCTTTAATCTCAATGTCACTGTCACGGAACATAAAACACTCAACAGTTGCAAAGGTATTATCCGTGACAGAATGCTAAAACTGAAACAGAAGAAAGTATCACCGAATATCTCAAAACACAAGGAGTAACAGCTTGCAAACGTTTTACAATTAAAAAAGACGGAAACCTCATAGAAACAAATACACTTTTATTACCATTTAATACAACAACTTTACCTAAATCACTAGAATTTTTTTACCGAATTATACCGGTTGAAGTATACATTCCAAATCCTCTGCAGTATTTCAACTGCCAGAGGTTTGGACATCATGAGAACGGCTGTCCTGAATTAGTATGTGAAAAATGTGGTATGGGTGATTTTGATCACCCTACACATGCTTGTAAAAATGAAGCCAAGTGCGTGAACTGTCACAAAAATCATTTATCTAAATCAAATCAGTGTCAGATTTGGAAAAAAGAGAAAGAAATTATGAAAATGAAAGTTACACAAAAAAACACTTATTTGGAAGCTAAAAAAAATTCAAGAAAACCAACCTGAAATTACTTTTGTAAAAGGTGTTCAATCCCTAAACACCAAATCTGAAACAAAAGAAACTTCTACCCAGTTTAACGAAAAAGATGCTGTCATTAAACCAAATTAAAAAGTCATTACTGCTACTCTAAAACCTAAACTTAAACCCACATCAACTCATCAGTCTAGACAAGCAAAATCATCTCAAAACAGTTCACAAACACAGCCGAATAAAGCAAGTGGATCGCAACAGAGATCCAGGTCTAGGACAGCTGACACGAAAGAAAAAAATGGAAAAGAAAAAGATAAAGAGAAAAAACCGAATCCATACAGTAAAGGGGGATCGGCCGATCCGATAAAGTTGAAAAAACAAAAGGATTAAGTTCTTTATTTTAAATCATCTCTCCATTCATTATGGATAAAAAATCAATTCTTCAGTGGAACTGTCGAGGACTCAAAGCAAATTATAATGAAATTTTAATTTTAACATGATGATGAGTTCAGGTTTAACGACGCATCAACCCATGAGGGTCATTTGCGTCAAAATGGTGAACTAACATGGTTCTGTAGTGAAACGATTATAATGATAAGTCATAAATGCATAAAATGTAAAACTAGAACGAATTTAAAAATTAAAGCAGTTATACTTTGTTAAAAAGATTGATGTGTTTTAAAAACATAAGTATGCTATCATTTGATACATTTTCAAATAAGTATCTCAGGTCATTTGTTTGGAAGAATTGACGTCGTACATGAGAGAATTCAATGCAATCGATCAGAAAGTGTTTTACCGTAAAAGGTTCATTACAGCTGATACAAAATGGCTGATCTTCTCGTTTGAGTAGATAAGAATTTGTGAGTCTAGTATGACCTATACGTAGACGAGTAAGAACCACTTCTTCTCGCCTTAATGACCGATAAATATTATTTTTACCAAGAACCGGTTTTATTTCATGTAGTTTATTGAATGTCGCTCTGTCCCATGACAGCTGCCATTTGGATAAGATGTACCTGTTGATAAAAGATTTAAAATCTGTACATGGAAGTTTAAAATTCGAAATTTCTAGACCGAGTGAGGCCTTTGCTTTTACGTCGGCAGCCTCGTTACCTTTTATGCCCACATGGCTGGGGAGCCAACAGAACAAAATTTCCTTAGTTTTCGATAGCTCGTGGTGTTTTTCTATCACGTTCTGGATTTTGGGATTTGTTGAAGATGTATGATTTAGAGATTTCAAAACAGAAAGGGAGTCAGAGAAAATAACGAATTTGTTCTCTAAAGAGTTATTCATAACGTAATCCAAAGCCATATCAATAGCCTTGGATTCAGCAGTGAAAATAGATGAGCCATCAGGAAGACGGATCTTTTCATGGTGGCTGCCCGATATATACGCACAGCCAACCTTATCTTCAACTTTTGAGCCATCAGTGTAGATGTGTTGATAATCTGAAAGTCGCGACTGTAATTCTTGGAAGTTTTGTTTCATGAGATGTGAATCAGAAAGTGACTTTTTGCTGTTGTGTAAATCGAAAAGAATATTTGGTTTAGTAATGCACCAGGATGGAATATCAGAAAACGAGTGTTTTTGAATGTTTTTAATGTTAATATTAGTAGATTCTAAAAGTGGTGCTATACGAAGGCCGAAGGATTTAATAGCGTTAGGTTTTCTTTCATAATATTCCTGAAATTGTGGTGGAAATGTGACTTCAAAAGCAGGGTTAGAAGGGTTAGCAGCAAGTCTGATGGCATACTGAAGGGACAATTTTTCTCTGCGTAGCCATAACGATGGCTCATCTGCTTCCACGTTAAGACTCGATACTGGAGATGTACGAAAAGCTCCCAATGCTAAACGAAGTCCTTGATTATGTACAGTGTCTAACATCTGTAGATAAGATTTTCTAGCAGATCCATATACGATGGACCCATAATCAAGTTTTGATCGAATTAAAGAACGATACAGGTGAAGAAGAGTTGTTCTGTCCGCTCCCCAACTTGTGTGAGATAAAACTTTTAAAAGGTTTAATGCTTTTAAACATTTCGCTTTCAAGTATTTTATATGGGGTATGAAGGAGAGTTTTTTATCAAATATAACCCCAAGAAATTTAGATTCAGCCACAACTGGTATTTGAGATCCATATATGTAGAGCGCTGGATCGTTGTGTATTTTCCGTTGTTGACAGAAATGAACGCACTGAGTTTTCGATTTGGAAAATTTAAAGCCATTTCTAGTTGCCCAGTCTTCAATTCTATTTAGACATTGCTGTAGATGTCTTTCTATTGTGCGCATATTTTTCGAGCGAAAACAAATACAGAAATCATCAACGTACAAAGAACCATCTGTTTTGTAATCCAGACAGTTTATAATATCGTTTAATTTCACGTTGAATAACGTGGTTGAAAGTATGGCTCCTTGAGGAACGCCCTGTTCTTGATCATAGAGATCAGACAGGGTCGATCCTACACGCACTTGTATTGTTCGATCTTCAAGAAAACTTTTAATAAAGTTTGGTAGTCTTCCTTTCATACCAAAGTTATGTAGGTCTTTTAAAATTCCATATCGCCAAGTGGTATCATAGGCTTTTTCCAAATCGAAAAATACAGCGACTACATGTTCTCGTTTGATAAAAGCATCACGGATAAAAGTTTCTAGTCTAACTAAATTATCATTGGTACTACGTTCAGCTCGGAATCCCGACTGAAGTTTTGTTATCAGATTGTTAGATTCTAAGTACCAAACAAGTCGTTTGTTTATCATTCTCTCTAGTGTTTTGCAAAGGCAACTTGTTAGCGCTATTGGTCTGTAGTTTGTTGGTTCTGCATGATCTTTCCCTGGTTTGGGAATAGGTATAATTGTGGCCAAACGCCAGCTTTCTGGAAAAACTCCTGTTGTCCATATACCGTTGAAAATATGTAAAAGTGTGTCAAGGGCGGTTTCGGGAAGGTGTTTAAGCATCTGGTAATGGATGTCATCAGGGCCTGTAGCTGTATCTTTTGATACTGCGATAGCATCTTTAAGTTCTGTAATGTTAAACAGGCTGTTATATTCTTCAGTATTTGAAGAGGTGAAATTAAGTTTGATCTTTTCTTCTTGTTTTTTGATGTTTTGAAACTTCTCTGAATAATTCCGAGATGAAGAATTATCCAAAAAAGTTTCCCCAAGTGTGTTTGCTATCTCTTCCTTTGATGTGGCCTTTGTTCCACGTTTTGTATTTAAGTGGGTGAAACTGGGTGATTTTGATTTACCAGATATTTTTCGTATCATGTCCCAAACCTTTTTAATTGGAGTTTTATAATTTAAATTCGAAACGTAAGATTGCCATGATTTGCGTTTGGAGGCCTTTATTGTTCGACGAGCCTTTGCTCTGAAATTCTTTACTTTATTCAGGTTCTCCTTTGTTGGATATCTGCAGAACTTTGATAATGCTTGCTTGCGCTGTTTTATGGCATCTTTGCATTCATCATTGTACCATGGCTTGCTTTTCTTTGGATTTGTCGAGGTTTTCGGTATACTTTTGTTAGAGATATCGAGAAGAGAAGAAGTAAAATCATCTAGAGGATCCAAGGAATTGTTTAACTTATCTATTTTTAGACTTTCTTCACATAATGAGTGATACAATTCCCAATTTGCTTTATTGAGTTTCCACTTTGCGTTGTGATCGTTTGTGGAATTATTTACGCTTTCAATAATAACAGGGAAGTGGTCACTTCCATGTTGATCTTCACTGACCGTCCAATCGAAATCCAGCAGAAGAGATGGATGACATAGGGAAAGATCTAAAGAAGAAAAATTTCCAGTTGCAGGATGGAGATAGGTGTGAGATTTGTCATTCATAAGACAAAGATCGTTTTTGATTATAAAGTCTTCAATAATATTACCTTTAGGGTTGTTATCTTTACATCCCCAAAGGATATTGTGACCATTGAAGTCACCAACTAGTATATAGGGTGAAGGGAGTTGTTTGAGTAAAGTGTCTAAATGTTCGGTCTCTAAATGAAAATTTGGAGGTATATACACAGAACAAATAGTAATTTCTTTATCTAAAGTGACAGAAATCGCAACGGCTTGAAGATTGGTTACAAGTTTAATTTCTCGCTGGGGACATGAAGAGTGAACTAAGATTGAGCTTCCACCAGACGGCCTCTGGCCTTCGGAATATATATAATTGTATGTAATGAAATCTCTGATATGTAATTGATCATCAGTTTTTAAAAAAGTTTGTTGCAAGCAAAAAACTGATGGACTCAATAAAGATAAAAGTAATAAGATCTCGTTATAGTTTGACTTTAGACCTCGACAGTTCCATTGTATTATTTTGTGATTTGAATTCATTTTAGAGTTGTTAAGTTTTAGTTAGACTAGCAACTAAGGGTATGTTATTGGTGATTTTGATCTATTATTGTTGACGTGTTTTTGTTCTGATGATCTCGATCTATTTCTATTAGTTCGTGGGCGATCTGGAGCTTCTCCTAACTCCATATCATCGCTACTGTCACTCAAAGATCCGAATCTGTTATGTTGTTGAATAACATTATTTGAACCTTTTCGTTCTCTGTTTGATGTGCTTGGTCTTTGTGTTCCTTGACTAGATTTTGATTTTGTTTCTTTCGTAGGTGGAGATGAATGACTTCTTGCTTGTCTTTCTTTCTGTTGTTGTTTCTTCCAATCTTTCCTTATCATCTCAATGGTGGCTTTTTTCAGGCCACCCTCTCCTTTTTTCTCCTCAATAGGTGTCTTTGTTTGATTTTTGTTTGTGGTGTTTGTTTGACCTTTTTGTTTCTGCAGATCTTCTGTTTTGCTGTTTGTGTTTGTTGTATTTGATTGTACTGCAGAGTCGAGAATAGTGATCGGATCAGTTTGAGTGGCAGTATCAACCACGGAAACCTTTCTCATAGAAGACTGGGTGATGTTGGCATAACTGATTCCAGGTATTGGAGTTGGGGGGGGGGGGGGTCTCAACAAGTTTCCGCGCTTCAACGAAAGAAATATTTCTGGTAAACTTAAGACGTAGAATTTCCTTTTCTTTGTGCCAAATTCGGCATTCTTTAGAGTCAGCACTGTGTTTTTCACCACAATTGACACAGTGTAATTCGTTGCTACATCTACTTTCGAGGTGTTCTCCTGTTTGACCGCATTTCGAACAGATAGGGTCTTTAGAACACCTATCCTCATGGTGTCCATATTTTTGACAATTATGACAACGCAAGGGATTTGGTACGTAGACTTCTACGTTGACTCTAAAGTATGCCACTTTGACCGTTTTGGGTAAAACTGGCGTATTGAAAGTAAAAACAAAGGTGTTTGTGTCTTTTAACTCTCCGTTTCGTTTTATTTTGAATCTTTTTACTCCAGTAACTCCTTGAGATTTTGTGCCCTCGAGAATCTCCTCCTCGCCGCAATTCCTCAATTCGGGACAACGAATTACCCCTTTTGAGGAATTAAGCGAGGTATGGGGGTACACTCGGACTTTCAAGTCGTGAAAAGTCTGTGCACGAAGAAGATTCTCGGCATGGGCTTTCTTGGATACCTCAATGAGTAACTGGTTCGATCTGTTTAGTTTTTTTATGTTTTCCGGTTCACCAGCTATACTCTGTATGACCTTTTGTATCAAAAAAGGAGACAGAGATGTTATCTGTCTGCCCTCTTCTTTGCTTTCAACTAAAATGAAGCGTGGAAAATGTTGATGAGACGTATCATTTGTTGAGGTAGTTGGAGGTTGAGAATTTTCGTCAAAATCTGAATTATCAGTGTCTGGGGTTTGTTTAGTTCTTTTTCTTTTATCATTACCCATGATGAAGTTGTATTAAAATTCGTCCTCCGTGCTCTCCGCCCACCACGGAGCCCAACGAGGGAACACATAAATGGAGTGGCTTTCCTACTCACATGTGCTAGAGATACACAGAAGATATACTCGCACGAGCAAAATGCTGCACGATTGACAGGTTAAGCCGCCGCCTTCTTAGGATTGGAAAGATTGAGAAATAAGAATTATGGGCAAACGGTGAGTATCAGTATGATACAAAAGACAAGGAAGAGAAAGAAAAGGTTTTTCCTAGGGCTTGACGCGACCAGCCGATTGACCGTGCCGGGTCTCACGGACACCCTTCTACACCGAAATCCAGGCCAAAGAGGCGTGTTGAGCCATCAGGAGAGAACAAACTCCCAATAACTCTCAACCTCCAGGATCCCTTCTTCCGGCTTACGGGTTGCCACCCACGGCAAACGGGTGGTATTTCCTCTTCGCTCTTCCCAAAGGGGACAATTACTGCTCACCAAGCTAGCAACGTTCCCAGTGGGAATTGAGCCCCCAGGGCCTCGACAAGGCGGAAAGTTTAATACCCAGGGGTTTAATTTTAACAACACTACTTTCTCCGACTGTCTTTTGTCTCCAGGAAACTCTACAGATAATAATTTTAAAAATTATAATTTTTGCAACTGAAAATCAGAAAGCATCAGGAGGTTCATCTATCCTTATAAAATCAAAATTTCCTCATAGACAGATAGATATAAATAGTAATTTACAAGTTGTTGCTGTAAATGTCGCTGTTTAAATCCACAACAATTTGTTCTCCATATCTTCCTCCACACTGTAAATTTTCTAAACACGATTTAGAAAATCTTATAAACCAGTTACCTCGTCTTTATTTATTATTAGGTGACTTTAATAGTCGCAGCAAACTATGGGGTTGTCTGGATACAAATGACAAAGGAGAAATAATAGAAAATTTTATTGCAGAAAATGATTTATGTTTATTTAACGATAAACAACCAACTTATCTTCATTCTCCTACAAGAAATTATTTTGCTTTAGATTTGTCTATATGCTCTCCAACTATTTACTTAGATTTTGATTGGTTAGTTCTCGATGACCTTCATAGGAGCGATCATTTTCAAATTAAAATAGAAAAAATTGAATCGACAAATGAAGACTATCATTCCCGATGGAATCTGAATAAAGCAATCTGGGAGATTTTTATGGAGTTATGTAATGAAAAATTAAAACCTGAAATGTTTAAAACAGCAGATGATATACAAGCTTTAACTGATACATTGATCCATATAGCCGAAAAATGTATTCCGAAGTCCTTGACACGTTCAAAAAGAAATAGACCTTGGTTTAATAACGATGTTAAAAATTTAATAAAGAAAATCTGCCTTACGAAAATTCAATAGGCAGCCAACAAAAGAAAATCTAATCCATGCCAAACAAATGCGAGCGAAAGCTCGCAAGACAATAAAAGCAGCTAAAAGAACATCTTGGCAGCAATACATCTCGAAACTTAATTCTAGAACTCCAGCAAAGAAAATATGGGACATGATTCGAAAAATTACTGGCAAGAATAAAAATAACAAGCATGTCCATATAAAATCAAATGGAAATACATGCTCAACGACTAAAGATATTTCCAATGCCCTAGGAGAGAATTTTCAGAAAAATTCTTCTAGTGCAAATTACTCCGAAAACTTTCAGAACATAAAACAAGAACGAGAGAAAGAGCATTTAAATTTTATGTCACTAAATCATGAAAAATATACTGTACCATTCACAGCTTCAGAATTATTAGATGCTTTTCATCAATCTCATGATACAGCTGCTGGTCCTGTTGATATTCATTATCAAATTCTTAAACATTTACCCGATAACGCTTTAGAAACATTATTAAATATTTTAAATGATATTTGGAGCACTGGAAAATTTCCAAAAGACTGGAGTAAAGCAACAATTATACCTATACCAAAACCAATAAAGATCATACTGAAGCTACTAACTATAGACCTATTGCTTTGACAAGTTGTTTATGTAAAACAATGGAGAGAATGATTAATGATAGGCTGGTTTGGTTCTTACTAGCTTATAACAAAATATCAAGCTGGATTCAGGAAAAACAACTGTACAAACGATCATTTGATTCGTTTGGAATCATTTATTCGTGATGCCTTTGTTAAAAAAGAACATGTCGTAGCTGTATTTTTTTATCTTGAAAAAGCTTATGATACTACTTGGAAACATGGCCATCATGAAAGATCTACATAAATTAGGCCTTAAAGGCCGATTACCACTTTTTATTCAAAATATTTTATCAGATCGAACATTTAATGTTCGAATAGGTTATACGTTATCGGACATATTTAAACAAGAACAAGGTCTACCACAGCGAAGCATTTTATCACCCACCTTGTTTGGCATTAAAAGTAATGACATTGTTAAATGTGTGAAAGACCTTGATTGTTCTCTTTTAGTTGACGATTTTGGAATATTTATTAGAACGAAAAATACGGAAGCCATTGAATTCAAACCAACGATGTTTAAACAATATACAAGATTGGGCAACAGAAAATGGTTTCAAGTTTTCAAAAACAAAAACTCAATGCGTTCATTTCTGTCAGAGTTACATTTAGATCCTCATCTTACCATATATGGTAGTCCCATTCTAGTCGTCAGTGAAGCGAAATTCCCGGGTCTTTTGTTCGATAACACTTTTATCCCACACATCAAAGCTGTAAAAGCTAAATGTTTAAAAAGCACTTGATATTCTTTAAGTTCTCTCCAGTTCCGACTGGGGAGGAGATCGTACCGTTCTTTCAAATCTTTACAGATCTTTTATTCGATCTAAATTGGATTACGGACCCATAGTTTAAGGATCCGCTAGTAGATCTTATTTAAAATCTTTGGATACAATTCATCATCAAGATTTACGTCTACTTCTAGGATCTTTTCGTACTTCATCCGTCGAAAGTTTATACGCTTAATCAAATGAGCCATCATTGTATATAAGAAGAGCGAAATTGTCTCTTCAATACGTTTCTAAATTAGCCGTCAATCCACGTATTTCAGCTTATGATTGTGTTTTTAACCCAAATACGAAAGATTTTACAACACTAAACCAACGGCTATTAAACCCCTTTGGTCTAAGAGTACAACCGTTACTTGAAGAGGCCAATTTTAACATTAAAAATATTCAGCCCTTTTCCTTTCCATCAAAAGAGCCATGGACGTTGAACCCTCCAAAGATTATTTTAGATCTTCACAAAAATAAGAAAAAATCAGAAGTTGAGTCACATACTTTTAAAAATGAATTTTTAGAAATCAAATCGAAATATAAACATCACCTGTCAATTTATACTGATGGTTCGAAACAAGATGAGAAAGTTGCCTGTTCTGTTATTAGTCCAAATTTTACCGACTGTATCAGATTACCCGATAATAGCTCCATTTTTACCGCTGAAGCCAAAGCAATTGATATTGCACTTTATCATATCAGATATCAGTCTGAAAAACAATTCATCATTAATTCAGATTATCTTTCTGTATTAAAATCCCTTAAAGATTTACACCATAGGAACCCTTTAATTCAGCAAATTCTTAAAAAAATATTATTACCTTTCGGTTTCAAAAGATATATTTTGTTGGCTTCCCAGACACAATAATATTCGTGGAAATGAATGAGCCGATTTAGAGGCTAAATCTGCATTATCCTTAGTGATTACAGATTTTAAAATTCCATTTTCAGATTTCAAATCCAACATCTGGCAATACATTAACAACAAATGTCAATCTATTTAGGAAAAACAAACTCGAAATAAACTGAATGAAATAAAACCAAATTTTAATAGCAAATGCGCATTCTCTAACTACAGCAGAAAAGAACAAACGAAAATCACCAGATGTAGAACTGGACACACTAGAATTACTCGCTCTTACATATTAAACTAGAGCTGGTGTTTGTAAAACACTATGCCCCCAACTGCCTGACTCTAACACTGTTTGACTCCAACACTGCTTAGCCATGACAGTAACAACAGTACAAATATATGATTTCAATGTTATTTTATCAAAGGGAAATAACTCTAAAATAGGAGATGATTGGGATAAGAAAAAAATACGGATCACCTATTTTTTCATGAGGAATCAAAACATGAAATTTCAAAACATGAAATTTCAAAACATTAGCATACATGGTTCTAAACTTATGCTATACCGGTACACAATAAAGCAACGACATTAAATGGCCCGAAATTGCGAAGGGCCATAACTCCAACACTTCATTTAATTGGTTCAAAATTTATTCAGGTGATCTCCTCCTCAATCCCAATCAGTATACCAAATATCATGGCTCTAGCTTAAATACTTTTTGAGATATCTTGCTGAAAAAGTCAAAATGCCTAGAACTACAAAGGGCCATAACTACATCAATTTTTCATGGAATTCCCTAAAAAACAAACCAGGTAATCTCCACATCATCCCCAATCAGCATATAATATTTCAAGACCCTAGCTTAAGTGCTTTTCGAGAAATCTTGCTGACAAGGTCAAAATGAGCAGAACTGCAAAGGGCCGTAACTTTATCAATATTTTCATGGAATTCTCTCAAAATATAATCGGGTAATGTACACATCATTCCCACTCACTGTATCGAATTTCAAGAACCCAGCTTAAATACTTTTCAAGATATCTTGCTCACAAGATTTAATTCTGATTTTTTTCAAAGGAGCATAACTTTAAATAAACATGCTAGACAAGAAACAAAATACGGGTCGGCTATTTTTTCATTGGGAACCCAAATATAAAATTTCAAAACCCTAGCGTGCAGGGTTCTTAAGATATGGCATGCACAAAAAAAGCTTGATGAACGGACAAACAGTCGGATGGACAAATGAAGGCAAAATAATATGCCCCATCAATTTCATTCGAAACTGGGGGCATAATCAGGTCATCTACTCATCGCTACCAATCTATTCATCAAGTTTCAAGGCTCCAGCTTCAATAGTTTTTGAGATATTTTGTTCACAAGGGAAACATGCCCAAATTTACAAAGGGCCATTACTTATGAAATATTTTTCAGAATTTACAAAAAAATTAATCAGGTCATCTACCCATCATTACCAATCAATTCAACAAGTTTCAAGTCTCTAGCTCTAATAGTTTTTGAGATATTTTGCTGACAAAATAAAAATGCCTAAAATAACAAAGGGCCATAACTCAAGAAGTATATTTCAAAATTTCTTCAAAAGTTAATCAGGTTGTCTACTCATCACTACCAGTCTATTCATCAAGTGTCAAGGCTCTAGTTCCAACAGTTTTTGAGATATTTTGCTGACAAGGTAAAATTGCCCAAAATTACAAAGGGCCATAACTCATGAAGTATTTTTCAGAATTTCTTCAAAAATTAATCAGGTCATCTACTCATCACTACAAATCCATTTACTAAGTTTCAAGGCTCTAGCTCTAACAGTTTTTGAGATATTTTGCTGACAAGATAAAAATGCCTAAAGTTACAAAGGGGCATAACTCTAGAAGTATATTTCAAAATTTCTTCAAAAGTTTATCAGGTTGTCTACTCATCACTACCAGTCTATTCATTAAGTTTCAAGGCTCCAGCTTCAATAGTTTTTGAGATATTTTGCTGACAAGTTAAAAATGCCCAAAATTACAAAGGGCCATAACTCATGAAGTTTTTCAGAATTTCTTCAAAAGTAAATCAGGTCATCTACACATCACTACAAATCCATTTACTAAGTTTCAAGGCTCAAGCTCTAACAGTTTTTGAGATATTTTGCTGACAAGGTAAAAATGCCCAAAATTACAAAGGGCCATAATTCAAAAGGCATTTTTCAAAATTTCTTCAAAAGTTAATCAGGTTGTCTACTCATCACTACCAGTCTATTCATGAAGTTTCAAGGCTCTAGCTCCAACGGTTTTTGAGATATTTTGCTGACAAGATAAAAATGCCCAAAATTACAAAGGGCCATAACTCATGAAGTATTTTCAGAATTTCTTCAAAAGTTAATCAGGTCATCTACTCATCACTACAAATCCATTTACTAAGTTTCAAGGCTCTAGTTCTAACAGTTTTTGAGATATTTTGCTGACAAGGTAAAATTGCCCAAAATTACAAAGGGCCATAACTCAAGAAGTATTTTTCAAAATTTCTTCAAAAGTTAATCAGGTTGTCTACTCATCACTACCAGTCTATTCATCAAGTTTCAAGGCTCTAGCTTTAATAGTTTTTGAGATATTTTGCTGACAAGATTGCATCCATATTTTTTCAAAGGGCCATAACTCAGAAAAGGGGCATAATCCTGTCAAGAAAAAAAATACGTGTCAGCTATTTTTTCATGAGGAATCCATATATGAAATTTCAAAACAGTAGCATTCACGGTTTTAAAGTTATGCTATGCATCAAAAAGCGTGACGAACGGACGGACGGAAGGACGGACGGACGGACGAACAACCCAGAAGCAATATGCCCCTCCAACTTCTTTGAAGTTGGGGGCATAAAAATGAACAAGCTCCATTCTGCATTCCTTGTAACGAACCTTTTACAGTCAAACATTTTCCTATTACTTGTGCAGAATTTAACCATATTTGCACAAAATATTTGAACATAAAAACTGTAAAGGATCTTTTTAATGATATACCAAATAACAAAATAATTAACTTTCTTAAAGAAATCGGACTTTTTAATAAATAATAATCAGTATTTTTAACAAATTATAATCATTAATATTGTTATCTTTTTAACATGAACATACCAATCCTAGATATTTTTAATTTCAAGTTAAATAAACTCATCTTATAATATAAAAAATATAAGATGCTATATGCCCTTTTAGGGTTGAGCGTCTCTAAATAAAAGATCCATCCATCCAAAGCAGCAGACCGTACGGCTGATCCAATTATTTCAGATCTTAAAGGATTTGCCTTCAGAAGACCTGTTTCCAGATCTTTTACGCCCAAATGGAATTTGACTTGTGTTCTTTGGTCTCTTATTAAAACGCCATATGAACCTCTAAAGACAGCGGACATCAAATACATCACGCTTAAAGCAGTTTTACTTCTTACTTTTGCTGAGGCTAGGAGAAGAAGTGAGATTCATGCTCTTTCGGTTGAGGAGGGTGGTTTTCGTTATGACCGTAACTCGGATTCCATCACCTTCCTCACTCAACCTGGGTTTTTAGCTAAAACCCAACTTCCAGATTCATTTCCAGAACCTATTGTTATTCCAGGTCTTTCTCAGTTTTGTGGTTCTGATACTGATGACAGACTATTGTGTCCTGTCAGAGCTGATCGAGCTTATTTGGCCAGAGTTAAATCTGTCTGGTAGGAAGAGACTTTTTTTTCACCTCTGAAGGGTTCTTAAGATATTTCACCTTCCACTATTTCTCGCTGGATCTGCGCTGTTATAAAATTAGCTTATGCAGATGTCTTCTTCTGATCTGTCATTCATGAAAATTTCGGCTTTATCTTCATCGTGGGCTTATTGGAATTCGGTTGCCCTTGACGATGTTGTAAGAGCTGCATACTGGCGTACCAATAGCACTTTTGCCTCATTTTATCTCAGAGATTTGGCCCCAATTAGACAAGATACATCATCCTTGGGACCTCTTGTGGCCGCTCAGTCTGTTACTGGCGGTCATCGATCTGTCTCCTCATAGTATTTTTATGCCTGCTTGAATTCGGTATGAAACTTTTCTTCAAAGGGTCGGATCTTATTCTTCTTCATCAACGATATTTGGATTTCGACCCGCAAGCATACCGTCAATCATGGTATTCCCCTAAATTACTTCAAAATATCAGGGGACTGTTGAATTTCACCGGATTCCAGCATGGGCGAGTAAAGGTTTATTTTTATTATCGTTACCTTCCCACCTATGCTTTATATTCAGGTTTATAATATCTTGAGGTGATGTATGCTGACATTGAAATGAAATTTTTAAAGTAAAATTAATTTCAGTTAAAGCATATTTACCTCAAGATATTATCAAATGTCCCTCCTCCCACCCTACTTTCACTATTAATTTTATTGCTTCCTTAAAAATAGTGATGTTTTCTACCTTATGTTTAATATTTATAGTAACAGTGGACGGCTGCATGCGTTCAGCGGGCTGCATGCGTTCGGCAAGCTGCATGCGTTCCGCATGCATTGGCGGGAATATACCTGGCGCGTCCTGATTGGTTGCTTACGGTGGCGTGGGGGAAGGGACCAGTGCGTGACTAGTACCCGATCTTGGTAACCTAGAAACTGGACGCTTGGTAGGGGGGACAACTAGGACGAGCTTTAGTCTGTTTTAAACAATATTTGTTTTCCCTAGTTGTCTTCCTTTTGACGGTCGATCTCGCGGTGAACGGCTCAAATTTCTTGAGGTGAATATGCTTTAATTGAAATTAATTTTACTTTAAACATTTCATTTTGAGTAGAAATATGAAAAATATCAGATTTTTTTCTTTTAATCTGAAAATTTTCGTTTTTTTTTTTTTTTTTTGTTTTTTTTTGTGTAAAATTTTCAGCATATTTGAATAGGCGTGTTTTCGTAATGTGTCACAAACGAAACTTCTGACCAACAAGTCAATGAAAGTTTTTATCACATTATTACGAATACACGCCTATTCAAATATATTGAGAATTTTACCACCAAAAAGTGAAAACTTTCAAAAGAAAAATTCTTGTAGTTTTCATATTTCTGCTCAAAACATAGATTGTGCTACTTGGTAGAACCGCCTAACGAGTATCCACAATCTATGGTTTTGAGCAGAAATGAGAAAAATAATGTATACCCCTTTATATCCCAGCTTTACTGTATAAAAGTTGGGCTTAAGGGGGTCAAAACTATACAGGCATGTTTTCATGATATTGTTCCGTGAATGTGCTCATTAGAACCATTTCGTTCCGGCGATTCTAATGAGTATCCGAAACCTATGTTTTCGCGTTTAAAAAACAGAAGTTTGCGTACCCTAAATCCCACTTTTCTTGATATACAGTGGGGTTCACAAGGGTATTCATAACACGGACTTATAGACGTGACGTATCATTAATACCGAGGGTACTGTCTTCTTGTACAGATTGCAGTGATATTTTTACAAATTTGAAAATGTGAGTCCCAGGACTCGCTAGTCTCAACTTTTATGAGTCCTGATCAGAATTTATGAGTCCCACTTGGAGACTCTCAGAAATCATGCTGTGCGGTTACTGAGAATCGCTGTACTGGATTTAAATATGTTCTGTCTACTCAAATTCAATGGTGATGAAATGTAATAAAATTAAACAACTAGTTCTAGTGTTTTATATCTTTGTATTACCAAATCCTAGACCTTGACTAGCTGAACACAAGACTAGCACATGGCTTCTAGACTAGAGAACATGCAAAAAGAAAACTTAATGGAAATAAGCTCAGTTTGAACTATTCTTTCCAGACTAGAACTTTAAAGTCTGACACCACTGGCACTCACTGAATGTGCTCAAAGTAAGAATGAAAAGTTCAGGAATACCACAATAAAGGCCTCAGTAGAAGAAGTCTGGCACAGGTTTTAAAAAAAAAAAACTGTTAATACTGATAAGACTCAGCACAGATAGAAAAATGTATGAAGTCAGCCTCAAACTCAGTGGATAGGCTTAAAAGTTTACTTCAGTTTTTTTTTTCAGTTCATATATTCTTCTATCTTTGGACTTCTTCCACTTCAGCACTGACTTTTTTTAGCCAGACTGACCAGAATCTGTCGAGCATGACTTTTCAGCAGCCTCCGAGTCCGACTGGGAATTATCTTGGGCCTGGGAATCCTGGGTCTCTGAAACGGGTTCACTTGCGCGATCCTTGTTAAGGAGCTTAAACAGAGTTGGCTGAGTCTTATCAGTATTAATAGTTTTTTTTGTTTTTTTTTGTTTGTTTGTTTTTTCTTGGGTGGCATCGCTGAGTAAACCTTAAACAATTTTAAATCGGCTTTAAACTGACTCAAGTAACGGCTACGAAACGAGAAACGTCTACTTTCGTTTTCAACACGTGCGACGCTCTTTTCGTAACCCTGCCGCTGATTGGTTGAAAAACGTCCAATCAAAATCCATTTGACTCTCAGTGCGACTGGCACTCAGTAGTCAATATTTTCGCGAATAGTCTCGAAGCCGAAGCAGGGTACCAGTAAGCCGGTGTTATAGTAAACAATTCAGGTGCGGTGAAATCCCGTGATAAAAGACGGAACAGGAGTATTTTTTTTTGGAAACGGGACTCGGTACCCGGAAAGAACATGCGTCCGGGGGTCTCACGTCTTTCAAAACTTTGCGTCCTCGGCGAATTTTATGCGAGATTCTCGCAGGACGCGCAGGTAAATGAAACACTGAGATTGCCTATGGTGGTTTTCCAAATATACTTCACTATCACTACAGTCCCCAGCTGTCATTATCTGAGCAGCACTTTACAGTCTCCTGAACATTCATTAGCCAGTTACACGATTTGCAAAGGAATGATTTTCATATGACTATGAATGCCTTTTTAATTATCATCTTTGCCTGATCCAATAAATAAGACGGCAGCACTTAATCATAACAAGCCGATTTAATAGAATGCGAGATTAAATGGCATAAAGAAAGGGCATTATCCATCAGGTTAACAAATGCGTTTAATGAACACCCCTTACCCAAATTCATATAAAGAAAGGAGTGGTTTACAGAGGTGTACATAATTTTCCTTATTGTTGCTCAAAAACAAAAGTTGTTGGACTCGTTAGAACCGCCTCAATGAGGCACATAACTTTCACCAACGAAAAAAAGAAAACTATCACAAATTCTAGCTAAAAATGCTGTTTTTAAAGATATGAAAGATGCCATTTTCGGCCACTTTTGCCTATATGAGATAGGCTTTTTGCCCATGTGAGAACTACCACAGATAATCATGTGACTCCTAGGAACAATCCACTTCAAAGGTGGGAGAAAAAGAATCCATCATGAGCCAGTCTCTACAGGATAGGGAAATCTCACTCGGGTTAGGAAATGCAGCCAGGGACTCGGCAAGCCTCGTCCCTCGTTGAAATTCCTACCCCTCAGTTGAGATTTACTTATCCTGCATGGACATTCATGATGGATTCTTATATTCTCACATACCCATGCATATGGGGACGAGAAATCCCCGTGCTTTCTTGTCAGTGGCAAAATCAATTGCATGTCAGTGCCCATTTGGGATAAGCGTTGCCGTATACGAGACAGCTCATACGCGACGTTCGCGTCACGTTCCAAATTATTATATCAGATGACGTCGGGTTTCCACGTTTGCGGCGTTAGATTGTGAAACGCCGATTGAAACGCTTGAGACTTCTTTAGTAGTGAACAAAAACATCAAAAGTGATTACGCATTAACAACGGATTCATGCATGTTACACTTCACCCAGGGAAACCCGGTATCGGGATATCGGAGGTTGCGAGATTTCGGAGGTAAACAAATGATGTCATCCAGCGACAGTGTATGTACTTATCCTCTTTTAATGATCAAAAAAGTGCTTCTGGAGGATAAGCAACGTAACCTATATTTTATCAGTTGAATAGTTTAATATATGAAAATGGAATTTCAATATAAAGTATCCTCCTATTTATTCAAAATCACGTTTGAAAAGGAATTTCATTGTTTTTCACCCAAATTCCATTTTCAATTGTTTATAGTTTTTATCCTGTAAAGCTTTTTCATTGAGTATGTATGTCTGTATAATCTAGAACATTTCTATAAATTATACAAGAAATAGCAGATGTGAAAAAAATTACTAAAGTGGCAGATTTTTTAGATTTCTTTAGGGTTGTTAGTAGTGTAATGTGGGGGTACAATCCTGGCACGGTTCTTGATGAGTTGGCAATTTTTTTTGCTGAGTTGGCAAAATTTGCTAGGTTTTGACGAATTGACAAAATGTCAGTATTCATTCATTATTTGACAACTCAGCAAAAAAAATTGCCAACTCACCAAGAACCGAGCCAGGATTGAACCCCCACATGACTAAGAACAATATCAGCCGATCTTGTTCCTTAGGCTGACATGCTGATGGCAGTATACATGGGCATGTTTTATTTGGTTTATGATTTAAACAAACAACAATTGGGTAAAACTTGTTTTATTTTTTTTATTTTATAATGCCCATGAGCAAATGTTGAAGCTGAATATGGCTTAATGTATCTTTTGTCATCGTAACTGGACAGGCATTTTTTATGCACCCTATCCACATACAGTCTAATGTCCATGGCTTCGAATCGTATCCGCGGATGCACTGTGCACTTTATTTTCGAATAGTGCTTCTTTGTACAGTTCGAAATACAGTTTCTTATTAATGGTAGGCTTAGCTATTCCTTTTGCTTTCTTTATATTTTCTCCGTTTTGAGTTTCGTATACATACAGTTTCGAGCGTAGTCCACAGAATCTTTTAATCGGCCTACCGTTCGTTTCATCTTTAAATTTCCCTACCACTTTTTTGTTAGTGTTTGAGTGTAGCATATGATCCATTGGGTAATCCGATGTATCCCATAGGTGCATATAGTCCATCATGTCTAGATATAAGTCCGACTTTGTATTTATGATTTGGAATAAGAATGAGTCCGTATCTGTCATCAGAAGTCTACACTGTGTTCCGTACCTTTTCTTGAGGTAGTTATAGTAGAAGTCGTACATCAGTAACTTGCTCAAATCTAGAATCGCCTGTCCTACGTAGACGGGTTTATTAATGGTCACTTTTGCGTTTTTGCAATGTGCTGCGACAAGACGATGATCGAAGATTTTACAAGACTCAAATGTTGGTTTTGAGACAACTTTTTTCAACTTAGTTTCGCTGTTTATCAGCTCAACGTGTTTGTACTTTCTAGAATTCTCTAAGAATTTCCCAAAAACTGAACAGTTAAGGATTTTGTAGAAGTTTTTCTCGAAATTAGTTTTTGCTTCTTGTCTTTTTTTAGTATTAAAATCAACGTATGGTTTTAGCCAAGTTTCCTGCTTGAATTCCAGCGCTTTGTTGATTTTAATCAGTTTCATGCCTAGCCGAAGATACAATTTCAAATTTCTATAATGTAGTACGTAGTTACGCTTGTCGCTCAAATCGGTTATAAGTTTTTCTTGTTTACCGCGTCCAGTTATCTTTCCAGACGTTGATGGGTGTTGATGGGTGTTGTTGTAGCCAAAGTGTCTTGGCAAATGGCGAAAGCTGATCATTTGGAATGTGTTTTTTCTCTGCACAAAGGGGGTAGTCATTATGCC
Organism: Anodontia alba; assembly: GCA_964016985.1. Lineage (NCBI taxonomy): Eukaryota > Metazoa > Mollusca > Bivalvia > Lucinida > Lucinidae > Anodontia > Anodontia alba. The sequence continues at coordinate 55,356,775 of OZ024835.1, forward strand.
AGTCATGCAATGACTTGTCATAGAGTAGGTCTACAAATAGCACTAGACCCTTTGGACTATCATCTGGAATCTTTAAAACATCCAAATTCTCTAGTTCATCATCACTGAGGAAGCGAAATCCCGATATTGGTAAGGGTTGATTCATTCCCCAGCCGTAGAGGTTATTCGAATCGATCAGCTGGATGTACGACAACGGTTTACTCGGATCGTAGCCCTCTACACGAGGATTGTTTGCTTCGGCGTACCTATGGGCTATGAAACTAATGCCACCACGTATGCCACTACTGACAAAATTCAACATGTCTATATCCGTGAGAAGTTCTAATTCAACTTTCTTCATTTTAAGCATAGCCGACCAACTTAGTCCTGGTGCGCTATTGAAATGAGCCGGATCAAGTTGAAATTCCCGTTGCGTCACATCTCTGAAGTTTTCAAAGACGGAGCATAATAGCAGCACGTCTGTCTTCAGATACACGTCCGTCCACTCGCCGAGGTTACGAAACTTCAAACGTGTGTAAATATGGCGAGCATGATCATACTGTTTCTGACTAATTCCTTCCTGTTTAATCGATGAATAGAAACATTCAATAGGTGGAAATTCGGTTTCTTCAAACCGCGTTTCGCTGTCTAAATAGTCGTATGGAAAGGCATTTTTCTGTAGTAAAAGGTGTGCATCTCCTTTTCTATCGAATTCAGAGAAAAAATGTTTGAATATCTGTTCTAGGTTTTCGCTGTTTGATTTGAGGTTTTCAACCAAAGAATCTAAAGAAGCACTTAGAAATTGAAAAAAAACGATGAATCGTAGATTTTGAAAACTAAAGCTCATATACCTCTCCATATTTTGCGGTATACACGCGATCTTTCCCGAATATTTTCCCAAAGCTTGACAAATGATGTGTGAATCGAAATTTCGCAAGCCGTGGAATACGACTGGAATGAATGTTGGTGGTTTGAATAATAGATTACATGTCATATGCATAGCGTGCCGGTATTTTCCGCTTAAATGACAATGATCACGGCATTTTTCTTGTTCACTCAGAAAGGGTTCCTCGCATAAATAACAATGAGTTGCCTCTGCGAATTGTTTTTTGTCAGTAGGCGTCATAACCATAGGCACATTTTCTTGGAGAAGTTCCTTTATGCGTTGCTGTTCTTCTAAAAGATCCTCTATGAACTGATCTGCCGCATTATCCCCACGGTAGATCTTGACCGGTTTAGTGTATCTATCATCGGCAGAACACACTACCTTATATCCAAAACTACAGACTTCGAGGCTTTTGGTAGCCGTTGTGTGAGATTTCTTGTCACTGTTTTCACACGTTTGTATTGGTCTCTGTATGGTTTCAAAATCAGCGTATATAATGAAGGGGATGCGATAGGCTTTTATATGATCTGAGAATTTCACCATGTCTCCCTTTCCTTCTTCTGGAAGTATAATTTTCTGCGCACCATGCGATTGGCACGAAGGTGTGTGGTTTTTCAAGGCGCGCCTCTTTGTGAATGCATTTAAACAGAAATAGCAAAAGTACTTGCGTTCTTTGTGTTTTTTTGTTCTGTACAAAAATCTATTGAAGTTTGTTATGAGACAGTAATGCGATAATCCATTATATTTGATAAGTAACAGATTAACATGTTTTTGTCTTCCAGTGTTTTTGGTGATTCTAAGGGGAATTATTTCAGATGCCTCGAAGCCGAACACATTGATCGATAAATGTCTGTTTTGCCTTTCGAATTTATCTATATGTGATAATGTCATGGGAAATGTAAGCCCACTGAGATTTAAGTTTTTCTCATAGTCTTGGTAAGACGACGCCTGATCTGGTACCGCAACGTGTGGGTGTAATTTGGCTAACACACAATATAGGAAACATTTGTTGTCCTCGTTTTTAATGTTCAGTATACTTCGAGATTTATTCAGCGTTTCTGGTAACGGTATATAGCTTGATGCCCTCAAGGGTGTGTAGTCCACCGTATGAACTTGGAGACTTTCTACATGCTTTATTGTCCAACCGGATGACTCGTGAATGTATTTTTCTAAACTAGCCACAACCTTTTGAAAGGCTTCGTTTAAGTTATGTTCATCCGCCAATTCATCCGGTGTAAGTAGTCGATATGCAATACTTCTGAAGAATGGCACAACTGTATGGACGTTTCCTTCCTGGTCCTCTCGAAAAAGTTGAACTCTAGCAACTATATACCACTTCACGGCTGAATGTCTCGCTCTTAGTTTGAGCAGTCTTTTGACTTTATGTTTAACGTTTGCTAAGAATGACAGTTAATCGTAACGATCACGACGATTATATGCATGGAATGTTTTAATTTGTACCATGTTGTTCAGTGCCGTTTGTGTGTCGCGGTCATTCAGATGTCGCGATGATGGTCTAGCTGGTGTGATATTTCCTCGACCTCGTTGATTGACCACATGTGGTATTTTCAAGTGCTTTTTCAGAGCGGCCACTCTAGTATACTGTTTGCCACAAATTTTACATGTAAAGGATGTAAAATGCACTTGAGTGTGTCTACCTCGACTCCCTGCAGTTGTGTATCGTTTACCGCATATATTACATAAGAATGGTTTTGTGACGTTAGGATGCATGTTGACACTTCTAGTATTTTTTCTGTAAGACGGTTTCAGCCTCGTATTTATGAGGACAAAACTATCACGTGATCCACCTGTATCACGTGATCCTCCTGTTACCAGTTTTTATAAATAGAGACACAAAAACTGCTGAACTAGTATTTTCTATAGTTTATAAGTCAGCCATTTTAGTCCTGATCTTCTATTTTTGGGTGTCGAAGGCAGCTGCAAAAACTCTTCAATGCTTTTTTTTCACGTATCGTCGTTTACCACTCCCTTTCTTATAATTATTATTAGTAGTAGTATTCATTGTTCTCATGATACTGTAACTAAATGTCTCGTATTAGTATTTTTGATAAATCAAAAGTAGTTCTCTAATCCTTATATATATAGTTAGTATCTAATATGTCACGTGACGACAAATGTTTCGCTTGTCTCAGCAGTTTGCGTAACATCCTTTTTTTGTTGTCTCAGCAATTTGATTAACATCAAAAATTTTGTTTGACTTAGCAATTTGATTAGTACACCATCTCCTCCGTGAGAATTTATCAAAGTAGAAAAAACAGATAACATTTGACTGTCCAAAAAAAATGATATATATTCAATTATGAATCCATCTCTGCTGGATCGAATTTTTCTTCGACTCAATAGATAAAAATCTGCTGAACTGGTATTTTATTCTTCTAATACTTATAGTGCATCCACTTTCGCTTGACTGTCTTCTCATTTGAATTCGATTTGTTTTTTGTTAGTGAAGGCAGCTTCAGAAACTCTTTAAGGGTTTTTTTCACGTACCGTTTACCGTTCCCTTTCATGTGTGATTTTTTAACAGCTTTCTTCAATTTCACTTTCTTCTCCGCTGTCGGTGTTGTTTTGAGCATTTGTTCATTATTACTTGCTGGTCGCCCGTCATTTTTATGTAGTGTTGGCGCTTCTCGCTCAGTTTTCTCCTCAACGGTCTTTTGATGGTCTGCCAACAACGCTTCATATTCTTCTTTGGGTATTAATACTAATTCCCGCGCCATCTTCCAGTATGTGCTTTAAAGCAATTTTTACAATACGTTGAAAAATGTCTGAATGTTTCACTAGCAAGCTGAGTTTCTTTTTTCCACCGACTTGTGCATCAATCACTTGTCGAATGATGCGTTTGTAACGCTTCAGTATAGTTTTATGCCATGCACTCACTTCTACAGTGCCTTTTACTACGCTAAATACCGCCTCTAGAAGTGCGTGTTGTTGCGATTTAGTCATAGACTGAAGTAGGGCTTTTCGCTGTTGCTTTGAGGCTGATGCAAAAAGCGAAAGAAAGTGGATGTGACTATTAATCGATTTCATTTCATCGGTCTGTACACAATGGTTGTCTCGTCAGGTAATATGTTCGTGCGAAGAGCGTATAGAGGGTTGGATCTCGGGTGAATATCTATCATTAAGTATCCATAATCCATGCTAATTGCTTTTTTATAGGCAGACATAAAGAAATCAGTGGACCGTGGATAAAGTTGTCTACCTAATATTTGCACTTGCATTTCATGGCGTGAATTTTTAAAGATAATGAAATAATGCGTATTCAGTGATATAGTCCTCAATCTTTTCGAATCACCGAATACGTTTTGAATTAAAAAGAACACCGTATAGTTCATGTGGCTAGACAATACGCAAAATAAATCAACGATATCGTTACTCGTGCTGGCTCTTTGCAAAAGATCGTCAAGAACGATGATTTTCGTCTCTGGATACGTTTTGTTCCACTCCTCTAACGTTTCTCTGTCTGGAATGTTTTCATGGAAATGTATATTACCTATTTCCCGTTTCATCTCGTCGAACAAAGGTGTTTGATACACATTGTAACAATAAATAATCGCCTGAGGTGGAACTTCAAACATAGCAGGCGCATTTTTCAAAATCTTGTACACTAGGTATGTCTTTCCCGCCCCTGTCATTGCCGCTACAATGACGTTACTGGGTGTTTTGAAAGGAAGAACAGTCTCTTTCCTATGTTCACCCATTGTCACTATATGACTTACTGACGCATATTTGCCTCAGAGGCGCGTATTTATAAAAGGGTTCAGGAAGGAACAAACGACTAACGAAATCTAGTTTTTGAAGATTTATTTTTTACAATTAAAGCAATACAATGCGAGGTTTACAGAACTGATTTACTGTACATGTTATTTGTGATGAGAAACACGCGTCAAATATAGTTGTTATCAGATCATACACATACTGATCATTGAAATCAAATGTGAGGCCGTTTATAATATATGACATGGAATGTTCTCTTGCTTTTAACATTAAAAACAAGACACAATACTGTCCACATACATCTGAATGATCATTTTGCAGTTTTGAGCTATTATATTGGTATTTAATAGCGTTTTGAAAGAGGAAGTTCACAAACACTTGACCATATCTCTGTGGCGAGTTGCCATAGCTGTCGAAGAAGTAGCCATTCTTATTTTTGTCAAAGTAGAATGCGAGCCAATGGTGTCCTTTTTGGCTCGATAGATCACTGTTCACGATGTAAGCACTTGGAAAATGTTTCAGAGGCGCTTTTGGTAGCTCATCTTTAGCTAAAACGTCGTTGTTTATATGTTTTAGGATTTGATCGCACTTTAATACGCAAAGTAGCTGAGACGTGTTCATTCTGTTATAATGTCTCTTTCTTTGGTGATTTGGAAGAATCCCTGAGTTTCACTGTAGACAATACATGACATGGTAGCGGTGAGTGCAGCATCGAACTCGACAACCAATCGAAGATTTCCAGTCTTAGAAAGGTTCATGTGTCTGTTCTGTCCGTCATAGAATGGTTCTAAATGGAAGTGAACAGACAATAACCGCTCATGAAATCTTGTACTGATAGATCGTTTCCAAAGTTAGTTTTGAATTTCTGCACAAACTGAAATAGATCCGAGTAAGCTCTGACTGCGAGATTCCTCTTAAAATCAAGCTGCCAAGGTGCACCATTGACTGGTACACCATCACAGTAGAGTGTCATAGTCTTCACACCATAATTTTGAAAATTGAACGGATTAGATTTATAGTCACCGCTGAAACCTTTTTCCTCCACGAAGCAAACCACGATTCTACAAGGTTTACGTCCCTGAAATATGTTATCCCAGTGGAAAGAGGTGTTTCCAGTTGGTATACTTTGTACTCTGCATTCCGTCCTCGTAAACGGATATTTAGCATTCGTGGACTGAAGCATCTCGGCATGACCGTAGATCACGGCTGGGTTAACCTTGACCTTTTTAGCGAGGAAGTAAACGTCTATGAGCTCGATTTTATAGTCCGGAGAGGCATCACCAGACGAGAGGCAGAACGCAGCAGACGAACGATATAGTTTGATTTTGACGTCCACCTGGTTAAGGACGTAGCGAGTTAGACTACATAAATCGTGGTGTAACCAACCTTGTAGATCGAGCATTTTGGAAAGTGAAATATAGGTGGCTCGATTCAGCAATCCTGCATTGTTTCCAGTCGGGTCTGTGTCCTCTGGTGAGTCGTTATCATCCTTGATAAATAGGGATGTGAGCAGTTGCGAATAATCTGCATCTTCTCCGTAATTGAGCAAAGTCTGAATCATGCTGATGTAAGGATAGTTTGTGTTTGAAAGGATCGCTTTCGACTGTAATGTGATTTCCACCGTAGAGAATAAACTGTGGAGAAATAAGTTCACCGGACCCACCTTATCTCCACCTACTAGAGCTGTACCGTCAGCATGGGTGACTCTCAGCTTAGCGTATATCTGCGAACCGGCGAGATCTAAATAGTCTAGGTTATTGGCGGCGGTGATATGAAACTCCAAAGGCGCATCGTTGGCTATCTGTGAGACGGGTCGAATTTCTTGAAAGTATGTATCGCTAACCCCTACTTGTGTTGGTGGGAGAGAAAATAAATTTAATTCTTGAGGCAGTCCCTCTGTGAAGCTTTCCGAATTGATAACAGACATGCTTTTTGTTCTTGCGTTAGCGAAAAATATCACGTGTGTTTTTTCCTGGCCGCTTCTTCACAGATTTAGTTTTGTTCTTGTGTGTTCTTCTCTTACTATGTATCCGCTTCCGTAGGTTGTTTCTCTTCTTCCTACCTCGTATACTACTTTGAGCTTTGTTCACTTTCCGTTTCTTTTTTATAGTTTTTTTTTCGCTTACGCCGCACAAGTTGTTCAGCTCTATTAGTGGCCGCTTCGACTGGTGATACAAGATCAACTTTCACCGGATTCGGTTCAGTGCCATCAGCATCTGTTGAAATTTCATTTATCGGTATTATATTAGGCGCACCACCACCAGATTGGTTGTATCGTTCTCGTTTCTTTTTCTTGAAAAAATCAATCCAAAGTGTAGCATTAGGTACGTACATACGAGAAGTGTCCATTTTCTTCTCCAACTAAAACAAATACGGATAGGGTTTAAAATGAAGCTCGATGGCCACTGGTTTTGTAAGAAATGAGGCGTAATTTCCATCTCTGGTTTTTATATAGAATTCCATTTCATATATTTCTTCTTTCGTTACGGGAACGTAGTAAACATTCTGAAATGTATGCTCCCATTTACTTTGTTTTGTCATGGGAACACGCCGGAGAAGTTTTTGAAGTTTTCCTTGTACGATACTTTCTTTACAGAAATTGCAGTAAACATATAAGGCCACATCACCTAGTCTTGATGTTCACGTTACATTAGTGTAAAATGCGGTTAATCCAACTTTCCAAGTTCCGGTCAGAACCAGTGGAGATTTTAGGTGAAGCTTAAACTTATACGAAACATTATCTTTGAAATAGTCTTGAGTGTCATCGTCACTTTGTATGTAAACGTATCTGTCCATCCCGCTAACTTATAATTGTGTTAATCGTGTTATTTTACTGTTTTCACTGCTGAGGCCAATACGTAACTGGGGTTTTTGTAGCCCTCCCATTTCACTAAGTAATGCAGTTTTCCCTTAATTTTCTTTTTTCTAATGATATTCTCTATAAAGAAGAGGTTTTCCGTTGCTGACGTCGTATCAACTAAAGTCAAGTCTGTTTCATAGAAATTCGACTGAATTGTCTCTTTACCATCCCAAGATGTTAATTTGTAAAAAGGATAGCCTTGAATACGCCAACGTCTTTTAATTTTGAATATTTCGGTCGTGTACTAGTTGTTCATAAGATTTTCTAAATGGATGCCTGAGATAAGAGATTCTTACATATTCACCCACTTTGAAACGAAATGGAGCAATTCTCTTAGATTCTGGCTTTCTCTTTTCATTTAGATACATATTTGCCCAAATATCCGCTTCGTTGTCTTTATTGACATCTTTAGGCGCAATGTGCTTTAAACTTCCATGTGGTGTAGCATTATAATTATCCACCAGTTTTTGTAGGTCATCAATGTATCGATAACTCCTCTTGTAGCGCAAATAACGATACAGTCTTTGTTTAAACGTTCGCTGCACTCTTTCAACCACGCTGGCTTTGACAGGGTTATTAGTGGTGAAAAAGTAGATTCCTTTCTTTTTCGTGTAGTTTTTCAGAGAAATATTGAGAAATTCGCTTCCTCTGTCGCTATGAATCTTTTTAACGGGAAGTTTGTCAATTACGGACCGTAGTGCCGACAATATGGTGTGTGCCTTCTTATTTTTCAGCGGTCTTACCCAAAGGTAACGTGAGAAAACGTCGATGATAAACAACAGAAACCGTACACCATCATTTTCCTTGCTCAAATTTTCCACCGAAGTTAGGTCTAGTTCTAATTGCTCATGTATGTGTGTTACTAGCACTCGGGGTTTCTTGAATTTTCTTCTAGGAGTTTTAGAAACGGAATAGGCATCCACGCTCGTTAACCAGGCATTGATCACCGCTTTTGTAAATAGGTTGGGATATTTCTTGTTTAGCACTCTAAACAGTTTTCCCGGTCCGGCATAAGCAGCAGGATTAGAAATGTTAAAATAATAGTCGTTTAATATCTTCTTTTGCCGTTCTGACAGGTTTTTCGTCATTTTTGTGATAATCTCTGCGCTTGCTTGAAATTTCCTTTCTTTTTAGCGAATTCCTTTTCCCAGCATTCGACCAATCGGTTTGCCGCTTCAAACGAATCACTTTTCAGTTTGTAATAGGGTATCAATGACTTAGCCACATACTCGTGAAACAGATACAAAAGTGTCAGAATCATACTTATAGCACTTTTTTCTACCACTGTCTATTTGTCAGCCCCTTTTAAATATGAACTGATTAAAGATTTGATCAACATGCAGTATGCAAGTGTAGTTGCCCTTATAAAGTACTGTAAAAATGTACCAAAGGACAGCGTATTTACCGCCTTTTATATAGTAAGTAACAAACAATAACATAATTAAACCGCCACAAAAGAAGCGCCTTGGAACGGTCAATGAAAAGAATTCCAACTTTAAATCGATTTTACGTAGCTACACTTCCGTCACGGTATAGACATTAATTTTGTCAATAGGATCAGAAATATGGATATAGATTCAACAATAGACCTTTTAAGTCATTTTATTTTATTTACAACGCATTGGTACATTTTACCAGCATACTGACAAGATTTTTCTTCTTTGTTATTTAGCTTGATTAAGGAATGTGTTCTTCATTCCATGGTTAAAGCACGGTCGAAATTCTGCTCGTGTTGCCACGTGCAGAGTACCGAGTTCGTCCAAAAGAACTCTCTTCACACACATATGGTCTGAATAATATTCCCTCTCTATCGCGGGGACAAACGCTAAAGCCTTATTCAGTTGTGACTGTAAAGCGTTTCGCCCTAAGAGAGGTACACCGTGTGTGTATCAAGCAGCTTATACCTCAAGCATTGTTTTTTTTTTCACGTTAAAAAGCATCTATTGTCAATATGCTGGTACCTGGTGTAGTCTAATATATACACAAAAAAATTAACCTGATTAATTTACCCATGTCTATTTCAGCACGTGTGAGTCAAAAGTTCCTTTTTTTCATAAAAACGCTTGAATAAAATTTGTTGTTAGCTAAATTATAATAAGTCTCACATTTATTACGAGAAAAACGTAAATAAATCTACCTCAAGTGTATCTCCATTTTTTAATCTCATTGAAATCGAGATTCAAGACGAGTTAGGCGAATGGCTGTTTCTAATAAAGCCGCCTTCCATTTTTCAGTTTTCATTGCCATACGCCAGTCATCGTCCCAAAGTTTTGATGAAAAGTCTTCAAGCATTGTTTTGTCAATGAAATCAAACGCACTACATATGGCGCTGATTTCTTGTATCACATGCGCTTCATCGATGAAAGCAAGTAAATCTGGAAACCAATGCTGCAGTTTTTCTTCGATCGATAGCAGCAGGCATTGATGATCCTGTGACTTACACTGACAGCCAGTGCAATTAAATCTTTGAACAGATGGTACGCCAGCGATCAAAGCTTTTGCGTATTCAAATTTTAAAACAGACTCCATTAAAAGCTTTGAATGAGATGAGGCTTCATGTTGTTGCTCATCAACTTTGCCATGTTCTCTTCTTGATGGGCTAGTTTTCTCACCATCTTGTATGAGTGAAGTCATTTGTTCTATGGCATTTCTTAAGTCGCACAAACGTTTGAAATTAGATAAACTTAACAGACATCTTCTGCGATTTTCATCTAAAAATTCGATTTTCATTTCACTATTATCCTTTCTCAAATGAATGGTCTTGAATGACTTTATACTAATAAGATTTTTCGTAATGTCCCAGTTTAGGCCAGTAATTCTACTCGATTTTAAAATCTGTTCAGCCATTATCGAAGAAGAGCTTTCGTGGAGTACTGTGAATTACTGTGCTTTATATAGTTAGTTTCGCTGTCACGTATGAGATGATATGAATGCCTATTGAGCAATAACGTTATTGCATACGACAAATGAAAATGCAAATATGCTGATTTGTTAAAAAATACCTGAATAGCAAAAATTATTTTATGTTCTTACGCCAACATTGTGCTGTCATGTATGAGATGATATGAACACTGATTGAGCAATAACGTTATTGCATACGCTAAATGAAAATACAAATATGCTGATTTGTTAAAAAATGCTGCTCCATCAAAATAAACCATTGTCAGATAGAATCTACATGCAATAAAAAAGCAAGTTCAGCAAATCTCTCAATTAATCTGCTGAATCACCACGTTTTATAAAAAAAGTTGCTTACGTCACACAGATAAATATAGAAGCTTACTTGATTGAGCACTATATATAAGGGTTGCCTATTTGCTGAAAATTCATTCCGACTATCAGCAGATCTTGAACAATGTCTGAACACGCATTCAAGACAATACGCGATGAAGCTGGGGAAATTGTGAAATTCAAGGGCCCGATATCTAACTATAAGAGCGTAACAGTAAATAGTTTTAACGATAAGAGCTACATCCATCTGTCGGACGTCAGTAAATGCTTCACGAAAGGCGGGGGATTTGACCTGAAAAAGGCCAAATCTGTCACTCTCAACAGAGATGAAGTGAATACGTTTATTGAAATGAGCGAAAAACTTCCCATTATGATGGATAAAGTTCTTAAAATACAACAATCGACAGACGAATCTGATGAGGGCAATACTACTTCGAAACGACAGAAAAGGCAGACTGACAGTGACGACGAAACAACAAAGGCGTCACGAAAAATAACATCAAAACAACTGAAAAGGAAGAAGCAAACAGGCGCACATCCCTATCGCAGACCGTCGTCGACACCAAAACACACACAAAAAGTCATCTCAGACAGCAGTGATACGACAGACGAATCTGATGAGGGCAATACTACTTCGAAACGACAGAAAAGGCAGACTGACGGTGACGCCGAAACAACAAAGGCGTCACGAAAAATAACATCAAAACAACTGAAAAGGAAGAAGCAAACAGGCGCACATTCCTATCGCAGACCGTCGTCGACACAAAAAAAACACACAAAAAGTCATCTCAGACAGCAGTGATACGGACTTAGTGTCAGACTAAAAAACTGTAGCAAAAAGTGCCTGGCACTGTCAGACTAAAAGCTGTAGCAAAACGTGACTGACACCGAGATATACTTTAAGTGAATTACTGAGTACATAATGAACGTAACTGTACATAGAATTTAACTGATTTCCTAAGCATTTAGTGTATTCAACATGATTGTACATACTTTAAAAAACAAAAAAACAAAAAAACGCAGTATTGTTCACTCATTGTTTTTCATTACTTTCCTGAATCTTTACAATTTGACCACTCGCTGTCTCACACGGGCAAAAGCACCCTGTGCACTTCAGTCAGACATACAAGCATTGAATCACTTTGATTCGCGCTTTAGCCCCGACAAATCCAAATAAGCACAAATCGAACAAATGTACGAAAAGCACCAAGAAAAAAACTCATAAATTTCCTATGAAATCTCCACTCGTCTATTCATATTTCAGTGCTGAAATATTGTTTGTATTTCTCGTTATATAATATCAGAAATTAACCCATTTGAGCCTAGCGTCCCATAAATGGGACATATGCAAACAGTACAGACCCGGATCAGACGCCGCCAAAAACTCGTTTCATAAAATTTCCTACGAAATCTCCACCTCGTCTATTCATATTTCAGTGTGCTGAAATATTGTTTGTATTTCTCGTGATATAATATCAGAAATTAACTCATTTAAGCCTAGCGTGTCATAAATGGAACATGTGATATAATATCAGAAATTAACCCATTTAAGCCTAGCGTCCCATAAAATGGGACATATGCAAACAGTGCAGATGCAGATCAGACGCCGCCTTTGATTCGCGTTTTAACCAAACAAGCACAAATCGAACTTGTCTGGTGTGCCACAGGGAACTGTTCTTGACCCCTTGCTGTTCTCCTTATATATATAAATGATATCTCGATGGATATCGAATCTGAAATAAGACTTTTTGCTGATGAATGTGTTTGTTACCGTGAAATCTTGCACCCGGAGGATACATTGAAACTTCAAAAGGATATTGATCGATTAGGATGTTGGGCAAGAAACTGGGGTATGAGATTTCAGCCCATCAAATGCAATATGATGCAGCTTACTAGGAAAAGGATCAATAAGATCCAAGCTTCCTACAAATAACTTAAGATGGAACAAACATATTAGTAATGTTACACAAAAGCAAACAGAACCCTTGGTTTCTTGAGAAGAAACCTATCTCCATGCCCAAAAGACGTAAAGGAAACGGCATATAAGGGACTTGTTCGCCCAATTCTGGAGTACGGTAGTTCGGTTTGGGACCCCCATAGCGCTCTTCTTCAGGATGAACTTGAGAAGGTTCAAAATCGAGCAGCTAGATTCGTATCAGAGAATTATAGTTATCAAACTGGGAGTATGACTGGCATTCTTCAAGAGCTTAAATGGGAATCCCTCAAAAAAAAAAAAAAAAAAAAAAAAAAAAAAAGGGAGGAGAGATGGCAGACTTATTTTATTTTACAAAGGTCTAAAAAGTAAGGCCAGTATACCTACAGATGACCTTATCCCCTCAAATAGCCGCTGCAGATATCATCATTCATTGGCCTTTCAGGTTTCCAGTGCTAGAACAGACATTTATAAGAGTAGCTTCTTCCCGCAGACTATAAGAGATTGGAATGCTCTTCCTGACTCTCTTGTGTCCTCCGCTGAGGATGCCAAGGATAGTTTTGATAAGTTTACTTCTCTGGTGAGAGCTAGGTACTAACTTCCTAAGCTACAGGTCCTGGTGAAAGATTGACGTTCAGACGTATCACCAGTAACTAATTCTGATTCTGAACAAACGTACGAAAAACACCAAGATTAGCTCTCAGTAGAGTAAACCATAAAGCCTATTTTAGCTTAGCGTCCCATAAAATGGGACATATGCAAACAGTGCAGACTCAGATCAGACGCCGCCTTTGATTCGCGTTTTAGTCGACAAATCCAAACAATCACAAATCGAACAAACGTACGAGAAGCACCAAGATTAGCTCTCAGTTGAGTAAACCATCGGGGGTGGAGATCCAAACAAGCACAAATCGAACAAACGTACGAAAAGCACCAAGATTAGCTCTCAGTAGAGTAAGCCGTCGAGGGGAGGGGGAGAGATCACATAAAGACTCCCTACTCAGTCAATGCATCAATGCACCAGTCATTACAGAGTTGCTTCCCATTGACCAGTAGACGTTCTAGATGTTAGTCATTGATTGGCTAGTTACTGACACACCTCCGCCATAGGGACCGATCATTTTTGTTTGAATGCTATATGGTCTACATTTTCTTTTCCCCCTTTCATTTGTGTGTTTTTAATCAAGTTTTATATAAACGTTAAATTAGCATTAATTCCCTGTCGATTTTGTTTTTAATTTGATCCAGGCAAAAATGAAAAGATTTTTTTTTCCAACAAAGCTCACGTAAAAATAATAAGCGATCCTGTGCAGCGTCCTTGAGGTGGAAAGCAACAACATGAATGTCGTCATGTTTTTCGCTGTTTTGACCATTGGATTTATTGATGCTGTTTGCATCCTAAAATGCAATAATCAACACGTATGCCACTACGATGTTATTGACATTAATGAGGGACAGTGGTGCTCTTGCAGCTCGAATTCAATAGCTATAAAAATAGAAGATAAACTACGCCCAACAAGGCTTGGCTTATGCAAACATTTAAAACTAGTGGAAATTGATAAAAAGTTTAACATTCACGACGACACCCCTCTGGATTTGTGTAAATATTTTACAGACTTTAGGCCAGGAACGAAGTTCTTCTTTGATGGGGAACCACTCGAGTGTTCAGTAAGTATATCTATTTGATTGGTTGACCATTAAATTGGTCAGCAAGTTAAAATCACGAGAACTCTGTAAACATAACGTTCAGTGTTGCGGTTCTAACGAGTACCCACAACCTAGTTTTTGAGCAGAAGTAAGAAAATTAATGTATACCCCCTGTAAACCCCGGTTTTGCTATATAAAAGTGGGATTTAAGGGGGTCAAAATTGTATGGGCATGTTTTCGTGATGCAGATTTCACTGATGTGCAGTCTGAACTGAGCCTTTGCTGGAGGCTAATGCCACACTGTTGTAAATCATATGATGTGGCTAAATTCAGTTTGTTAACAAATGAACCAGAAAGCCGGTTGCAAAATAAATATGCAGCACTGCGTCAGAAAGCCTGGCCCTGAGGTTATAAAAAATTTGTTCATGCTCAACTCAACTGAGCATGAAATTTATCCTGCTCATAAATGTTAAAATGTCAACAGGACAAACATTAGACTGTTTTTAATTCATACATAAATTGTTTAAACCCTCTTTCGAGTATAACAAGCAGAAATGCATATGAGTGCCTTGCTCTAGGATGGCGCAAATGTAATCAAACCTGTGGTGATTGGTGGGACTGTTGCCCCCCCCCCCCCCCCCCCCCCGTTAACTCAGTTGATAGAATACCTGACTTGCAAGCAGAGGGTCACGGGTTTGAGTTATGCATCGGGTACACTTTTTCCTCCTTAATTTACTTTAAGCCCGTTACTGGTCCTATTACAATTTAAAAGCAATTATCTCATATTTTTCAGCTTGTGACTGTGGCAACAGACCATTCAACACAAGATGCCGCCACCACCGAGACAACTACCAGGGAAAAGGCTGAAAAACCGCCAGACAGCTCTTCTCCCAGCACTCCGGGCAGTGGTACAGATATGTCTGAGACAGGAATCGGGTCTAAAACCAGCCACCAAACTTCAAGCTCTAAAAGCATCCGTGAGACAGGAATCGGGTCCAAAACCAGCCACCAAACTTCAAGCTTTGAAACCATCCAAACTCCAGCTGTATCCACTTTATCAACATTCCCTACAAAGGAACTCATAAGTAAGTTAATAATTAAGAGCAAAGAAATTATTTTTGGTAAATTATGTGTTGCTGAGACAGTTGTGAGCTCAAAATTTAGTTATGAATTACCAATTGTCAATAGAAAAAAAGCTAACTAGTGATGTAATTATTTTCTCGCATAAGATATGAATTTTTTTTACAAAGCTTTTCTTCTACATAGAAGCATGATGAAATGTAAACGATGCAAACATGACAAATTCGACCTGCCTTTTTTTTTTCAGTTTCAAGTGTGGCACTATCAGTCGTGGTGGTTGTAACATTAATGTTGTATTTCATCGTGAAACTCTGTCGCAAATTCAAGAAGAGACAGGCAGCAACCCGCCATTCAACATCATCGTTGCAGTCCGTGGAAATTTGGAACTTAGAATCATTTAAAAAAGTTAAATGACATATAATTTTTACATCCCCATACAGCAATGTTAAGAAATAAACAAGAGCATGTGATACATACACCCAAAAATACTGAATCAATAAAAATAGTAATAATTAAGTGGACTAAACTCAGTCTCATCTCAGTTGTTACACGATAAAAAAGTCTGTTGTGTTAAAACCGGAAGTCCAATCCAAATATTTCAAAGTGGTGAAAAAAACTGTATCAAAAATGTTACCATCCAGATTTAGTTTGATTTGTATCCAATTTCAGAGCAATTAACACTACACCATATTGAGAAAATTTTTGTTAGTTAACTTAGGGGGATAAAATTTAAAATATAGAAGGTTACAGTTAGAAAAAGTTTTCACCACTTTGAAAATTTTGGATTGGACTTCCGGTTTAAGCAAAAGAGATGATTTATCCGGTAAAAACTGAGATGAGACAAAGTTAAATGAACTATTATCATTATTATATGAGTTGGCATCTGCTGTTATACAGTACAAACTTGCATTTAATTCTGAAGAGAATATTTTTTTTTCCAGAGTCTTTGATATCAGTCATGCTATCAGTCATGCTCTTGTTTTTGGATGTGATATTGTCGTGCTAGATTGCAACTTCAACGGCAACTTCATCAAAACAATATGGAAGTAAGGCGAAGGCAGGGAAGACCTCAGAGAAGATATCCTCAGAGAAATAGGAGGCCCCTAGATAGACTACAATATAATTAAAATACTCTGTTTGAAAAAAAATTTGTTTAACACTCAAAATAATATGAAATTGAATGCTAGTTTTCACTGCCAGTTTTTCACATAAGAGTCATTTTTATCTGCTCCAGCTTGTTGCTTCTTTGTATATGTTGTTTACATTCTCTGAATGAAAAAATGCTCAACTTTTACGTTGAAAAAATGCTCAGCTTTTATGTTAATATATTGGTTCTTTTTTTAAATCAATGTCGATAACTTTTAATCAACATTTCATTTTTCCCCAGTCTGAAGGTGCTTTATCTTTACTCCATTTCAGGCTAGATTGCTATATGTCTGTCACCAGATTGGTGTAAGACTGTTGACAAGAGGCATGAGTGTTAAAACACTTTTCTTCAAAAAAATCTAACATTCACCAAAAAAATGAAACTTTACAGATTCTGAAAAACACTCAGAACATCCCTACTTTTCATGATTTTCAAACTTTTGAGCCCTACTTTATCACTGCTTTTTCACAGGAGCCCGCTTGAAAGTCTGTATATATGATTATCAGGTACAAAATCAAGGTGCTGTGATTTTATTTTTTATATACATGTATGTTTATTTTTTGCCTAATCAGGAACAAAATCAAGGTGTTGTGATTTTATTGTTTTATCTGCTTTCCCAGGCTACATGTATTGTGTAAGTAGTCCAGAAACTCCTTTTTGCCAAATCAGGTACAAAATCAAGGTGGTGTGATTTTATTAAAATCATAGTTTTTATATATGATTATTTTTGTCTAATCAGGTACAAAATCAAGGTGCTGTGATTTTATTTTTTATATATGTTTATTTTTTGCCTAATCAGGTACAAAATCAAGGTGCTGTGATTTTATTAAAATCATAGTTTTTATATATGATTATTTTTGTCTAATCAGGTACAAAATCAAGGTGCTGTGATTTTATTAAAATCATAGTTTTTATATATGATTGTTTTTGTCTAATCAGGTACAAAATCAAGGTGCTGTGATTTTATTTTTTATATATGTTTATTTTTTGCCTAATCAGGTACAAAATCAAGGTGCTGTGATTTTATTATTTTATCTGCTATTTTCCCAGTCTACATGTATTGTATAAGTAGTCCAGAAACTCCTTTTTTCCAAATCAGGTACAAAATCAAGGTGGTGTGATTTTATTGTTTTATATGCTATTTTCCCAGTCTATTTTCCAGAAACTCCTGAAAATAAACCATCACATTCGTTCGTGACCATTTTTCGTCCGACTTTTGGACGAAAAAAAAACAGCCTTTGTCGATGATGGATTCTAATGGTCTGTGACCAATTTATTAAGAAAAAAGATATGAAACACATCCATTCCCTGAAATGAAACCAAAAATCGTCACAAAGACATAAGGTAGCGCTTTTGAACGAACGAAAATTAGTCACGAATGAACGTGACGGTTTTTCAGGAGTTTTTGAACTGTTGAGGGAGGGAGCCAGCAGATAGAGCAATAAAATGGTTTTTGATTTGTTTTTGTTTTTTGTTGTTTTTTTTTTTCATGTTAGATATTCGTCAGTTAACGTTTTATAGTGTTAGATATTCATCAGTTCAGATAGTGAGATGTTTTATAGTTGATACTAGATTTGTTGATGAATAAAAACACAATAAAAAAAATAGTATATTTAATTATAGCGTTCCCATGACCATTTTCGATGTTATATACAGTTCACTGACCTAGAAAGTGGAAACACTCTAAATGAGGGTCGTTCAACAAGTAACTTATGGAGATTCAACAAACAGATCAGACAGTTGTAACCAGATTGATTATCTCTGGTTAAACAGTCTGCTTTCTCATTAGGAGCATGCTCCTAGTAATATGATACTCTTGTCAACACAAATTGGTCATCGAAGACATGTTTTTTGTTGTTGTTTTTTCAAAATTTAGAAGGTTTTTTTAATAAGATACACTTGATTTATTATATTACATGATAAAAATGTTACGTTTAATAGAGGCAACATTTCGCAAGATAGGTTAAATGATTCATCTCGAGTGCTGTATTAATACCTTAGGCCACAGTGCAATAAAAGGTATTTGGGATTGCCTAATTGCTATGGTGAGACGTAGAGGCTCTTTACCTGCAACCAGGACAACAAAGAACAAGCATGCGTTCTTTGGAACAGAAATAACAAACATAGATTTAACATGTATGTTTAGTATGTCGATATGAAAGTTATATAAAATCAAAATATTCATCCAACTCTATGACAGAGTTCGTAACCATATCAGTAATTTCCCGAAAAGAGAAAAAGTCTATTCTGTTAATGTATACATAGAATAATCTTTTGAGATCAAATTTCATTTTAACGATGCGTTCCCTTCTCACAGGAAGATTACGTAATGTTGATTCACGTGTAAACACATTTATCCTGCGTTGAGCTTCTTTTGTTAATGCAAGAATTATACCGTTTAAAATCGTACTAAAATCTTCGACAGCTTGCTTCTTAATTGACTGCTGCAGCAAATTATCAAAAAAGGGATCTATGGTTGTCACAGGGGTTTGATATTGTCTAGTGATAAAGTTCCTATACAATCTGAATTTGATTTGAGTTTCTATTTTCAAATCACACGCAGGCATATGTCTTGAGATTTCCTCCAGAAAATCTAAACTCAAGCTGAGACAGTTAACATAACTGGCGAGTGTAGACATTTTTTTTTTTTATTTTCCTAAGCTAAATCGCTCAAATTTTGAAAAGTGACTGAAATATTTTGTGGGACTTTCATGGACAAGCACGATATTTATAAGAAGTTAAACGTACTGAAAACGTACTAGGTTATTTCAGAAGCTGGGATGTAATTGGGCAATCACGCATATTCAGCTTTTTTTTTCTCCTCATGAATGGCCTATTTTTGAAACTGAGTAAAACTCATCAATCTTGATTGCGCAAGTCAACCTTAAAGGTCATGTGAACCTTGACTTTTATAGACCAAACGTTTTGGTGAACCTGAACTAAATTTATGTCATAGATCCATTCTCTCCCTACCCTGCGCAGTGCAGAAAATATGCGCTAAGAATTGTCCAGGTGGCCAAAGGAAGAACCATGAAAACAGACAAAATAGGACCACAGCATTACTTTTATGGTATACTTAGTGTTAAAAGGGCAATGTAGGACAAAGGTACTGAAATCTTATGTCAGCAAAAATACAGGTCGCAAAAAGTTAAAAAGATGGTGAGCATTTTAAGCCTTTTATAAAAATGCAAATAAAACGACATGACAACAGTCTTTGGATAAAATAGCTACTCTGTTGGAAATTTCAACTATAAGTATAAAAGCATCGTAAATTTTTTACAGGTGTTTAATTCTTAAATTCTGCTTATCTTGTTCATCTATGTCTTCATTATAATATGAAGCATTACATAAAAAAACACGTGTATGGTATAACAAAAGTTGAGGGGTCAGTTAATAGCTTGTTTTACAATGAGAAAGAAGCTAGAGATTTGACCCTTCAAGTTTTGTTCTGTGGTAGGATAGTATACAGAGGATTTAAAGATCGAAATCCTGTCTGCGTAGCGAAGAAAAATTTCGAACGAAGTGTGGGCACGTTAGAAACTCAACGTTGCTATGGTGTAGAGGTGGTCTTTTTTGACAAAACAAACCTAGATGAGCATGATATTATAACAGCATATCCGGTTGTATAGAATGCCGAATATGATACCTTGCCAATTATCGGCTCCTACTTCGAGGAGCTGACCAAATCAAAATGTAAAATTAGATCACTGTTCCACCAGGCCCCTGATTTGTTTCTTACACGTAATGTGGGGGTTCAATCCTGGCTCGGTTCTTGGTGAGTTGGCAATTTTTTTTGCTGAGGTGTCAAATAATGAATGAGAACTGACATTTTGTCAATTCGTCAAGAACCTAGCAAATTTTGCCAACTCAGCAAAAAAATTGCCAACTCATCAAGAACCGTTCCAGGATTGTACCCCCACATTACACTACTGTTGTTGTCATATTTATTGGTAACAGGATGTCGGAGGTATGATGCAGGGATGTCGGAGGACAGATTTATATTGGTTAACGGGATATCGGAGGAAAGATAATTTTGTGTTCTTAAAACGGCTACATCTTTTCTGAAACGTGATCTTGCCTGGTTTAATATGTTGAAGACGATTACCTGAATCGTCAGGAGTGGCATGTAGCAAGCGAACAAAGCGTTTATGCTGACTGGCAAAGAATAAATGAAATAATGTGCCATAGACTTATCAAGACAAAACATCACTATAACCAGCCTTCGTGATGTAAACCCAGGTAACAAACACGACTTCACATAGAAAGAAAAAGTGGGGATTGCAGGGCTATAAATCTGTTTTTTTTTTTTTTTTTTTTTTTGTTTTTTTTTCTTCTTGTTTCTGCTCTAAAATTTGTATTGAGGTACTCTTAAGAACCACGTCGTTTCTGCTCTAAAACATAGGTTGCGAGTTATCATTAGAACCGCCTCGATGTAAAAATAATAATAATAATACGAAAATTAACAGTTTTCTTTTTGAAAAGTTTGTATTTTTTAAGACATGAAAATTTCATTCTGCGTGTTTTCATATTTGTTCATCACAACGTTTTGTGCCTTTGGTGAGTTTCAAGGCCAATACACAGACTTTTGAAATGGAAGGGGCGGGTGTGTGAAATCTTGGTTATTCTTAAAGGGGACACAGATGCCAACGAAATGCCGATGGGGGATGCAAAATTAAGGAATGTAAAGTGATTTTAAGGCCAAACCTGCATGATTTTTGAAACAATTGGCCCGAAAGGGGTACAGGTCTCGTTTCATCGTTTGGTCGGTCAGACATTCCATGGATTTTTTACTTACATTTAATTTAGGCTTAAAAACCCAGGCCCGTGGGTTTTGCATTGGGGATGGTGTGACCGTATGGAGGCGTGCAAATGTTCAGAAAATGTCGATTTAGAGGCGAAAATTAGGGGTAACCCATGTTTTCGATTAAAATCTGCTTGATTTTTTAAATAATCTGTCCACAATGGGGGCTACGTTCAACAACTCCCCCCATCTGCTTGATTTTGAATAAATTTGTCCACCCCCATCCCCAACCACCACACACGCACGCACGCACGCACGCACGCGCGCGCGCGCGCGCGCGGAGCGCGTATGGAAGAACACGTTACAAAATCTGCAATGTTTTCTATTGATAGCAAATGAAAATGACAAAGGTCTCCTCGATACAACTCATATAATTATTATATCACGCTAGCAAATTTAAGCGGTGAAGACCCCTTGCAAATCTCACTTATATTAGGAAAATGGGATTACAGGGGAATGTGTAATTTTTCTGGCTGCTGCTTAAAAATCTAGATAAGCGGACCATCCGTAAAGATTTGTAGACAACAGAGGAGTTGAAAGCCCGTATGGTATAGACTGGGACCCAGAGGTATGTTTTTTAACAGATTGTAAACATTTTTAAAGAGCTCATCGTGAGATTAATATTATTATTATTATTATCATTATTATTATTGTTGTTGTTGTTGTTGCTAAATTCTAAATTCAGCGACCCACCTTACACAGGTAATGGTCAAATATGAACGACTCAGTTTAAGAAAATAGATAGATTATTGTATGGACGAATAAGCACCTGTTGTTAACTTTATTATAGAGTTTTTGTACTGATATTGGTGAATATTGTGCCGAGTTGGGATACTGCTATAAATAATTGATATATCATAGATTTACAGTGGTAACGTTACGTTTATTATTTCTGATCTGATGGCACTCGTTGGCACCACATCGGCGCTGTGGTTCTTACGAGTTTCCAAAATCAACATTTCAATCGAAACTTAGGTAGGAAAATATCACGTTTCACATACAGAACATCATTTTTGCAACGAAAAGCTGTTTTATTGCATAAGTTCTTAAACGTAATGGCATTGGTTCTAGTAATATTATTACATTAAACTCTCCTTCAAACCAATCAAACCCTATTAAAATTGCTAGAAAAAGAGACACTAGTATTGGCACACAGGCTTAGCACCATATTGTGAGAGTAGGTTTTAATTTATATTGCTTTTTTTAGACAGAACTCACTCCGTCAATTTTCAGTGCCTCCGAAATCCAGCAACAGTTCCTCCGAGATCCACAGCATCATGTGTCAATGTACCTCCGAATATTCCGTTATCCAAAATTTCGCTAGTAGTTGCTTTAAATTTCATCCGGAGGTGTTATTTTTTGTTGATAAACTGAAACAACTATGAAGACAGTCGAAGAAAAGATAAGTCCATCCTTGGGCAATAATAAACCAAAATGTCATTTACCATGATCGGGCTGGTAGCCGTCGAAAAGGCAAAAAATGAGATGAAAAATAGATCATCTTGGTTCAAACGCCGTTTTCACCTCCACAAAGTAGCTGAGAAAGGAAATATTTGCTTTAACATATTCATCATTATGTCTCTAAAACGAGCAACTCAGCTTTTTTATAAATGATTAAGATATAAGCTATCAAAAATGGATAAGTACATACCCTGTCGCTGGATGACATCAATTGTTTACCTCCGAAATCTCGCAACCTCCGATATCCCGATATCGGGTTTCCCTGGGTGCACGTGTTGTTTTTAAACAACATGACACATTGCGCAGCATTTCACTCTTTGCGTCAATTTACACCTATATACCGTAATTCAGGCAAAGGGTAAAGAAATAAATTTTTGTGCGGTGTGTTTATACGTCAGATCTTGTCACTGCTGAATGCAAGGGCCGTGCAGTACCTGTTCACATAGTTGGTATTTCTGTGCTGATCTTTCACTGGATACGACGGTATCGTCATTCTTCACCGTAAAGTTCTTAAAAGAGGAAAATATAAGCAGGGAATAAAATGCATGCAGTAATAAACAAGAGGCCCACGGGCCACGGTTCGCTCACCTGAGTGACATAGCCACTGCAGACATGCAGATGTTATGCAACATTTTTCCAATCCTATCATTGCAACTAATGAAAATATCATCATTTGAGCAGTTCTTAGTTTTGAAGAAGAATATATGGGCCTGACAGTCAATGGAGCATGATCATTTGAATAAACTATCAATCACATTTCAATAGAAGGATCAATGTGAAATTTGGTGGAAATTGGCAAAGTGGTTTCTGAAGAATCGTGATTTTATACATGTAAACAGCACAGTGGCAGGGAAGTATTATAAATATAAACCAGATGATGGCCATCTTAGATTTCCAGTCAGAACAATTTTAACTACTGTTGATCTACAAGTCACTTCGATACTTTCAATATAAATGTATATGGCCCATACAAATTGGGAAGCAAATTTGACCTTGGAGGTAAAAAGGTCAAATGTAATTTTGCAGATCTCCTGTCCCCCATAATTTGTGCAAAGATTAGGATCCAGGGCTTATTTGGTTATGGAGAAGAAGATTTTTAAAGGTTTTTACCATATATGGGCATGGCAGCCATTTTGATCAATGGACCATACCCATTTTAGCAATCTTTCATTTCCTGCCCACTGAGGCTCCACATGAAATTTGAGCAACACTGGCCCGGAGGCTTCAGAGGAAAAGCCATTTGAAATCATCAACATGTTTTCCATACAAATGTATGGGGCCCATACAAATGCATACAGAAGCAAACTTGACCTCCCCGTAAAAAGGTTAAATGTCAGTGTATGACAATTATTTTAGCAACTTTGGTAGACCGCCCGTTCCAGATGATATATGCAAAGATTCAGCCACAAGCCATCCTCGGTTTTGGACAATAAGATTTTTAAATGTTTTTTCCCATACAAATGCATAAGGAAGCAAACTTGACCTTGCCGTAAAAAGGTCAAAAGTCAATGTATGACCATTATTTTAGGAACTTTGGTAGACCCCCTGTCCCCGATGATTTATGCAAACATTCAGCCCCAAAGCATCCTCGGTTCTAGAGAAGATTTTTAAAGGTTTTTACCATATATGGGCATGGCGGCCATCTTGGTCAACGAACCGTGACCATTTTAGCAATCTTTTGTTCCCCCTACCTAAGGAGACTCCATATGAAATTTGAGCAAAATTGGCCCAGAGGAGTTGTTGTTTGAAATCCTGAACATTTTTCCCATACAAATGCATAAGGAAACAAAATTGACCTTACCGTAAAAAGAACAAATGTCAATGTACGACCATTATTTTATCAATTTTGGTAGCCGTCCTGTTCCAGAAGATATATGCAAAGATGCAGCCATAAGGCATGCTCGGTTTTGGAGAAGAAGATTTTTAAAGGTTTTTCCCATACAAATGCACAGGGAAGCGAACTTGACCTTGCCGTAAAAGGTCAAACGTCAAAGTACGACAATTCTTTAAGCAATTTTGGTAGACATCCCGTCCCTGATGATTCCTGCAAAGGTTCAGCCCCAAGGCGTACTCGGTTCTGGAGAAGATTTTTAAAGGTTTTTACCATATATGGGCGCGCGGGCGGCCATCTTGGTCAACGGACCGCGACCATTTTAGCAATTTTTCGTTCCCCCACCCTAAGGAGGCTCCATATGAAATTTGAGCAAAATTGGCTCAGCGGCTTCAGACGAGAAGTCGTTTGAAAATGTTAACGGACGGACGGACGACGGACGAAAAGTGATCACCATAGCTCATCCTGAGCAGAGCTCAGGTGAGCTAAAAATGAATTTATTCCCTTTATCGTTGTACGGGACAGTATAATCGCAGGACTTCATTGCAGTTGTAATAACCCGTACATTTCCGGATAAGCTCGGGTTATTTCGTTCGCTGAAATTGTAAGGGGCAAGTCTGTCAACATTGAAGTCCTGGTTGGAAATTAGGTCGGATTATTCAAGATTAAATGTACATATAACCTTGCTTTTTGATGAAAAAATAAAGTTTATTTAAACTTGAACCCAATATACACACAATATATTATTAGGTCCGAGATTTAAAGAACAATATAAAATTTAATAAAGAATTTCATCTACATATCGAATTTTTTTAGTTGTGTGATCACAATGTCTGTTTAAATTTTAGACCGTTAGGCTGTAACGGACACTTCATGTGTGTCATATATATATTGAAAGGAAAAATAACATCTCATGATATGTCTAAACAATTAAAATTTTCCCAACCGGAATAAACAATAGCAATATGGCGTCAAAAATGGCGTCGTTACTTAGAAACAATAAATACGTGTACATAGTACACAACGTTAAAACGTCACGGCGTCCAAACGGCGTCGTTAGTCTTTGTTAAGTTTGGGGTTAAATATTTTTATGAAGTTCTTTTCTTTAGATAACCTCGCTGAAACAGCATTATTGTGAAATTTGTAAAAAGGGAAAATGGAAAATTTAGGATTTATATGAGAGCAGCATTTTCCACTTTCCCTTTCAATATACAGTCGACTCTCGTTATCTCGAATTCCAAGGGACTCACTGAAATACTTCGAGATATCCGTACCTCGACTTATCAGATTTGGGAGCGTGAGGAAACCAATAAATAGAACAAACACATTTAACAAATGAATATGAAATTTGACTCCTGAAACTAGAAATATATAATAAACGAAAACGAAAGCGGTGGAAAATAGGCAAACTTTCTGTGGTATCTCTACGCTATATATATATATATATATATATATATATATATATATATATATATATATATATTTCTGAGGCCATAAAGCATCAAAAGGAACATACATAGCCAAGGCCAAGGTAACCTTTAGTGTATTGAAACTGTCTTTAGATTGGATGCTAAACTAGTAGGGGCTCCAACTGCATTGACTAGTTTTACACTGACACAGACTTCAACAAAAGTATATGAAAGCAGCATTTCATATGAGATCATGTATGACATTATTCTAGTTTCAGGTTTTTACTTGCAGCAGAGCTGTGCCCTAAATTTTCGTTATTTTTTCCAGAATTGAGAAGTATATCTACAAAGAGGACAGTATTCTTATATATAACCTGCAAATATTGCCTTTTTGTGACAAGATATTTAGCGTCACGGACACTGCATATAGCAACTGAAACTTTGTGTGACAAAGCATCAGCAGTAAAATGATATATCATCATTTTATGCCTGCATTTGAAAGGTTATAAAATAAACAACACATTTTAGGTCACTAAACAACGATTTTATTGAACAAGTTCATCCTGACTAGCTGTTTAATAGCATTTTTAATACCGTGTCATAAAAAAGCTGAAATGTAAAAGCTGAGGAACTAGACAAACTTAAAAACAAAAATCAAAGCATCAAAATGATGATTCTAATAAAACTTTTGAGTGGAGAATGTTCGAAGTTAAGCATTTTTATGATAAGCAGAAGCCAAAATATTGTCACGGACACTAACGCAAACACTGAGATACGTTGACTCCGCTTCATGTCCACAACACACACACATTCTTGTGAAAGGTCCAAACCGGACAGGTATGAATAATACCTACTGATCGGGGAGCTCTCCTTAATTTTAGCTTTTTGTTATTGAAAATGTTATTTTTGGTCGTTTTTTTTTTCTGTCAGAAGTTAGAATCAAATGCGCTATTTATGCTATCATTTAAATTTGTTAGTGTGACTTTTTACAAACGAACAGAGGATTTCGATACACACATGCTAAACGGGGACAAACAATTATACACAAACTATTGCCACAGACCATTCATAGTGGGCATATAATAACGTATACTTTTAATATGTAATTTTAACAAGCTAGACCACAGATCATTACAGATACTTGTACTGAACTATCAAGGATACAACTATGTAATCGTTATGTAAAAGGTGTTGGAACAATCCTGAAGTCAATTTTATGTGTTTTAAATCATGCTGCAGCTACTGGGTATCATTGTTGCTAGACTGCCAAGTGTTTATGATACCTTTTTACGTTTTTGTTCCCTGGAAACAGTTAAACATGCCAGTTAGTCAATCAAATGTCGGTATCTTATACTTTCTACTTACATGGCAATATGAGGTACAACAATAGGGTATAGACATACTGGGGCAAAAGTGTAGCAATGTAACATATATAGACAAAACTGAACCCCTTCGGCTATTATTCTCCTAAGTATCATTACGAGTCTCAGGATGGCGAACACGCAATACACATGAATATTCCCACCTCAGGACTCGTTTAAGACAATCTAAATGGCTGCATATACATGGTGTAGAAATATGACAACTCTACATGTCATCATAAATGCCAACAAAATCACAAACGAAATGCGAGTGTCAGAAATTAAACTTACAATTTCATTGCCAAGATATATCAAATGGTTATTAATAGATATTAATAGATAAAAATATATTTTAAAAGTATGAAAAAAAAATCACCTTCCATTTGATGCAGGCGCGAATTAAAATATCTAAATTCATTTAAGTAAAGATTTATTTTGGCTACAAAATAGGCTACCCAAACAGCTTTATACAATGTACATTTTATCTATACGTTATTATACGCCTGTTTGCAAAACGGGACGTATTATGTTACGGGGTATGGCGTCCGTCAGTAAACTTTTTCGTTTCCGGCTAACTCCTACAGTTTACATCCGATCAAACTGAAACTTGGTATATAGTTAGACCATGATGTGGCGCAGCGCATATTATTTTGGGGTTACAGTCCACCAAATGTTTGCAGAGTTATGCCCCTTAGAAAATTTCTGTAAACTTTTCATTTCCGGTTTACTCCTACATTTTACATCCAATCAAGCTGAAACCTCATATATAGTTAGACCATGACGTGGAGCAGCGTATATTATTTCGAGGTTTCAGTCCACCAAATATTAGCAGAGTTATGCCCCTTTGAAATTTACAGTTGACTTTCCGTTTCCGGCTAACTCCTGCAGTTTACATCCGATCAAGCTGAAGCTTGAATTGTCGTTAGACCATGATGTGGAGCAGCGCATATTATTTCAAGGTTACAGTCCACCAAATATTAGCAGAGTTATACCCCTTTGAAGATTTCTATTATTTTTTTCGTTTCTGGCTAAATCCTCCTACAGTTTACATCCATTCAAGCTGAAACTTCATGTACAGTTAGACCATGATATGATGCAGCGCATATTAGTTCGCAGTTACAGTCGACCAAAATATTAGCCCCTTTCAAAATTTCAGTAAACTTTGTTTCCGGATAAATTCTCCTATAGTTAACATCCTATCAAGCTGAAATTTTATTTGAAGTTAGACCATGATGTGGAGTAGCGCATATTGTTTCAAGGTTACAGTCCACCAAATATTAGAATTAAAACCCGTTGAAAATTTCTATTAATTTCTATTGATTTTTCCCCTGGGTGTTAAACTTTCCGCCTTGCCGAGGCCCTGGGGGCTCAATTCCCACTGGGAACGTTGCTAGCTTGGTGAGCAGTAATTGTCCCCTTTGGAAAGAGCGAAGAGGAAATACCACCTGTTTGCCGTGGGTGGCAGCCCGTAAGCCCGAAGAAGGGACTCTGGAGGTTGAGAGTTCTTAGGAGTTTGGTCACTCCTGATGGCTCAACACGCCCCTTTGGCCTGGATTTCGGTGTAGAAGGGTGTCCGTGAGACACGGCACGGTCAGTCGGCTGGTCGCGCCAAGCGCTAGGAAAAATCTTTTCTTTCTCTTCCTTGTCTTTTGTATCATACTGATACCGTTTGCTCATAAGTCTTATTTCTCAACCTTTCCAATCCTAAGAAGGCGGCGGCTCAACGGGTCAGTCGTGCAGCATTTTGCTCGTGCGAGTATATATTATGTGTATCTCTAACCCAAGTGAGTAGGAAAGCCACTCCATTTATGTGTTCCCTTGTTGCGCTCCATGGTGGGTGGAGAGCATGGAGGACGAATTTTAATACAGCTTCTTGATGGGTTTAGATAAAAGAAAAAGAACTAGACAATATCCAGACTCGGATATTTCAGATTTTGACGATAGCACTCAACCTCCAACTATCCAAATGATACACCTCAAAATTTTCCGCGCTTCATTGTAGTTGAAAGCAAAGACGAGAAGAGACAAATTACATCTTTGTCCCCGTTTTTAATACAGAAAGTAATACAAAGCATATCTGGTGAACCCGAAAACATAAAAAAAACTACACAGGGCGAATCAGCTGCTCATTGAGATATCCAAAAAAGCCCATGCCGAGAATCTACTTGGTGCAAGACTTTTCACGACTTGAAAGTCCGAGTGTACCCTCATACCTCGCTGAATTCCTCAAAAGTGGTAATTCGTTGCCCCGAATTGAGGAATTGCGGCGAGGATGAGATTCTCGAGGGCACAAGATCTCAAGGAGTAACTGGAGTTAAAAGATTCAAAGTAAAACGAAACGGAGAGTTAAAAGACACAAACACCTTGTCTTTACATTCAATACACCAGTCTTACCTAAGACGGTCAAAGTTGCATACTTTAGAGTCAACGTAGAAGTCTACATACCAAATCCTTTGCGTTGTCATAACTGCCAAAAATATGGACACCATGAGGATAGGTGTTCCAAAGACCCTATCTGTTCAAAATGTGTCAAACAGCCGAACATTCCGAAAGTAGATGTACAAACGAATTACACTGTGTCGCCTCGGTGGCTCAGTTGGATGCGCCGTCCGACTGGAGACCAGGAGGTCGCGGGTTCAACCCCCGCCGAGGTCGGCAACATTCTTTCGTGGAGATTGATCATGAAATATTTTCTACGGTCATTCTCTCCCTTCCGCTGATTCAAGAAGGGCAGTTGTCAGTTTCTGGCGAAAGAATATGCATAATACTGGTTAACCGCTTAGAGGACTAAGCCTGCCCAGTAAACGTGTGGTTAGGTAAACTGGCCGCGCTCGACATGACCCCATTGGATTGACTGGGCCGTAAAACCTCAACACAAACAAAACACTGTAAATTGTGGTGAGAAACACAGTGCCGACTCTAAAGAATGTCGAATTTGGCACAAAGAAAAAGAAATATTACGTATAAAGTTCACCAGAAATATTTCTTTCGTTGAAGCGCGGAAACTCGTTGAGGCTCCTGCTCCAATTCCTGGAATTAGTTATGCAAACATCACCCAGTCTTCTATGAAAAAAGTTTCTGTGGTTGATACTGCCACTCAAACTGATCTAATAACTATCATCGACTGCAGTTCAATCAAGTTCAACAAACACAAACAGCCAAACAGAAGAACTGCAAAGAAAAAGTTCAAACAAACAACGCAAACAGAAGTAAAACAAAGACACCTATCGAGGAGAAAAAAATAGAGATTGGCCTGAAAAAAGCCACCATTGAGATGATAAAAAAGATTTGACGAAACCCCCTGGGTATTAAACTTTCCGCGTTACCGAGGCCCTGGGGGCTCAATTCCCACTGGGAACGTTGCTGACTTGGTGAGCAGTAATTGTCCCCTTTGGGAAGAGCGAAGAGGAAATACCACCCGTTTCCCGTGGGTCGCAACCCGTAAGCCGGAAGAAGGGATCCTGGAGGTTGAGAGTTATTGGGAGTTTGGTCTCTCCTGATGGCTCAACACGCCTCTTTGGCCTGGATTTCGGTGTAGAAGGGTGTCCGTGAGACCCGGCACTGTCAGTCGGCTGGTCGCGCCAAGCCCTAGGAAAAATCTTTTATTTCTCTTGTCTTTTGTATCATACTGATACTCACCGTTTGCCAACAATTCTTATTTCTCAACCTTTCCAATCCTAAGAAGGCAGCGGCTTAACGGGTCAATCGTGCAGCATTTTGCTCGTGCGATTATATCTTCTGTGTATCTCCAGCACGTGAGTAGGAAAGCCACTCCATTTATGTGTTCCCTTGTTGGGCTCCGTGGTGGGCGGAGAGCACGGAGGACGAATTTTAATACAATTTCATCATGGGTAATGATAAAAGAAAAAGAACTAAACAATGTTCAGAATCTGATATTTCAGATTTTGATGAAAACAGTCAACCTCCAACTACCTCAACAAACGATACACCTCAACATTTTCCACGCTTCATTTTAGTTGAAAGCAAAGAAGAGGGCAGACAGATAACATCTCTGTCCCCTTTTTTGATAAAAAAAAGTCATACAGAGTATAGCTGGTGAACCGGAGAACATAAAAAAACTACACAGATCGAACCAGTTACTCATTGAGGTATTCAAGAAAGCCCATGCCGAGATTCTTCTTCGTGCACAGACTTTTCACGACTTGAAAGTCCGAGTGTACCCTCATACCTCGCTTAATTCCTCAAAAGGGGTAATTCGTTGTCCCGAATTGAGGAATTGCGGCGATCTCAAGGAGTAACTGGAGTAAAAAGATTCAAAATAAAACGAAACGGAGAGTTAAAAGACAAAAACACCTTTGTTTTTACTTTCAGCACGCCAGTTTTACCCAAAACGGTCAAAGTGGCATACTTTAGAGTCAACGTAGAAGTCTACGTACCAAATCCCTTGCGTTTTCATAATTGCCAAAAATATGGACACCATGAGGATAGGTGTTCTAAAGACCCTATCTGTTCGAAATGCGGTCAAACAGGAGAACACCTCGAAAGTAGATGTAGCAACGAATTACACTGTGTCAAATGTGGTGAAAAACACAGTGCTGACTCTAAAGAATGCCGAATTTGGCACAAAGAAAAGGAAATTCTACGTCTTAAATTCACCAGAAATATTTCTTTCGTTGAAGCGCGGAAACTTGTTGAGGCCCCAACTCCAATACCTGGAATCAGTTATGCCAACATCACCCAATCTTCTATGAAAAAGGTTTCTGTGGTTGACACTGCCACTCAAAACGATCCGATCACTATTCTCGACTCTGCAGTACAATCAAATACAACAAATACAAACAGCAAAACAGAAGATCTGCAGAAACAAAAAGGTCAAACAAACACCACAAACAAAAATCAAACAAAGACACCTATTGAGGAGAAAAAAGGAGAGGCTTGCCTGAAAAAAGCCACCATGGAGATGATAAGAAAAGATTAGAAGAAACAACAACAGAAAGAAAGACAAGCAATAAGTCAATCATCTCCACCTACGAAAGAACAAACAAAATCAAAATCTAGTCAAGGAACACAAAGAGCAAGCACATCAAACAGAGAACGAAAAGGTTCAAATAATTTTATTCAAAACATAACAGGTTCGGATCTTTGAGTGACAGTAGCGAAGATATGGAGTTAGGAGAAGCTGCAGATCGCCCACGAACTAACAGAAATAGATCGAGATCATCAGAACATTCACACGTCAACAACAGTAATAATAGATCAAAATCACCAATAACATATCCTTAGTTGCCAGTCTAACTAGAATCTAACAACTCTAAAATGAATTCAAATCACAAAATAATACAATGGAACTGTCGAGGTCTAAAGTCAAACTATAACGAGATCTTATTACTTTTATCTTTATTGAGTCCATCAGTTTTTTGCTTGCAAGAAACTTTTTTAAAAACTGATGATCAATTAAATATCAGAGATTTCATTACATACAATTATATATATTCAGAAGGCCAGAGGCCGTCTGGTGGAAGCTCAATCTTAGTTCACTCTTCATGTCCCCAGCGAGAAAATAAACTTGTAACCAATCTTCAAGCCGTTGCGGTTTGTCACTTTAGATAAAGAAATTACTATTTGTTCTGTGTATATACCTCCAAATTTTCATTTAGAGACCGAACATTCAGACACTTTACTCAAACAACTCCCTTCACCCTATATAATAGTTGGTGACTTCAATGGTCACAATATCCTTTGGGGATGTAAAGGAAACAACCCTAAAGGTAATATTATTGAAGACTTTATAACCTAAAACGATCTTTGTATTATGAATGACAAATCTCACACCTATCTCCATCCTGCAACTGGAAATTTTTCTTCTTTAGATCTTTCCATATGTCATCCATCTTTAATGCTGGATTTCGACTGAAAGGTCAGTGAAGAGCAACATGGAAGTGACCACTTCCCTGTTATTATTGAAAGCGTAAATAATTCCACGAACGATCACAACGAAAAGTGGAAACTAAATAAAGCAAATTGGGAATTGTATCATTATGTGAAGAAAGTCTCAAAATAGATAAGCTTAATTCCTTGGATCCTGTAGATGATTTTACTTCTTCTCTTCTCGATATCTCTAACAAAAATATACCGAAAACCTCGACAAATCGAAAGAAAAGCAAGCCATGGTACAATGATGAATGCAGATATCCAACAAAGGAGAACTTGAATAAGGTTAAAAACTTCAGAGCAAAGGCTCGTCGAACAATAAAGGCCTCCAAACGCAAATCATGGAAATCTTACATTTCGAATTTAAATCATAAAACTCCAATTAAAAAGGTTTGGGATATGATACGAAAAATCAAAATCACCCAGTTTCACCCACTTAAATACAAAACGTGGAACAAAGGCCACATCAAAGGAAAAGATAGCAAACACACTTTGCGAAACTTTTTTGGATAATTCTTCATCCCGGAATTATTCAGAGAAGTTTCAAAACATCAAAAAACAAGAAGAAAAAATCAAACTTAATTTCACCTCTTCAAATACTGAAGAAAATAACAGCCTGTTTAACATTACAGAACTTAAAGATGCTATCGCAGTATCAAAAGATACAGCTACAGGCCCTGATGACATCCATTACCAGATGCTTAAACACCTTCCGGAAACCGCCCTTGACACACTTTTACATATTTTCAACGGTATATGGACAACAGTTTTTCCAGAAAGCTGGCGTTTGGCCACAATTATACCTATTCCCAAACCAGGGAAAGATCATGCAGAACCAACAAACTACAGACCAATAGCGCTAACAAGTTGCCTTTGCAAAACACTAGAGAGAATGATAAACAAACGACTTGTTTGGTACTTATAATCTAACAATCTTATAACAAAATTTCAGTCGGGATTCCGAGCTGAACGTAGTACCAATGATAATATAGTTAGACTAGAAACATTTATCCGTGATGCTTTTATCAAACGAGAACATGTAGTCGCTGTATTTTTCGATTTGGAAAAAGCCTATGATACCACTTGGCGATATGGAATTTTAAAAGACCTACATAACTTTGTTATGAAATGAAGACTACCAAACTTTATTAAAAGTTTTCTTGAAGCTCGTACAATACAAGTGCGTGTAGGATCGACCCTGTCTGATCTCTATGATCAAGAACAGGGCATTCCTCAAGGAGCAATACTTTCAACCGCGTTATTCAACGTGAAATTAAACGATATTATAAACTGTCTGGATTACAAAACAGATGGTTCTTTGTACGTTCATGATTTCTGTATTTGTTTTCGCTCGAAAAATATGCGCACAATAGAAAGACATCTACAGCAATGTCTAAATAGAATTGAAGACTGGGCAACTAGAAATGGCTTAAAATTTTCCAAATCGAAAACTCAGTGCGTTCATTTCTGTCAACAACGGAAAATACACAACGATCCAGTGCTCTACATATATGGATCTCAAATACCAGTTGTTGCTGAATCAAAATTTCTTGGGTTTATATTTGATAAAAACTCTCCTTCATACCCCATATAAAATACTTGAAAGCGAAATGTTTAAAAGCATTAAACCTTTGAAAAGTTTTATCTCACACAAGTTGGGGAGCGGACAGAACAACTCTTCTTCACCTGTATCGTTCTTTAATTCGATCAAAACTTGATTATGGGTCCATCGTATATGGATCTGCTAGAAAATCTTATCTACAGATGTTAGACACTGTACATAATCAAGGACTTTGTTTGGCATTGGGAGCTTTTCGTACATCTCCAGTATCGAGTCTTAACGTGGAAGCAGATGAGCCATCGTTGTGGCTACGCAGAGAAAAATTGTCTCTTCAGTATGCCATCAGACTTGCTGCTAACTCTTCTAACCCTGCTTTTGAAGTCACATTTCCACCACAATTTCAGGAATATTTTAAAACACATCAACCTTTTTAACAAAGTCTAACTGCTTTAATTTTTAAATTCGTTCTAGTTTTACATTTTATGCATATATAACTTACCTTTATAGCCGTTTCATTACAGAACCATGTTAGTTTACCATTTTGACGCAAATGACCCTCATGGGTTGATGCGTCGTTAAACCTGAACTCATCATTATCTTCAAATACTGAAGAATATAACAGCCTGTTTAACATTACAGTACTTAAAGATGCTATCGCAGTATCAAAAGATACAGCTACAGGCCCTGATGACATCCATTACCAGATGCTTAAACACCTTCCCGAAACCGCCCTTGACACATTTTTACATATTTTCAACGGTATATGGACAACAGGAGTTTTTCCAGAAAGCTGGCGTTTGGCCACAATTATACCTATTCCCAAACCAGGGAAAGATCATGCAGAACCAACAAACTACAGACCAATAGCGCTAACAAGTTGCCTTTGCAAAACACTAGAGAGAATGATAAACAAACGACTTGTTTGGTACTTAGAATCTAACAATCTTATAACAAAACTTCAGTCGGGATTCCGAGCTGAACGTAGTACCAATGTTAATTTAGACTAGAATCTTTTATCCGAGATGCTTTTATCAAACGAGAACATGTAGTCGCTGTATTTTTCGATTTGGAAAAGGCCTATGATACCATTTGGCGATATGTAATTTTAAAAGACCTACATAACTTTGGTATGGAAGGAAGACTACCAAACTTTATTAAAAGTTTTCTTGAAGATCGTACAATACAAGTGCGTGTAGGATCGACCCTGTCTGATCTCTATGATCAAGAACAGGGCGTTCCTCAAGGAGCCATACTTTCAACCACGTTATTCAACGTGAAATTAAACGATATTATAAACTGGCTGGATTACAAAACAGATGGTTCTTTGTACGTTGATGATTTCTGTATTTGTTTTCGCTCGAAAAATATGCGCAGAACAGAAAGACATCTACAGCAATGTCTAAACAGAATTGAAGACTGGGCAACTAGAAATGGCTTTAAATTTTCCAAATCGAAAACTCAGTGCGTTCATTTCTGTCAACAACGGAAAATACACAACGACCCAGCGCTCTACATATATGGATCTCAAATACCAGTTGTTGCTGAATCAAAATTTCTTGGGGTTATATTTGATAAAAAAAAAACTCTCCTTCATACCCCATATAAAATACTTGAAAGCGAAATGTTTAAAAGCATTAAACCTTTTAAAAGTTTTATCTCAAACAAGATGGGGAGCGGACAGAACAATTCTTCACCTGTATCGTTCATAATACAGATTTTAAACCTTTTATCAACGGGTACATATTTTCCAAATGGCAGCTGTCATGGGACAGAGCGACACTCAATAAACTGCATGAAATAAAACCGGTTCTTGGTAAAAAATACCATTCATCGATCATTAAGGCGAGAAGAAGTGGTTCTTACTCGTCTACGTATAGGTCATACTAGACTCACACATTCTTATCTACTCAAACGAGAAGAACAACCATTTTGTATCAGCTGTAATGAACCTTTTACGGTGAAACACTTCCTAATCGACTGCATTGTATTTTCTCATGTGCGACGTCAATTATTCCAAACAAATGATCTGAGATACTTCTTTGAAAATGTACCGGCTGATAATAAACTTGTCTTTTAAAAACATATCAACCTTTTTAACAAAGTATAACTGCTTTAATTTTTAAATTCGTTCTAGTTTTACAGTTTTATGCATATATGACTTATCATTATAACCGTTTCATTACAGAACCATGTTAGTTCACCATTTTGACGCAAATGACCCTCATGAGTTGATGCGTCGTTAAACCTGAACTCATCATCATCGTTTAATGATCCAGATCAACCGTGAAGACGGTCTTTGTTTGTTTGTATTGGAGTTTAACGGCCCAGTCAACACTATTTAGGTCATTTTTGAGCCGGTCAGTTTACCTATCCACACTTTTCCTGGGCAGGCTTAGCGGTTAACCAGTACAGTGCACATTCTTTCGCCAGAAACTTGAATCAGCGGAAGGGAGAGAATGACCGTAGAAACTCGAATAGGCAAATGAAACCTGTGTTGTTGTTTTTATTTTTCATTACAGAAGCGTCGCCCAGTGAACAATCGCTTCTCACGAGTAAACGCTACGAACAGTCACTGGCTGCGACTGATAAACCCAGTCAAGGCCTCACCAGTGACCCCAGCGACCATTCGCCTTCTCATACCAGCGTGCGCAGGAAACAGTTATGAATTCCTACGAGACAGTCGTTGCTTTCTCCACCCACCCAAGCCACACTGGCTGCGAATGTTACCGATGAACGTCAAGAACCCCCCCCCCCCCCCCCAGTGCCACCAGTGACCATTCTTCTGATACCAGTGTGCGCAATGAACAGTCATCAATTGCTACTAGACAGTCATTGTTTTCCCCACCAACTCCAATCAACCCTACTTTAACCTTCCCCTACCTCGACTATGTCCATGAGCCAGAAGGTGAATTGTTAGTACCTTTTGTAAGTCATAGATGAAGAGTGTAGACAATATCATGTCCAATAGGGTATTTCTCGCGTCAAAAAATGTATCAACAGATGCGCCCTGTCCTAGTCCATCAGTCCAGTTCTTGTTCTCCAGCAAGTGTGAGTGTTGTCTTTTTCTAGACCATCCAAACACTTCAGGCAATTTGCTTTTGCCGAGATCTTAATTTAAGATTCTATTTGTTGTTGCATCCAGTGTGACAGCGCAGTTTTAAAACATGAAGTAAATGTTGCGCGAAATAGTACGGATGAGGAAAGACAACATTAATTTGATGTTTTATAGACTGTACTGCGAATAAGGCCGCTCAAAAAAAAAATACAAAGGGGTTAGATGATTCTGGGGTTAACAAATGTCAGAGACAAGTGGAAATTTTTGTTGGGCAAATACTATTTTTACAATTTGTTGATTTGTGTTGTATCACTTTATTTATTTATTTACTTTTTGAGAGCCGGCCTCGGTGGCTCAGTTGGATGCGCCGTCCGACTGGAGACCAGGAGGTCGCGGGTTCAACCCCCGCCGAGGTCGGCAACATTCTTTCGTGGAGATTGATCATGAAATATTTTCTACGGTCATTCTCTCCCTTCCGCTGATTCAAGAAGGGCAGTTGTCAGTTTCTTGCGAAAGAATGTGCACAATACTGGTTAACCGCTTAGAGGACTAAGCCTGCCCAGTAACGTGTGGTTAGGTAAACTGACCGCGCTCGACATGACCCCATTGGGTTGACCGGGCCGTAAAACCTCAACACAAACACAAATTTACTTTTTGATAGCTTTTGCTAAAATATAAAAAATTCTAAATAAAAAAATGAAAGTTTTTTTTTTTTAATTTATTAATAATAAATTTATTTCCAAAAGCAAATAAGAACACTTCACAAACTGAATCCTTATCCTACTGATGGAGCACTATATAATAAATCTGGTAGTAAATTTAACAAAATAATTGTATCCAAAAGTGTGAATATTTATTTACTGCAATCACACAAACTGAATTTTCTGAAACACAATTATTTCTACAAACTAGTCTGTATGTCATTACGAAAACACACCCATTCAAATATATAGAAAATCTCACCTCCAAAAACTGAAAAATTTCAGACAAAAAATTCTGATATTTTTTCTTATTTTTGCTCAAAACATAGATTGTGGGTACTCGTTAGACCCGCCTCGCCGAGGCGGTTCTAACGAGTACCCACAATCTATGTTTTTGAGCAAAAATAAGAAAAATAATGTATACCCCTGTAAACCCCAGTTTTACTATATAAAAGTGGGGTTTAAGGGGGTCAAAATTATATAGGCATGTTTTCCTGATGTTTAGTGAAGATTCAGATTAGCCTGCACATCTGATCAGTCTTCACCGCACACTCTATAAGATATACTGCTTCTTCGTCCAAATAGCACGGACTGATCAGGCTGCGGAGATGCGCAGGCTGATCCGAGTCTTCATTGAGCGACCATGTTATTCTGCAGAAATTAATGTAATTTGTTTCTTTAGTACCTGTCAAAAACTGTGAAATTCTTTTTCCATTGTATATTGCAATTATCATAACAAAACATGTTTTCCAGTACTTTCAACAATCAATCATTATTTACTAAAAGCAGAAGGGCATTATTATTACACATTGGGAAAGAAAGAATAAAGAAATATTTTTTTCCTGTTTTTCCCGGAAAACAGGATTTGACATTTCATGCAAATTGTTTCCCCTGGAGACCGTTTGCATGAAAATGTCAAATCCTATTTTAAGGGAAAATTAAGAAAAATCTTATTAATTTGTCCTCTGCTGAATCCGCCCATAGCGTGGTGAGTAATAATTCTCAATGTCTGTGCGAAAAAAAGTGCTACAAGATTATGCTTTTCCTGAAGAACGGATTTATTTATTTCACCCCTTTCAGTGATTATCTTTTGATGAATTTCTAAAATAGTGCTACTGGAAATTTATGCAAATAAGAAATAGATAAAGAGGGCATTTGACAATATAAAGGCATAAGTATCTGTATTTCTCAATAAAACATGTGGTGGCTATTTATTAGAGCTGCCATGGAGAGGCGATTCTGATGAATAACAACCAGCTATATTTTATTGAATAAAAAGAAAAAAATATACCACCAAATAACCCACCTTACCTGTTTCTCTGTCTTCATCGTGAACTTTGCTGGTATCAAATCTAATTTCCCCTTATCAGGCCCCTACCTATAAGGGTGGCCGAAGTCACCAAAAACTTCTTATCTTTATCTGCGTATGGTCATTATGGTGTTATGCAATCCGAAATGTGTCTTTAATGGCGGGCTTCTTGTTTTGTTTAAAAGTTTGTGATTCTTTCAAGGATAACGTTTTACATTGACAGGTCTCAAAAGCCGGCCTCGGTGGCTCAGTTGGATGCGCCGTCTGACTGGAGACCAGTGATTTTTTAAACTTAATTATAGCAGCATTCAAATATCGTCTTCACGGTTGATCTGGATCATTAAACGATGATGATGAGTTCAGGTTTAACGACGCATCAACCTATGAGGGTCATTTGCGTCAAAATGGTGAACTAACATGGTTCTGTAATGAAACGATTATAATGATAAGTTATAAATGCATAAAATGTAAAACTAGAACGAATTTAAAAATTAAAGCAGTTATACTTTGTTAAAAAGATTGATGTGTTTTAAAAACATAAGTATGTTATCAGTTCGTACATTTTCAAATAAGTATCTCAGGTCATTTGTTTGGAAGAATTGACGTCGTGTATGAGAGAATTCAATGCAATCGATCAGAAAGTGTTTTACCGTAAAAGGTTCATTACAGCTGATACAAAATGGCTGATCTTCTTGTTTGAGTAGATAAGAATGTGTGAGTCTAGTATGACCTATACGTAGACGAGTAAGAACCACTTCTTCTCGCCTTAATGATCGATAAATGTTATTTTTACCAAGAACCGGTTTTATTTCATGTAGTTTATTGAATGTCGCTCTGTCCCATGAAAGGGAGTCCGAGAAAATAACGAATTTGTTCTCTAAAGAGTTATTCATAACGTAATTCAAAGCCATATCAATAGCCTTGAAAATAGATGAGCCATCAGGAAGACGGATCTTTTCATGGTGGCTGCCCGATATATACGCACAGCCAACCTTATCTTCAACTTTTGAGCCATCAGTGTAGATGTGTTGATAATCTGAAAGTCGCGACTATAATTCTTGGAAGTTTTGTTTCATGAGATGTGAATCAGAAAGTGACTTTTTACTGTTGTGTAAATCGAGAAGAATATTTGGTTTAGTAATGCACCAGGATGGAATATCAGAAAAAGAGTGTTTTTGAATGTTTTTAATGTTAATATTAGTAGATTCTAAAAGTGGTGCTATACGAAGGCCGAAGGATTTAATAGCGTTGGGTTTTCTTTCAAAATATTCCTGAAATTGTGGTGGAAATGTGACTTCAAAAGCAGGGTTAGAAGGGTTAGCAGCAAGTCTGATGGCGTACTGAAGGGACAATTTTTCTCTGCGTAGCCATAACGATGGCTCATCTGCTTCCACG
Source organism: Anodontia alba (assembly GCA_964016985.1). Lineage (NCBI taxonomy): Eukaryota > Metazoa > Mollusca > Bivalvia > Lucinida > Lucinidae > Anodontia > Anodontia alba. Next base: position 55,398,049 of record OZ024835.1, read on the forward strand.
TTAAGACTCGATATTGGAGACGTACGAAAAGCTCCCAATGCCAAACGAAGTCCTTGATTATGTACAGTGTCTAACATCTGTAGATAAGATTTTCTAGCAGATCCATATACGAGGGACCCATAATCAAAGAACGATATAGATGAAGAAGAGTTGTTCTGTCCGCACCCCAACTTGTGTGAGATAACACTTTTAAAAGGTTTAATGCTTTTAAACATTTCGCTTTCACGTATTTTATATGGGGTATGAAGGAGAGTTTTCTATCTAATATAACCCCAAGAAATTTTGATTCGGCAACAACTGGTATTTGAGATCCATATATGTAGAGTGCTGGATCATTGTGTATTTTCCGTTGTTGACAGAAATGAACGCACTGCGTTTTCGATTTGGAAAATTTAAAGCCATTTCTAGTTGCCCAGTCTTCAATTCTATTTAGACATTGCTGTAGATGTCTTTCTATTGTGCGCATATTTTTCGAGCGAAAACAAATACAAAAATCATCAACGTACAAAGAACCATCTGTTTTGTAATCCAGACAGTTTATAATATCGTTTAATTTCACGTTGAATAACGTGGTTGAAAGTATTGCTCCTTGAGGAACGCCCTGTTCTTGATCATAGAGATCAGACAGGGTCGATCCTACACGCACTTGTATTGTACGATCTTCAAGAAAACTTTTAATAAAGTTTGGTAGTCTTCCTTTCATACCAAAGTTATGTAGGTCTTTTAAAATTCCATATCGCCAAGTGGTATCATAGGCTTTTTCCAAATCGAAAAATATAGCGACTACATGTTCTCGTTTGATAAAAGCATCGCGGATAAAAGTTTCTAGTCTAACTAAATTATCATTGGTACTACGTTCAGCTCGGAATCCCGATTGAAGTTTTGTTATAAGATTGTTAGATTCTAAGTACCAAACAAGTCGTTTGTTTATCATTCTCTCTAGTGTTTTGCAAAGGCAACTTGTTAGCGCTATTGGTCTGTAGTTTGTTGGTTCTGCATGATCTTTCCCTGGTTTGGGAATAGGTATAATTGTGGCCAAACGCCAGCTTTCTGGATAAACTCCTGTTGTCCATATACCGTTGAAAATATGTAAAAGTGTGTCAAGGGCGGTTTCGGGAAGGTGTTTAAGCATCTGGTAATGGATGTCATCAGGGCCTGTAGCTGTATCTTTTGATACTGCGATAGCATCTTTAAGTTCTGTAATGTTAAACAGGCTGTTATATTCTTCAGTATTTGAAGAGGTGAAATTAAGTTTGATTTTTTCTTCTTGTTTTTTGATGTTTTGAAACTTGTCTGAATAATTCCGAGATGAAGAATTATCCAAAAAAGTTTCGCCAAGTGTGTTTGCTATCTCTTCCTTTGATGTGGCCTTTGTTCCACGTTTTGTATTTAAGTGGGTGAAACTGGGTGATTTTGATTTACCAGATATTTTTCGTATCATGTCCCAAACCTTATTAATTGGAGTTTTATAATTTAAATTCGAAACGTAAGATTTCCATGATTTGCGTTTGGAGGCCTTTATTGTTCGACGAGCATTTGCTCTGAAATTCTTTACTTTATTCAGGTTCTCCTTTGTTGGATATCTGCAGAACTTTGATAATGCTTGCTTGCGCTGTTTTATGGCATCTTTGCATTCATCATTGTACCATGGCTTACATTTCTTTGGATTTGTCGAGGTTTTCGGTATACTTTTATTAGCTATGTCAAGAAGAGAAGAAGTAAAATCATCTAGAGGGTCCAAGGAATTGTCAAACTGATCTATTTTGAGACTTTCTTCGCATAATGAGTAATATACTTCCCAATTTGCTTTATTTAGTTTCCACTTTGCGTTGTGATCATTCGTGGAATTATTTACGCTTTCAATAATAACAGGGAAGTGATCACTTCCATGTTGGTCTTCACTGACCGTCCAGTCGAAGTCCAGCAGGAGAGATGGGTGACATATGGAAAGATCTAAAGAAGAAAATTTTCTTGTTGCAGGATGGAGATAAGTGTGAGATTTGTCATTCATAAGACAAAGATCGTTTTTGGTTATAAAGTCTTCAATAATATTACCTTTAGGGTTGTTATCTTTACATCCCCAAAGGATATTGTGACCATTGAAGTCACCAACTAGTATACAGGGTGAAGGGAGTTGTTTCAGTAAAATGTCTAAATGTTCGGTCTCTAAATGAAAATTCGGAGGTATATACACAGAACAAATAGTAATTTCTTTATCTAAAGTAACAGAAACCGCAACGGCTTGAAGATTGGTTACAAGTTTAATTTCTCGCTGCGGACATGAAGAGTGAACTAAGATTGAGCTTCCACCAGACGGCCTCTGGCCTTCTGAATATATATAATTGTATGTATTGAAATCTCTGATATTTAATTGATCATCAGTTTTTAAAAAAGTTTCTTGCAAGCAAAAAACTGATGGATTCAATAAGGATAAAAGTAATAAGATCTCGTTATAGTTTGACTTTAGACCTCGACAGTTCCATTGTATTATTTTGTGATTTGAATTCATTTTAGAGTTGTTAGATTTTAGTTAGACTAGCAACTAAGGATATGTTATTGGTGATTTTGATCTATTATTACTATTGTTGACGTGTGAATGTTCTGATGATCTCGATCTATTTCTGTTAGTTCGTGGGCGATCTGGAGCTTCTCCTAACTCCATATCATCGCTACTGTCACTCAAAGATCCGAACCTGTTATGTTGTTGAATAACATTATTTGAACCTTTTCGTTCTCTGTTTGATGTGCTTGGTCTTTGTGTTCCTTGACTAGATTTTGATTTTGTTTCTTTCGTAGGTGGAGATGATTGACTTCTTGCTTGTCTTTCTTTCTGTTGTTGTTTCTTCCAATCTTTTCTTATCATCTCCATGGTGGCTTTTTTCAGGCCACCATCTCCTTTTTTCTCTTCAGAAGGTGTCTTTGTTTGATTTTTGTTTGTAGTGTTTGTTTGACCTTTTTGTTTCTGCAGATCTTCTGTTTGGCTGTTTGTGTTTGTTGAACTTGATTGAACGGCAGAGTCGAGAATATTGATCGGATCGGTTTGAGTGGCAGTATCAACCACAGAAACCTTTTTCATAGAAGACTGGGTGATGTTGGCATAACTGATTCCAGGAATTGGAGTTGGGGCCTCAACAAGTTTCCGCGCTTCAATGAAAGAAATATTTCTGGTAAACTTAAGACGTAAGATTTCTTTTTCTTTGTGCCAAACTTGGCATTCTTTAGAGTCAGCACTGTGTTTTTCACCACAATTGACACAGTGCAGTTCGTTTCTACATTGACTTTCTGGGTGTTCTGCTACCTGACCGCATTTCGAACAGATAGGGTCCTTAGAACACCTATCCTCATGGTGTCCATATTTCTGGCAATGATGACAACGCAAAGGATTTGGTATGTAGACTTCTACGTTGACTCTAAAGTATGCTACTTTTATTGTTTTTGGTAGAACTGATGTATTGAATGTAAAGACAAAGGTGTTTGTGTTTTTTAACTCTCCGTTTCGTTTAACTTTGAATCGTTTTATTGCAGTTACTCCTTGAGATCTTGTGCCTTCGAGAATCTCCTCCTCGCTGCAATTCCCCAATTCGGGGCAACGAATTACCCCCTTTGAGGAGTTCAGCGAAGTATGAGGGTACACCCGGACTTTCAAGTCGTGAAAAGTCTGTGCACGTAGAAGATTCTCGGCATGGGCTTTCCTGGATACCTCAATGAGTAGCTGATTCGACCTGTGTAGTTTCTTTATGTTTTCCGGCTCACCAGCTATACTTTGAATGACTTGTATTACAAACGGAGATAAAGATGTTACTGGTTTGTTTTCTTCCTTGCTTTCAACTAAAATGAAACGCGGAAAATGTTGAGATGATGTATCTTTGGTAGAGGTTGTTGGAGGTTGAGTGCTTTCGTTAACATCTGAAATATCAGATTCTGAACATTGTTTAGTTCTTTTTCTTCGATTAGAACCCATGATAAAGATGTATTAACATTCGTCCTCCATGCTCTCCGCCCACCATGGAGCCCAACAAGGGAACACATCAATGGAGTGGTTTTCCTACTCACTTGTGCTAGAGATACACAGAAGATATACTCGCACGAGCAAAATGCTGCACGATTGACCCGTTAAGCCGCCGCCTTCTTAGGATTGGAAAGGTTAAGAAAAAAGAATTATGGGCAAACGGTGAGTATCAGTATGATACAAAAGACAAGGAAGAGAAAGAAAAGATATTTCCTAGGGCTTGGCGCGACCAGCCGATTGACCGTGCCGGGTCTCACGGACACCCTTCTACACCGAAATCCAGGCCAAAGAGGCGTGTTGAGCCATCAGGAGAGACCAAACTCCCAATAACTCTCAACCTCCAGGATCCCTTCTTCCGGCTTACGGGCTGCCACCCACGGCAAACGGGTGGTATTTTCTCTTCGCTCTTCCCAAAGGGGACAATTACTGCTCACCACGCTAGCAACGTTCCCAGTGGGAATTGAGCCCCCAGGGCCTCGGCAAGGCGGAAAGTTTAATACCCAGGGGCCCAAAAGTATTGTGTCCATTAAAGTCACCTACTAAAATACAGGATGCAGGAAGTTGACTAAGTAATGATTGGAGATGTTCAGTTGTTAATGAAAACGCAGGGGGTATATATACAGAGCAAATTGTAGTTTCTTTATCCAACGTGACTGTGACTGCAACAGCTTGTAGCTGTGTTTTAATTTTGATCTCTCTTTGTGGCAAACAAGATTTGACAAAAATTCAACTGCCACCAGATGGTCTTTGACCTTCAGAATGGATATAGTTATATGATTTGAAACGTTTGATATCGATATTGTCATTAGTTTTTAGAAAGGTTTCTTGTAATCAAAAAATCGATGGGTTTAATAAGGACAGAAGTAATAGGATTTCATTATAGTTTGACTTAAGACCTCGACAATTTCATTGTATTATTTTATGTTTTAAATCCATTGTGTGGAGAGAATGTGATAAGACTAGAAATTATGGAGGTACAATCGGTGACCTCGATCTATTATTACCACTTCGTGGTGTTGGGTTTTCGAACTCCATATCGCTGCTGTCACTCAAACAATCGAAACGATTGCGATTCTTAATATTGTCTCTTGCACTTTTGCGTTGTCTGTTTGATATAATTTGCTTTTGAGATATTTGTTGTTTTTTTTTTCAAATCTTTTTGATCATTTCTAAAGTAGCGTTTTTCAGCATTTTTTCAGTTTTATTTGTTTCAGTAGGTTGTGGTGATGTTTGACTTGTACTATTGTTCTTCAGATGTATTTTTAGGTTTTAATTTTTCTAGAGGTTTGAGACCAGGAATCGGATCAGTTTGAGTGACAGCATCTTCAACAGTTACCTTTTTTACAGATGACTGTGCAATGCCGGCATAGCTGACTCCAGGAATAGGTGTAGGGGACTTAACGATTTTCCGCGCTTCTGGAAATGAGATATTTCTTGTGAATTTTACAGTCAAAATTTCTTTTTCTTTGTGCCAAACCTGGCATTCTTTAGAGTTAGCACTGTGTTTTTCACCACAGTTAACACAGTTAGGAGCATTTCCACAATTTTGTTCCGTGTGATTTGCTGGCTCGCCACAATTTGCACAAATAGGGTCTTTCGTACACCTGTTTTCGTGGTGTCCATATTTCTGGCAACTGTGGCAGCGTAACGGATTTGGAATGTAGATCTCCACACTAACTCTAAAGTATGCCACTTTGACTGTTTTTGGTAGTGTTGGGGTATTAAAAGTAAAAACAAAGGTATGTGTCTTTTAATTGGCCGTTCCTTTTTATCTTGAATCGTTTAACAGCAGTCACTCCTTGAGATCGAGTGCCTTCGAGAATCTCCTCCTCGCTTGAGTTCCTCAAATCAGGGCAACGAATTACCCCCCTTGAGGAATTCAGCGAATAATCTGTACAATTTTTTTTATGTTTTCTGGTTCACCAGCAATACCTAAAATAACTTTTTGTATAACGAAAGGAGATAAAGAAGTGATGTTATGATTTTCTTCTATACTTTCAATCAGTAAAAAGCGCGGAAAATGTTGAGTCGTAGTGTCATTTGTTATGTTGTCGCCGTTGTCCGATATCTCAGCATCTGATGTGTCTTCTTGGGTAGGTTTCTTTCTTTTTTTTTTATCTTTTCCCATGATGAAAAGATTGTATGATTCATCCTCCGTGCTCTCCGCCCACCGCGGAGCCCAACAAGGGAACACTTTTAGTGAGTGGATTTCCTACCTCAAGTGTTAGAGATACACAGAAGATATACTCGTACAAGCGAGAAGCTGCACGGTTGGTCCGTTAAGCCGCCGCCTTCTAGAAAAGGAAAAGTTGTGAAAAAGACTTTATGAGCAAACGGTGTGTATTCAGGTTGATACAAAAGGCAAGGAACAGAAAGTACAAGGTTATTCCTAGGGCTTGGCGCGACCAGCCGATTGATCGTGCCGTCGTCTAACCGAAATCCAGGCCAAAGAGGTGTGTTGGGCACCCGAAGCACTGAACTTCCGATAATCCTCAACCTCCAGGACCCCTTCATCCGGCTTACGGGACGCCACCCACGGCAAACGGGTGGTATTTTCTCTTAGCTCTTCCCAAAGGGGACAATTACTGCTCACCAAGCTAGTAACGTTCCCAGTGGGAATTGAGCCCCCAGGGCCTCGGCAAAGCGGAAAGTTTAATACCGAGGGAATCTGGATCATTAAAGAAAACATGGTTACATGCTCAGACTCTGAAAAAGTGTTTAAAAATGAACATACCACATGTTACAAATTTTACAGATGCACGTCTGACTGGTGATCAGGAGGTCGCGGGTTGGATACCTGTCGTGGTCGGCAGTTTTCTTTCGTGGAGATTGTTTCTATCTTTTATGCCGTCATTATCTCCTTTCCGCTGATCCAAAAAGGGCAGTTGTCAGTTTCTTGCGAAGGAATGTGCACTGTACCGGTTAAGCCTGCCCAGGAAACATGTGGTCCGGTAAAACTGACCTGCTCGAAATGACCTTAATAGTGCTGTCTGGGACGTCACACCGAAACTAACATACGGGCAAAAATTTTACCGACAAAAAGTTTCGATCGTTTATTCATGTCTTCAATCAGCTGATCTGTATATTTGATGGTGAACAAAATTATATTTACGCCCATAAGTAATGCACATTTATTTGGCTAAACATGGATGCATAATGTAAACTCTGAAAAAAAAAAGGTTTCCCTTCACGAAACCAAGGCTATATAATTGTAAAACATTTTTTTTTCATATTTCTGCTCTCAAGCATAGATTGTGGGTACTCGTTGGAACCGCCTTGCCAGGGGGACGGATCTAGCGAGTACCAACAATCAATGTTTGTAAGCAGAAGTTTTTTTTTTAACTAAAATGTTCATTTTTTTATGGTTAACTTTTTTAATATATTAGTTTTAATAAGACCACAGTTTGTTGTATTATGACGCCAATGATTATCAACTACGCCAAATCTACACATCGAAAGTTGTTGTTGTCTTGTCTGAACGAAGAGATGCACCTTCAAGTCGTCTTCGACGTTGAGTGTTCGAACCCCAGACGAAAGCGAAACATAAAGATTGTCAGAAGTAATTCCAGCAGTGTCTGGAAATATTTAAGCAGCTGCGTTTTTACAGTGTCAATTATTTTCCTCCCCTTGACCCTGGCAGCAAATGTTCATATTTTGACATTGTCTCTCCACCGCTGAACTCACAAAAACGACGCACGAAAGGAAAAACAAAAGCACCCTCATTTTTTTTCAAAACTTGCGAAAACGCGTGACACTTGTTAATCCGAATTTCAATTGAAAAGGCTGAGAGGAAAGAAATATGCACAGAAGATTAATCTAAAAAGATAAAACCAGGTGATATTACACCACCAATTAGTGAACGAAAAACAATGGGGTGAAAATTAGATAACCAAGTGACATACACTTTCTTTCAATGGCTTGCATTACCTCTGTGTGGAAGATATTGACATTGAAAAAAAAACCAAAAAACTATAGCAATGCAGGAAACACAGCATTTTATTTATTTATTTATTTATAGCTTTGTCATTCAGAGATGAAACACGATGCTGCAAAATGTATGATCAGCTGGTTTTTCTGGGTCAAAACCCAAGACAGTTGGGTATTTGATTGATAGTCAGTATTTTCGCGGATTGTCATACTTTTTCAATTTTTTTTTTTTAAATTGAAGCGTTAGATATCATTGGCGAATTCATTTATTTTTTTTTTCTTGCCCTACTTTGTATTGGTTTAACTTGAGACATCTTCTAGAAATTGTGCAATCCCGCCCCAAAACTCAAGCCTTGTATAAAAGCAAAAGAGCGGGGATTCTCTGTGCCTGAAACCTTAGACTAACACTGTGCCTGAAACCTTAGACTAACACTGCGCTTCAAATAGCAGCTCATCATATAAGCAGAAAGAATAAAATAAAACAAAGGAAAAATGGCAGAAGAGCAGCAGAGGTAAAGGTTTTCTAATAACATATTACTGAAAATAAGCAATTAATATTCTTATTTGCATGAAAAATCATATTTTCCATGTGAAACTTGTTATTTCTAATATATAACTTCCACATTTACCGATGGAACATTTTATTTTAAAAATGAATTTATTAATTGTTGAATTTAAATCAATAAACAAAGTTTTACTAGAAAGTTTTCTTTTTCTTTAAATTATCAAACAAAATATATTCTTCAAATGATTTCTGTGTTCTTCAAATGATTTTGAATTTTATTTACAGACAAAATAATGATCACTATGATGAGGAACAACTTGTTCCACTAGGAAACATCGAACAGGAGTGGGAGGCTGAACAGTATATATAAAGACGTGACGGATGCCTCCTCAAACGAGGAAGAGCAAGAAATAGAAGATGAAGGCGACGAGGAACTGGCGGGGTGAGTCGGTTTTTTTTTTCCATACTAAAATAATAAACTTCTCTTTCCAAGCATTAACGTTGTTAAGCTTTGTTTGTCAATCGACCAAAATTTCTAAGCACAAGTACCTCTTCAGTCGTGATGTCCACGTAACTTTCAATGATTAGTATGGAATGCAGGTAAAGGTTATTTAAAGAAATAAGCCTCGATATTCTTATCGCTGTGATCGCAGAATGTTGCGTAAAACGGTTGATGTTTTTTTTTGTGTTTTTTTTTTTTTTTTTTTTTTGACAAACAGTGTAGGCCCAGATTAAAGACGCCGCAAAAACGCGGGATCTTATCAAGGTTTACACGTTTTTCTTACAGTACAGGAATTTAAAGGGCTAAGTCCCCGTTCTGGACCATTTTTTCAAGTCTACACCCCATGACAATAGATCCCCACTACTGCTTCAGTGCTTTCATTTTTATTTGTAAACTAGCTTCATCAACGACTTAAACTTTTTCTTTTGTTTTATTTTGCTTTATTTATGATTTCATTTTTCTTTTTTTTCTTTGCATCTGGATTTCCTTACAAACATCCTAAGAATGTTGTTTGAAAATGCAGAAGAAAAATACAGACTGGAACAAATGTTCCAAAAAGTGTTAAAGATTATAAGAGACCTCAGTGAATGAGGAAAAAACGTATTTATACGTACATAACCATAACACGCTTGTGCTATTGTGCATTCTGCGGTTATTTTTCTGTAGAAAACATGTCGTAGTTTTCTTATTTACACCACATACGCAGGTTCTGGGTGCTTATTGAGGCGGTTCTAACGAGTACCCAAAACCTGTCTTGAGACGCAAATAAGAAATATAATGTATACCCCTGTTTACCACAATAGTAGTCTCTATTTGAGGTAGCCAAACCGTATTTGTAGCTAATTAGCATAATTTCTTCTTGTATCAATTTTGCATTTTTATATCTGGTTGGGATGTTTGGAATTTGAAGAACAGATTTAATACTTTTCTTAGTCGGGGTAGTATAATTAGATGCTTATTGATCATTTTAGCAATGTCATATTTTTTTTTTATATCAGTTTCGTTTATTATGGAGATAGGATGTCTTACTTTGAAAAATTGCACTATACATCATCTTAACTTTGTCTCAAACCTTTTGATGTGCGGATTCTCTTTATATCAATTTCAGTTCCATTTTCACTGAAAAAGTAAAAATATGTTCACATTCCAAACATGTCAATACTAGATCTTTATGAATCAAAAATGAGTTTTTGGTTAAAGAATAATGTTTTCCCAAGCATTTAAACAAACAAAAATAGCACTTTTTCTGACTTATTTTCATCAAACGAAACAACAATCATGACTAGATTTTCTACAGGGAGAGGTATTAAGTATCACTTGTGTTTCTACATAATTTTGGAAACATCATATCCCCTTGAATCCAATAGTGAAGAGGCAAAATCTTGCATACATATTCACTTAATGACACTTCCTGTGCACCTGATATAGTGGGAAACAATAACATATAAAATTTTGCAAATCGGTTTCAAGTAATATGTAAAAAATATATCTTTATCAAAAATCATCCATATAAATTAACAAACAGCTATAAACAGTGGAATTTTCTTCCAAAATCACACAATGGAATTCTCAGAACGGTTTGCATAAGAACAAAAATTTAGCACCAGATTTCAAGATGTTATCAAAATATGTAAAACATAACACATAATAATTTAAGAAGCTTACTAAGGCTCTGGATAAGAAGAGTTTCCTTTTATTTTTTCTTATTCCTACATGAACATATTATATTATCTCAGTGGAATTGTCTCGGTGTGATGATTCTAATGACATCTTCTGATAGATGCTTTTGTGGAGAAACAAAAAAAGAGAATATCCGTACTTTTATCTCATAATTTACAGCTCAACTTATTTTACAAATGTGGAATGCGTTTGATAAAAAAAAAAGGAAAATATGTTGTAATATGATTTTCTTACCAGAAAATGCATCTTATGTAATTAGCATATTTGAAATGAGTATTTTCCATAAATGTTTTTGAAAAATGTAATCAGTAAAAACTTAATTTTGATCATGATTATAATTATAGGAAAAAAAGATCTGCAGGCTCATGTTAGACGGTGCAAAAAAAACAATATGTTGAATGGCACGGTAACAAGATATTTTGTAATGCTTGTTGCTACAAAAAAAAAAAAAAAGCGTAAAATAATGACACTGTAACAAGCACATAAAAAAGGTTGTGTAAATAAACAGTAGTTTTGCTGGCAGCTGGATTGTCTCCCATTGTACTATGAAACTTTATATGATTATTGCAAAGAATGATGATGAGTTCAGGTTTAACGACGCATCAATCCATGAGGGTCATTTCCGTCAAAATGGTGAACTAACATGGTTCTGTAATGAAACGATTATAATGATAAGTCATAAATGCATAAAATGTAAAACTAGAACGAATTTAAAAATTAAAGCAGTTATACTTTGTTAAAAAGATTGATGTGTTTTAAAAACATAAGTATGTTATCAGTTGGTACATTTTCAAATAAGTATCTCAGGTCATTTGTTTGGAAGAATTGACGTCGTATATGAGAGAATTCAATGCAATCGATCAGAAAGTGTTTTACCGTAAAAGGTTCATTACAGCTGATATAAAATGGCTGATCTTCTCGTTTGAGTAGATAAGAATGTGTGAGTCTAGTATGACCTATACGTAGACGAGTAAAAACCACTTCTTCTCGCCTTAATGATCGATAAATGTTATTTTCACCAAGAACCGGTTTTATTTCATGTAGTTTATTGAATGTCGCTCTGTCCCATGACAGCTGCCGTTTGGTTAAAATGAACCTGTTGACAAAAGGTTTAAAATCTGAACATGGAAGTTTAAATTTCGAAATTTCTAGATCGAGTGAGGCCTTTGCTTTTACGTCGGCAGCCTCGTTACCTTTTATGCCAACATGGCTGGGGAGCCAACAGAATAAAATTTCCTTAGTTTTCGATAACTCGTGATGTTTTTCTATCACGTTCTGGATTTTGGGGTTTTTTTTTTTTGAAGATGTGTGATTTAGAGATTTCAAAACAGAAAGGGAGTCAGAGAAAATAACGAATTTGTTCTCTAAAGAGTTATTCATAACGTAATCGAAAGCCATATCAATAGCCTTGGATTCAGCAGTGAAAATAGATGAGCCATCAGGAAGACGGATCTTTTCATGGTGGCTGCCCGATATATACGCACAGCCAACCTTATCTTCAACTTTTGAGCCATCAGTGTAGATGTGTTGATAATCTGAAAGTCGCGACTGTAATTCTTGGAAGTTTTGTTTCATGAGATGTGAATCAGAAATAGACTTTTTGCTGTTGTGTAAAACGAAAAGAATATTTGGTTTAGTAATGCACCAGGATGGAATATCAGAAAAAGAGTGTTTTTGAATGTTTTCAATGTTAATATTAGTAGATTCTAAAAGTGATGCTATACGAAGGCCAAAGGATTTAATAGCGTTAGGTTTTCTTTCATAATATTCCTGAAAATGTGGTGGAATTGTGACTTCAAAAGCAGGGTTAGACGGGTTAGCAGCAAGTCTGACGGCATACTGAAGAGACAATTTTTCTCTGCGTAGCCATAACGATGGCTCATCTGCTTCCACGTTAAGACTCGATACTGGAGCTGTACGAAAAGCTCCCAATGCCAAACGAAGTCCTTGATTATGTACAGTGTCTAACATCTGTAGATAAGATTTTCTAGCAGATCCATATACGATGGACCCATAATCAAGTTTTGATCGAATTAAAGAACGATACAGGTGAAGAAGAGTTGTTCTGTCCGCTCCCCAACTTGGGTGAGATTAAAACTTTTAAAAGGTTTAATGCTTTTAAACATTTCGCTTTCAAGTATTTTATATGGGGTATGAAGGAGAGATTTTTTTATCAAATATAACCCCAAGAAATTTTGATTCAGCAACAACTGGTATTTGAGATCCATATATGTGGAGCGCTGGATCGTTGTGTATTTTCCGTTGTTGACAGAAATGAACGCACTGAGTTTTCGATTTGGAAAATAGTTGCCCAGTCTTCTATTCTATTTAGACATTGCTGTAGATGTCTTTCAATTGTGTGCATATTTTTCGAGCGAAAACAAATACAGAAATCATCAACGTACAAAGAACCATCTGTTTTGTAATCCAGACAGTTTATAATATCGTTTAATTTCACGTTGAATAACGTGGTTGAAAGTATGGCTCCTTGAGGAACGCCCTGTTCTTGATATAGATCTCAGACAGGGTCGATCCTACACGCACTTGTATTGTACGATCTTCAAGAAAACTTTTAATAAAGTTTGGTAGTCTTCCTTTCATACCAAAGTTATGTAGGTCTTTTAAAATTCCATATCGCCAAGTGGTATCATAGGCTTTTTCCAAATCGAAAAATACAGCGACTACATGTTCTCGTTTGATAAAAGCATCACGGATAAAAGTTTCTAGTCTAACTAAATTATCATTGGTACTACGTTCAGCTCGGAATCCCGACTGAAGTTTTGTTATAAGATTGTTAGATTCTAAGTACCAAAGAAGTCGTTTGTTTATCATTCTCTCTAGTGTTTTGCAAAGGCAACTTGTTAGCGCTATTGGTCTGTAGTTTGTTGGTTCTGTATGATCTTTCCCTGGTTTGGGAATAGGTATAATTGTGGCCAAACGCCAGCTTTCTGGAAAAACTCCTGTTGTCCATATACCGTTAAAAATATGTAAAAGTGTGTCAAGGGCGGTTTCGGGAAGGTGTTTAAGCATCTGGTAATGGATGTCATCAGGGCCTGAAGCTGTATCTTTTGATACTGCGATAGCATCTTTAAGTTCTGTAATGTTAAACAGGCTGTTATATTCTTCAGTATTTGAAGAGGTGAAATTAAGTTTGATTTTTTTCTTGTTTTTTGATGTTTTGAAACTTCTCTGAATAATTCCGAGATGAGGAATTATCCAAAAAAGTTTCGCCAAGTGTGTTTGCTATCTCTTCCTTTGATGTGACCTTTGTTCCACGTTTTGTATTTAAGTGGGTGAAACTGGGTGATTTTGATTTACCAGATATTTTTCGTATCATATCCCAAATCTTTTTAATTGGAGTTTTATAATTTAAGTTTGAAACGTAAGATTTCCATGATTTGCGTTTGGAGGCCTTTATTGTTCGACGGGCTTTTGCTCTAAAGTTTTTAACGTTATTCAAGTTCTCCTTTGTTGGATATCTGCAGAACTTTGATAATGCTTGCTTACGCTGTTTTATGGCATCTTTGCACTCATCATTGTACCATGGTTTGTTTTTCTTTGGATTTGTCGAGGTTTTCGGTATACTTTTATTAGCTATGTCAAGAAGAGAAGAAGTAAAATCATCTAGAGGGTCCAACGAATTGTCAAACTTATCTATTTTGAGACTTTCTTCGCATAATAAGTGATATAATTCCCAATTTGCTTTATTTAGTTTCCACTTTGCGTTGTGATCATTCGTGGAATTATTTACGCTTTCAATAATAACAGGGAAGTGATCACTTCCATGTTGGTCTTCACTGACCGTCCAGTCGAAGTCCAGCGGGAGAGATGGGTGACATATGGAAAGATCTAAAGAAGAAAATTTTCCTGTTGCAGGATGGAGATAAGTGTGAGATTTGTCATTCATAAGACAAAGATCGTTTTTGGTTATAAAGTCTTCAATAATATAATAATTCCATGGTGGCATTTTTCAGGCCAGCCTCTGTTTCTCCTCGATAGATGTTTTTGTTTGATTTTTCTTGGTGGTATTACTTTGGAGTTTTTGTTTTTGTAATTCTTCTGTTTTGTTATTTGAACTTGTTGTTTTTGATTGGACTGCAGGGTCGACAATAGTAATCGGATCAGTTTGAGTGGCAGTATCAACCACAGAAACCTTTTTCATAGAAGACTGGGTAATGTTGGCGTAACTGATTCCAGGAATTGGAGTTGGGGCCTCAACAAGTTTCCGCGCTTCAATGAAAGAAATATTTCTGGTAAACTTAAGACGTAAGATTTCTTTTTCTTTGTGCCAAATTTGGCATTCTTTAGAGTCAGCACTGTGTTTTTCACCACAATTAACACAGTGCAGTTCGTTTCTACATTGACTTTCAAGGTGTTCTGCTACCTGACCGTATTTCGAACAGATAGGGTCTTTAGAACATCTATCCTCATGGTGTCCATATTTCTGGCAATGATGACGACGCAAAGGATTTGGTATGTAGACTTCTACGTTGACTCTAAAGTATGCTACTTTTATTGTCTTCGGTAGAACTGATGTATTGAATGTAAAGACAAAGGTGTTTGTGTTTTTTAACTCTCCGTTTCGTTTAACTTTGAATCGTTTTATTGCAGTTACTCCTTGAGATCTTGTGCCTTCGAGAATCTCCTCCTCGCTGCAGTTCCCCAATTCGGGGCAATGAATTACCCCCTTTGAGGAGTTCAGCGAAGTATGAGGGTACACCCGGACTTTCAAGTCGTGAAAAGTCTGTGCACGTAGAAGATTCTCGGCATGGGCTTTCCTGGATACCTCAATGAGTAGCTGATTCGACATGTGTAGTTTCTTTATGTTTTCCGGCTCACCAGCTATACTTCGAATGACTTTTTGTATTACAAACGGAGATAAAGATGTTACTGGTTTGTTTTCTTCCTTGCTTTCAACTAAAATGCAACGCGGAAAATGTTGAGATGCTGTATCTTTGGTAGAGGTTGTTGGAGGTTGAGTGCTTTCGTCAACATCTGAAATATCAGATTCTGAACATTGTTTAGTTCTTTTTCTTCGATTAGAACCCATGATAAAGATGTATTAAAATTCGTCCTCCATGCTCTCCGCCCACCACGGAGCCCAACAAGGGAACACATCAATGGAGTGGTTTTCCTACTCACTTGTGCTAGAGATACACAGAAGATATACTCGCATGAACAAAATGCTGCACGATTGACCCGTTAAGCCGCCGCCTTCTTAGGATTGGAAAGGTTAGGAAAAAAGAAATATGGGCAAACGGTGAGTATCAGTATGATACAAAAGACAAGGAAGAGAAAGAAAAGATATTTCCTAGGGCTTGGCGCGACCAGCCGATTGACCGTGCCGGGTCTCACGGACACCCTTCTACACCGAAATCCAGGCCAAAGAGGCGTGTTGAGCCATCAGGAGAGACCAAACTCCCAATAACTCTCAACCTCCAGGATCCCTTCTTCCGGCTTACGGGCTGCCACCCACAGCAAACGGGTGGTATTTTCTCTTCGCTCTTCCCAAAGGGGACAATTACTGCTCACCACGCTAGTAACGTTCCCAGTGGGAATTGAGCCCCCAGGGCCTCGGCAAGGCGGAAAGTTTAATACCCAGGGTTATTGCAAAGAAAAAAATATCAAACACCAATGACAGATATGTCTAACCCAGTAGCTACCACCGGTTTTGATGTTATTTTATCGTGTATTTCTACTAAAAAGCAAGTGAGTATTTAAACTATTTCAAAGGAAAATGTAAAATAATGACAACATATAATAAATTTGCATGGTGGCTTGATTGTCTCCCTCGTGAACAAAATATTAACACCCTATGAGCTTTTTCTTCACAGCTTTGCTAGAACAAGGCACATCGTTAAGAGTAAAATAACACTGAACTGCCGTTTAACAATAATAATAATAATATGCCCTACCCAGCAACAACCAGATTTGATGTCATTGTTTACCCACTTCTGCTAACAAAAACTATAACTAAGCGTTTCCCTACTTGATAAGTTTGCTACTATATAACAGCATAAAACAGTTTAAAACAATGTAGTGGCCTTTATAAAATCATTATAAAAACAGTACACAGCAGTTGATTTTGTCCACATATCAAAGTCTTACAAACTATCAGTATCTCATCATAATCACAATTCAAAATGGTTGAAGCTGATTTTAAATATGTTATTTACCGGTGAATGTTAGAAAATTTAATCTATTTTATCACTATCAGGCAAAAAGTTCTTGTCAAGAGTGGCTTCAAAGACAGGAGTATGACGAAGACCATGACTGCAGAGGAATTACTAGGGGATTCCATAACAGATTACATCTAATGTATTATTTCAACGAGTCTGTGGGATTATCTGCAGGGTTCGAAATTAACAGTAGCAAGTAGCAAATTTGCTACCTGAAAATTCAGTTTGCTACCTGGTCAAACTGTTGGTAGCAAAAAGTTGCTACCTAGTAAAGTGCCCCGAACACTATCAACATTAAGTGTTGTGAATGTCTTCAGTGCAAATTAGATGACATTTCATGTGACTCATCTGCCAAGCAGACAAATCACATGTAATGTCAAGCCTCATTTTTGCTGAAATAAGAAAAATACTTTGAAAATGCTATCTGCTAAATATGCTTAGCGAAGGTTTAACCCATGACATGGGAGCAACACGTTTTGCTGCCATGTAGGTGCATTTTGCAACTACTTGCTACTTGCGAAAAAAGTTAATTTCTAACACTGATCTGGGACATTCTCCACATCCCATCAGTAACACAGGATCTGAAACAATTTATTCAGATCCATTTATTGATCCAAGGATACAATATTACAGCTATTAATGAAATAAACACTGTTGAAAACATTCTTAAAACATCGGAAACCGATTCTGCAGTCATTTAGAGATTTAACGAAATGTGGACTCACCATCCAGACAATGTTGATGTGCTTGTCATCAGAAATAATACCCAAACAACTGTCAACCAACAATGATGATGATGAGTTCAGGTTTAACGACGCATCAACCCATGAGGGTCATTTGCGTCAAAATGGTGAACTAACATGGTTCTGTAGTGAAACGATTATAATGATAAGTCATAAATGCATAAAATGTAAAACTAGAACGAATTTAAAAATTAAAGCAGTTATACTTTGTTAAAAAGATTGATGTGTTTTAAAAACATAAGTATGCTATCATTTGGTACATTTTCAAATAAGTATCTCAGGTCATTTGTTTGGAAGAATTGACGTCGTACATGAGAGAATTCAATGCAATCGATCAGAAAATGTTTTACCGTAAAAGGTTCATTACAGCTGATACAAAATGGCTGATCTTCTCGTTTGAGTAGATAAGAATGTGTGAGTCTAGTATGACCTATACGTAGACGAGTAAGAACCACTTCTTCTCGCCTTAATGACCGATAAATATTATTTTTACCAAGAACCGGTTTTATTTCATGTAGTTTATTGAATGTCGCTCTGTCCCATGACAGCTGCCATTTGGATAAGATGTACCTGTTGATAAAAGATTTAAAATCTGTACATGGAAGTTTAAAAAAATTCGAAATTTCTAGATCGAGTGAGGCCTTTGCTTTTACGTCGGCAGCCTCGTTACCTTTTATGCCAACATGGCTGGGGAGCCAACAGAACAAAATTTCCTTAGTTTTTGATAGCTCGTGATGTTTTTCTATCACGTTCTGGATTTTGGGATTTTTTGAAGATGTATGATTTAGAGATTTCAAAACAGAAAGGGAGTCAGAGAAAATAACGAATTTGTTCTCTAAAGAGTTATTCATAACGTAATCCAAAGCCATATCAATAGCCTTGGATTCAGCAGTGAAAATAGATGAGCCATCAGGAAGGCGGATCTTTTCATGGTGGCTGCCCGATATATACGCACAGCCAACCTTATCTTCAACTTTTGAGCCATCAGTGTAGATGTGTTGATAATCTGAAAGTCGCGACTGTAATTCTTGGAAGTTTTGTTTCATGAGATGTGAATCAGAAAGTGACTTTTTGCTGTTGTGTAAATCGAAAAGAATATTTGGTTTAGTAATGCACCAGGATGGAATATCAGAAAACGAGTGTTTTTGAATGTTTTTAATGTTAATATTAGTAGATTCTAAAAGTGGTGCTATACGAAGACCGAAGGATTTAATAGCGTTAGGTTTTCTTTCATAATATTCCTGAAATTGTGGTGGAAATGTGACTTCAAAAGCAGGGTTAGAAGGGTTAGCAGCAAGTCTGATGGCATACTGAAGGGACAATTTTTCTCTGCGTAGCCATAACGATGGCTCATCTGCTTCCACGTTAAGACTCGATACTGGAGATGTACGAAAAGCTCCCAATGCTAAACGAAGTCCTTGATTATGTACAGTGTCTAACATCTGTAGATAAGATTTTCTAGCAGATCCATATACGATGGACCCATAATCAAGTTTTGATCGAATTAAAGAACGATACAGGTGAAGAAGAGTTGTTCTGTCCGCTCCCCAACTTGTGTGAGATAAAACTTTTAAAAGGTTTAATGCTTTTAAACATTTCGCTTTCAAGTATTTTATATGGGGTATGAAGGAGAGTTTTTTTATCAAATATAACCCCAAGAAATTTAGATTCAGCAACAACCGGTATTTGAGATCCATATATGTAGAGCGCTGGATCATTGTGTATTTTCCGTTGTTGACAGAAATGAACGCACTGAGTTTTCGATTTGGAAAATTTAAAGCCATTTCTAGTTGCCCAGTCTTCAATTCTATTTAGACATTGCTGTAGATGTCTTTCTATTGTGCGCATATTTTTCGAGCGAAAACAAATACAGAAATCATCAACGTACAAAGAACCATCTGTTTTGTAATCCAGACAGTTTATAATATCGTTTAATTTCACGTTGAATAACGTGGTTGAAAGTATGGCTCCTTGAGGAACGCCCTGTTCTTGATCATAGAGATCAGACAGGGTCGATCCTACACGCACTTGTATTGTACGATCTTCAAGAAAACTTTTAATAAAGTTTGGTAGTCTTCCTTTCATGCCAAAGTTATGTAGGTCTTTTAAAATTCCATATCGCCAAGTGGTATCATAGGCTTTTTCCAAATCGAAAAATACAGCGACTACATGTTCTCGTTTGATAAAAGCATCACGGATAAAAGTTTCTAGTCTAACTAAATTATCATTGGTACTACGTTCAGCTCGGAATCCCGACTGAAGTTTTGTTATCAGATTGTTAGATTCTAAGTACCAAACAAGTCGTTTGTTTATCATTCTCTCTAGTGTTTTGCAAAGGCAACTTGTTAGCGCTATTGGTCTGTAGTTTGTTGGTTCTGCATGATCTTTCCCTGGTTTGGGAATAGGTATAATTGTGGCCAAACGCCAGCTTTCTGGAAAAACTCCTGTTGTCCATATACCGTTGAAAATATGTAAAAGTGTGTTAAGGGTAAGTTCGGGAAGGTGTTTAAGCATCTGGTAATGGATGTCATCAGGGCCTGTAGCTGTATCTTTTGATACTGCGATAGCATCTTTAAGTTCTGTAATGTTAAACAGGCTGTTATATTCTTCAGTATTTGAAGAGGTGAAATTAAGTTTGATCTTTTCTTCTTGTTTTTTGATGTTTTGAAACTTCTCTGAATAATTCCGAGATGAAGAATTATCCAAAAAAGTTTCGCCAAGTGTGTTTGCTATCTCTTCCTTTGATGTGGCCTTTGTTCCACGTTTTGTATTTAAGTGGGTGAAACTGGGTGATTTTGATTTACCAGATATTTTTCGTATCATGTCCCAAACCTTTTTAATTGGAGTTTTATAACTTAAATTCGAAACGTAAGATTGCCATGATTTGCGTTTGGAGGCCTTTATTGTTCGACGAGCCTTTGCTCTGAAATTCTTTACTTTATTCAGGTTCTCCTTTGTTGGATATCTGCAGAACTTTGATAATGCTTGCTTGCGCTGTTTTATGGCATCTTTGCATTCATCATTGTACCATGGCTTGCTTTTCTTTGGATTTGTCGAGGTTTTCGGTATACTTTTGTTAGAGATATCGAGAAGAGAAGAAGTAAAATCATCTAGAGGATCCAAGGAATTGTTAAACTTATCTATTTTTAGACTTTCTTCACATAATGAGTGATACAATTCCCAATTTGCTTTATTTAGTTTCCACTTTGCGTTGTGATCGTTCGTGGAATTATTTACGCTTTCAATAATAACAGGGAAGTGGTCACTTCCATGTTGATCTTCACTGACCGTCCAATCGAAATCCAGCAGTAGAGATGGATGACATAGGGAAAGATCTAAAGAGGAAAAATTTCCAGTTGCAGGATGGAGATAGGTGTGAGATTTGTCATTCATAAGACAAAGATCGTTTTTGGTTATAAAGTCTTCAATAATATTACCTTTAGGGTTGTTATCTTTACATCCCCAAA
The DNA here is from genome assembly GCA_964016985.1 of Anodontia alba. Lineage (NCBI taxonomy): Eukaryota > Metazoa > Mollusca > Bivalvia > Lucinida > Lucinidae > Anodontia > Anodontia alba. The sequence goes on from OZ024835.1 coordinate 55,419,061, forward strand.
GGATATTGTGACCATTGAAGTCACCAACTAGTATATAGGGTGAAGGGAGTTGTTTGAGTAAAGTGTCTAAATGTTCGGTCTCTAAATGAAAATTTGGAGGTATATACACAGAACAAATAGTAATTTCTTTATCTAAAGTGACAGAAACCGCAACGGCTTGAAGATTGGTAACAATTTTAATTTCTCGCTGGGGACATGAAGAGTGAACTAAGATTGAGCTTCCACCGGACGGCCTCTGGCCTTCTGAATATATATAATTGTATGTAATGAAATCTCTGATATTTAATTGATCATCAGTTTTTAAAAAAGTTTCTTGCAAACAAAAAACTGATGGACTCAATAAAGATAAAAGTAATAAGATCTCGTTATAGTTTGACTTTAGACCTCGACAGTTCCACTGTATTATTTTGTGATTTGAATTCATTTTAGAGTTGTTAAATTTTAGTTAGACTATCAACTAAGGATATGTTATTGGTGATTTTGATCTATTATTACTATTGTTGACCTGTGAATGTTCTGATGATCTCGATCTATTTCTGTTAGTTCGTGGGCGATCTGGAGCTTCTCCTAACTCCATATCATCGCTACTGTCACTCAAAGATCCGAATCTGTTATGTTGTTGAATAACATTATTTGAACCTTTTCGTTCTCTGTTTGATGTGCTTGGTCTTTGTGTTCCTTGACTAGATTTTGATTTTGTTTCTTTCGTAGGTGGAGATGATTGACTTCTTGCTTGTCTTTCTTTCTGTTGTTGTTTCTTCCAATCTTTTCTTATCATCTCCATGGTGGCTTTTTTCAGGCCACCCTCTCCTTGTTTCTCCTCAATAGCTGTCTTTGTTTGATTTTTGTTTGTGGTGTTTGTTTGACCTTTTTGTTTCTGCAGATCTTCTGTTTTGCTGTTTGTTGTATTAGATTGTACTGTAGAGTCGAGAATAGTGATCGGATCGGTTTGAGTGGCAGTATCAACCACAGAAACCTTTTTCATAGAAGACTGGGTGATGTTGGCATAACTGATTCCAGGTATTGGGGTTGGGGCCTCAACAATTTTCCGCGCTTCAGCAAAAGAGATATTTCTGGTGAATTTTACTCTTAAAATTTCTTTTTCTTTGTGCCAGATTTGACATTCTTTTGAATTTGCATTATGATTTTGTCCACAGTTTATGCATTTTGGTGTTTTTTGACAATCTTTTTCACTGTGGCTTGTCATTTCACCACAGTTTGGACATACTGGGTCTCTAGAACATCTGTCCTCATGATGTCCATATTTCTGACAATGGTGGCAACGTAGTGGATTCGGTATGTAAATCTCCACATTGACTCTAAAATATGCAACCTTTACAGTTTTTGGTAAAGTTGGTGTATTAAACGTGAAAACGAAAGTATTTGTGTCTTTTAATTTACCGTCTCGTCTAATTTTAAATCTTTTTACTGCTGTCACGCCTTGCTGTTTTGTACCGTCTAATATCTCCTGTTCGCTGCAATCTCGTAATTCTGCGCAGCGAATTACCCCTTTAGACGTGTTCAGAGATGTATGGGGATACACACGTACTTTTAGGTCTTGAAAAGTCGTGGTACGTAGGAGATTTTCGGCATGTGCCTTCTTTTTAACTTCGATGAGGAGCTGATTTGTCCTTTGAAGTTTTTTAATACTTTCTGGTTCACCAGATATACTTTGAATGACTTTCTGAATTAAAAATGGAGATAGGGATGTTATACTTTTATTTTCTTGTAAGCTTTCAATTATAATGAAACGCGGAAAATGTTGAGAACTATTTTCAGATGGGGTTTTGAAAGAGTATTCTTCATTGTCTGATTGATCATCATCTGAGATATTTTGGTTAGTCCGTTTCCGTTTATTGAATGTATCCATGAAGAAAAAAGAAAACGTTTCATCCCCCGTGCTCTCCGCCCACCGTGGAGCCCTACTAGGGAACACTTAAAAGGAGTGGCTTTCCAAACTCCTTAGTGTTAGAGATACACAGAAGATATACTCGTACGATTAAGTAGTCGCACGATTGACCCGTTTAGCCGCCGCCTTCTAGGAATGGAAAGGTTGTGAAAATAAGACTGATGAGCAAACGGTATGTATCAGGTTGATACGAAAGACAAGGAAGAGAAAGTAAAGGATTATTCCTAGGGCTTGGCGCGACCAGCCGATTGATCGTGCCGGGCCACACGACCACCCGTCTACACCGAAATCCAGGCCAAAGAGGCGTGTTGAGCATCTGAATGAACGTACTCCAGATAACCCTCAACCTCCAGGACTCCTTCTTCCGGCTTACGGGACGCCACCCACGGCAAACAGGTGGTACTTCCTTTAGCTCTTCCCAGTGGGGACAAAGACTGTATCACACCGATGTTCCCAGTGGAAATTGAGCCCCCAGGGCCTCGGCAAGGTAGGAAGTCTAATACCCGGGGGATCAACCAACAAGCGAATGCCGATCAACAAGGGAATGTACATTCACCCATCAACAAGGGACTGCTGCCAAGCATCAAGGAACTGCTGTCGATCAACAACAGACTGATGCTACACAGGAAATGTAAATGAAGGTACATATTTACTGTTTGTTTTTATGTTGTTTTTTGGGGTTGGGGGTTTGTAATAATATTTAAATGTAAGATGATACATGTATATTAAATAACAAATTGTATTTTATTTGTAAATGTAATCAATATTAGATAAAATAACTATTTTAAAATGTAATGTTTGATTACGGCTATTCCAGTTAAACATAGGTACCGGGGGAAGACGGCACTTTTTTAAACTTCTGACGTGGGATGTCCCGCTGAGTTACATGCTTCTTTGGGTGGGTGTAGGGGGAGAAAATTCGCTTCTGTATGTGGGAGGTGTTTTTGGTTCAGACAAAATTCGATTCCAGTGTTTATAATGGGATAGAAAGCATAGAAGCAAATTTTTACATTGCTTTAAATATATCTGATTACGTAAAAAAAAAAAAAAAAAAAAAATCGAGCGAGTCGTCAGTTTTCCCCGTGTTTCGGTGAACCGTCTTGTTTCCGGAAATTGTCGTTAATTTCCGGATATAAGGGAAACAACTCTATCAACAGCATAGAAGTGTCATGCGGGATGTTTGACTTCTCAGTTTCGGATGTTGTGTCTTGGCTAGAAAGCCAAGGCCTTCATGATTTGAGAGTGGTTATTGAAGGTAAGTCAAGTTGTTGAGATAGATCGACAAGTGAATTTTAAGAATGCCTCTATTTAAGTTTTTTTCAGAAAGCCAGTTCAACGACGCTTTGTGCTTAAATTCGGACATGACTAGTAGTCCGGCATCTAGCAACAGAATCAACCACCGAGGGCATTTAATCTGGCAGTTTAGCTTATAAATGAGCCGATCAGAACTGTTGATCTGGCCTGTTCCTGTCTTAGGGATTACAGTACAAGGATTCTTGCAGTCAAGCAAATGAGCCAATCAGAAATGTTGATCTGGCCTGCTCCTGTCTTACGGATTACAGTACAAGGATGCAAACACTGTCAGCCAAGGTCTGTGACTGTGGCTTAGCTGTTTTCAAGGTCCTAATGTAGTGTAACGCTTATTTCTCTGTGCATGATTACTAATATTTGGATAAAATTTGTGCCAGGCACCTAAACGGAAGACTGTTATGTAGTGGTTAAGCTGCTTGCCTTGTAACCTAGGGGTCGTGATTTTTATCCCAAGCTTCTCCAGTCTTTCCGATGGGACTAAACCGAGGCCTGCATCTCCATATGATCTAGCTGTTAGAGGACTGCAAACCGTTCACTCACCCAGGCCCCTTAAACATAAGCACTAATTCACATTTGGCCTGCGACGAGTCTTATGAAGGCTGTATCCTGCCCTTATCCTCCCTTACCGTCCAGAGGCAGGTAGCGGCAGTGATCATCATTTGCGCTAGCCTGATAGCCCCACACTAGGCGCAGTCTTGTTGGGCTTGTGTTTTTGTTGTTTTTTTGTTGTTTTTTTTTGTTTTTGTTTTTTTAGATATTTTCTGGTACTATATATACTATGATCTATGGAGACTTCAAATTTGGCTTAAACAAATTTGGTTAAAAACAAAGTAAATCTGTTGAAAACATTACAAAATGGACAGCTACCAACTGACTTTATATCTTTTCTTTTTATTCATTTAATATAACAAAATGCGAACTAAAACCATAATGGTTTATAAATACTTATATTAAAAAAAAAAAAAAAAAGAGAAAAAAGAAATCCCGACGTGTGAGTCTACTGTGGTGTGGTTAGGTCAAAAGCACATAAAGCCACAATAGCCTGGTGAAATAATATAGAGATGATGATGGTGAGTTCAGGTTTAACGACGCATCAACCCATGAGGGTCATTTGCGTCAAAATGGTAAACTAACATGGTTCTGTAATGAAACGGCTATAAAGATAAGTCATATATGCATAAAATGTAAAACTAGAATGAATTCAAAAATTAAAGCAGTTATACTTTGTTAAAAAGGTTGATGTGTTTTAAAAAGACCAGTATATTATCAGCAGGTACATTTTCAAATAAGTATCTCAGGTCATTTGTTTGAAAGAATTGACGTCGCGCATGAGAGAATTCAATGCAGTCGATCAGGAAGTGTTTCACCGTAAAAGGTTCATTACAGCTGATACAAAATGGCTGATCTTCTCGTTTGAGCAGATAAGAATGTGTGAGTCTAGTATGACCTATACGTAGACGAGTAAGAACCACTTCTTCTCGCCTTAATGATCGATAAATGGTATTTTCACCAAGAACCGGTTTTATTTCATGTAGTTTATTGAATGTTGCTCTGTCCCATGACAGCTGCCATTTGGATAAGATGTACCTGTTGATAAAAGGTTTAAAATCTGTACATGGAAGTTTAAAATAAGAAATTTCTAGTTCGAGTGAGGCCTTTGCTTTTACATCGGCAGCCTCGTTACCTTTTATGCCAACATGGCTGGGGAGCCAACAGAATATAATTTCCTTAGTTTTCGATAACTTGTGGTGTTTTTCTATCAGGTTCTGAATTTTGGGATTTTTTGAAGATGTGTGGTTTAGAGATTTCAAAACTGAAAGGGAGTCCGAGAAAATAACGAATTTGTTATCTGAAGAATTATTCATAACGTAATCCAAAGCCATATCAATAGCCTTGGATTCAGCAGTGAAAATAGATGAGCCATCAGGAAGACGGATCTTTTCATGGTGGCTGCCCGATATATACGCACAGCCAACCTTTTCTTCAACTTTTGAGCCATCAGTGTAGAGATGTTGATAGTCTGAAAGTCGCGATTGTAATTCTTGGAAGTTTTGTTTCATGAGATGTGAATCAGAAAGTGACTTTTTGCTATTGTGTAAATCGAAAAGAATAGTTGGTTTAGTAATGCACCAGGATGGAATATCAGAAAAAGAGTGCTTTTGGATGTTTTTAGTGTTAATATTAGCAGATTCTAAAAGTGGTGCTATACGAAGCCCGAAGGATTTAATTGCATTAGATTTTCTTTCATAATATTCCTGAAATAATATAGAGATGTGTTCTACAAACTACTATAAGAGCCGTCACAAGAAAACCTGCCTCCAGAGTTTCTGACTAGGTAAGACTCCCAAACCAGCCTGCACATCCACAGATACTAGCTAGAGTCGTAAAATTTTGGTATTAAATAGAAACTAGAGACATCCTACTACCCAGGCAGCAAATAACAAAGATGCTGATCAAACTGTGCAGGTGCCCAGGCTGATATGTGTCTGTTGTTCCCATTGGCATAAAACAGGTTTTCTCATGACAAGGCTCATACATGAGCTATGCAAATAAATATAATGTGCAGTTAGATCAAACGTAAGAAATAAAACATAACTTATTAAATTCAGCAGTCTATATCTTATGAGCCTGAAACTAGTAGTTTAAATCCAATGAGGCTGTAAAGGTCCTTCTTTAATAGGGGAAAATTAGAACTATTTTAATCAATTCAGACTACATGGAAGATGCAGTAAATTGTCATCACCTTACTTCCTGGGTGGTAGTACTTGATTACTGCCAGCCACGGTGGCTCAGTTGGATGTGCGTTTGACTGGTGATCAGGAGGTTGCGGGTTTGACCCCCACTGGGTCGGTAACATTCTTTTGTGGAGATTGATTATGCAATACTTTCTATGGTCATTCTCTCCCTTCCGTTCTCAGATTCAATAAGGGCAGTTGTCAGTTTCTGGCGCAAGAATGCGCACAACACTGATTAACCGCTTAGAGGACAAAGCCCGTCCAGTAAAAGTGTAGTTAGGTAAATTGACCATGCTCGACATGACCCCAATGGGTTGACTGGGCAGTAAAACCCCAACACAAACAAAAGTACTTGGTTACTACAGCTGAAAACTGCCCTTCTTGAACAAGAGGAAGGGAGAAAACAAACAATAGTTCATGAAAAATTTCTATGAATGAATGTTCATGCCAGATCAAACGTGCTACTTCCTGCTCACCAGTCAATCTGCATCAAACTGTGCCTATGGGCTTTGACATGATCAGAACACAATATAAAATGAAGACGTATTTTCATAGTGCATGTTCATTGTATTAAGTTGGCAAACAAGAACATCATTATTAAAGAATAACAATTACAATACTCTGGTAAGAGACACAAAAACAGCTCTATAGAATAGATTATGATGGGAGATGAAAATTTGCCTCTGTCCATATAAAATTTGCTTCTGTGGTGGGGCGTTTTCTTGATATAAATGCTTCTGTAGGTAGTCCAATTGTTAAAGAAATTTACTTCTGTAGGAGGGTGGTCTAAATTGAAAGTGCCTTTTTCCCCCGGTACTTATGTTTAACTGGAATAGCCCTTAACCCCAGAATCATCTAACCCCTTTACATTTTTTTGAGTGGCCTTATTCGCAGTACAGTCTATAAAACATCAAGTAAATGTTGTCTTTCCTCATCCGTACTATTTCGTGCAACATTTACTTCATGTTTTAAAACTGCGCTGTCACACTGAATGCAACAACAAATAGAATCTTAAATTAAGATCTCGGCAAAAGCAAATTGCCTGAAGTGTTTGGATGGTCTAGAAAAGGACAACACTCACATTTGCTGGAGAACAAGAACTGGACTGATGGACTACGACAGGGCGCATCTGTTGATACATTTTTAGACGTGAGAAATACCCTATTGGACATGATATTGTCTACACTCTTCATCTATGACTTACAAAAGGTACTAACAATTCACCTTCTGGCTCATGGACATAGTCGAGGTAGGGAAAGGTTAAAGTAGGGTTGATTGGAGTTGGTGGGGAAAACAATGACTGTCTAGTAGCAATTGATGACTGTTCATTGCGCACACTGGTATCAGAAGAATGGTCACTGGTGGCACTGGGGGGTTCTTGACGTTCATCGGTAACATTCGCAGCCAGTGTGGCTTGGGTGGGTGGAGAAAGCAACGACTGTCTCGTAGCAATTCATGACTGTTTCCTGCGCATGCTGGTATGAGAAGGCGAATGGTCGCTGGGGTCACTGGTGAGGCCTTGACTGGGTTTATCAATCGCAGCCAGTGACTGTTCGTAGCGTTCACTCGTGAGAAGCGATTGTTCACTGGGCGACGCTTCTATAATGAAAAATAAAAACAACAACACAGCTTTCATTTGCCTATTCGAGTTTCTACGGTCATTCTCTCCCTTCCGCTGATTCAAGTTTCTGGCGAAAGAATGTGCACTGTACTGGTTAACCGCTTATGTATAATCCTGCCCAGGAAAAGTGTGGATAGGTTAACTGACCGGCTCAAAAATGACCTAAATAGTGGTGACTGGGCCGTTAAACTCCAATACAAACAAACAAAGACCGTCTTCACGGTTGATCTGGATCATTAAAGAAAACATGGTTACATGCTCAGACTCTGAAAAAGTGTTTAAAAAATGAACATACCACATGCTACAAATTTTACAGATGCACATCTGGCTGGTGATCAGGAGGTCGCGGGTTGGATACCTGTCGAGGTCGGCAGTTTTCTTTCGTGGAGATTATTTCTATCTTTTATGCCGTCGTGGAGATTGTTTCTATCTTTTATGCCGTCATTATCTCCTTTCCGCTGATCCAAAAAGGACAGTTGTCAGTTTCTCGCGAAGGAATGTGCACTATACCGGTTAAGCCTGCCCAGGAAACATGTGGTCCGGTAAAACTGACCTGCTCGAAATGACCTTAATAGTGCTGACTGGGACGTCACACCGAAACTAACATACGGGCAAAGATTTTACCGACAAAAAGTTTCGATCGTTTATTCATGTCTTCAATCAGCTGATCTGTATATTTGATGGTGAACAAAACTATATTTACGCCCATAAGTAATGAGCATTTATTTGGCTAAACATGGATGCATAATGTAAACTCTGAAAAAAAGGTTTTCCTTCACGAAACCAAGGCTATATAATTGTAAAACATTTTTTTTTTCATATTTCTGCTCTCAAGCATAGATTGTGGGTACTCGTTGGAACCGCCTTGCCAGGGGGTCGGATCTAGCGAGTACCAACAATCAATGTTTGTAAGCAGAAGTTTTTTTTTTTTAACTAAAATGTTCATTTTTTTTATGGTTAACTTTTTGAATATATTAGTTTTCATTAGAACACAACTGACCACAGTTTGTTGTATTATGACGCCACTGAATATCAACTACGCCAAATCTACACATCGAAAGTTGTTGTTGTCTTGTCTGAACGAAGAGATGCACCTTCAAGTCGTCTTCGACGTTGAGTGCTCGAACCTCAGACGAAAGCGAAACATAAAGATTGTCAGCAGTAATTCTAGCAAAGTGTCTGGAAATATTTAAGCAGCTGCGTTTTTACAGTGTCAATGATATTTTCCTCCCCTTGACCCTAGCAGCAAATGTTCATATTGTGACATTGTCTCTCCACCGCTGAACTCACAAAAACGACGCACGAAAGGAAAAACAAAAGCACCCTCATTTTTTTTTCAAAACTTGCGAAAACGCGTGACACTTGTTAATCCGAATTTCAATTTAAAAGGCTGAGAGGAAAGAAATATGCACAGAAGATTAATCTAAAAAGATAAAACCAGGTGATAATATTACACCACCAATTAGTGAACGAAAAACAATGGGGTGAAAATTAGATAACCCAGTGACATACACTTTCTTTCAATGGCTTGCATTACCTCTGTGTGAAAGATATTGACATTGAAAAAAAAAAAAAAAAAAAAAAAAAACTATAGCAATGCAAGAAACACAGTATTTTATTTATTTATTTATTTATTTATTGCTTTGTCATTCAGAGATGAAACACGATGCTGCAAAATGTATGATCAGCTGGTTTTTCTGGGTCAAAACCCGAGACAGTTGGGTATTTGATTGATAGTCAGAGGTATTGCGACATTTTCGCGGATTGTCATACTTTTTCAGATTTTTTTAAATTGAAGCGTTATATATCATTGGCGAATTCATTTATTTTTTGCTCACCTGAGCTCTGCTCAGGATGAGCTATTGTGATCACTTTTCGTCCGTCGTCCGTCCAAGCGTGCGTCCGTTAACATTTTCAAACGACTTCTCTGAAGCCGCTGAGCCAATTTTGCTCAAATTTCATATGGAGCCTCCTTAGGGTGGGGGAACGAAAAGTTGCTAAAATGGTCACGGTCCGTTGACCAAGATGGCCGCCACGCCCATATATGGTAAAAACCTTTAAAAATCTTCTCCTCCAGAACCGAGAATGCCTTGGGGCTGAACCTTTGCAGGAATCATCGGGGACGGGAGGTCTACCAAAATTGCTAAAAGAATTATTCGTACGTTGACGTTTGACCTTTTTACGGCAAGGTCAAGTTTGCTTCCCTATCCCCTGGGTATTAAACTTTCCGCCTTGTCGAGGCCCTGGGGGCTCAATTCCCACTGGGAACGTTGCTAGCTTGGTGAGCAGTAATTGTCCCCTTTGGGAAGAGCGGAGGAAATACCACCCGTTTGCCGTGGGTGGCAACCCGTAAGCCGGAAGAAGGGATCCTGGAGGTTGAGAGTTATTGGGAGTTTGTTCTCTCCTGATGATTCAACACGCCTCTTTGGCCCAGATTTCGGTGTAGAAGGGTGTCCGTGAGACCCGGCACGGTCAATCGGCTGGTCGCGCCAAGCCCTAGGAAAAATCTTTTCTTTCTCTTCCTTGTCTTTTGTATCATACTGATACTCACCGTTTGCCCATAATTCTTATTTCTCAATCTTTCCAATCCTAAGAAGGCGGCGGCTTAACGGGTCAATCGTGCAGCATTTTGCTCGTGCGAGTATATCTTCTGTGTATCTCTAGCACGTGAGTAGGAAAACCACTCCATTTATGTGTTCCCTTGTTGGGCTCCGTGGTGGGCGGAGAGCACGGAGGACGAATTTTAATACAACTTCATCATGGGTAATGATAAAAGAAAAAGAACTAAACAAACCCCAGACACTGATAATTCAGATTTTGACGAAAATTCTCAAACTCCATCTACCTCAACAAATGATACGTCTCCTCAACACTTTCCACGCTTCATTTTAATTGAAAGCAAAGAAGAGAACAGAAATCATACAGAGTATAGCTGGTGAACCTGAAAACATCAAAAAACTACACAGATCGAATCAGCTACTCATTGAGGTATCCAAGAAAGCCCATGCCGAGAATCTTCTTCGTGCACAGACTTTTCTCGACTTGAAAGTCCGAGTGTACCCTCATACCTCGCTAAATTCCTCAAAAGGGGTAATTCGTTGTCCCGAATTGAGGATGATGATGATGAGTTCAGGTTTAACGACGCATCAACCCATGAGGGTCATTTGCGTCAAAATGGTTAACTAACATGGTTCTGTAGTGAAACGATTATAATGGTAAGTCATAAATGCATAAAATGTAAAACTAGAACGAATTTAAAAATTAAAGCAGTTATACTTTGTTAAAAAGATTGATGTGTTTTAAAAACATAAGTATGCTATCATTTGGTACATTTTCAAATAAGTATCTCAGGTCATTTGTTTGGAAGAATTGACGTCGTACATGAGAGAATTCAATGCAATCGATCAGAAAGTGTTTTACCGTAAAAGGTTCATTACAGCTGATACAAAATGGCTGATCTTCTCGTTTGAGTAGATAAGAATGTGTGGGTCTAGTATGACCTATGCGTAGCCGAGTAAGAACCACTTCTTCTCGCCTTAATGACCGATAAATATTATTTTTACCAAGAACCGGTTTTATTTCATGTAGTTTATTGAATGTCGCTCTGTCCCATGACAGCTGCCATTTGGATAATATGTACCTGTTGATAAAAGGTTTAAAATCTGTACATGGAAGTTTAAAATTCGAAATTTCTAGATCGAGTGAGGCCTTTGCTTTTACGTCGGCAGCCTCGTTACCTTTTATGCCAACATGGCTGGGGAGCCAACAGAACAAAATTTCTTTAGATTTCGATAGCTCGTGATGTTTTTCTATCACGTTCTGGATTTTGGGATTTTTTGAAGCTGTGTGATTTAGAGATTTCAAAACAGAGAGGGAGTCCGAGAAAATAACGAATTTGTTCTCTAAAGAGTTATTCATAACGTAATCCAAAGCCATATCAATAGCCTTGGATTCAGCAGTGAAAATAGATGAGCCATCAGGAAGACGGATCTTTTCATGGTGGCTGCCCGATATATACGCACAGCCAACCTTATCTTCAATTTTTGAGCCATCAGTGTAGATGTGTTGATAATCTGAAAGTCGCGATTGTAATTCTTGAAAGTTTTGTTTCATGAGATGTGAATCAGAAAGTGACTTTTTGCTGTTGTGTAAATCGAAAAGAATATTTGGTTTAGTAATGCACCAGGATGGAATATCAGAAAAACAGTGTTTTTGAATGTTTTTAATGTTAATATTAGTAGATTCTAAAAGTGGTGCTATACGAAGGCCGAAGGATTTAATAGCTTTGGGTTTTCTTTCATAATATTCCTGAAATTGTGGTGGAAATGTGACTTCAAAAGCAGGGTTAGAAGAGTTAGCAGCAAGTCTGATGGCATACTGAAGAGACAATTTTTCTCTGCGTAGCCACAACGATGGCTCATCTGCTTCCACGTTAAGACTCGATATTGGAGATGTACGAAAAGCTCCCAATGCCAAACGAAGTCCATGATTATGTACAGTGTCTAACATCTGTAGATAAGATTTTCTAGCAGATCCATATACGATGGACCCATAATCAAGTTTTGATCGAATTAAAGAACGATACAGGTGAAGAAGAGTTGTTCTGTCCGCTCCCCAACTTGTGTGAGATAAAACTTTTAAAAGGTTTAATGCTCTTAAACTTTTCGCTTTCAAGTATTTTATATGGGGTATGAAGGAGAGTTTTTTATCAAATATAACCCCAAGAAATTTTGATTCAGCAACAACTGGTATTTGAGATCCATATATGTAGAGCACTGGATCGTTGTGTATTTTCCGTTGTTGACAGAAATAAACGCACTGAGTTTTCGATTTGGAAAATTTAAAGCCATTTCTAGTTGCCCAGTCTTCAATTCTATTTAGACATTGCTGTAGATGTCTTTCTATTGTGCGCATATTTTTCGAGCGAAAACAAATACAGAAATCATCAACGTACAAAGAACCATCTGTTTTGTAATCCAGACAGTTTATAATATCGTTTAATTTCACGTTGAATAACGTGGTTGAAAGTATTGCTCCTTGAGGAACGCCCTGTTCTTGATCATAGAGATCAGACAGGGTCGATCCTACACGCACTTGTATTGTACGATCTTCAAGAAAACTTTTAATAAAGTTTGGCAGTCTTCCTTTCATACCAAAGTTATGTAGGTCTTTTAAAATTCCATATCGCCAAGTGGTATCATAGGCTTTTTCCAAATCGAAAAATACAGCGACTACATGTTCTCGTTTGATAAAAGCATCGCGGATAAAAGTTTCTAGTCTAACTAAATTATCATTGGTACTACGCTCAGCTCGGAATCCTGACTGAAGTTTTGTTATAAGATTGTTAGATTCTAAGTACCAAACAAGTCGTTTGTTTATCATTCTCTCTAGTGTTTTGCAAAGGCAACTTGTTAGCGCTATTGGTCTGTAGTTTGTTGGTTCTGCATGATCTTTCCCTGGTTTGGGAATAGGTATAATTGTGGCCAAACGCCAGCTTTCTGGAAAAACTCCTGTTGTCCATATACCGTTGAAAATATGTAAAAGTGTGTCAAGGGCGGTTTCGGGAAGGTGTTTAAGCATCTGGTAATGGATGTCATCAGGGCCTGTAGCTGTATCTTTTGATACTGCGATAGCATCTTTAAGTTCTGTAATGTTAAACAGGCTGTTATATTCTTCAGTATTTGAAGAGGTGAAATTAAGTTTGATCTTTTCTTCTTGTTTTTTGATGTTTTGAAACTTCTCTGAATAATTCCGAGATGAAGAATTATCCAAAAAAGTTTCGCCAAGTGTGTTTGTTATCTCTTCCTTTGATGTGGCCTTTGTTCCACGTTTTGTATTTAAGTGGGTGAAACTGGGTGATTTTGATTTACCAGATATTTTTCGTATCATGTCACAAACCTTTTTAATTGGAGTTTTATAATTTAAATTCGAAACGTAAGATTTCCATGATTTGCGTTTGGAGGCCTTTATTGTTCGACGAGCCTTTGCTCTGAAATTCTTTACTTTATTCAGGTTCTCCTTTGTTGGATATCTGCAGAACTTTGATAATGCTTGCTTGCGCTGTTTTATGGCATCTTTGCATTCATCATTGTACCATGGCTTGCTTTTCTTTGGATTTGTCGAGGTTTTCGGTATACTTTTGTTAGAGATATCGAGAAGAGAAGAAGTAAAATCATCTAGAGGATCCAAGGAATTGTTGAACTTATCTATTTTGAGACTCTCTTCACATAATGAGTGATACAATTCCCAATTTGCTTTATTAAGTTTCCACTTTGCGTTGTGGTCGTTCGTGGAATTATTTACGCTTTCAATAATAACAGGGAAGTGGTCACTTCCATGTTGATCTTCACTGACCGTCCAATCGAAATCCAGCAGTAGAGATGGATGACATAGGGAAAGGTCTAAAGAAGAAAAATTTCCAGTTGCAGGATGGAGATAGGTGTGAGATTTGTCATTCATAAGACAAAGATCGTTTTTGGTTATAAAGTCTTCAATAATATTACCTTTAGAGTTGTTATCTTTACATCCCCAAAGGATATTGTGACCATTGAAGTCACCAACTAGTATATAGGGTGAAGGGAGTTGTTTGAGTAAAGTGTCTAAATGTTCGGTCTCTAAATGAAAATTTGGAGGTATATACACAGAACAAATATTAATTTCTTTATCTAAAGTGACAGAAACCGCAACGGCTTGAAGATTGGTTACAAGTTTAATTTCTCGCTGGGGACATGAAGAGTGAACTAAGATTGAGCTTCCACCAGACGGCCTCTGGCCTTCTGAATATATATAATTGTATGTAATGAAATCTCTGATATTTAATTGATCATCAGTTTTTAAAAAAGTTTCTTGCAAGCAAAAAACTGATGGACTCAATAAAGATAAAAGTAATAAGATCTCGTTATAGTTTGATTTTAGACCTCGACAGTTCCAATGTATTATTTTGTGATTTGAATTCATTTTAGAGTTGTTAAATTTTAGTTAGACAAGCAACTAAGGATATGTTATTGGTGATTTTGATCTATTGTTACTATTGTTGACGTGTGAATGTTCTGATGATCTCGATCTATTTCTGTTAGTTCGTGGGCGATCTGGAGCTTCTCCTAACTCCATATCATCGCTACTGTCACTCAAAGATCCGAATCTGTTATATTGTTGAATAACATTATTTGAACCTTTTCGTTCTCTGTTTGATGTGCTTGGTCTTTGTGTTCCTTGACTAGATTTTGATTTTGTTTCTTTCGTAGGTGGAGATGATTGACTTCTTGCTTGTCTTTCTTTCTGTTGTTGTTTCTTCCAATCTTTCCTTATCATCTCAATGGTGGCTTTTTTCAGGCCACTCTCTCCTTTTTTCTCCTCAATAGGTGTCTTTGTTTGATTTTTGTTTGTGGTGTTTGTTTGACCTTTTTGTTTCTGCAGATCTTCTGTTTTGCTGTTTGTTGTATTTGATTGTACTGCAGAGTCGAGAATAGTGATCGGATCAGTTTGAGTGGCAGTATCAACCACAGAAACCTTTCTCATAGAAGACTGGGTGATGTTGGCATAACTGATTCCAGGTATTGGAGTTGGGGGTGCCTGAACAAGTTTCCGCGCTTCAACGAAAGAAATATTTCTGGTAAACTTAAGACGTAGAATTTCCTTTTCTTTGTGCCAAATTCGGCATTCTTTAGAGTCAGCACTGTGTTTTTCACCACAATTGACACAGTGTAATTCGTTACTACATCTACTTTCGAGGTGTTCTCCTGTTTGACCGCATTTCGAACAGATAGGGTCTTTAGAACACCTATCCTCATGGTGTCCATATTTTTGACAATTATGACAACGCAAGGGATTTGGTACGTAGACTTCTACGTTGACTCTAAAGTATGCCACTTTGACCGTTTTGGGTAAAACTGGCGTATTGAAAGTAAAAACAAAGGTGTTTGTGTCTTTTAACTCTCCGTTTCGTTTTATTTTGAATCTTTTTACTCCAGTAACTCCTTGAGATTTTGTGCCCTCGAGAATCTCCTCCTCGCCGCAATTCCTCAATTCGGGACAACGAATTACCCCTTTTGAGGAATTAAGCGAGGTATGGGGGTACACTCGGACTTTCAAGTCGTGAAAAGTCTGTGCACGAAGAAGATTCTCGGCATGGGCTTTCTTGGATACCTCAATGAGTAACTGGTTCGATCTGTTTAGTTTTTTTTATGTTTTCCGGTTCACCAGCTATACTCTGTATGACCTTTTGTATCAAAAAAGGGGACAGAGATGTTATCTGTCTGCCCTCTTCTTTGCTTTCAACTAAAATGAAGCGTGGAAAATGTTGAGGAGACGTATCATTTTTTGAGGTAGTTGGAGGTTGAGAATTTTCGTCAAAATCTGAATTATCAGTGTCTGGGGTTTGTTTAGTTCTTTTTCTTTTATCATTACCCATGATGAAGTTGTATTAAAATTCGTCCTCCGTGCTCTCCGCCCACCACGGAGCCCAACGAGGGAACACATAAATGGAGTGGCTTTCCTACTCACATGTGCTAGAGATACACAGAAGATATACTCGCACGAGCAAAATGCTGCACGATTGACCCGTTAAGCCGCCGCCTTCTTAGGATTGAAAAGATTGAGAAATAAGAATTATGGGCAAACGGTGAGTATCAGTATGATACAAAAGACAAGGAAGAGAAAGAAAAGGTTTTTCCTAGGGCTTGACGCGACCAGCCGATTGACCGTGCCGGGTCTCACGGACACCCTTCTACACCGAAATCCAGGCCAAAGAGGCGTGTTGAGTCATCAGGAGAGAACAAACTCCCAATAACTCTCAACCTCCAGGATCCCTTCTTCCGGCTTACGGGTTGCCACCCACGGCAAACGGGTGGTATTTCCTCTTCGCTCTTCCCAAAGGGGACAATTACTGCTCACCAAGCTAGCAACGTTCCCAGTGGGAATTGAGCCCCCAGGGCCTCGACAAGGCGGAAAGTTTAATACCCGGGGGACCCGAATTGAGGAATTGCGGCGAGGAGGAGATTCTCGAGGGCACAAGATCTCAAGGAGTAACTGGAGTAAAAAGATTCAAAATAAAACGAAACGGAGAGTTAAAAGACACAAACACCTTTGTTTTTACTTTCAATACGCCAGTTTTACCCAAAACGGTCAAAGTGGCATACTTTAGAGTCAACGTAGAAGTCTACGTACCAAATCCCTTGCGTTGTCATAATTGCCAAAAATATGGACACCATGAGGATAGGTGTTCTAAAGACCCTATCTGTTCGAAATGCGGTCAAACAGGAGAACACCTCGAAAATAGATGTAGCAACGAATTACACTGTGTCAATTGTGGTGAAAAACACAGTGCCGACTCTAAAGAATGTCGAATTTGGCACAAAAAAAAAAAAGAAATCTTACGTATAAAGTTCATCAGAAATAAGAATGCCGAATTTGGCACAAAGAAAAGGAAATCTTGCGTATCAAGTTCACCAGAAATATTTCTTTCGTTGAAGCGAGGAAACTTGTTGAGACCCCAACTCCAATACCTGGAATCAGTTATGCCAACATCACCCAGTCTTCTATGAGAAAGGTTTCCGTGGTTGATACTGCCACTCAAACTGATCCGATCACTATTCTCGACTCTGCAGTACAATCAAATACAACAAACACAAACAGCAAAACAGAAGATCTGCAGAAACAAAAAGGTCAAACAAACACCACAAACAAAAATCAAACAAAGACACCTATTGAGGAGAAAAAAGGAGAGGGTGGCCTGAAAAAAGCCACCATTGAGATGATAAGGAAAGATTGGAAGAAACAACAACAGAAAGAAAGACAAGCAAGAAGTCATTCATCTCCACCTACGAAAGAAACAAAATCAAAATCTAGTCAAGGAACACAAAGACCAAGCACATCAAACAGAGAACGAAAAGGTTCAAATAATGTTATTCAACAACATAACAGATTCGGATCTTTGAGTGACAGTAGCGATGATATGGAGTTAGGAGAAGCTCCAGATCGCCCACGAACTAACAGAAATAGATCGAGATCATCAGAACATTCACACGTCAACAATAATAGATCAAAATCACCAATAACATATCCATAGTTGCTAGTCTAACTAAAATTTAACAAGTCTAAAATGAATTCAAATCACAAAATAATACAATGGAACTGTCGAGGTCTAAAGTCAAACTATAACGAGATCTTATTACTTTTATCTTTATTGAGTCCATCAGTTTTTTGCTTGCAACAAACTTTTTTAAAAACTGATGATCAATTACATATCAGAGATTTCATTACATACAATTATATATATTCCGAAGGCCAGAGGCCGTCTGGTGGAAGCTCAATCTTAGTTCACTCTTCATGTCCCCAGCGAGAAATTAAACTTGTAACCAATCTTCAAGCCGTTGCGATTTCTGTCACTTTAGATAAAGAAATTACTATTTGTTCTGTGTATATACCTCCAAATATTCATTTAGAGACCGAACATTTAGACACTTTACTCAAACAACTCCCTTCACCCTATATACTAGTTGGTGACTTCAATGGTCACAATATCCTTTGGGGATGTAAAGATAACAACCCTAAAGGTAATAGTATTGAAGACTTTATAATCAAAAACGATCTTTGTCTTATGAATGACAAATCTCACACCTATCTCCACCCTGCAACTGGAAATTTTTCTTCTTTAGATCTTTCCCTATGTCATCCATCTCTACTGCTGGATTTCGATTGGACGGTCAGTGAAGATCAACATGGAAGTGACCACTTCCCTGTTATTATTGAAAGCGTAAATAATTCCATGAACGATCACAACGCAAAGTGGAAACTAAATAAAGCAAATTGGGAATTGTATCACTCATTATGTGAAGAAAGTCTAAAAATAGATAAGTTTAACAATTACTTGGATCCTCTAGATGATTTTACTTCTTCTCTTCTCGATATCTCTAACAAAAGTATACCGAAAACCTCGACAAATCCAAAGAAAAGCAAGCCATGGTACAATGATGAATGCAAAGATGCCATAAAACAGCGTAAGCAAGCATTATCAAAGTTCTGCAGATATCCAACAAAGGAGAACCTGAATAAAGTAAAGAATTTCAGAGCAAAGGCTCGTCGAACAATAAAGGCCTCTAAACGCAAATCATGGCAATCTTACGTTTCGAATTTAAATTATAAAACTCCAATTAAAAAGGTTTGGGACATGATACGAAAAATATCTGGTAAATCAAAATCACCCAGTTTCACCCACTTAAATACAAAACGTGGAACAAAGGCCACATCAAAGGAAGAGATAGCAAACACACTTGGCGAAACTTTTTTGGATAATTCTTCATCTCGGAATTATTCAGAGAAGTTTCAAAACATCAAAAAACAAGAAGAAAAGATCAAACTTAATTTCACCTCTTCAAATACTGAAGAATATAACAGCCTGTTTAACATTACAGAACTTAAAGATGCTATCGCAGTATCAAAAGATACAGCTACAGGCCCTGATGACATCCATTACCAGATGCTTAAACACCTTCCCGAAACCGCCCTTGACACACTTTTACATATTTTCAACGGTATATGGACAACAGGAGTTTTTCCAGAAAGCTGGCGTTTGGCCACAATTATACCTATTCCCAAACCAGGGAAAGATCATGCAGAACCAACAAACTACAGACCAATAGCGCTAACAAGTTGCCTTTGCAAAACACTAGAGAGAATGATAAACAAACGACTTGTTTGGTACTTAGAATCTAACAATCTGATAACAAAACTTCAGTCGGGATTCCAAATGAACGTAGTACCAATGATAATTTAGTTAGACTAGAAACTTTTATCCGTGATGCTTTTATCAAACGAGAACACGTAGTCGCTGTATTTTTCGATTTGGAAAAAGCCTATGATACCACTTGGCGATATGGAATTTTAAAAGACCTACATAACTTTGGTATGAAAGGAAGACTACCAAACTTTATTAAAAGTTTTCTTGAAGATCGTACAATACAAGTGCGTGTAGGATCGACCCTGTCTGATCTCTATGATCAAGAACAGGGCGTTCCTCAAGGAGCCATACTTTCAACCACGTTATTCAACGTGAAATTAAACGATATTATAAACTGTCTGGATTACAAAACAGATGGTTCTTTGTACGTTGATGATTTCTGTATTTGTTTTCGCTCGAAAAATATGCGCACAATAGAAAGACATCTACAGCAATGTCTAAATAGAATTGAAGACTGGGCAACTAGAAATGGCTTTAAATTTTTCAAATCGAAAACTCAGTGCGTTCATTTCTGTCAACAACGGAAAATACACAACGATCCAGCGCTCTACATATATGGATCTCAAATACCAGTTGTTGCTGAATCTAAATTTCTTGGGGTTATATTTGATAAAAAACTCTCCTTCATACCCCATATAAAATACTTGAAAGCGAAATGTTTAAAAGCATTAAATCTTTTAAAAGTTTTATCTCACCCAAGTTGGGGAGCGGACAGAACAACTCTTCTTCACCTGTATCGTTCTTTAATTCGATCAAAACTTGATTATGGGTCCATCGTATATGGATCTGCTAGAAAATCTTATCTACAGATGTTAGACACTGTACATAATCAAGGACTTCGTTTAGCATTGGGAGCTTTTCGTACATCTGCAGTATCGAGTCTTAACGTGGAAGCAGATGAGCCATCGTTATGGCTACGCAGAGAAAAATTGTCCCTTCAGTATGCCATCAGACTTGCTGCTAACCCTTCTAACCCTGCTTTTGAAGTCACATTTCCACCACAATTTCAGGAATATTATGAAAGAAAACCTAACGCTATTAAATCCTTCGGCCTTCGTATAGCACCACTTTTAGAATCTACTAATATTAACATTAAAAACATTCAAAAACACTCGTTTTCTGATATTCCATCCTGGTGCATTACTAAACCAAATATTCTTTTCGATTTACACAACAGCAAAAAGTCACTTTCTGATTCACATCTCATGAAACAAAACTTCCAAGAATTACAGTCGCGACTTTCAGATTATCAACACATCTACACTGATGGCTCAAAAGTTGAAGATAAGGTTGGCTGTGCGTATATATCGGGCAGCCACCATGAAAAGATCCGCCTTCCTGATGGCTCATCTATTTTCACTGCTGAATCCAAGGCTATTGATATGGCTTTGGATTACATTATGAATAACTCTTTAGAGAACAAATTCGTTATTTTCTCTGACTCCCTTTCTGTTTTGAAATCTCTAAATCATACATCTTCAAAAAATCCCAAAATCCAGAACGTGATAGAAAAACATCACGAGCTATCAAAAACTAAGGAAATTTTGTTCTGTTGGCTCCCCAGCCATGTTGGCATAAAAGGTAACGAGGCTGCCGACGTAAAAGCAAAGGCCTCACTCGATCTAGAAATTTCGAATTTTAAACTTCCATGTACAGATTTTAAATCTTTTATCAACAGGTACATCTTATCCAAATGGCAGCTGTCATGGGACAGAGCGACATTCAATAAACTACATGAAATAAAACCGGTTCTTGGTAAAAATAATATTTATCGGTCATTAAGGCGAGAAGAAGTGGTTCTTACTCGTCTACGTATAGGTCATACTAGACTCACACATTCTTATCTACTCAAACGAGAAGATCAGCCATTTTGTATCAGCTGTAATGAACCTTTTACGGTAAAACACTTTCTGATCGATTGCATTGAATTCTCTCATGTACGACGTCAATTCTTCCAAACAAATGACCTGAGATACTTATTTGAAAATGTACCAAATGATAGCATACTTATGTTTTTAAAACACATCAATCTTTTTAACAAAGTATAACTGCTTTAATTTTTAAATTCGTTCTAGTTTTACATTTTATGCATTTATGACTTATCATTATAATCGTTTCACTACAGAACCATGTTAGTTCACCATTTTGACGCAAATGACCCTCATGGGTTGATGCGTCGTTAAACCTGAACTCATCATCATCATCTATCGAAAGATTCCGGTCAGTTTTTATTAATTCTCTCCATTCTTCTGTGCTAACCGTGTTGGCAAATGCAAAGGCTACACCGACTGTTGCAGCTAAACAACTGTTGCCAGAATTCTTTATTTGAACAACACTCTTTTTTCTTGTAAGAGAATTATCGTCACCCTGAAATGACGTGATGGGTAATTTTGCCCCCCCCCCCACCCGCCACCCCCGCCCCCCCTTTGGGCAATTCCATGGTACCCACATCGACGTGAAAACTATCGGTCATATCCATGGCCTGATGACTGGTCATGACATTTTGGATATGTTCTAGAACACCATGACCAGAGAGATCATCCAATTTTCTCAGGGGTACATATATATCGTTTGTCAATTTGGGATGATGAATAACAATTCGTCCCAAGTCATTTCCGTCTAGATTTGATCGTGCTTGGTCTATGACGTCATCAAACATATTTTCCAATTCTTGGTACATGGACGCCAGATTTTCCCCGTCTAAACTCTGATCAGGATCAAAGTTTGCGCGATAATGCCGATCTATTACTCCATTTTTAAACGTCTTTTCACCCACTTTTTCAAAACTGTAATGAAGTTGTGATTGTTCAACTGGAGATGCGCCATGACCTATCTGCATGCTGGATTCATTGCTGGGTCCTGGCACTTGAGACCGATTGATATTTAATAACGATGACGTGTCAGTGTTTAATTTACCAAGTTTAGCCTTTTTCCTAGTGGGTGTTTGACAGTGATCATAAGCTTGTCTGTGAGCTGCTTTGTGAGATTTCCATTGTTGGAACGATCCTATGGTAACAATACTACAGAGTGGACAGCGAAAAGTGTTTCCATTCAACAGTTCAATGTTTGCATGCATGTCCAGGTGCTCTTCATATGCATCGTAGTCTTCGTGGGTCATCCCACACCACTGGCACTTATATGTCATCTAGAATGATAAAGAAAGAAAACAAAATATGCGGTCCCCTGTTACTTAATAATACAAATCAGTGACAGAGTTGTTTCCCACTTGCCTTTTTCCATCTTGTGAACAATCTCTAACACACAGAAAAAGAAAAAAAGATACTGTTTTTAGGGTTTTGAACGAAAACAAACAAAAAGTAACAACAAACACATTTTTCCTATACTACTTTAACTTTTTTATTTACACATGTTACACAGCCCACAAAAGTTCTAATATATCTTCTTAACCCATATGAGTCTGGCGTCCTATCAATGTGATATAGGCAAACAGTGTGCATCCAGGTGAGACGCCAAATAATGCGTTGTCTTATCAGGGGTCTTGTTTGCTCGGAAGGTATATCAATTTATAATATGAAAACAAAAACTAATCAATCTGTCAACACATACTATTTTAACGAATGGGCTCATCCACATGATAATGGTGGACGGATCCACTGGGACTTAATGGGTTAATATATGATAGTCAAGATGATTATGTAAAAATGTTTTCAAACTCATTCGTTATTTCTTACCCCGTGGGGACAGACGGGTGGACACACGGTTTCACATTATACTCTACTAGAAATGGCGGGCTATAAAACCATGTGACATCAAGCAAATAAACTCCAGCTTGTCAAACAAATAATAAGTTTGAAGTACACAGGTTATTCAAGTATCAATATTTGAACAAAAAATAATTATATCTCTAAAAAGAATAGTAAGCATGACATTTTCCACGGTATTTAAAAATCACCTGGCGGGTCAATTTTGTCTTTAATACATTGACTCCCCATGGTTCACAGTTCTATTATGTGTTTTTACGGAGAGCAGCAGCTGCCATCGATCGAATCATTATGGGGCCCCTTCTAAGCGTATGTTGTTCGTCGTTCAGAGATCGGCGAATCTGGGGGCGAATGGATAATTATGGTAGGGTCACTGGAAGTATATGAGGTCAGAGTGACATTTGGAGATAAAAATGGGGTAGATGTACCAACAGGCATTAGCTCCATATCTTCCCTTTCTCCCGCCCGACCCTTTCTTGCCTTGATGATGATAATGGTTACAGATGTGATGACAATGGCCCCGATGATGATGATGATGATTGTGGTAGGGGTGACTGAAACAAAAACATACGTATATTTTGTTACATAGTTTTAATCATAAAACGAGAATTCCGCCGAAGGCTATGTCGCGCCCGTTCTGTCCACATTGTCTGATTATGCTTTATATTTGTACCAAGTTTGGCCAAAGTATAACAACACAGATGACTTCAGAAAAACTTTCTACAAAGAACACAACTGAAAGTATGCCTTATGGTAGGTAAGGTAGTATTTATATAAACACCGGCAGTGTTCCGGCATTCCTCTATTTGCATTATTTCTTCACTGAGATGCCGTCGGCGTCTTGTTATTTTAAAGCAAATTAAACTTATGATGGCGATTGGACAAAGGAGTATTATAAAATAAAGCCATTTAATGTTTTTAAACTGAACCGTACTGGATGGCGATAAATGAGACACATTAACTTCTACGAGATGAGAAAGTTGAACAAAGTTATGCAGAGGAATAGAAGAAAATATCATTGCACCTGTGCTCGGGGAGGAGGGAATAGAAGCAGTGCCTTTTGGAGGACTGGTAGTGTCGTCTGGCATCGCAATCTCCACGGATGTCATCCGCGAATGGGCAGCACTTGCACTTGGGCTGGGGGCGGACGAACTATAAGCTGTGCTTTTGGGACTGATAGTGTCGTCTGGCATCACAGTCTCTGTGGAGATCATCCGCGGCTCGACAGCAGCAGTTTCACTAGAAAACGTTTCATGTCCTGGCGGTGTTGCTTTGCTGGTATCTTCCAGCATTGGTGATGTATGTCTAGACACAATCGCAGAAGTGGGTGGAGGGCGAGATGGAGTGGATAATGGCACGATGGTGACTTGATCTGCAGAAACAAAATAAGAAAACTCTTATATAACTGACTTTTGAGTAATTAACGTGTTTAAAATGATAAAATCAAAGCATAGTTTGCACCGCACGCACACAAGCATGCACGTATACATACACTCACGCACGCATTTCCTTAATTACAAATGTACGCTTCTGTGGAACAATGAAGTATTTTTTGGATAACTTTGCTCAGTTTCTTTCATATCCAATATAAAACATTCGAGAATAATAGAACAAACAAGAGGCCCACGGGCCACGATTCGCTCACCTGAGTGACATAGCCACTGCAGACATGCAGACGTTATGCAACATTTTTCCAATCCTATCATCGCAACTAATGAAAATATCATCATTTGAGCAGTTCTTAGTTTTGAAGAAGAATATATGGGCCTGACAGTCAATGGAGCATGATCATTTGAATAAACTATCAATCACATTTCAACGGAAGGATCAATGTGAAATTTGGTGGAAATTGGCTAAGTGGTTTCTGAAGAATCGTGATTTTATACATGTAAACAGCACAGTGGCAGGGAAATATTATAAATATAAACCAGATGATGGCCATCTTAGATTTCCAATCAGAACAATTTTAACTACTGTTGATCTACAAGTCACTTCGATACTTTCAATATAAATGTATATGGCCTACACAAATAGGGAAGCAAATTTGACCTTGGAGGCAAAAAGGTCAAATGTCAACATAGAAGCATCATTTGAGCAATTTTGGTAGATCTCCTGTCCCCCGTAATTTGTGCAAAGATTAGGACCCAGGGCTTATTTGGTTATGGAGAAGAAGATTTTTAAAGGTTTTTACCATATATGGGCATGGCAGCCATTTTGATCAATGGACCATACCCATTTTAGCAATCTTTCATTCTCCTGCCCACGGAGGCTCTGCATGAAATTTGAGCAACACTGGCCCGGAGGCTTCAGAGGAAAAGCCATTTGAAATTATCAACATTTTTTCCATACTAATGTATGGGGCCCATACAAATGCATACAGAAGCAAACTTGACCTCGCCGTAAAACGGTTAAATGTCAATGTATGACAATTATTTTAGCAACTTTGGTAGACCGCCCGTTCCAGATGATATATGCAAAGATTCAGCCACAAGCCATCCTCGGTTTTGGAGAATAAGATTTTTAAATGTTTTTTCCCATGCAAATGCATAAGGAAGCAACTTGACCTTGCCGTAAAAAGGTCAAATGTCAATGTATGACCATTATTTTAGCAACTTTGGTAGACCCCCTGTCTCCGATGATTTATGCAAACATTCAGCCCCAAAGCATCCTCGGTTCTAGAGAAGAAGATCTATAAAGGTTTTTACCATATATGGGCATGGCGCCCACCTTGGCCAACGAACCGTGACCATTTTAGCAATCTTTTGTTCCCCCTACCTAAGGAGGCTCCATATGAAATTTGAGCAAAATTGGCCCAGAGGCTCCAGAGGAGAAGTTGTTTGAAATTCTGAACATTTTTCCCATTCAAATGCATAAGGAAGCAAAATTGACCTTAACGTAAAAAGGTCAAATGTCAATGTACGACCATTATTTTAGCAAAATTTGGTAGCCCTCCTGTTCCCGAAGATATATGCAAAGATTCAGCCATAAGGCATGCTCGGTTTTGGAGAAGAAGATTTTTAAAGGTTTTTCCCATACAAATGAACAGAAAAAGCAAACTTGACCTTGCCGTAAAAAGGTCAAACGTCAACGTACGACAATTCTTTTAGCAATTTTGGTAGACCTACCGTCCCCGATGATTCCTGCAAAGGTTCAGCCCAAAGGCATTCTCGGTTCTGAAGAAGAAGATTTTTAAAGGTTTTTACCATATATGGGCAGGGCGGCCATCTTGGTCAACGGACCGCGACCATTTAAGCAAGTTTTCGTTCCCCCTATCTAAGGAGGCTCCATATGAAATTTGAGCAAAATTGGCCCAGAGGCTCCAGAGGAGAAGTTGTTTGAAATTCTGAACATTTTTCCCATACAAATGCATAAGGAAGCAAAACTGACCTTACCGTAAAAAGGTCAAATGTCAATGTACGACCATTTTTTTAGCAATTTTGGTAGCTCTCCTGTTCCCAAAGATATATGCAAAGATTCAGCCATAAGGCATGCTCGGTTTTGGAGAAGAAGATTTTTAAAGGTTTTTCCCATACAAATGAACAGAAAAGCAAACTTGACCTTGCCGTAAAAAGGTCAAACGTCAACGTACGACAATTCTTTTAGCAATTTTGGTAGACCTACCGTCCCCGATGATTCCTGCAAAGGTTCAGCCCAAAGGCATTCTCGGTTCTGAAGAAGAAGATTTTTAAAGGTTTTTACCATATATGGGCAGGGCGGCCATCTTGGTCAACGGACCGCGACCATTTTAGCAAGTTTTCGTTCCCCCACCCTAAGGAGGCTCCATATGAAATTTGAGCAAAATTGGCCCAGAGGCTCCAGAGGAGAAGTTGTTTGAAATTCTGAACATTTGTCCCATACAAATGCATAAGGAAGCAAAACTGACCTTACCGTAAAAAGGTCAAATGTCAATGTACGACCATTTTTTTAGCAATTTTGGTAGCTCTCCTGTTCCCAAAGATATATGCAAAGATTCAGCCATAAGGCATGCTCGGTTTTGGAGAAGAAGATTTTTAAAGGTTTTTCCCATACAAATGCATAGGGAAGCAAACTTGACCTTGCCGTAAAAAGGTCAAACGTCAACATACGACAATTCTTTTAGCAATTTTGGTAGACCTCCCGTCCCCGATGATTCCTGCAAAGGTTCAGCCCCAAGGCATTCTCGGTTCTGGAGAAGATTTTTAAAGGTTTTTACCATATATGGGCGTGGCGGCCATCTTGGTCAACGGACCGTGACCATTTTAGCACTTTTTCGTTCCCCCACCCTAAGGAGGCTCCATATGAAATTTGAGCAAAATTGGCTCAGCGGTTTCAGAGGAGAAGTCGTTTGAAAATGTTAACGGACGGACGCACGGACGGACGGACGCACGGACGGACGAAAAGTGATCACAATAGCTCATCCTGAGCAGAGCTCAGGTGAGCTAAAAAATACACTTACCTAAAATAGTTTTCTGTGCTCGCCATTTTATATCAACAATGCCTGGCACATTACACATGTCAAGCTGTTGTCTGGTAGTCACTTGAAGATGCACTTTGAGGTGTCCACCTATTATCATTCTTCTAACTCCTGGCGCAGTCTCAAACAAATATTTCTCGTAGGTTACTGCGAACAATAACGCAGTTACATTCGGTGGGGCAAAACCAGCGTTCAGAATCTTCCTTGTGACAACATATGTTAATATTTATGCAGGTATCTGCACACACGCACACAATGCAGCAAATGAAGGCAAAATAACGTACAGACATGTTTAAATTTCCAGCAGAAATACGACGTGTATGAAGAATAACAGAAATTTTAATTGACAAAATACGTTCTAACAGTTACATATTAAAATGAGAACACTAGATCTGGTATCAGATAAAACAAGAGGGTTGGGCGATAATTACCTAATTAGAAAGTGATAGATAAATACCGTCTACATTTTCAAAGTTATGATGACAGGCTGTGATAAAAGTGGGTTATTGAGAGGTCGTGTCAACCTGCAAGGTTTCTTAGCGGGTTTATTTCTCAGTTGACTCAGCAAACATGACATATGATAATTTAATAATGGATGACGATTTGCATCATTGTGCCGTTTTTTTTAAGTATTTATTTTTCTTTCTAGAAAAAAAGGAAGATAGAAGTACATGACTGGCCAGCTTGGTTGGTTATTACAAAGAAAAATTTGTACGGTAAATGAGATCGGTTACTTTTTTTTGGCGGGAATTCTGCTACAAAAAGCAACGCAAACCAAAGCCCTGACTAAAGCTTGATGATGATGATGATGAGTTCAGTTTTAACGACGCATCAACCCATGAGGGTAATTTGCGTCAAAATGGTGAGCTAACATGGTTCTGTAATGAAACGATTATAATGATAAGTGATAAATGCATGAAATATAAAACTAGAACGCGAAATTTAAAAATTAAAGCAGTTATACTTAGTTAAAAAGATTCATGTGTTTTAAAAACACAAGTATGTTATCAATCGGGACATTTTCAAATAAGTATCTCAGGTCATTTGTTTGGAAGAATTGACGTCGCATATGAGAGAATTCAATGCAGTCGATCAGAAAGTGTTTTACCGTAAAAGGTTCATTACAGCTGATACAAAATGGCTGATCTTCTCGTTTGAGTAGATAAGAATGTGTGAGTCTTGTATGACCTATACGTAGACGAGTAAGAACCACTTCTTCTCGCCTTAATGATCGATAAATGGTATTTTTACCAAGAACCGGTTTATTGAATGTCGCTCTGACCCATGACAGCTGCCATTTGGATAAGATGTACCTGTTGATAAAAGGTTTAAAATCTGTACATGGAAGTTTCAAATTCGTAATTTCTAGATCGAGGGAGGGCTTTGCTAAGTCGGCAGCCTCGTTACCTTTTATGCCAACATGGCTAGGGAGCCAACAGAACAAATTTCCTTAGTTTTAGATAACTCGTGATGTTTTTCTATCAGGTTCTGGGGATGGTCGGGAGTGGCAATGGTGTCGTGTATCTTACGTCACCGGGGCGTCCAACTGAAATTGGCTTACAGTTGAGAAAGGCCTGCTATCCTTGTAGCAGGTAAGGGTAGAGGGGGAATGTTTTTATTTCTTCTGTTTCTTCACTTTCATTCCTGTTCCTATTTCTTCCCTAATCGTCTCTTTCATCTCCTCTACTATCTCTTTTCTCCCTTTCTCTGGGAGACGACATAAAATGACCCACAAGGGTTGACGTGTCGTTAAACCCCAACACAATCAAATCTATCAGGTTCCGAATTTTGGAATTTTTGGAAGATATGTGATTTTAAGATTTCAAAACAGAAAGGGAGTCCGAGAAAATAAACGAATTTGTTATCTAAAGAATTATTCATCACGTAATCCAAAGCCATATCAATAGCTTTGGATTCAGCAGTGAAAATAGATGAGCCATCAGGAAGACGGATCTTTTCATGGTGACTACCCGATATATACGCACAGCCAACCTTATCTTCAACTTTTGAGCCATCAGTGTAGATGTGTTGATAATCTGAAAGTCGCAATTGTAATTCTTGGAAGTTTTGTTTCATGAGATGTGAATCAGAAAGTGACTTTTTGCTGTTGTGTAAATCGAAAAGAATGGTTGGCTTAGTAGTGCACCAGGATGGAATATCAGAAAAAGAGTGTTTTTGGATGTTTTTAATGTTAATATTAGCACATTCTAAAAGTGGTGCTATACGAAGGCCGAAGGATTTAATTGCGTTAGGTTTTCCCTCATAATACTCCTGAAATTGTGGTGGAAATGTGACTTCAAAAGCAGGGTTAGAAGGGTTAGTAGCAAGTCTGATGGCGTACTGAAGAGACAATTTTAACGATGGCTCATCTGCTTCTACATTAAGACTCGACACTGGAGACGTACGAAAAGCTCCCAATGCCAAACGATTATGTACAGTGTCTAACATCTGTAGATAAGATTTTCTAGCAGATCCATATACGATGGACCCATATTCAAGTTTTGATCGAATTAAAGAACGATACAGGTGAAGAAGAGTTGTTCTGTCCGCACCCCAACTTGTGCGAGATAAAACTTAAAAAAGGTTTAATGCTTTTAAACACTTCGCTTTCACGTATTTTATATGGGGTATGAAGGAGAGTTTTCTATCAGATATAACCCCAAGAAATTTTGATTCAGCAACAACTGGTATTTGAGATCCATATATGTGGAGTGCTGGATCGTTGTGTATTTTCCGTTGTTGACAGAAATGAACGCACTGAGTTTTCGATTTGGAAAATTTGAAGCCATTTCTTGTTGCCCAGTCTTCAATTCTATTTAGACATTGCTGCAGATGTCATTCTATTGTGCGCATATTTTTCGAGCGAAAACATCTATCTTGTAATCCAGACAATTTATAATATCGTTTAATTTCACGTTGAATAACATGGTTGAAAGTATGGCTCCTTGAGGAACGCCCTGTTCTTGATCATAGAAATCAGACAGGGTTGATCCTACACGCACTTGTATTGTACGATTTTCAAGAAAACTTTTTATAAAGTTTGGTAGTCTTCCTTTCATACCAAAGTTATGTAGGTCTTGTAAAATTCCATATCGCCAAGTGGTATCATAGGCTTTTTCCAGATCGAAAAATACAGCGACTACATGTTCTCGTTTGATAAAAGCATCACGGATAAAAGTTTCTAGTCTAACTAAATTATCATTGGTACTACGTTCAGCTCGGAATCCCGACTGAAACTTTGTTATAAGGTTGTTCGATTCTAAGTACCAAACAAGTCGTTTGTTTATCATTCTCTCTAGTGTTTTGCAAAGGCAACTTGTTAGCGCTATTGGTCTGTAGTTTGTTGGTTCTGCATGATCTTTCCCTGGTTTGGGAATAGGGATAATTGTGGCCAAACGCCAGCTTTCTGGAAAAACTCCTGTTGTCCATATACCGTTGAAAATATGTAAAAGTGTGTCAAGGGCAGTTTCGGGAAGGTGTTTAAGCATCTGATAGTGAATGTCATCAGACCCTGTAGCTGTATCTTTTGATACTGCGATAGCATCTTTAAGTTCTGTTATGTTAAACAGACTGTTATATTCTTCAGTATCTTCGGACTTGCCGGCCTCGGTGGCTCAGTTGGATGCGCCGTCCGATTGGAGACCAGGCGGTCGCGGGGGTTGCAACATTCTTTCGTGGAGATTGATCATGAAATATTTTCTACGGTCATTCTCTCCCTTCCGCTGATTCAAGAAGGGCAGTTGTCAGTTTCTGGCGAAAGAATGTGCACAATACTGGTTAACAGCTTAGAGGACTAAGCCTGCCCAGTAAACGTGTGGTTAGGTAAACTGACCGCGCTCGACATGACCCCACTGGGTTGACTGGGCCGTAAAACCTCAACACAAAGTATTTGAAGAGGTGAAATTAAGTTTGATCTTTTCTTCTTGTTTTTTTTTTATGTTTTGAAACTTCTCTGAATAATTCCGAGATGAGGAACTATCCAAAAAAACTTTCGCAAAGTGTATTGCTATCTCTTCCTTTGATGTGCCTTTTGTTCCACGTTTTGTATTTAAGTGGGTGAAACTGGGTGATTTTGATTTACCAGATATTTTTCTTATCATATCCCAAACCTTTTTAAAAAAATGGAGTTTTATAATTTAAGTTTGAACCGTAAGATTTCCATGATTTGCGTTTGGAGGCCTTTATTGTTCGACGGGCTTTTGCTCTAAAGTTTTTAACGTTATTCAAGTTCTCCTTTGTTGGATATCTGCAGAACTTTGGTAATGCTTGCTTGCGCTGTTTTATGGCATCTTTGCACTCATCATTGTACCATGGTTTGCTTTTCTTCGGATTTGTCGAGGTTTTCGGTATAGTTTTATTAGCTATGTCAAGAAGAGAAGAAGTAAAATCATCTAGAGGGTCCAAGGCATTGTCAAACTTATCTATTTTGAGACTTTCTTTGCATAATAAGTGATATAATTCCCAATTTGCTTTATTTAGTTTCCACTTTGCGTTGTGATCATTCGTGGAATTATTTACGCTTTCAATAATAACAGGGAAGTGATCACTTCAATAATAACAGGGAAGTGATCACTTCCATGTTGGTCTTCACTGACTGTCCAGTCGAAGTCCAGCAGGAGAGATGGGTGACATATGGAAAGATCTAAAGAAGAAAATTTTCCAGTTGCAGGATGAGTGTGAGATTTGTCATTCATAAGACAAAGATCGTTTTTGGTTATAAAGTCTTCAATAATATTACCTTTAGGGTTGTTATCTTTACATCCCCAAAGAATATTGTGACCATTGAAGTCACCAACTAGTATATAGGGTGAAGGGAGTTGTTTCAGTAAAGTGTCTAAATGTTCGGTCTCTAAATGAAAATTCGGAGGTATATACACAGAACAAATAGTAATTTCTTTATCTAAAGTAACAGAAACCGCAACGGCTTGAAGATTGGTTACAAGTTTAATTTCTCGCTGCGGACATGAAGAGTGAACTAAGATTGAGCTTCCACCAGACGGCCTCTGGCCTTCTGAATATATATAATTGCATGTATTGAAATCTCTGATATTTAATTGATCATCAGTTTTCAAAAAAAGTTTCTTGCAAGCAAAAAACTGACGGACTCAATAAGGATAAAAGTAATAAGATCTCGTTATAGTTTGACTTTAGACCTCGACAGTTCCATTGTATTATTTTGTGTTTAGAATTCATTTTACAGTGGAATGTTTTAGTTAGACTAGAAACTAAGGATAAGTTATTGGCGATTTTGATCTATTATTACTAATGTTAGTAGGTGGATGTTCTGATGATCTCGATCTACTGCGGTTAGCTCGTGGGCGATCTGGAGTCTGTCCTAACTCCATATCATCGCTACTGTCACTCAAAGATCCGAATTTATTATGTTGTTGAATCGCATCATTAGAACCTTTTTGTTCTCTGTTTGTTCTGATTGATCTTTGTGATCCCTAAGTAGATTTTGATTTTGTTTGGTCTTTTTTAGGTGGTGATGATTGACTTCTGGCTTGTCTTTCTTTCTGTTGTTGTTTTTCCAATCTTTTCTGATCATTTCCATGGTGGCATTTTTCAGGCCAGCTTCTGTTTTTTTTTTCTCCTCGATAGATGTTTTTGTTTGACTTTTCTTGGTGGTATTACTTTGGAGTTTTTGTTTTTGTAATTCTTCTGTTTTGTTGTTTGAACTTGTTGTTTTTGATTGGTCTGCAGGGTCGACAATAGTAATCGGATCAGTTTGAGTGGCAGTATCAACCACAGAAACTTTTTTCATAGAAGACTGGGTAATGTTGGCGTAACTGATTCCAGGAATTGGAGTTGGGGCCTCAACAAGTTTCCGCGCTTCAATGAAACAAAATTTCTGGTGAACTTAAGACGTAAGATTTCTTTTTCTTTGTGCCAAATTCGGCATTCTTTAGAGTCAGCACTGTGTTTTTCACCACAATTAACACAGTGCAGTTCGTTTCTACATTGACTTTCAAGGTGTTCTGCTACCTGACCGCATTTCGAACAGACAGGTCTTTAGAACACCTATCCTCATGGTGTCCATATTTCTGGCAATGATGACAACGCAATGGATTTGGTATGTAGACTTCTACGTTGACTCTAAAGGAAGCTACTTTTATTGTCTTTGGTAGAACTGATGTATTGAATGTAAAGACATAGGTGTTTGTGTTTTTTAACTCTCCGTTTCGTTTAACTTTGAATCGTTTTATTGCAGTTGCTCCTTGATATCTTGTGCCTTCGAGAATCTCCTCCTCGCTGCAATTCCCCAATTCGGGGCAACGAATTACCCCCTTTGAGGAGTTCAGCGAAGTATGAGGGTACACCCGGACTTTCAAGTCGTGAAAAGTCTGTGCACGTAGAAGATTCTGAGCATGGGCTTTCCTGGATACCTCAATGAGTAGCTGATTCGACCTGTGTAGTTTCTTTATGTTTTCCGGCTCACCAGCTAGACTTTGAATGACTTTTTGTATCAAAACCGGAGATAAAGATGTTATTGGTTTGTTTTCTTCCTTGCTTTCAACTAAAATGAAACGCGGAAAATGTTGAGCTGATGTATCTTTGGTAGAGGTTGTTGGAGGTTGAGTGCTTTCGTCAATATCTGAAATATCAGATTCTGAACATTGTTTAAGTTCTTTTTCTTCGATTAGAACCCATGATAAAAATGTATTAAAATTCGTCCTCCATGCTCTCCGCCCACCACGGAGCCCAACAAGGGAAGGCTTTCCTACTCAGTTGTGCTAGAGATACACAGAAGATATACTCGCACGAGCAAAATGCTGCACGATTGACCCGTTAAGCCGCCGCCTTCTTAGGATTGGAAAGGTTGAGAAAAAAGAATTATGGGCAAACGGTGAGTATCAGTATGATACAAAAGACAAGGAAGAGAAAGAAATTTCCTAGGGCTTAGCGCGACCAGCCGATTGACCTTGCCGGGTCTCACGGACACCCTTCTACACCGAAATCCAGGCCAAAGAGGCGTGTTGAGCCATCAGGAGAGACCAAACTCCCAATAACTCTAAACCTCCAGGATCCATTCTTCCGGCTTACGGGCTGCCACCCACGGCAAACGGGTGGTATTTTCTCTTCGCTCTTCCCAAAGGGGACAATTACTGCTCACCACGCTAGCAACGTTCCCAGTGGGAATTGAGCCCCCAGGGCCCCGGCAAGGCGGAAAGTTTAATACCCAGGGGAAAAAAAGGTTAGTTGAAAATTTCATAAAAATAATACTAGGATCTCTGGCAGCAGTATCTCCGGAAAAAGACAACATGACGTAAGTGATTTTTTTTTTCTTCAAAATGTAAAGTTTTTTTTTTTTTTTTTTTTTTTTTTTTTTTTTTTTTTCAAAATGTAAAGCATTCTGATTTTACTGGATTAAGTACCATACGTATTATTTTTCATAAAT